>CM053626.1:262596776-262636816 GCA_028646595.1 Phalanger gymnotis | reverse complement strand
TACTACCTTTTTCTGGATACACTCTCCTCTCTAGGTTTTCTTGATACTGCTCTCTCTTGGTCTATTCCTATTAGCACAACCATTCATTTTGTCTTCTTTGGTACTTGTTTATCCATGTAGTGCTCTCTAACCATGGTTTTTCCCTAAAGCTCTGTGCTAGGTCATCTTTTCTTTTCTTTTTGGAGGGAGGAAGGCAGGGCAATTGGGGTTAAGTGACTTGCCCAAGGGCACACAGCTAGTAAGTGTGTCAAGTTTCTGAGGTCAGATTTGAACTCAGGTCCTCTTGACTCCAGGGCTGGTGCTCTACTCACTGTGCCACCTAGCTGCCTCTTTTTGTTTATTCCATCTCACTTGGTGATCTCATCAGTTTCCATGTTTCAATTATCATCCCTATGAAGATGATTCTCAGACCTATTTATTCATCCCTAGACCTATATAACCAATTACCTTTTGGACATGTTAAACTGGATGATGCATAAGCAACTTGAACTCAACATGTCCAAAACAATTCATTTTTGCTCTCAAACTCTCTCCTAGACTGAACTTTCTCATTGCCGTTCAGATCACCACAATCTTCCCAGGAACTCAGGCTCACAATCTCAGTGTCATTCTTGACTCTTCACTTGCGCTCACTTTACATATCCAATCCATTCTCAATTCTTGCCATTCTACCTACACTGTATCTCTTATATAGGTCTCCTTGTCACCACTTACATAACTACAATTCTAGTTCATCCCCATATCACCTCTCACCTAGATGACTGCAATAGCCTTCTAACTGGTCTCCCTGACTCAAGCCCCTGCCCCCTCAATCCAATCCACATGCCATATAATTTTTCTAAAGCATAGATTTGACTACATCATCCTTCTGCTCAACGAGCTCCAATGCATCCCAATTATCTCTAAGATCAAATATAAAGTGCTCTGTTTGGCATTTAAATCTTTGCCATTTAGTTGCTATTTCCAGTCTTCTGTCTTATTCCTTTCTACCCACTCTGTGATTCAGCTACATTGGACTATTTACAATTCTTAGAACACAGCATACCATCTCTCATCTATGTCTTTTTACAATGGCTGCTCTTTGTGCCTCACATGCTCTGCCTTCTCATCTCTCCCTCTTAGTTTCCTTGACTTCCTTTAAGCTTCAGATCAAATCCCACTTTTTTACCAGGGAGCTTTTCTCAGTCCCCATAATGACTGATAGCTTTTTCTTTCAGTATACTTTATTTTGTATATGTCTTTTTTGCAATTTAATATATAATACTTTATTTTCTCCCAATTATATGTTTAAACAAATTTTTAATTGTTTTTTTAAAGGTTCGAATTCTAAATTCTATTGCTCCCTCCCTGCCCTCCCCTCCCACCTCCTTGAGATGGTAAACAATCAGATATAGGTTATACATATGCAATCATGTAAAACATTTCCATATTAGTCACTTTTTACAAGACAAATAAAAAAAATGAAAGAAAGTGAAAATAGCATGCTTCATTCTTTATTCAGGCTGTATTCAGTTCTTTCTCTGGAGGCCGATAATATGCTTTATCATTAGTCCTTTGGGATTGTCTTAGATCATTGTTTTGTTGAGAATAGCTAAGCCATTCACAGTTTTTCATTGTTCAATATCGTTGTTACTGTGCACAACAGTCTCCTGGTTCTGCTCACTTCAGTCTGCATCACTTCATGTAAGTGTTTCTAGGTTTTTCTGAAATCATCCTGCTTGTCATTTCTTATACCACAATAACATTCCACCACAATCAGATACTACAGCTTGTTTAGCCATTCCCCAGTTGATGGGCATCCCACTCTGCATAGGTCTTGTAAGTACCTGGTTATTTATGTCATATATTTTATTAAAATGTGTGCTCATCAAAGAAAGAGACTGGCACATAATATTTCTGAGGAGACTGAGAAGATGAGAGTGGTATAAATATATAAATATAAATCACAGGACCTCATTGTTGGTTAGGAAGAGAAAAAATGGTAAAAGTTAATGCAGAAAAACAGAAACTTAATTACTATACCCTTTAATATGAACAGACTAAGCTTATCAATAGAATAGAGGAGAAAATGTATTGTTGTTGTTCAGTTCTTTCAGTTGTGTCTGATTCTTCATTACCCCATAGATCTCTTTCCACAGGGTTTTCTTGGCAAAGATCCTGGAGTAGTTTGCAATTTCCTTCTTCAGAACGGATTAGTTAGGTCCAACATAGGAGAACCACATTTAAAACACAAAGATAAATGTGGACTTAAAGCGAAGGACCAAAGAAAATTTATCATGTTTCTGCTAATTCTAAAAAAAGTAGGAATTACAATTAAGATATCAGATAGGGTAATCATTAAGAGAGACAAACTAGGTAAGTATTATGACATTTTGGCCTATGTTCCTCCCTTCCTCCTTAACAAAAGAGGCTCTGACTATGGCTTCACACAGACAGGGTTAAATTCTCGGTCTCTGATCTCAAAGAAGAAGCCAGGTTTCTCCTGATTTATGACTTGCTGCCTCTACCCTAGAGAATAATTTTAAGGTAATTTCTCATAATAGTTTAGGAATGGCTCATGTCTAGGAGTCAACCCAAAAGTGGATAACTGGATGCCATCTAGGAAAGATACTTAATGTACAATATAGGTATCAAATATAGAATCGTTTCCTTCTTCCCACACCAGAAATACTTTAAAAATGTAAAAAAATCAAAGAACAAAGTTAGAAAAACACAAAATATCTCAAATAATGATTACGTACCTTAAGCTCCCCCAAATGGTAGAGACACCTTGTGGGATTCTTGATATAGCTGGTACTATTATTCTCCATTCACCGCAGACCTGTATTGTTCCCCCAAACTCCCAAGGTCCGTTACCTTCTGGCCAGTTAAACACGAAATGGATTTGGCAGTCAGTCCTTCCACTGCAAGGTCTTCATGTTGATGGTCCTCTTCTTCAAGTAGTGGGGCTATTGTAGCAATCTCTCAATGGGCAGCTGACACCCCACTCAAGACCTTTTAAACTTGCCTGGTAATATCCAAGGCTGGAAATAATTTCTGATAGAGTAGATGGAGCAATAGATTCGAAGTAAGGAAGAAAAGAGTTCAAATCCTGCCTCAGATATTTAGGTGCTCTGTGACCCTGGGTAAGTCACTTAACCTCTTTCAGCCTTTGTTTCCTCATTTGCAAAATGGGGACAATAATGACAGTTGCCCTACAAGATTTTTTCAAGGAGCAAATAAATGAATATATTGTCTCAGTTGCTATGAGCATGTTTAGAGTGCTGCTGATTCAATTCTCCTCATGGAAGAAACTGGAGACACTGCTTCCAGGAAAGTAATGATGATGTGTAATGGGAATGCTATGGAGAGTCAGATTGAGACATTCTGTAATTGTTTCTAGTCTGCAAACCATATGGTGGATGGAAGCCTCTTTGATTGTCTGTAATTGTGAAACCAGAACGAGACACTGCTCCAAAAGGCCTTAGTGGACCTCAGTCTCTCTTGTTTGATTCTCTTCTCTCTCAGTTTGACTTCTCTTCAGCTGACTTCTTGAAGACAGTGTCTGGTGAGGGCCAAGGTAATAAGGGGATTAGACTCAGGCCTTCTTTCTATCCCAGGCCAATATGTGGTCCCATGGATATTGGCCTTTGTTCTTCATTGCCTCAGCATTTATTCTTTAATTTTAGGTAAAGGAAATTGGAGGCTATAGCCTTACAAGTTTTGGAAGATCAGGATAGCAAGGCATCCAGGGGTCTGGGAGTTCTTGAATCATATTCCTTCTGGGTTTTTTCCAGCCTTCCCAGTATTAATACGTACTGTGAGAAGTAAGGAGCAATTAGACATGAACTTGGTGGCATTGGTGCTATGTAGAAATTGTGCTAAATCTGGATTTATGCTCACCAAAGACTAAGGTAGTATAAGTGATAGTGCACCCTGGTAGTGTTAGGGTAAAACATTTATACTTCTGCTGACTCTGTATCTTCAAAGTAAATATCCCTTTGTAAAAAGGCAATTGATGTTAATTGGTTAAATGGAATTGAGATGTTAGTGTGTGTGTGTGAGAGAGGGATATGTCTAGAATGGGAGCTTGGACTAATGGAATAAGAGAAGAGATACCCTAAATCATCAAGGGAACCCCTAGCAACTTGAGGGGGATGATGGAGAAGACTGGCTCTGGGATAGTGAGACCAGAGAATATTCACTACACATGTAAAACACTTTATAACCTTGAACACTTAATATAAATGCAAAGTATTGTTATTTATAGAATCGGTGTTCACTGATCTGGGCTCAGCAAAGAGAAAGCCAAAAAAGTAGGCCTGGATTTGAAATCCAGTCTCAGGCTTGCTTAGACTAGCTTATATTCTTATAGCCATGTGTTGATAACCATTATTGCCATAAGAAATCTCCCAAAGCTCACTTTCCAAAAAGGAGAAAGTGGTGAATGTGTCCCAAAAGAGAATGCTATGTCTCCTTAGCTCTTCTTCCAATCCACCGAGTAGAGGGCTCCTCCTTGCTCTGTGGTCAATTGCCTTTATAACTCCCTGGATACAGGAACCATCAATAAGGAGTAGCTGTGTCATCTCAGTAAGTGTCTTAGCACAAAATCAGAGTACATATCTTACTTCTTTCATAGTATGTATTATGTTTAAAGAGATAAAAATAATGAATATCATTAACTACATACAAGTGCTATCAAAGTACTTAAACAAGTTAGCTTTAATGCAAAAATACTTTGATAATACAATAGTAACTATAGGTGACTTTAATATTAAATTTTTAGAGCTTGTTAAATGGAATAGATTATGTAAATTAGAAGGAAATTATGGATTTGAAGGGACAGATCTTTATTGTTTTCTTCTAAGTTGTTAGTGCTTTCTCTTAAAATTATTTGTATTAATTTTTGTATACTATATAGATATCATTTCCCACCCAGCTGCCATATTCTTGGACTTCATTGGAACCTCATCATCCTACAAGATCACATCAACTCTGTAACTTGTACCATTTCAGTCCCTCTGCTTCTGGTGCTCCTCCCTCCCTCTGATCAGAGAGAGTACAGAGTGGACAGTGGACAGGGGAGAGCTCTTCCCAGAGCTTCCATTTAAGGAGGTACCCAAGGCAGCTCTCTTCATTTCCTACCCAGCCACACTGTTCTGGACTTCATTATGCCCCTGGTGCCAGGTACCTGACCCTTCCCTTTTCAATTTCTGTTGATGTGTTGTCTTTTCCCATTAGACTGTGACATACTTGAGGGAAGGGACTGTCTTTTAGTTTTCTTTATATCCCCAGTGCTTAGCATGGTGCCTGGTACATAATATATGCTTAATAAATATTTATTGATTGACTGTGAACATGTATCTCCTGTACAATGTTCTTTAAGGGTGGTGGCTGTTTCATTTTTTTTTTTTTGTATCTCCTATGCTACCATAGCATCTTGCACATTGTGGGAACTTTGTGATTAATATTTGTTGAATTGAATTGAATTTTAGTGAGAATAAAATTAGGTCCTGATTAATGTGAGTTCAAATAATATAAAAACAGATTGAGGGTGAATTATAAAATGATACTAGATCTAATTTAATGCAAGCCACAATTCAATTAATGCTATGCATGTGAGCTGGTCAAAGGTTATAATGTGCCACTATATTATCAGTCTATACTTGCCTTTCTTCACATATGGATATTACATGCTGTTGCATGCCGTATTAACACCAGTTGTATTGATTTTTTCAAGAGCTCTTAATAAAATGGACAAAAGGGAGAATACTCTAGATAGAAACACTACCAGCTTAAAAAAGAAGAGACTTCTATATTTGCACAAAAATTTGATGTAATTGAACAGCATGAATACAATTATAGTAACTCTAAAACGGGATGTCAGAATGCCTTAATCTATGGTCCAGAATATTATAAAATATGCAGGTGAAATAAAAGGGAAAGTTGCATCAAGTGTTTGTGCTTTGCAAACAACTACAAGGAATAGAAATTTACAATGCTATAAATGGAGGGTCTTTTGCCTGTATGGATTGAAAATTGCAACAAAAATGCATTACCACTATTAGCAGACAAAAGCTTTAAGTCAGTTAAAGAAAGTGGAAATGAAGTAGATAGTGAAGAAACCTTTACTGCAAATGCCAGTTGGCGTGGTCACTTTAAAAATTAAGTTTAAATGCATAATATTAAAATTACTTGAAAAGTGGTCAATGAAGATGAGGACACAACTAAATATCTTGATGTTTTGAAGAAAATAATTAAAGATGGTGGACAGAGTGATCAACAAATGTTTAATGTGGATGAAAGAGGCTTATTCTGGAAAAGGATTTCTTCTAGAACTCATATTTCAAGAAATTAAAAAAACCCTCAACCTGGATTTAAAGTCTCTAAGGATCTTCTAACACTTGTTGGGAGATAGCACAGAAAGGCATTCAAAATTAAAACCAATGCTTGTTTATTGTCTCAAAATCTTCATGCTCTGAGAAGCTATAACCATCTATCACTTATATTGCTTTAGAGGTCAAATAAGGAAGCAGGGGTGACTAAAACTATTTTCAAAGCCTGGTTTTCAAGTTATCTTAGCCAGGTGTTTAAATATTTTCAAGACAACAATATCACATTTAAAGCATTACTGATTTCAAATAATACCCTAGTTACCAAACTACTCTTGGTTCATCGTGTAAGAATGTGAACATGTAGATTAACTAAGGTGTGGATAAAGTTCTCTTCACATACCAACTTATTATGAAGATTTAGGAAAAGAAGAATCAAATTTTTAAAATTTTAATTAAAAAATTTTTTAGATGACAATGGCATTCTCATCATATTGTCAGTATAGGCTTATCTTTAGATATGCTATTCAGTATTTTTTTATTTCTTAAATTTTGGTATTTATAACTGCTTCATATTACTTTGTAACAAACTTGAATCAGAAATACCTTTTTATACTTTTTGTACTTTGCTGTTTTATTATGTTAATAAACAGGTTAAAAACTTATTTTTAAATATTTGTATTGCATATTTCCATTAGGGTAGAACTATTTACCATATTTCACATATAATTATGTTTGAATAGTCCAAATTCAAATAATGTGACCACTTTATGGGATTCATTATTTGTATTAATCATGACCTACTTGTATTAAAAATATATTTATTTTACAGCATCACAAAGTACATTTAGGGGAGAAATGCTATTCTTGGACATAAAGAAATCTTAAATGCAAAAAGATAGAAATATTAACTACATATTTCACAGATCACATAACACAAAACGAATGGGAATATAGACCTAAATGTAGGCTAAAGTGGCATTCTAAATAATGAGTGGGTCGAAGAAAAAATCCTAGATAAAAAATTACTTTAAACAAAGTGATTAAAAACAGGATAACATTAAAATCTATGGAAATCAGTTAACGTAATCCTCCAAGGAAAATGTAAATCCCTAAAAATGCATATTTACAAGATAGAAAAAAAGGATCAACAAGTTAAGTAAGCAATTTTAAAAACCAGAGAAGTTGCAGATGAATGGAAAAAAAATACTGAACTGATAAGGAAAAAGTTTTTAAAATGCTAACAAGATTAATAAAGATCCCAGCTAATTTGATTTTCTTTTCGAACAGAGGAGAAAGCAAATTGTCAAAATAATTTTTAAAAGGGCAAGATAAATTCAAAATAAATAGAGAGGGCATAAAAGGGATTTTCAGAAACTTATATCCAATTATAAACTAGATAATCAAGAGTTAGAAGCAAAAGATAAATGCACAAATATAGACTGCTAGAGGAGAGATTCCATTCAAGTACTGCTGAGGAAACTGCAAAGCAATTTAATGGAAATTAAGTTGAGACCAAAAACTTCTACCATATACGACAATAAGTTCCAAATGGAAAAGTGTTCTAAATGTTAAAATATTGTATTTTTATAGCTATAAGAAGAGAAAAAACTCATGATCAGACAAAAAAAAACATTATGAAAAGAAGAAATTAGCAATTTGATCATATAAAACTAAAAAGCTTTTGATTTACAAAATCAAGATATCAAGAATAGAAAACAAGCAACATAATTGGTGAAAAAAATCTTTGTATTTAATGCCTCCATTAGAAACTTGACATCTGCATCTGGGTCAATGACTAAATTTTTAAGCCATTGCTCAATAGACAATTGACCAAAGGATGCAGCAGTTTTCAAAAGAGGAAATGTAAATTATCAATAACCATATAAATATCCCAGATCTCAAATAAGAAGAGAAATGTACCTTATACTCACCAAACTGGTAGATAATTATAGAAGTGGAATTAATCAATATAAAAGGGACATTGGGAATAAAGGTACAATAATTCAAGGTTGGAGCTGACTTTTTGTCCAGCTATTCTGGAAAACTATTTAAATTAATACAAGTAAAGTTACCTTTTCATTCCTTTTGATACCACTAGTAGAGTTGTATCGATAACAGACAATGACAGAAAGACTAGATATGTACCAAAATTTTCACAGCAATATTGTTTGTGTTAGTAAAAAGACATGAACAAATAGTATGTCCAGGTATTGGGAAATGGCTAAACATATTATGAGATATGAGTCGCATGGTATATTATATATTACAAGGAATGATGAATATGAAGCTTTGAGATACACAGGGAAATTCACATGAATTAATGCAGAACAAAGAACTTGGAACCAAAAGAGCTACATGCTCAATGATTACAATAATGTAAGTGAAGACAGAAGTAAAAGACAACAGAATTCAGGTAAAATATAATGACCATTGTTGATTCTTTTCTTTTTCATCAAGATGTGGTAAACCACAAAAGTTTAAAGTTACATGTGCTGCCCATTGAAGTTTCTATGTTTGATGGTTTTGCCTAAATCTTGTTTTATAGGAAACTTAAATGGTTGAGGGAATGGTGTTTGCTTTTGGGAAGAGATTGGCGTATTAAAAAAATGCATCAATAACAAATGATTAAGTCTAGGGAGAAGAACAATTTTGTTGCTCTCAGGAATATTTATCAAAGGCAAGAATGCAGCAAAAAGGATGTAGGGAAGACATTTCTGGTCAGCTCCAGTAATAGTTCCATCTGGCTTTTTTGGATTTGTCCCAAATTGATTTATATGGCAACCAAGGTCATTATAAGGGTTGAAAAGAACCTAGCTTCTCAACAGTTTTACTAAGCAGAATCCCTGGTAATTATTTGCTCAGATCAGATTAAGATGAGAATTAAAAGTGGTTTTCCAACCATAATGAAAGGATAGTTGAGAATAGTCATTACAAATGATAGACTTTACAAAGTCAAGGGCTTCTCTAGCTAGCAGCCTAGATACAGATGGCTGGAAGGGTTGGAAAGGGAAAGATTTGCATCATAAAAGAGCCAAGGATACTCTGTGAGACTATCAAACTAAAGAGCTGACAGAGACTTTCCTCTGAAGCTTTATCATCACTCAGGATCAGCAGATGGTAGCAGAGAGCAGCAGGAATGGCAAAGATGTCCAATAGGAGTGGAATGGGTCAGTGGCAAAAGCATCCAGCAGAGAGAATAGAGCAAGAAAGGTCACCAGCTGGACACAGAGAGCAGCTAGCCCAATTATATCACCAAAATCATACTGGTAGTTCTGTATCATCAGAGGAGTGAGGTACCTGAGACACAAAAGGCCACATGTGTTCTCTATGAGGATCTCACACTATTTATGCTTCTATTCCCACTTTCTCCTCACTGCTGGTACACAAGAGTGAACTCCTATACATGTGGGGCAAATTTTTCTTGTCCCTTATCTTGCTATGCTTTTTAATTAAATGTCTTTTGCTTTGAACTAATGGGTCTTCTGGTCAGTAAATAATAAAATGATTTTTAAAGTGATAAAATAAACATGTCAGTGGAGACTTGCAAGCTATGATTTTCATGGATGCTGGTCCATATTCATAAGATGTTTCAGTCCTGAGAGGTTTTAATTTCGGGAGCTGGAGGAGACAACTTTATTTCCAGGTGCTAAGGTGGAGTTCCATAGATATTCCATAACAAAGTGCTTCCTAAATACTCTGAGGTGCATTCTGAGGCGTTCTTGAAGATAGGGTGTAGAAACCTCAGGTTTGGTTCTAGAATATGGGATTCAAAGGAATGAAATACTGCCAGTGGGTAAAGGGATGGACTATAGAAATTTGGGGAAATTATTAATGAAGAGAAGAGGCAACCTGGGACCTTGGAATGTCTAATTCAAAGTAGATAGATAGGTCTTAATTAACTAGCTGCGTATTCACGTAATTAACTTTTTGAGCTTTAGTTTCCTTACATGTAAAATGATGGGGCTGAATGCTAAAACTATTAATCACGAACCGAGGAGACCCTTACAGACCCTTTCCCCCTTACCTTAAGCTCTAATGTGGACCACATGCAACTTCATTATATTCTCACCCTTACTTGATGAAAAACATATTTCCACAGATGATGAACTAACTGACTTATTTTCTGTTTTTAAAACTACCCTAGCCCCCTTGCCATAAATTTCTTAGCATCAGATGCTTGCAAAAACCTTGGTTTTGCTTCCATGGTCATAGAACTGGGGCAGATATTGATAACAGACTGAAGACTGAGAAAGACAGAATGAGAGAAAATGAGAAACACTGTCATAGAGATCCAGAAGATCCATAAGCAGAAGAGAAATGAAAAATTAGCAATAGTTATTATGGAATAAAAAGCATTCATTTAGGGAAAGGTTTGACAGGAGCTCATATTTCAGATAACATTCTATACTTTTTCCATCTCTAATTATCAACTATCTAGAGGCTTAATCTTTACTTATAGTACTCATTACACATATTAAAATCTTTTATTCAAACTCTGACAAACATTTTATATTACATTTACATATGTAGACAGTGAAGAAAGAAAAAAATTAATAGAATTTGCAGGTCCCCAAGATTCTAGATATTTTATGTCCAGGATTTTTCCATAAAGAATTCATTCATAGCTACTTGGAGGGGCAGTGTGATATAATGGGTAAAGTGCTGGATATGGGGACAAGAAGAACTGGGTTCAAAAGCTGCTTTGGGTGCTTATTAGCCATGTGACCCTGGATATATCTCATAACCTCTCTAGAATTTGGTTTTTTTCATCTATATAACAAGACACGTGGATTCAATGAACTCAAAGGTCTCTGCCAGTTCTACATCTATGATTTTGTGACCTTTATTATGGCAATTACAGCAGGTGGCACTAGAAATTGTATGTATTAATTATATTTTCATCGTTCTCATAAAACTAAAGATATTGACAGTCATTTACATTCTCAGCATAGGGACATCTTAGCACCATCTCAGAAGAAGGGCTTCGTACCTTTACAATACCTTTTCAAGATCTCCTTGGCTAGAAATCATATGATAACATATGTCCATTTTTTTTAAAACCTTCTAAGCTGAAGTATAACTGTAAATGTGAATAGACAAAAATTGTTTCCATTACCAAATCAAAGCATCATAGAATTCCATAGCTAGAAGGGCCCTTAGAGACTTTCTATTCTGACCTCTTCTCCAATGTAAGAATCCTTGGGTACTACTCCCTAATCATGTCTTCTTTAATGCTCTGCCTCTTCTCAAAAGCTGTGAAAGGAACTCATGTCTGCAGGAGGCGAATCCCGGGGCTGTTGCTGCTATTAAGAAAGTGGGTGTCCAAGAAGGTAAGATTTTTTTGTGTGTATCTTAGTTACCAAAAGTGTTTAGTTTAGTTTAGTTTAGTTTAGTTAGAATAGACCTTAAGCAAAATTGAGATAATAAGCCCCTGGCCTTCCAGTTAAGCATCCTTTTCTTCCAATCACTGATGCTTCTTCCCTTTCCTTCTTAGGCAGCTAGGGATAAATTTTTTTAGAGAACATGATAATAACTTAAATTTAATTAAATCTGCTTAATTGTTAAATTAAAAAGAGCATTTGTTAAGTGAGAGAAGCATGGTGTACTGGGAAGATTCCAAATTTGGAGTCAGGGGATCTATGTTTGAATCCTTTCTCTTTTATTCGCTGTGAGACCTTGGGCTGCTCACCTTCTCCATGCCTCAGTTTCCTTATTTGTAAAATGAGGGCTTTGTACTACATGACTTTCATGGCCTCCTCTAGCTCTAAATTTATCATTCTACTATGTTCATTAGGAGGGAAAGGAAACAGACCTC
This sequence comes from Phalanger gymnotis, assembly GCA_028646595.1. Taxonomy (NCBI): domain Eukaryota; kingdom Metazoa; phylum Chordata; class Mammalia; order Diprotodontia; family Phalangeridae; genus Phalanger; species Phalanger gymnotis. Next base: position 262,624,687 of record CM053626.1, on the reverse strand, counting down.
TATTAAGTGCCTACTATGTGTCAGGTACTTTACAAATATTATCTAATTTATTCGTGGGAGCTTGGTGCCATTATTTTCCTCATTTTATAGTTGAGGAAACTCAAACAAATAGAGATTTAAGTAACTTACTCAGGGTCAGGGTAACCTCAGGTATTCCTGACTCTCAGCTCAGAGCTTCTTCCACTACTATTCTACTTATCTGTCTTTGTTTGGAGATAGGAGGATACACATATAGTGGTACAAACACAAACACTAAACCAAAGTCCTTAACTCTGTGTGTGTGTGTGTGTGTGTGTGCGTGTGTGTGTGTACTCACTCTCTCTATATGTATATATACACATACATTTATATGTATATGTATATGTATACATATATTGTGATAACTTTATTTCGACATCATTGATTTGCCTACCTAGTAGGTGGAACAGTGGATCGAGACATGGGCCTGGGTCAGAAAGACCTGAGTTCAGATTTCAGACATTTACTAGCTGTGTGACCCTGGGAAACTTACTTCACCTCTGTTTGCTTCAATTTCCTCAACTGCAAAATCAGGATAATAACAAGGACTACTTTTCAGGGTTGTTATGAGGATCAAATGAGATAAAATTTGTGAAGTACTTAGCACAGTGCTTGACTCTGTTCTATATAAATGCTTATTCCATTCCCTTCCCCCAATCCCATCCATTCTGTAATCCTATGTATTTTATTTTGTGCATTTAGAAACATTGTCCAGAGAAGGGATTTAGTAGCCAAAAGGGAATACAACAGGCACACAAATAAGTATAATGAAAGATTTCAAGCAAAGGGAGGGCCCTAGTAATTGAGGTGAGATAAGATCAGAGAAGATATCACAGAAGAGGCAATACCTGACTTGAGCCCTCATGAGATTAAGATTCTGAGAAATGAATATGAAGAGGAAGTGTATTTCAAGCATGAGAGACAGTCTATGCAAAAGCAGGAAAATGGGAGATTGAATGTTGAGTATGGCAATACTGAATGGTTGACTTGACTGTATGAAAGAGAATATTGTGAAATAGTCAGAAACATGAAGTGGAATCAGAGGGTCTTAAATGCCAAGATGAGGAGTTTCTATTGTATCCTTCAGCAGGGAAATGACATGGCCAGACCCATGCCTTAGGAAGATTATCCTGGCATCTGTGTTGAGAACACATTGGGGAATGGAGATACTGAAAGCAGGGAGACCAACTAGGAAAGTATTGTAATAGGCAGGGGAGAGTTTATGTGGACCTTAACTAGGATGTGACCAGAAAGAAAGGAGGACCCAGGGTGAAAGGTTGACAGGGCATGAATAACACAAGGGGAAGGGGGTGAAAGATTCAAAAGTGGAGGACAATAATATATTAATGTAGCAAGTTAAGAGGCTAAGACTACAGAGGGAAAAGAGCAAAGAAAGGCCAGAGCAGGGGTGATGAACTGGGAGAACAGAGAGGGATGGAGGGTTCTTGTCATGTAATTAATGCTAACAAATGCTCCTTGGTTGATTGATTGAAGGTGATGGTGAGGATGAAGAATTGGGCTAAGATTTTAGAAAGACTTAAATGTGAAGTTTGTGTTTTATTCTAGAGGCACTGGGCAGCCGTTAAACTCTTTTGAGCAGGAGAGGAACGTGGTCAGACATATTCCTTAGAAAGACTATCCTGGCAAGTGAATATAGGATTTATTGGAGAGGGGAGAGTCCAGCGGCAAGAGAAGATCGATTAACTTCCTTAATGTTCCATCTTCTTTTACCTTGTTCTCTCTCTAAAGAGGATCTGTTACATTTCAAGTATTTCAAACATCATGGAGCATGTTGGAATTTTTTCTTTGGACCAATTGTCTTTCCAAAACCCCTGATAACTTCGCTGGGCACCTGTGAGTAAGGCCTGCCCTGATAACTTGATCTAATTTTGATCAAATTGTTGAGAAATGAAAGTACTGCATTTTTCAAAACAGAAGTGAGTTGAAATTCATTTTATTTTGAGGATTTCTTCGTTCCCCCAGAGATAGAGAGGGACACAATGATTTAGAGAACATGGCTTTAGAATAATAAAGGTCATGAGCCCATGGGGCCCCTGAGGCTGTTGTATAAATTCTTTTGTTTTTTCTTTTCATACCAGATACTCCTGGACACCAAAAGGGGACTGGATGCTGTCTCAACCCTACCTCTATTCTTCCCTGACTCACTAATGAAATCCCTTCCTCTTGGAGTGGTTCAAAGAAATTTTGTGCTACCTTTAAGAAGATGTAATATAAGACTTCCAGCTGCTACTACTACAGAGGGGTGGAAAGGAGGTAACTTTAAACAAAATCCACAGGGTGAGTTTGAGTTACATGTACTTAGGAAACCAGTTTGGACAGAGCAACAGAAATGTTCCACACGGCACTATTTAGAGACCAGTACATGCTATATTTAAGTAGCTAAAGTTTTCATGAGTATAGGTAGAAATAGTTGGGTTTTGGGGGGGGGAGCGCATTAAGGATGTGCCTAGTTGGTTTAGACCTGTAATTTCATCAGTATAGTGGAATTCCATTTTGGAGTTTGCCTATTGTGGAAACTCCCTTCATTGGTGCATATGAACAAATTACCTGTGACTTAGTTTTGGATAGTTGCTGGGAACGTCATGAGGTTATGACTTCTCCATGGTCACACAACCAATGTGTATCAGATTTAGAACTCAAACCCAGGGCTTCATGAGTCCAAGGCCAGCCCATTAAGCTATGATGCCCCCCTTCTTGATTTCTCTTCCAATTCCAACAGCGTTTATTATGAACTCAAAAAGATTATCTCCTTCCCTATCTACCATTTATCTATGGATTATGTGGAAAGCTGCTAGTGCAAGAATGAGATATAGAATACAACGAGGTATTGCCACATGTCACTGAAAAGCCAGAGACTTTTCACTAAGCATTGAAAAGCTCATATGAATTTAACAGGTAGGTACCCTTATAACCAGTCTGAAAGAGACTCCTGCGCAGCTGCCCTGAGTTTTAGTCTGTCTCATAGGAAGTACTGTGAGCTTTGGAATGGTTGGGTTTCAAGGCCAGATGCAACACAGGTCAGTGATCTCTGCCTCACTTGCTGTTCTGGGCCATTGTGGGGCTAAGTTCTTGAAGTCTTCCTGGAGTCTGTGACAACATCCAACTGTTCTTTTAAAACATGGCATTGGACCTATTTGTTGATAAAATCTGTGCCAAGTTTGTGTGGAAGGGCTGTAGTTTTTGAATGTTACAAAAGCCCAGCAGCAGCAACAACAGCATACATAAGATCCACATTGAATATTGCAAATTCCAAAGTTTTGTCTATCTACTTAATCAATAGAACGCAAAGAATTGGTTTTTTGAGAACATTTACAATAACAGTCTTGGGGTGGTGGTAGAGGAGGACACAACAACCACATTCAAGTAATTAAAGGATTGTCGGGTAGAACAGGCACTATCCTTGCTCTGCTTAGTTTCTGAAGGCAAAGGTAGGAGTAATGAGTAGAAATCACAAAAACCCAAATTTAGCCTTGGTGTCAGGACAAATTACCTAATAATAGAATTATTCCCAAGTGGAATAGTCTGTCTTGGGATGTAATGCATCTCACCTCCGTGAAGATCTTTAAACAGAGCCTAGACGATCACTTGCCTCTTTTGTAGACTTCAACGACATGCCTCAGCTGCAGCTGGAGTTTCCCCTTGCACCTGGGGTCTCCTTACCCTACAATACCCCTCTTCCATAACAGCTGCCTTCTCCCATTGATGAGTTCTTCCCAGTGCCTCCATTTTGAGGAGGGTCTGAGACTACTCATCCTTTATTCTCCTTTGATATCATGACATGGCTGCCTTCTCCCTCTGTTTCCCCTCTCTCCCATTGAAGAGTTCCTCCCAGAACCTACATTTTGAAAAAGGCCCCAGGCCAGCCATCCTACATGTTCAGAACCTTCATGTCCTTCCTTACTGAGCTTCTGACTTTCATGAATTTAACACCATGCCTCAAGTGAGTACCATCTCCCTCCTACCCTCCAGCTTCTCAGATTCTTTTTCTGTATAGCCTTCCCTCATTAGAATGCAAGCCACTTGAGAGCAGGGATCATCTTTCTTTTTGTTTGTTTTTATATCTCCAGGCTTAGCTAGCGCAGTGCCTAACACACAGTAGGTGCTTAATAAATGCATGTTTTTTTGTCTGATATGTAGCAGTGAGGATTCTTTTTTAAATATGGCTTGGACTGAAGTCTCTTTCAGTTCTGAAATTCTGTGATACATTTAACTATTAAATCAGTAAATATGCTATCCTTGTCCAACAAACAAGTGCCGGAGTAAGGCCACTAGAATGTTGGGTGTAAGTACTGAAACCATGCCTAAGGTGAACGGTACTAAGAGTGAAGGAGGAGGAGGAGTAGGGCATAAATGCAGGATTGCAGATGTTACCAATACCCTCTAAATTCAAGGCTCTCTAAATTCATTATCCTGAGACAAATCACTGGTCAATCCCTTTGAGTTTGAGCTTTATTCATGAGGTTTTCAAAGATAACTCAAATGTAAAATTTTAAATCTGATAGGAGAGGGGTGTCTTCCATGAGTGCTTTTAATCTAAAAAATAATGAAAACATTTCTAGTCACACATAAGAATTAAAAGTTAAAACAAAGCACCCAGAGCCCCAAAACTCTGTCAGCATAGGACAAAATGGGTCCCTGCAGTTGAAAAAAAGATACTGCCTCCAAGATAACTTGCCAGCTTGTCTTTTTTACTAATTAGTTGTATTTTCTCCCTATTTGGGCAGGCTGTGTTCATGACCTTAACTTGATTAGGCAGTGTAAGTGGTATTCTTGAAAAGAAAAAGTACAACTGAGTCTGACTGGCATGACAAAGATGAAGCCAAACATTCTGGGAGCTTGAGCTTTGCCCTTTCAAGCCTGCTAGATCATCACCTCCCAGCGTTAGGGCTGTCATCAGGAATTAAATGTTCTCTTAACAAAGAAAGGAGACCCTGACCTACTGTGAGTCATTCTAGTGAGAAATTATTTAGCAGAACAGAGCTATAACGTAAAGCCAGGAGAATGAATCCAGTCCAGCCAACAAAAAACTCTGCACCAGGTTTGAAAAATTGCCCAAACCTTCAGTAGTAAGATCCTAACAAGCACAACTGCCTTTTGAATCAAAGTCTGTACGTTTTCTGGGAGCAGGCTCTGGAGGGGCAGGGGCAGAGAGGGCACCAAGTGGCTGATTTCCTAGTCTGTGAGGGGAAGAGGGCACTGTCAGGATCAGCTCAGACGCTAGACCACAGTGGCAACTCATCGGAGGATGTCCTCTATAAGCGACTATGGCTCTTTCAAGAATTAACTGTCTTCTCTTCTTCTACCTCAATCTGTTGCTGCTCCTCCATGTAAAAAGTAAGCTTGCTCCATTTATTGACATTCTGGTCCCTGCCATGGCTAGGTGGACACTTCTTGCTGGCTGTCGGTAATGTGGGGAGGTATAGGACCTGCTTGTATTTGAAAAGGAAGCCAGAAAGGATTTGGTCTGAGAGTTTTGCCATTCCATACAATTGAGAGCGCTCTGGTCTTAGCACGTGCATGACAATTAAAGGATTGTGTCCAAAATATTAGTGATACTGGAATGCACAAGCATTTCAGTCTTTGATTTTGTGATTCACAGTATTTATTAAGCTATGCAAATGATCACAGTAAAGGCTTCTTCTGGAAGTGGGGGAGGAGGGTCTTTGAGAGAGAGCCATGCCAAAATAATCTATAATTACTTGTATTTTCCCAATGATACATTCTGCATGCTAAAGCCTATTTGCTCAAATGCAAAATATTTTAGATGACATGTTTCCTTTAATTTCCTATTAGCTGATTTGCTCTCAACTACTTCTAATGAACTTTGAAAAAAAAAACCATCAGAAATCCAATTGCCAAAATCAAGGTAATATTCTCAATGCTCTTGATTGACTAAATGATCATTTGCATTCATAAAGCTTTCACTAATGACACAATTGGGCTCTCATTTTCATTATTTGTGATTTCGGTTCTGGAAGCTAAGAGACTCACCGATTTCAACAAACTTCTTCAAATATAAACAAAGAAAATGTTCTGGTCAGCCTTGGGTTTCCTGGATAATTATCAGGTGCATGCATGCCTTTAAGTAAAATCGGAGGAAGGCAAGTGGCCTCATCTGTGAGTTTATGGAAGCCAGGCGCTGCTGAACATGTTGAAAATGAAGAGACGCAGAGTGTGTGTCTGTCAAAAGGGCTGTGTGATTTGTGTCTGTTGAATCTGAATATCAATAAGACAAAGCATAGAGCAGCTGCCATTGAAAAAGACTACTTGGCATTAGCGTACAATGTGGTATAATCTGGGTCACCTTCTGTTGCTGCATCAGTCAGATTGTTGCTTGTACAGTTTACAGAGGAACATAAATCAGAAATGGAACCCAAACAGAGGCATGTAGAAGAACTAACCCCGGGTGGGTTGAAAGGATGCAAACGAGCCAAACTTCAAACAGTAATCGGCATTGAAATCTTTGGCTGTAATCTATTTAATCTTGATTTAAAAAAATAAAAGCTACCTTGCTTTTGTAAAGTTATGATGTAATGGATTATGCCTTTCCCATCAAACTTGAAATGGACATCAAGCAACAGGAGGTAGAGGGAAGTACTGTAGCTGAAAGACAGAGCGAGCAAGGAGGGAGGCGGAGACTACAAAATGACAGGGCAAGTCGGTATACAGTGTATTCATCAGCAGATGACATTTTCATTTTACAAAAGAATATATCTATATTTAATAATGATGACTGATTTATTTAGAGCTCTAAAGTATGCGACATGCTTTACATGCATCATTATCTCATTTGATTTTTATAACCCTTTGAGGTAGGCACTGTAAATACCACTATTACCATTTTACAGACAAGGAATCTGAGAAACAGAAGTTAAAAGACTTCTTCAAGGTCACTCAACAAGTAAGTGTTAGAGATGGGATTTGAACCCAAATCTTCTTGACTCCAAGCCCAGCATGCTAACCATTTTGCAAACTCTGTTACACATATATTGAACATCTAAATGATAGAATCCTACTCTTGCATATTTAATATCTAAAGCAAATATATTTTAGCACTCACCTGAATCTGTAAACCTATGCCTAAACAAATGCAGGATTTACTTTCTTTCTCAGTGCCTAGAACAGTCTTGAGCACATAATTGTACTAAATAATTGGGAATCAATAATATGATTGAATCTCCCTTGCATATGTCCATATCTATTTATATTAATATCAGATTAAGTTTTTAAAGAGGTGGGCTTACATATGTGTGGACATAGAGAGTGAGAATCTTTTTATACCCAGGGTTTTTTAGCACAGTGTCTAATGCATTGTAGAAACAATAACTGCTCCTTCACATGGCATGCTCTGTTGCTGTTACTCCTCTGATCAGAAACCTTCAATATCATCATCATCATCATCATCATCATCATCATCATCCTCATCATCACTGGCAGCAGCAGCATTTATATAGAGTTTTGAGGGTTACAAAGAGCTTTACCTATGTTAACTCATTATCGCCAACTTTCAAGTAGGGCTTTCTAGACCCCTCCACGATCTGGCTCCAAGCCTCCTTTTTCAGCCTTTTCACTTACTACTACAGCCCTACAAAAACCCTTTTTCCCAATTATTCTAGACTTCTTGCCACTCCCTGAATGCAAATTGTTCTTTTCTACCTCTTCAATTTTGCTGATGTCATTCCTCCTGTCTGAAGCGGCCTTTATCCCCTGTCAAAACCCTACCTTTCCTACTAGGACCAGCCCAAATGTCACCTCAGCTACAATTCTTTACTCTATTACACCAAGTGAAAATGATTGTTTCATTCAGTTTAACAAACATTAACCACCTATTATGAACAAGAGATTTCTAGAAGAGTTTGTACAATTCATGTGGCACTTGTGACATTTAATGTATAAATATTTTAAAGCCTATATTTCTGTATATGTTATCTCCCCTATTAGATTATACTTAACACAGTCTTGTATATTGCACAGAGTGCCTAGCACAATCTCTTGCACATATAATATTTAATGTATTTTGTTGACTGAATGGTTGATTCTGTCTAAAAAAAATACTTGATCACAAAATGAGAACATAACCCAGAACAAAGTCATATCATCTTATTTTGTAAGTATTCAGATGCATTTAATAAAATCCAACCTTTTGACAATATTCATATTGTTATTAAACATGTTACTTAGTCTTGCATATGTATGTACTGTATCTCCAATTAAATTATTAATTCTTTGAGGGACCCCATTTTATAATTCCTTTATCTCCCACAGCAACTAGAATAGTACTAAACATACAGAAAGCTCCTGACAAATATTTCACAGAAGCACAGAGTTGGAAGGGACCTCAGAGGTCATCTAGGTCAACCAACCTTTTCCTGGAGAGATCTTCTCTACAGCATCCCTGATATTTGATCTTCCAGGCTCTCTCACAGACTTTCAGTGAGAGGGAAATTGATGACCCACTGAGGCAGCCCATTACATTAGGGGATAATTCCAGGTGCTCATTACTTTGAGTGTAAATCTGATGCTCTGCAACTTCACTCCACTCTTCTGGCTTTACTCTTGACTCTGGATTTCTCCACTATTCTCCATCAACCTTTTCACCCCAGAAGATCCTGCTACCCCAATGGTCCTCCTCTCCTCTGATTGGTGACTTTCCCTCTGGCATCTCAATTTTGAGGAAGTGATCAAGCCAGCAGTGCTCACTTGAAGGGACAGTATTTTACATCCTTCCAAAGTTAATTATTCATTATTCTCTCACACTTTCTTCTCCCCTCCACTATCCCCCCCTGCATGTTAGCTCCCTTTTATGTTTTATGAATTGTCTTTCCCATTAGAATATAAACTCATTGAAGGCAAGAACTGACTTTCTTTTTGTTTGTATTGGTAATCATAGGCCAAACAGTGGTTGGAACATAATAAGCACTTAATAAAGGCTTTTTGATCGCAACCCTTTGCTTCAAAGTTAACTCCTCCAACATTAAGAAGAATAGATCTCCTGAGGACTCTTCCATATGAGAGTGCTTCAAATATTTAAAGAGAACGATCAGCTTCTATTTTCTTTTCTTTAGGCTGGATATTCCATGGTTCCTTTGACTGATCTTAAGATGGCCAAGTCACTAGTATTTCATCATCTTTAATATTCATTTGGACATGCTTCAGTTTGTCAATGTCCTTCAGAAAATTGTATTTCTCAAAACCGAACGCAGTACTTCAGATATGGTGTGAGTCAGGTAGAGCACAGTGGGACCGTTGCTTTTTTTGGACATCATTCTTCTATTAATGCATATTATGCAGGCTAAGTTTATGTTAACTTCTTTGGCTGCCAAGTCATGCCGTTGATTCATCTTCAGCTTGCAAGACTGCTGTGATTCCCTTATAATTTTCAAACTATTGTCTGGTCACACCTGCCATTTGTTGATTGTATTGTTACTTACTAATTGAATTTTCAGATTCTTCCTTCTGCATTTTAGAGTACAAGTTTCCTCAGTTTTGGAGAAAAGAACTTTACTAATTTTCTAGCTCACCGTGGGAATATAATGATTGGGACTATGCCACCAAGAAAATGCGCCATGACAAGTGCCTTCTGCCTTCCTTTCCCAGACTACATTCCCAGATCACAGGGACTATAAGAGCAAAGAAACCCAGTGTAGAATATCATTTTCCATAAATACAGCATTTCTTGCTCATTTTTCCCACATAAATGCGTATGTATGTATTTGTAGACATGCATGCACATGTGTCTGTAGTCAAATAGCATAGTGGGAAAAGTAATGAATTTGTAGTCATAAGACAGTTCTAATCTTGATTCTTGTTAGCTGTGTGACACTGCACAAGCTACTTAGCCTCTCTGAGCCTCATTTTTATCATTTATATGATGAGGTGTTGGACCTTAAATGTAGGATTTCTTAACTTGGAGACTGTAAGCTTGTTTTTTTAAAATTCTATTTTGATAACTATTTCGACATAATCGGTTTTCTTTGTAATCGTATGCATTTCATTTATGCATTTAAAAACATTCTGAGAAAGGATTCGTGACACAAAACATTTAAGAATCTCTGGACTATATGATCTTGTGATGCTATATTATCTTCCCAAAATTTTGCCCAACTAGCAATTATCAAAAATAAGTTATTTTTCATAACTAAAGGTAGAAAAATCTTTAGTACATTTAGATTAAGGAGAGGAAGTTACACTAGACTTTTAATTTCAGGGTATCTTTGAAATCCGTGGTGTAGTTTTGATTGATAGATGACATTACTTTGTCAGTCAATCCATCAACAAGCACTTATTACCATCTACTATATGCCAGGAATTATGGTGGGCACTGGGGTCAGAGAGACAAAAGTGAAACACTGCCCTCCAGCAGCTTAATGAACTTGGAGGAGACAACATGAACTTACGTAACTATATAGAAAGTAAATACAGGGTAATTTTTGAGAGAGGAAAGGACTAGCAGTTTGGAAGGATTAAGAAAGGTTTGGCACTCTGAGTTTTGAAGGAAATCATGAGCTCCTTTTGGCACCTTGGCATCTAAATTCCCCTGAGTAGGATCTAAAAGGATCTTTCCTATTCTAAATTCTTCTCTATAGCAATTAGTATTATGGGAAAGTTCTGCTGTAGTTCTTATTACATAAGCAGTTAGGGTTATGAAAGGATCAGAAAACAAAGTTTGGGGACAGAAAATGATTTTCTGTGTACAGAAAAGCAAAGGAACCAACTTTGGAAGGATGTAAAGTACTGTCCCTTTAAGTTATGAATAGTTTGGTTATTGAAAAGGACAGAAAATATTTTTGCATGCAAAACTGATAAAAAATTTATATGTAAGGAAAAACATTTTTCTGATAAAATTTGAGGTCAGATTATTAGGAACAGATAGAGAACTACTCTAAGATGAATAGACTGGAGACGACCTGTTTGAGGGGAAGAAAAATGAGGCAAAAGGGCATTGTGGTACCTCAGCTCATTTGCATAGAACTGTTTTCAGGTTTTGAGTTGTTCAAACTTACTAATTGGTATATGATCATAGTTAGCATTTGTGTAGCTCTTCAAGATTTGTGAAGCACTTTACATATTTTATCTCAGTGCATCCTTACAAGACCATTGGGAGGTAGGTGCTAGTGTCATCCTCCTTTTCCAGAAGAGAAGAAGTGGTGAGAGAGGTGGTGATTTGCCTAAGGTCATGCAGCTAGGAAATGACTAAGGTAGCATTCGAACTCGGTCTTCCTAATTGCAAGTCTAGCATTCTGTCCACTGCCTTACCTAGTTACCTCTCAAAAAAGAACCAAACGATTTGGAGATAGTGGGAGGATTAAATAAGGATTTTTGGCTTCATTACTTCTAGAAAGTTGGATTTCATGAGCTCATAAGAGAAAGATGAGTCATTGATTGTAAGAAGACTCTAATTTGTGTTATCAAAGGCAGTGAAGAATCTGGCAGGAGAAAAACTGATAAGGCAGCAGGAGAGGTATTAAGAAGAAGCTAGCAGGAGCAGTCAGCTGACAGGAAGACAGCAGGGATTGACTTGGAGCCTGCTGTTTGGAAGAGAAGCCCTGCTTTATGGATTGACTGAAGAAAAGGTTAAGAGCAGGAGCTTTGTGAAGCTGAAATGAAATAATGGATATAAAGTATTTGACAAATTTTAAAGCACTATATAAATGCTGATTATTTTTGTTATCTGCTTACTGTCAGTAGGCCTCCAATCTGGTGATTATATCATTCCCCAAGTCTTCTACTGAATTCTTACTCAGCTCAAGCAATGTTTATTGAACAATACAGAGATAGGTTGGTGAGCGTTTAACAACTGGCCTTTCTGCATTATTAGTACTTAATTCTAGATAATCAACAAAATAGTAAATCAAGCCCCGATTTTTAGCATTGCTGATTTTGAGGTGTAAATGTTTACACTGAAAATTCAAGAATTGGCTTTCACAGGCCATTTGAGCTGGCTCCAACACACCCCTGCCTGGGAGCTTGCTGTTTGGAAGAGAGTTGAACTCTGCTGCAGTTGAGCTATTGCTCTTTAGTACCATTTACAGTCTGAATGAGGCAAAAACCTGGTTGTTCTTTGTTACCCTATGGTTTGAGAAGTGAAAGGAGAAGAGAAAAGATAGACTTTAAGTTGTTTTGATATAACTATAGCCATGAAATTGGTTACATAATTCAACATCCTGTTGAATCAAGAATTTACTAGGCTTGTCTGCATTTCCCAGAGAGCCAATTCTGAGGAGTTTTGTAGTTCTCTGACTTAATAGAACTACTTGTCACCATAATAGTGAAACACCATATTGGCACCCTCTTAGGGGGTGATTGGAAGTTAAAAGAGTTTGTCACTATCTAATTTGTTTGAGAGTAGAAGCAGACTGGTTTTGCCTAGCAGGAGAGTAGTGAGGACTAGAAGGGAAGCAGTTAACAGAGGAGAGGTTTCATATTATGCAGATTGCACCTGACATCAAAGCCGGAAGGCTAGAGTTGTAAAATGCCCTGAACATATGGGTTTTCCTTATTACTGTACCTTCCTGTACCTGTATAGAACCTACGTTTCTGTAATTGTATGTCTACTTCCCACCCTAGGCACTGTATTGGTAAGAAAGTGTGATCCAGGTTCATTGTATGGACTGGGGTTTTAAAAAAATCGTTACTGCTTTTGTTTTATCTTGAAAGATGGTGATGCTACAATTATTCTTGTATTTGATTTACTGTTTAGCAAGAGTTTTATATTCAATAGTTAAGGTGTCATGTTTGTGTACTGGGCGTGGGGCTAATGAGTCACAGTTATAAGCAGTGGGAATATATATGCCCCAGGACTGAGTTGCACTTAGTATTTGAAGGGCTGCCTAGTGGCAACCCTTCCCAGGGAATCCACATCTACCATCATGAAGGCAGGTTGAGTTGGGTAGACCAGCCCAGAAAGAAAGGAGCTGTTGATGCCCACACAGAAGCTATATATAAATAGACTAGTTGCTGCTTTGAAAGAGTGTATAGGTGGATAACATCCATTAGTTAACAATATATTCACAGGATGTTCACTGAAAACATGGACAGTTTTTGTTGTAATTTAGCCTTTGACTCACCAAAAAAGTTTTTGGAATCATTTTTTTAAATTTCATGTTGCTATGGACAAACAGCCAGTGGTCTAAGACCTATTGACATGAGAAATCTCAAGGTTGGAAGGGACCTCAAAGGCTACGTGGTACAACCCATACCAATAACCCAATGTGTAGTCGGCATTTGTCTGAATACCTCTAGTGAAGGCCCACTGCCTTCCAAGGTAGTCCATTTCACTTTTGTAGATTTCAATTACTAGGAAGTTTTCCCACATCAAGTTTAAATCTTCCTCCTCACAATTTTTGCAAGCTGCTCCAACTTCTTCTTTCACTTCTGTCACTACGCACTGGCTGGTGTTTCACGTGGTAGCTTTCTTTCCTAAACCTTCTCTTCTCTAGGCATTTCTTCCAGCTGAGATATTTGATAATATATATTTTTCCTCCTTATATTCCCTTATACTCTACTTTCTGGCTCCCTCTTTGATGACACATCCCCAAAGGATCTCAAAATTGTCTCAAACTTCTCTCATGTTGGGAATTTATTATTCACCAGTCTTAGTCCCTGCCGAGTGATTTCTGGGAGAAAACTGACCACAGCTGGATGACAGTCCCCTTCCCTTTAGGCCTTATGTAGCCCTACATATATGCTGGCACTCTCCCTCAGTTCCCCTGGTTCTTTACCTCTCTGGTTTTGTGCTGCTACAGTACACGGCCACCATAGGCAGAGCATATAACATGCTTCCTTTTTCTAATACCTTCACCTCCTGACCACAAGGAGTGGGCAAGTTGAGGTCTGTTGTTTATTGCCACAGAATGATGGCAATAAAAACAGGTGTTAACAGTAGGAGCAGCCAACAGAGAACTAAGCAGCAGCAAGAAAATATATGAGTAGATGCCAGCGCACAAGCCCATGAGTTCTGTTGTGTTGTGTTGCTCAGCCAGTGCATGAGGGCTGGCAGGAGAGAGAGTGCTGATTGAGTGCATTAGGGATTAAAAATCAGCCTTCTCTTCTGTTAATTCATCAGGTTGTTGCCTCATTGGACATTTGGTGTCTTGTCCTTCAGAGACAGCTGCAATTACTCTCTACCTTTTATGCATTATTATGTTTGGGAGTTTTGAGAGTTTGTGAGACTCTCTAGTCTTCCATCTTGGTCACATGACCCAGAAGTATCTTTTCTAGGCTTTCACACGTATCTCATTATTTCAGTAGATTATCATGTGGACTGATTTCAAGGTCCTTCATCATCTTGGTTGTTCTCTCCTAGACACTTTTCAGTTTAGTAATGTCTTTTATAGAATAGTGTGTCTAGGACTGAACATGAGTCCAGCTAGAATTCAGAAGGACTGTTATCTCCTTAATTAAGTGATCAAGAAAATGGAGGACTAGACAGTTTTTCAAATCCTTATTAAGTATGAAAACTCCCCAAGCTAAGAATTCTAGGAAAGGCATTGGCTCTCATGATGTAGCATAAAATTAAATTGGCTTTATTGAGTACAATATCAGACTACTGACTCATTAAATATTAGTTCCACTAAACACCCCAGAAAATGTTCAGATGGTCTGCTATTGGGACATCTCTTTCACATCTTTAACTTGCAAAGTTGATGTCTAGAGCCTATTAAATTTCATTTTCTGAGATTCAGCCCGACATTCTAGTCTGTCATGATAAAATACTACTATCTTGTCTAAGATGAAACCAAACTATCAACCCAAAGATTCCAATAGAATCTTTAGAATCCTCTGCTTTAAAAGTTAGTGATAGTCATAATGTATAGCACATGCTATTCACTGGTGGTATCTCTCTAATTACTAACCAAGTTTGTCCCTTCTTAGCTTCTGAGATTGGAGGAGATCAAGTGACCAACAGGCAAAACTCTCTCTTCTGTCTGCAAAAATGAAACAGTCTAAATAGAGTTCTTTGAAAGGGTACCTACTTGTTCAGTCAGTCTGATATGAAAACAAAATCAAAGAATGCAAGGTAACTTTGGAATTATTATAGTTTCATCATCAATGCTCACGATATGCATGAGCTTGTATCAGAAAAGGTTGGTGACCATCATTAAGGAACAATCATCCCTCTGCTTATTTAAATTCTATGCATGTAGAAACATAAATCTTTAGTATTTCCCCTGTAGATGAAGTATCCTTGCTTCGATATGTTGTTCAGCGCCTACGCAATTATTGCTGTGAGGAAAGAAGAAAAAAAACTCCTTTGCTTTTTATAAATAAAATAATTATCTCATCAGTCATCAGCGGCAATCTACATTTTGCTAAGGTTACCTGTTGGTCGCTTGGCTATAGAGTGGGCTTAGTTTCCATTTTTCTTTTACCTAATCCAAAGCAGGTCATTCTGAAGAGCAGGCATTGTCATTTTTGTTTTCCCACAACTCATTCCTAATGATGTCACCAAATCTTGCTGCTCTAGGTGCACAAAACCAGCTTCTACAGATCTAGGAGATGGAGGTGGGGAACAGAAAATCAGCAATTCTCAGTCTGACTCACTGTTTCACCATTGATTTCTAAGGAAATCTCCTTAGGCCCAAGCTTCTCATTCTATAAAATAAAGATGATGAAACTTGGCACATAGCTTCCAGGCAGTGTTGCTGTAAGAACAGAAGTCCTTTCTGTTTGTAAAAACTCTTGGAGAAGAGATGATGAGGTGAGAGAGGTTACCAGGACAGAGCATCACCCTAAAGGATGTCTTCATCTCTCTATTTTCAAATGGAGTTGAACAAATTTACCCATTGTTCAGTGTTATAGCTCCTAGAGAAAGTGCACTGAAATTCCAAGCTAACATAGATAATTTTTCAATGCAGAAGTCATTTAGTGAATTTGGAAAGTGGTTTGTTTGTGTGGGGGGGGGGCAGGGATTAGATAGGAGGAAATCAAACCTGTGATTTCATTGGCGTGGAGAATTCCCAGAATGGAAACTCCTTCCAATGATGCAATTCAACAACCCATGTGTAACTTCTAGTGTTAGGGAGTTGTTTGGGGACAATGAGGAGTTAAGTGACTTGCCTATAGTCACAATCTCGTAAGTATCAGAGGTAGGACTTGAACCCAGATCTTCCTGACCACAAAGTCAGTTATTACATAAACTTGGAAATGGTCATTTGAATTAAAAAAATTAAAAATTTCTTAAAAGTCATCTAAATATAGCTATTCTTGAATTTAAGCCTTTGCGTTTCAAAATTTCTTAACTTAGCTTTTATTTTTATGGTTATTGAAAGCAAAATTCATTCCTTAAAAAATCTTTCTTAAACTTCAGTCTGGAGCTCCATAAGAAATTCAAGAAATATTAAAAACAAAAATGAAAACCAACAATCCATTGCCATCATCAAAAATTAATGATTGACAGATGTGGAAAAAAATGGGACACTAATTCATTGTTGGCGGAATTGTGAACTGATCCAACCATTTTAGAGAGCAATCTGGAATTATGCCCAAAGAGTTATTAAACTACTCTTTGACCTAGCAGTGGCACTACTTGGTCTGTTTTCAAAGATAATTCGGGAAAAAGGGAAAGAACCTTTATGTTCTTTATATATGTTCTTTATGGCAACCCTCTTTGAGGTGTCAAAGAACTGGAAATTGCAGGGATGCCCATCAATTGGGGAATGGCTGAACAAATTGTGGTATATGATTGTGATGGAATACTATGGTGTTATAAGAAATTACGAGTTCAGTGATTTTAGCAAAATATGGAAAAACTTGCACAAAATAATGAAAAGCAAAATGAGCAGAGTCAAGAGAACATTGTATATAGTAACAATATTGTTTTAAGAATAACTGTGAAGAAGTAAGTTATTTTGACTATTATAAATACCCAAATTAACTATAAAGGACATATGAAGAAAGAAGTTATCTGCATCCAGAAGAAGAACTGATAAATAGAAGTATATATAGAATAATTATATATGTATGTGTATATACATACACATACACACATACATATATATGTATACACACACACCTATTTGTGTATAATGAGCCATCCCTAGGGCAAGGATGAAGGAAGAAAAAAAAAGAAATTTACATAATAATTTTATTGTGTATTTTAAAGGAACAGCAAGTTGTGCATAGTAGATTTGCAGTGTCACGTGCAGTCATCTTTTTCATTTTACTATGTTATGGAAATTTTTGTTTTATTCCATAAGTTAAAAATAAAATTTAATAATAATAAAAATAAGAAAATGAATGATTGGAATAGCATTCCTAAGTCACTTCACAGGAAGGACAATAGAAGTATAGTGTATATAAGTAGGTGATAAATTTCTCTAGTATTCACAAGATGTTACACTTTATATAGAATATAATCTAGAAATGACTCCATATCTCATTTGGCAATGACTTCCTTATTTTATGGTTGTGATTCATGAAATATTGGTCTTCAAAGAACTAAAGTTGAGGGTCATCCAAAGGTCAATGGAAAGGTACATGCTGAGTATGATCATTGTTAATATGGCATATTAGTAATGGATAACTGCACAGGAGTAGCAACATAAAGGACATTATCAAAAAGAGGCATTACTGGAAAAGGTGGGCTGGCCATGTAATTGGAGTTAGGGACAACCAGTGGACAGCTCCTGTATTCTACTGGTTTTCATTTGATATAAAGAGAACTTGAAGAATGCCTCTAGCATGCTGAGTAGATTATCTGTGATACATTTACAGACTAATATGGACAGGGATCATGCAGGATGAGGAGGCACAAGTGCTTTGTGATCTTCATCATTGAAGAAGTACCCACATTGATGAGATTGCAGACTCATGATGCCACTAAGGGGGAAGTGGATAGAGCATTAGACTTGGAGTCAGGAAGATCTGAGGTCAAATCCCACCTCAGACACTTACTAGTTGCATGACCCTGGGCAAGTCATTTAACCTCAATTTGCCTCAGTATCCTCATCTGTAAAGCAGGATCATAATAGCACCTCCCTCCCTCAGATTTACAGAACTTAAAGTGTTATATAAATGCTAGTCATTATTATTAATCTAAAAATAGTACCTGACATCAAAGAAGAGAATAGTGCCATAACTGACCAGCCACTTAGCATGAACTTGACAAAAATAAGGATGA
Source organism: Phalanger gymnotis (assembly GCA_028646595.1). Lineage (NCBI taxonomy): Eukaryota > Metazoa > Chordata > Mammalia > Diprotodontia > Phalangeridae > Phalanger > Phalanger gymnotis. The sequence goes on along the minus strand of CM053626.1, from coordinate 262,606,527 downwards.
GCAGAGAAAGAACATATTTTAGGAATATCCAGATGAAAAGAGAGCTAAAGGTGATGTAGTGGAGAGCACACTGGCTATATAGTCAGAGAAGCCGGGTTTGAATCCTACTTATTACTGGTGTGACCTTAGCTAAGTTACTAAACATATATGAACCTCCATTTCCTGATGTATAATATTCAGGACTTAGACTAGATGATCTGTAAGGCTGCTTTTAGATCTATATGAGGAAACAAATGATATCTACCATGTTGGGAGCATCAAATGAAATAACATATACAAAGCACTTTGCAAACAAAAGGTGCTATGTGAATGCTAGCTACTACAACTGCTATTACTGCTGCTATCACGACTACAATTATTACAAACTTAGAAATGAGAGGAGAGTGGAATTATTTCTAACTAGGGTGATTGGTGCAGGCTTCATGGAGGAGATGGTATTTTATCTGGGCTATTAAGGGTGGGTAGAATTTCCTCAGGCAGAAAGGGGTGGGTGAGTCAGGGTATTCCAAACCAAGAGCATACAGTGAGCAATGGCAGAGATTCTACACCATTTTACACTGTATAAGTACGGAAGCACACAAGACATGTTTGAGGAATGGCAAGTTATTCAAGTTGGCTAGAGAATAAGGGAGATTGTGGGACTTAAGGCTGGAAAGGTAGGTTATGGATATGTTGTAGACATAGAAAGTCTTGAATTCAAGATGAACAAATCTGTATTTTATTAAGTCAAGAGTTAATGAAGTTTTTTTTTGAGAAGGATGTTTACTAGCTTGATGTAGTGCTTCAGTTATATTTACTTAGCAGCTATAGGTAGAGAGCAGTGTGGTAAAGGGTAGGGCAGCTAACTGGCACAATTAATAGAGAGCTGGCCCTGGAGGCAGGAAGTCTCAAGTACTTTCTAGCTGTGTGAACTTGGCCAAGCCACTTCACCTCTTTTTACCTTAGTTTCCTCAACTGTAAAATGGAGATACCCTCCCAGGGCTTTCGTGAGAAGCAAATGATATCATATTTGTAAAGCACTTAGCATAGTGCTCGGAACGTAGTAGGTGCTATGTGCATGTTATGATGAAATAATGGTGGTAGTTGGGATTATTGCAGTTGTTTTTGTTATTAGAAAGAGCACTGGGTTCAAATCCCACCATGGATACTTAGGTAAGTTACTGGCAATTCCCTGGGCCTCAGTTTCCTTTAATGAAAAACAGCCTTGCTTTATAGTCAAGGGACCAGCAAGTGACCTTACCAAGATGTAGACTGCTATTGATGACTGATGAGAATTAGTTTTTTTTTAGAGGAAGCAAAGGGATTTTTTTTCTCTTCAATTTTCCAACTGAAGTGAATTGGTTAGACTAGATGGACTTTGAGGACTCTCTAAAGCATATAGATCTATGAATTGATATAGGCTATGCTCTGACCCTACGAAGGATGGCCAATATTGTGTATAGTAGGTGAAAAGGCTACAGGAAGGGAGACCAATTAAAAAGCTATTGGCAGTGTGAGTTTAGCTGTGAGGTGATAAGGGTTCTGACAGTAGAAATGGAATGTGAAGGATGGTAGCAAGAGAGGAATTATCTATTAATCAATCAACAAGCATTGATTAAATGCCTACTATGTGCCAAGGATTGTTAGTTACTGGAGATACAAAAAAAAGAATGAAAAAAAATCCCACAGCTAATGATTTATTCTTAAGTACTTGGCTTATTTGTCAATCAAAAATATACCCTGGCTGCCATCTGACCAAAGTGCATATTAGTAATACTACAAAGAAATCTATAAATCTAAGGCCCAGGCCATCCTGTTTTAGAGTGAAACCCCTCTGAGACACTGGCAATGGATAATGAACTAAGATAAGGTACACCAGCACTTAGCACGATGCCTAGCACATAGGAGGCATTTAATAAGTTCTGGCTGACTGGCTTTGTAAATGAACTGTATTATATTGGGTTTGGGGTTAGATGGGAAGGGAGAGATAAGCAGCTGTGTTGGAATATGAAAGAGTGATGATTCATCTCTGCTATTTCTGCAACCCAACCAGTGTCAAACAGTTGACTATTTCTTTAATTTAAGGAATTAACCCTTTTTTTCTCTGAATCAGGACAAAGTCTTTTCTGTTGAATAATATACTTGAAGTACTCTCAGGCTATTTGCAGGGTTATCATATAAGGGGCGATGTAGATTAACAACTCAATAAACATTTATTAAGATACTGTTGTATACAGGGCACATCTCCACTCTACTTCAGTCACCCAATGAGATGTTAAGCTGATCAATTAATCAGCAAGAATTTGTTATGTTAAATTCCCTTCTCTGAAATATAATTTCCTGTCCTTCCATCTCTCTCTTTGGTTGATTCCTGCTACATCTATTCTATCTATTCTTCATCCTCATCACGACCTTTAATACCTTGTTCTCCCAGTGCATTCATCACACCTGCTCTGGTCTTATTTTCTTGTCTTCATCGTCTTGATTTCGTAGTTAACCAGTTTAGTTTTTCTGTGTCTTCTGCCTTTGAATATCTTGTCACTTTTCCCTTCTGCTATTCATTCCATGCTAGTCCTCCATCTCTTCATCATCCTCTTCTCTCTGCTCACATTGTTAACCTCTTAGTTGGACTCCTCATCACCTCTTGCCTTGATTGTTAAAATATAAACTCTTTCCATCCACTCTCTATACTAAGTACTTAATCAATGCTTTTTTATTCATACATTCATTCATTCCAACCAACTTCCTCATAACTGCCAGAATATTCTTCCTGATTACCAGGTCTGTTATGTCACTCCCATGCTCAAAAACATTGAGTTGACTCTAAGATAAAATATAAACTTCCCAGGTTGGCATTAAAGGTTCTCTTTAATTTGCCTCCTTCCTAGTTTTTTGGCCTTACTTTACATTGTTCCCTTATGTTCTAGGCAAATTGGACTAACAGCTACTTCCATATACTTCGGAGCTTTTTACTCCACAGTGTCATCTTCCATGACTGGATTTATTCCCTCCTCATTTCTCCCTCTGAGAATCATCCTTCAAGGCCTAACTCAGTCACCATCTTCTCTACAAAGCCTTTCCCAACATTCATTTCCCCAGGTTTTTTCTCCTTCTTCATATTAACATATAATGTAATTATGGAATTAATACATATATACATATATATTTCAATAGCAATTTAAAATAACAATAGCCAGTAATTATGGTTAAGTGCTAAGATGAATGATAGATATGAGTGTTTTAGAAATTCAGAGAAAGGAAAGATCAGTAATAGAAGCCGAGGTGGTCTAAGTTCTGAGAAGACTTCTTTAAAGCAGACCTTGGAAGTAGATACAGTTTAAATGGATGGAGAGGAGTGATAATACATGGATTTATTTATTTATTTTATATAATGTTTTATTTCCCCACAAATACTCGTTAAAACAATTTTTAAACACTTTAAAGAAGTTTGAAGTTCCAAATTCTATCCATCCCTCCCTGAGATGGTTAGCAATCCAATATAGTTTATACACGTGCAATGGTATAAAACGTTTCCATATTAGTCATTTTGTACAACACGACTGGAATAAGAGAGAGAAAGAGAAAGCATGCTTCAGCCTGTATTCAGATAGTATCAGTTCTTTCTCTGGAGGTGGATAGCAAATGCTATAGTATTTATATAGCATATGTAATATATATTAGGTAGCAGATAAATAAGAGACATTGTAGGAGCAAAGGGATAGAAATTGGAATGATCATGGTTTGTTTCAGGCTTAGTTGGAGCAAAGTGTTCAAGGTGAAGAATAGCGGGAGATAAAATTGGAAAATTAGGTTAAGACTAGATTATGGAGGACCTTGAATGCTATCCTGAGGGATTTAGATTTTTTCCTTTATATAGTGGGAAATCACCAAAAGTTTATGAACCAGAGAGTGATATGATGAAGGCAGTGTTCCAGGAATCTTATGGTAACGTGTAGGATAGATTGAAAAGAATAAAAACTGGAGGTTAAGTGACTTCTTTGGAAGCTGCTGCAACCATGTATGATGGCAATCATGAGAACTGAAAAGAAGAGATGGATGTGAGAATCATGCTGAAGGAAAACTAGAAAAGATTTCTAGGTAAGTTTTGATATGTAGGTTGAGGAATAAGGAAGGCCCAGAGATGAACCTCAGGTGTTGTGTTTCAGCAATTGGGAAAATCATTATCATAACATTGATAGAAATGGGAAAGTTGGTAAAGGGAAGCAGGTTTGGGGGACAGCTGATGATCTATCTTTTGGGACCTGGTGTGTATTCTTATGCTACTTTGCAGTAGTAATGCATTTTAAAAAATTTATTAATGTCTTCATTTTTGTATCACCTTAATTTCAAAGTATATGGTTTACAATTTTGCTACTCCACAATTCACCCTTGGTAAAGGGATGGAGAAGAAAGAGAAATTAAAAGTGGTTCCATACAACTAGCCAATGCATCAGCTGAGTGTAAGCGTAGACACAATGTTCCCCAACCACTATTCCTTGCCTCTGTCAAAAAAAGGAATGAAATGCATTTTTCTCATCTCTTCTTAGGGGACAACCTCGGTGGTTATAATCACACAGCTTTCTAGCTAGCAGGAATGCTTATAAGTAGCTTTTGATATTAGGAAATAACAGTTTTAAAAGTTGTCTTCTTTCTCAATTAAATGTTTGGTCCAGACATGAGATTTCATCCAACTCTTAGTGATACAACTCTGGCAAATTTAGCTTGGAGAGAATTGCGGTGGTGTCTAGGGAGTTGAAGTGACCTGTCCATGATCACACGGCTAATTCCTGTCAGGAAGGACTTGAACCAGGTTTGTTAGTGACTGTAAGAATGGCCTTCTACCCATGGTGCAATTCTAAGTCTCAGTTAAATTAGAGCCTCTAATTACTCTGAAAAGAATAGTCCTGGTTACTAATGAATCAGGAATCGTTTGTGTTCTCCCCACTGAACCCTCATATACCCTTGGCATACTTACCCACGGATTTCCCTGAAATGAAAAGAGTCATCAAGTATTATCATTTGAATAGTCATTAATGCATAATAAACTGATTGCATCCATGGAGCTTCATTAGTTAGCGGTTCAACACCCAGGGCAATGAACAAAGCATTCTTTGGGAGTGGGAGTTCTGGGTTGCCACCTACATCTTGGTAATATGCCCAGGCAAAGGAATTTTCCTATTTTCATTTGACATTATTTAGCTCCAGATAACACTATGTTTGTTTCATATACACCTATTGCAGATTTTCTATTTTGTTTGTATCTTTTACTTTTTTTCTTGGCCATGTTATCCCTCTTTTCAGATTTGTTGTCTTCAAGGTGAAGCTCAGTCACCATGTCCTGAGAGTGGCCCTTTGTGATGCACCAGCTGTTAATACTCTCATTCCTCAACTAGCATCATCTTTTTTTGCTCCCTTCTTACTCTGCATTATGCTTTCCTGTGTACATGTCATATCATCTCAGAAGAATTTACATTTCTAGAGGGCTATTTTCATTTCTGTCTTTTTGTACCTAGTACCTTTAGTGAACCAGTTCGACCTTATGTTATCCTCAACTCTTGAATTCCTTGTTCCACTCTTCTATTGCCACTCATCCCTTACCAAACCCCAACTTTTGATTTAAACCATCAGGAATTTAAACCAATCACCCTCCAGTCATGAGCTGCTGAACCGAGCTGGAGGGAGTCATGCGAGCAAGCTGATGACTAGGTGTACTACAAATGTATGTTATCTAGTCTTGACTGAACCTTCATTGAGTCAAGGCAATCCTTTACACCTTGCTTAATGATTGTCTATTATACTCTCTACTGTAGCTGTTCCAAATTTTCTCTGTGCTACTCAAGCTTCCCTTATAATCCTTTTCCCCACCACTCTATTAGCTGTAGGTCTTGCTTCCTTCTTTCCCAAGAAACTAAGTCATTTGCTGAGAATCCTCTTCTCTTTTCATTATCTCAAAACCCCTTAACATCCACCCCTATCATCTCCTCCTTCACTTTAGTCTGTGATGAGGAGGTTGCCCATTTCCTGACCGGAGCCAACCTCTCCACATGTACAATTGACTCAATTCCCTCCTGTCTTCTCTAGTAGATTGCCCTCATCATTCCTCACCTCTCTCATCCTTATTCCTGCCCGTAAACACACCAAGTTTTCTAAACCTCAGAAAGCCCTCTCTAGACACTATTAGCCTGCAAATGTTCATCCTTTATCTCTCTTTCCTTTCTCAGCCAAACCTCCTGAAAAAATAATATTCTCTTGTTGCCTCCATTTCATTGTGTTCTAAACCCTATGGAAATTTCTGTCTCTAAATTTTCCAGTGATCTCTTATATGTCAAGTCTAATGCCCTTTCTCATTCCTTGTACTTAACTTTTCTGCAACATTTAGCATTGTTGATCACCCTTTCCTTTCTGGGCTTTTGTGATGCTGCTCTCTCTTGGTTTTCCTTTTGCCTATCTTATTGTGCCTCTTTGTCACAGGCAGCTAAGTGACATAGTGGATAGGCCACTGTGAATAGTCAAGAATACCTGAGTTCAAATCCTGTCTAAGACAAAACCTCTTGGCCTCAGCTTCCTCATCTTCAAAGTGGAGTTGATAATAGTGCTGGCTTCAGAGTGTTGTTATAAGGATAAGATAACATTTGTAAGGTGGAAAACCTTAAAGCGTAATCTAAATGCTAGCTATTATTATCATGTCCCCTAATTGCAGGTATAACCTAATTCTCTGTACTAGGTTCTCCTCTTCTTTCTTTATGCTTTCTTACTTGCTATCTTAGCTCCAGTGGTTTTAATTATCTTTGTGCAGGTGACTCCAATACTTATATATCCAGCCATAATCTCTCTTCTTAGCTCAAATAATTCATCACCAGCTGCCTGTTGGACACTTTCAACTGGATGTCCTATAGATACCTTTAACTCAGAGGTTGAAAACAGAACTAATTTTTCTCCCCCAATTCTCTCTAGGTTTTTGTGACACTGCTCTCTCCTGGTTCTTCTCTTGCTTTTCTGACCATTCTTTAGTCTCCTCTGTTAAATCTTCATCTAAGACAGGCTCATTAAACATGGGAGAGAGCCCCCTGGCTCTATCCCACCCCAGGTTCTGTCCTGAGCCATTTTATCTTCTCCCTCTGTAGTGTTTTACTGGGTGATCTCATTACTTCCCATGGATTCAACTAGCCTCTCTACACTGATAATTCTCAGACCTGTTTGACCAGCTCTAACCTCCCTCATGGTCTCTAGTCTCATATCTTCACCTCTCTATTGTATATCTTCGACTGGATGACCTCTAGGTGTCTGAAGTTCAACATGTCCCAAACTGAACTCACTCTCCTTTCCAAATTTTCCTATTACTATGGAGGGTACCAGCATTTTTTCCAGTCACCCAGACTTACAACCTAGGTATCATACTCAACTACTCATTTGCACCACACGAACCCCGCCATAACCAATCAGTCGTGAAGTCCTATCCTTTCTCCCTTTGGAACATCCTGCCTCTAAGTCCCCTTCTGCCCTCTGAAACTGCCACCACCTTAGCGCAGGCTCTCTTCACTTCACTCCTGGACTGTTGAAATAGCTTGCTGGTGGGTTTCCCTGCCTCAAGTCTCTTCCCACTCTAGGCATACTCTCCTCAGCTGTCAAGTTGATCTTCCCAAAGTACATGTCTGACTGTGTCCCTGCCTTATTTAATCAACTCCAGTGGCTTCTATGGCCTCCAGAATAAAATATGAAATCTTCTGTTTGAGGTTCAAAGCCCTCAGTAACCTGGCCCCTTTCTGCCTTTTCAGTCTTCTGACAAATTATGTTATCAACCTCCTACCCATCCCTGCCACCATGTGATCCAGTGTCACGGGTCTCCTTGCTGTTCCTCACACGTGACATTCCATCTCTCAGCTCTGGGCATTTTAACTGACTATCCCCCGTACATGGAACTGCCTCTTTACTTGGATTCCTTCGCTTAATTCCCAATTTTAGCAAGAAGCCTTTCTTGATTTCCCTTAATTCTGGCACATTTGTTCTATAGATGATCTACCATTTATTCCTATATTTCTCTTGTTTACATGCAGTTATTTGATGAAATTTTCATTTTTTAATTTTTTTAACTTAAAAAAGTATGCTTCAATCTGTATTCAGGCACAATCAATTCTTTCTCTGGTGATAGATAGTATTTTTCATCTTAAGTCCTTGAAAATTATCTCAGATCATTGTGTTGCTGAGAATAGCTAAGTCATTCACAGCTGATCATCTTACAATATTGCTGTTACTCTGTACATTTCACTTTGCATCAGCCATGGAAGTCTTTCCAGGTTTTTCTGAGAGTATCCTGCTCATCATTTCTTAAAGCACAATAGTATTCCATTATAATCACATGCCACAACTTGTTCAGCCATTCCCCAACCGGTAGGCACCCCCTCCCCTCAAATTCTAATTCTTTGCCTCCACAAAAGATAGTCCTTTTCCTTTTTGTTTTGTTTTTTTTCATCTCTTTTGGGATACAGACCTAGTAATGGTATTGGTAGGTCAAAGGATATGCGTGGTTTATAGCCCTTTGGGCATAGCTCCAAATTGCTTTTCAGAACAGTTGAATTAGTTCACAACTCCAACAGTTCATTAATGCCTCATTTTCCCCACATCCCTTCCAACACTTTTGATGAAATTTTAAAATCAAAATTGGTTGTTTACATTGATACTTTGAGCTAACTATAATCTGATTTTTAAAAAATTAAATTGGGAGCAAACTGCTAATATTACTGGCATACTGGCATATATAGCAGGATTCCCAAAGCAATGTAATAGGTGATATTCCCCTTTGTACATTTGCTTTTTGACAGTACTTTATAAAGGCCTCTAAATCCATACAAGCTAACCAGTTTATTCGAGCTTCAAATTGTGGGGATGTCTACAAAAATTTTTGAAATGCTTTCTAAAGTAATTGAGAAATCCTTAAATATATGTAATCAAATGTTATATGATATCTCTCCCATTAGACTGTGAGCTCCTTGAAAATTTGGATTACCCATGTTTGGTTGGCTTAACTCCAATTCAGGACATGGCTAGAATACCTTAGAGGTCATCAAGTCCAAATATCTCATTTTATAATAAGTAAACTAATATAGAAAGGTTAAATACTGCCTACTAGTTAGTAGCAGAGCTAGGACTAGAATCTAGGTCTCCCTAGATTTGTTGTTTGTTGTTCTTTTTTTATTGGAGATCAAAAGTATTTAAAAATAATCTATTTGACTTGAATTTAACCACTTAGCCAAAATTTAATTTATGTCATTCAGTATTTCTATTTTTTCCCTTTGGAAAGAAGTAATAAATAAATCTTTCACCAAACTTTAAAAAATTGGGATTATCTTTTGCCTTTCTTGGTATCCCTAGCACTTAGCATTATGCTTGGCACATTGTAGGTGCTTAATAAATGCTAGCTGGTAGAATGACTCTTAGCACTATTCTGAACATCACTTTTTCTATTGAGGGTACCAGCATTCTTTCAGTCACTTGGATTTATGACCTTGATGTCATCCTAAACTTCTCATTCTTCCCTTACCCCAGATATCAGTTGATAGATCTTGTCTTTTCTTTTTTTTAACTATCATCTTGATTTATTTTTGTACTTTTTACTTATCACATGTAAAACCTGAAAGAAGTTCAGAGGTAGTTTTTCAATTGTGACCTAAAGCTATGAATAAATCTCCTTTTAGGTAACATTGAGGTACTATTATGCTTAATTTTCTTTTTTTTAATTTATTTTTAATGTGTTTTGTTTTCAGCATTGATTTTC
>CM053626.1:262548507-262596276 GCA_028646595.1 Phalanger gymnotis | reverse complement strand
TTGTAAGAATTTTCTAGTTGAACTTGTGTCCTGGCTATGTTTTTCTTTGAAGATTGCTTCTAGATGTCTTGGAGTTATTTTCTTCTTCTGGGTTTGTGTCTTGAGTGTCCCTGTCAGTATAATAGTTCATCATGGTGGGATTCTTCTTGTATTTAGCCTTACTTGCTAACTTTTTAGAATTTGTTAAAGGCAGGCTCTGTGAACTTTTAGAAGGAATCTAAAAGTCTGGATCCTACTTCATCCTGTTCTGTATTCTCTTGAGTTTTGTTGCTGCTTTTTCAGGGATCTCATGGATAACTCAGGCTGGGAACCTTATAATGCTTTGTTGTTATTATTCAGTCATGTCAGACTCTTTGTGACCTCTTGAACCATTACGGTTTATTAGCAAAAATACTGGAATAGTTTGCCATTTCCTTCTCCAGTGGATTAAGGCAAACAGAAGTTAAATGACTTGCCCAAGGTCATATAGGTAGTAAGTGTCTGAGGCTGAATTTGAATTCAGGTCTTCCTGACTCCAAGTCCAGTGCTCCATCCACTGAACCACCTAGCTGCCTAAACTGCTTTTACCCAGGGCAAATTCTGTTTCTGCTTTTCTAGTCTGAGCTTTGCAAGTTCCTGACCTAGGTTTGGGCCAAAGCAAATAAAGCTGTGGACTCACTCCTGATAGGAGCTCCAGTGATTGACATGGGACTCAATCGCCATCAACCAGCTAGAAGGTTCTGCTGGTTCAGATAAGAGCTCTGCTCAGGTTCTCCCACTGCTGACTTCAGACTAGGGTGGGAGCTAGATCTGAAATCCTGCTTTGTTCCAAGGATCAGAGCTACAAAGCTGTTGCTTATCTCTATTCCTGTTTCTTCCCCAATATATAGCCTCAGGTCCACATTCACTCCCTGCTCTGGATCCAGTTCAGTAATGTTTTAAGATTATTGTATAGCTAGTTCTGATTATTTGAAGGGCAGTTTATAATCAGCAATTTATAATCAGTTGAGTAGGATAAGGGAAAATGAGTAGCTGAAACTAACAGCTATCAATTGTAGGTATTGATTCCTGAATCTTACATCAGATATACCATTAAGCCCAACGCTTTTGCCTACAGCTAAAAGCTACAAGAAAAACACCTTCAGCCTGTGAAATAATTGTCATCTGTGGGTTACCTGCAGTGTTTATGATAGCCTAAACAATGTTGGAATAGTCAAAGTATTGACTTGTTAAATTGTACTTTTAAAAACGTGCATGAATCAATGATTTCATTGATACACTGACAATAGGTACAACTTGTAACCAGTCCTTCCACATTTGAAGATTATAGACTTATAGATTTAAAGCTATTAAGTGCCTTACATTGATCTAAGGAAATTCTCACATTTTATATTTGAGGAAATAGAGGCCCAAAATCTTTAAATGACTTGCTCAAAGTCAACTACCTGATTGCTGATAGAGGTGCTAATTATATGAAAATGGGAGGGAAGGGAGGCAAAAACCTAAAAAAAATATATAAACTGGGTAAAAACCATGGAGTTGTAGAGCCGCATTCAAATGCCAAGTATTTAAACCCAGATTCAGTGTTCTTTCCAATATGACATGAAGGATTCTGGTGCAATTCTCATCCACGTTTTCCCACCCTCCTCACCAGCCATCTCCTCACCAGCCATCTCCTCACCACTCACACCAAAGACCATGCATGATCTCATGGAATTTACACTTTGATGGGTCCCCACACTCTATATTAGCAGCTGATTCTCCCAGAACATCATTTCCAAACAGTGCTAGCCATGCTTTACTTTCCTCTCACCTACCCAGGAAGACCCTTTCCTATCTTTCACTCCATCCCTCTAGTTCTAGAACCATGAATGGTGACCAGATCAACTCTACTATTGTATATGGATAGGCTATTTCAATTTACCACCCTGTGGCCCTCTCAGTATTCTCTGAGATCAAAATGTCCCTCTCTGGACATGACCACTCTAGGACTGTTGTTTTTGTCATTAGAAAATAAGCTCCTTGAGGAAAGAGACTGTCTTTGCTTCTGTATTTATTTCCCCAGAGTTTAGCACAGTGCTTGGCACATAGCAAGCATAAAATAAGTGTTTGGTTTAGTCATTCATAAATCCTTTATAGAATATCTATCCAACACCGGAAGCCATTCTCTGACCCTTTTGATAGCCCAGAGGTACCAATATATTGCTTAGGCTGTTCACTTGTTGTTTCTTACTTTTGTTACATGATCAGCCTGCTATGTTTCCCTTCTCCTTGGTGATATCTTTTTTGCCACCTCTCCAGAATGAGTCATGATTGGTAATGAGCTGCAGCTTCCTTACGCCCACCACACAGCTTTCCATTGCCCTTTAGATTGCTTGTAATTTTGATTCTTCTGAGGTGATGGTGTTAGTAATTCCTAGCCATATAATATCAACAGAATAATAAATGTACTGTATAAATGCAAAAAACCCCAACTATGTAATAAATATGGGAAAATTACACTCTAAAATTTCATTCTCCCTGTTTATCTCACATCCCAAATATCTTTACATTCTGTCCTACTTTTTTAATAGAAGTTGAACCCAGAGTTAATAGGAGAAATGACAATAGACTCAGTAACTAGGTAAAGATAGTATAGGAAGGGATCTCGAGAGATGAAAATGACCAGCATAATACCAGGAAAAAATCCTCAGATGTCTCCACAGTGCTCTCATATTAAGGGATTGTCTGCAAATATTGTGCATCTTATAGTCCGTTTATAAGAGTGGCCTGAGTGTTTGAATTCCCTATATGATTCGAGGAATAAGCATTAACTTATGCTGACCACAGTCATGAAAGAAGAGTAACCGGGAACCAAAAGGACAAAATGTCCCTTCTTATTCTTGAACATATGAAACCATGGTCACAAACAGCAAACTGTACTTTATAATCTCGAAATGCACTTTTTATTTTTGGAACTGCTAGGATTTACGTCAAACTATTGTTGTAACTAAAAGGATATCACAGAAAAACTGGATGAACAAATCGATGTTTGATTTAGTGTATAAAAGGATAGACCCCCAAAGGAAAGGCTGTGTGGATTAACTGTAGACATCCGGGGGAGCAGGTAGCCTAGACAACAAGGGTAGGCTGCTAGGATAGTCAAATAACCTATCACACTGAAGCCTTCACCCACACCTCCAAAGGAGGGAAGTGCTTTAACCCTTTCAACAATGGACCTAGGACTGACAACTCCACACTGTGCTATTTTAGCATCCTACCTCACCTGGGGACTGGGACTAACCCCTCCAAAGCAGGGCTGGGAAGAAGCAGGAAAGGCTTACAACCAGGAATATGCCTCAAACAGAGTGACCTTCAAGGAGTAGCAGGAAGAGGAAAGGGAGTTGACAATGATCTAGTTTTTCTGGGTCTGTGCTTCAGGCAGCTCAGGGGTATTTATCCCTGGGGAGGCAAAGGTGTTTTGTAAGGAAGAGAAGGCCCCACTCAGCTAGGTCTAAATAGTTTCCCATCCTTGTGGACAGAGGCAAGGAACTGAAACAGGAAGCTTCTATACTGGGATGTTCTAAGCAATAAATTTTCTAGATACTTGTGGGGAAAGTCAGAAGCAGGGGACTTGGAGGTTGAAGTGAATTTGCCTGGAGAATCAACATCCTATTGGAAAGAGATAGGATAAGCCAGAAGAACCAGAGGCTATATATTTATATCTCAATGTAAATCAAGAAACAACGAAGCTAGATTTAAGTTTCTGTAACCAATTTGGTCAGGTTCCAAAATTTTATTGGTTGCATTGATTCTCATCTAGCTACATAGATGCGGTCTGCAAACAGTGTCCCCAACTATTCACCAGATTTTTGAATTCAGCTTATGTCAGTATATAAAAGCCTTAGGGGTCTCCATTTAGGTTTTGGAATTTCTTTGTAAAGATTAAAATTTTTAAAAATCCACAAGTTTTAAATAACTATAATTGGTAATCATAATTCAGTGAACATAATCAAAGGAAAGGAATTCAGAGGGTAGATCATCAATCAAGCCTATAAATTGAGATTGCTTATGAATAATTATCTATGACTCAAGCCTTGAAGAATAAAGGTGTTTCAGTGAAGAGCATTTATCACTTCTTCTCCACCAGCTGCATTGGCTCCAAACATCATTTCAAAACATTGACATATTGTAGAGCCTCCTAGGGAATTTGTTGAGAGACCCGTGATGGAATTTTAAAGAGGCATGAGCTTTGGGAATACACTAGTTGGGGGGTGGGTAGAGGAGAGGATAAAAAAAATCAACAATGTACAGACCACGTACACTATTAGGTATGTTTCTCTTAGGAATTATTCCTCTAATAGGTAATCATGCATGTTGAAATTGCTCATATTACAGATTTCCCCAAAAGATATATTTCATTAATTCCCTAGGCTCAGTTGTATCCGGCGATCGGCTGTTGGTGTGGTTGTTTATTTTGTAAAATGAAGCAGCAGTCCCTGTGGTAGCAGTCTGTAATTTGCCATCAAAATTACATTTTCTGCCTACGGTGGAGTTTGTTGTTTAGATCTGAAGCTTTTATGTTCACAGAGGCCTGTAGAATTGGTGATTTGACCCTGCATTCATCTTTAGTTTTTTATATCTAGTTTTCATTGCATAGACCTGAAGGTATTTTGTCAAGCTTCAGGGTCAACGAGACTGTTTCTATATGGACAGAAAATAACCATCGATTCCCTCAATTCTATCAAATACCAGCTAAGCCAATAGATAGGAGAAAAATAAGTCAAACAGCTTTCTGAGATTGGAAACATGGGACCCATGTATGTCTGTTAATTCCAGGAGGAGGGATATTGACGTCTATGTTTTTAGGTACTCTCTTTGTGTGGGCGGACAAGGTTTGCAGGTTTTGAAGACTGCAGAATGTGCTTATGCTTGGTGATCACACCATTAACAGAGGGCAAGATTGTCCAGAAAGATGTTACTGCTCTTATAGAAATCCATGCTATGGATGGTGGTGTATGCGTGTATTAAAGCTGTCTGTGACACTGAATAGGAGATCACCAAACTCCAAGAGATAGTCAGAGACTCCTTGCCACCGAGACTGTGCAGGTTCCAGAAAGCAACAGAAATACAGAGGCCACAGGCAAAGAATGGAAAAATACAAAGCCCTTTTATTATGGAGAGGAAGGGTACAAGTATTTATTGAGCACCTACTATGTGCCAGGCACTCTGCTAAGTGCTTCTGATCCCCACGAAAGCCCTGTGAGATAGATTAAGTGATTTGCCCAGTGTCAAATAGCCAGGAAATGTCTGAGGCCAGATTTTAACTCAGATCTTCCTGACTCCAGAGCTAGTGTTACCTAGCTGCCTCAGAAAAAGGAATTATCTTCTGTATCCCTCTCAAATTTATACATGTTACAAAATCACCTACATTTTTTGGAAATTTATTTAAGAATTCCAGATATTCCATCAATAGTTTTCCAACACCAATTAGAACTTCTGCTGTTATAAGTAGCTTGATAGAGATAAAAATATTCATTTTAATATTAATTGATAGTCTTGCATATTGCTCTAAAAAAGATCTGGAATTAGAGAAACTCATTTGAATTTCTGCTCTCATCTCTGTTACCTGTGTGACTTTGAGCAAGCTATTTGCCTGCCTAAGCCTCAGTTCGCTCATCTGTAAAATGAGGGAGTCAAACTATATTACCTTTCTGGTCTCTTTCAGCCTTCATCATGGCCATTTTCTCTCTCACATGAAGAGTATATTCTAAGCTGCATAGTCCTTTTAATACTAGAAGGACCAGAATTTATGAAAGCCTTGAAGGATTTGCTGATGTAGTTAATTTGTTTTTATTCACAGAACCAAAAAAAATAGTAGAATGATTTTTTTTTAAATTTCAAAGTAATATTATAATTTTTTTACATTGATTGACTGTGTCTGGTCCTTCTAGGGTTAATTACTTATTTCAGCAATGCTACTTCCGAGATCCAGGAACTTTTTTTTTAAAAAAATAGCTTAACTTCATTTCAATATAATTGATTTCCTTTGTAATACTATATATTTAATGCTTTTAAAAACATAGTTCTGAGAAGTAATCCATAGACTTCATTAGACTACTATGGCTACTCTGTTACATGAAAAACATTAATAATTCTTGTATATTTGCCAACATATACTTATAAAGTGAAAAAAAGCTCTAGAAAACTGAGAAACACATTTTAAAAGACTGACATTATGTGAAATGTTGTATATGCTTAGTGTCTCATCTTTGCAAAAAAAAACAAGGGAAGTGTCTTCTCTTTTTTGGGGCTAAGCTTGGTGATTATTTACCAGCATTCAATTTTTATTATTTTGTTATTGCTTTTCTTTCTATTTATAGTGTTGTAGTAGTTGTACATATTATTCACGATTCTGATTATTTAACTTTGTCTCAGTTCATATATCTTCTCATGTTTCTCAGTATTCATACAATACAAAATTACTCCATAATTTCTATGTACTACAACTAGTTTAGCTATTCACAAATCAACAGGCAACAACTTTGCTTCCAGTTTTTCTCAACTACAAAAAGTTCTGCTATAAATATTTTGGTGTATATGGGGCTTTCTTTTCATTTTCAACCTTCCTGGGTTATATGCCTATTAGTGAAATTTCTGGGTCAAAAGACCTAGGCATTTTAGTTACTTTTTTTTTTTAGCAAAATTCCAAATTGTTTTTCAGAATTCTAGGACTAATAATTCACAACTCCACTAACAATGTATTAGTTTGCCCACCTTCCTACAATTCATTCAAAGCTACTATTGCCATCTTTTGAACTCTGCCAGTTTGTTGATTGTGAAGCAGAACCTCAGAGTTGTTTTGATGCACTTCTCTTAATCATTTGGTCACCAATAATTAGTCATTCTTTCATATAGGTACTAATTGCATTTTTTTCCTTTGAGAACTATTTGTTCATATTCTTTGGTCACTTATTTATTGAGGGAATAGCTTTTGATCTTACATATTTATGTTGAGAGTCGGTATAGTGCGAAACCAGGAAAACCTGGATTCAAGTCCTGTTTCTGACATATACTGATTGTGTGTGACTACTGGCAAATCCCTTCTTAACCTCTTGGCATTTTAGACAACTCTCCAAAATTATAAATTGTAGAGAAGCTATTGATCTGTCTTATTAGCAGTTTCTTTCCCTGAGAGATCCCTGTGCTAATGAAATCACAGGCACAGACCCTTCCCTATATTTATGTCACATGTGCATATATCTATATCTATATAATCAGGTCAAATATTTAGTTGAGTTGAGTGCTTTTTTATCCTGGTTGAATTAATTTTGTTGTGCAAAAACATTTCAATTTTATACAATAGAGTTTATCCATTTTGTCTTTTGTAATTGCCTCTATTCTAAATTTGTTAAGAAGTTACCTACTAGTCATGTCTGAAAAAGGTACGTGAACTTATTTTTCTAAGATTTTTAATGGTTCAACCCTTAATATTCAGGGTATACATCAATTTTTATTCTATTTTGGCATTTGATATAAGATGGCGATATAAATCTAATTTTCCCAGAACGCTTTCCAGCTTTTCCAGGAATTCTAGTCAAATTGGGAGTTTTTTTCCAAGGTAATTTATATTTTCAGGTTTATTATAAAATTACTTTTTCTGATTTTTCTTTGTCTTGGAAGATCCTTAAAATGGATGTAGTAGCTATACCCATAGATTTTTTCAGAAAGATAAATTTAATGAAGTGTCTGCCCCTTATTATTGACAAGTCTAAAGTCTGTGAAGTCCTTTATAGTATGTCATTTCCAACCTGTTTGTTATTTTGGAATGAAAATCTGAGATGGGTAAAGGAATAGTGCTTTACTTCATTGACAGGGAGAGAACTCTTCATCTCCCCTCTCTTCTCTCTTTTTAATATCAGCCAGAAATAGCTAGAGTAGGCCACTTGCTGCAGTTAAATTTTTCTAGTTGGGGGGTTGGATGAAATGGTCATACTCTTTGGGCTAGAACTGAAAGCTAGAGGTTTGGGCATTGTTCTAAGCTTTGATCAAGCTTGACTAAATTTAAGGCTAGAGACAGAATTGACAATGGAGCCTACGAGTCAGCTGCAAACCAGGGTTGTGAAAAGGAAGAATATTGGGTTCCCTTTTCCCATCAGGAAGCTAGGGGCAATTCCAAAAGTCTTTTGTTGAGGAATTTTGGCTACTTCTCCCTACCCACAGGAGGCAGGTGGTGGTGGTGGTGGTGGTGGTGGTGGTGGTGGTGGTGGTGTTGGTGGTGTATGTGTGTGCATGTGTGTAAATGAGGACATAGTCAAGGCTTGAGAGGACAGTATTGATATTGGAGAGAAACAGATGGAACTACTTCAATTCTTTTTTCTCCTATGGTCTGTTGAAATTTTTTCTGAAAATTTTAGTATTAAAAAGTTGATGATAAAAACTTTATCTTTGCACTTGAGAGCTGAGTATTGCCTCCTCTGTACATTTTTCATTAGTTTCAAGAGTTTAATATATTTTCTAGAAATTGAACAAATTCTTGTGACCTTCTAAATGTCACATACAGCATTTGCACAGAGAGTTCTCATGGAGCTGGGTGTCAGAACAAGGTGGCTGAAATCTGTTCTAAAAATATGTCAACTGGTTGAGAGAATCAGGATATGCAGAGAGTACTGATAGAAGCAGAAGGAAAGAACAAAAAGAACTACATTTTAATTAAAAAAAGAGATATTTAAGGGACTCTTCAACTGATACGTACTTGGTTCCTAGAACAAGGCATTGTACATGGTAGGTGCTTAATGAATTTTTGTTTAATGCACAAATATCAAGAATTATATTATGTTATATTATATTACATCATATTATATTATATTGTATTATATTATATTATGAAATCATTCCTGATTACTATTCATGAATTCATGAAAGGAAATGCAGTCTTGAGCTGCATTAAAAGACAAATTACTTCCAGGAATAAGAAAGTGGCATTCCTACTGTTCTCTGCTCTCATCAGACCCTGTCTGGAGTATTGTGTTTAGTTCTAGATGCCACAGTTTAAGAAAGACATTGACAAGATGGAGGCTGGGGTAGCTAGGTTGCACAGTGGATAGAGCACCAGGCCTGGAGTCAGAAAGATTCATCTTTCTGAGTTCAAATCTGGCTTCAGACACTTACTGTCTGTGTGACCCTGGGCAAGTCACTTAACACTGTTTGCCTCAGTTTCCTCATCTGTAAAATGAGTTGGGGAGGAAATAACAAACTATTCCAGTATCTTTGCCAAGAAAACTCCAAATGGGGTCATGAAGAGTCAGACATGACTGAAAATGACTGAAAACAAAAAAGTTAGACAGTGCCCAGAAGGACAACAAAAATGGTGAAAGGATTTGAAGTCATGTCATTTAAGGCTCATTTGAAGGAAGTGGCACTATTTAGCCCATATTTAGAAGAGAGCTGTCTTCAAGTGTGTGAAGGCCTGTCCTTTGGAGGAGAGATTAGACATGTTTTATTTGACCTAAGAGGGCAGAACCTGGAACAATTGGTGGATTTTACTAAGAGGTCAAAGTTAAGGCTTAGTATCAGGGAAACCTTCCTAATGATTAGAGCTGTCAAAAAGAAAGGTGGGTAGTCATAAGAGGTGGTAATTTCCTCTTATTGGAGGTCTTCAAATAGAGGCTGGATAACCACTTGTTGAGTATGTTATAGTTGGAACTCCTTTCACTTATAGATTGGACCAGATGGCCACTGAGGTCTCTTTCAGATTTCAAATACTATGACTCTGAGAGCTTAGAAGGAAACAGACATAATCCAAAAAAATTTTTTTTGAAGTTATTGAGCACCTATGAGACATTGTGTCAGCTTCTGGGAATACAAGGGCATGGGAAAAACATAGTCTCCTAGGAGTTTTCATTATGCAGGTGAGATATAATATCAAGAAATACATTTATATATAACAATTTGAAAAAAGATAGGGAATTATTAGCTATGGAGACCAGGAAAGGCTTCCCATAGGAGATAGTACACATGAGCTGAGCTTTGAAGGGAGCTAAGGATCCTAATAGGTAGAGGTAAGGAAAGAGTGTAGTCCAGGTATGGGCATAGAGTCAGAAGATGGTATGCAGATATGTGTAAGGTGGGGAATTTAATTTGGTGACATGAAGAAACTTTCTAGTGGCATAGATAGTTTCTTTTACAAAAAGTCCTGCTGTAAGGGCTTTGGTGAAATAGTGTCTCTAACCAAAAAAAACCCAAAATACCCCAACATTATATCATTGAATATTTACTTGCTCATCTCAAGTGGCAGCATTTATGATTAACATATGCAGAAAAAGATCACCAAGAAGACAGTGATAGCTTATGTACCTACATTATTAACAGCAAGTGAAGGAAAGGGAGGTACTATGGCATAATAGAAAGAGTGCTCGATTTGGAGTTAGAAAACCTGGATTTCAGTCCCAGCTCTTTCGAGATCTGAGTGACTTTGACCAAATCACTTAACTTCTCTGGACCTTCATTTTCTTATTTAATCCCTACAACAACCCTGGAAGGTAAGTGCTAGTATTACTCCCATGTTATAGTTGAGAAATTGGGGCAGAGATTAAGTGACTTTCCCAGGGTCACTCAGATCTTCTTGACTCCAGGCTCAGTAATCTATCGACCTCACCACCTGGCTGCCTCAGACTTTGCCCCATTTAAAAGCTGTGATTCCCTTGTCCCTGGTCCTTGGTTAGCTCCATAACCTCAGTCCAACCTGGAAAGTGAGATATAGACTAGGGTTGAGAAAAGTGGAATGGGAACTATTTTTTCCTCTAATGTTCAGTTATGTGACTTCTAAAATAAACAGAACCCTGAAATGATCGAGGGTTGGGGGGTAGGGCTGTGAAGAATGGTGGAGTACAAAACAACTCTGCAGAAAGTTTAACAATAGATCCGACTGAGTAAGATCATTCCAGGGAGCCTTTCTAGATGAAACTTAGAAGAGAATAACAAATAGATGAAAAATGGAGCACATCTACGTGCATTTCTAAAGTGACCTATTTTCATCGTCCATGATATTTGGGCCACCAAGTTTGTATCGTAATACTTCAGTATCTAATGTGTTAGAATATGGGTACATGGAAATGCCACTTAAGAAAATTAAGTTAAAAAGAACAGCTGGACCAGATCAAGTGTACAGAGAAGTATACACACCTTAGGGTGATACAATTTGGAAAGCATTGAAGGATTGAATTTAAAGATATCTGAAATAGAGGAAGATTCTGAATAAGTGGGGAAAGAACATATGGTATTATTAGTGGAAAAAGTCAATTGAAAAGACCATATGCTTACTTTCTCATTTCTATAAAATCTTTATTAGAATGATTCTCACACTCATTGAAGGGAACGTTTTTTAAAATGTTGAACTTGATTCTTCCTGTGCCCCCAAACCTCAACAACCCATAAGCATTTCCATATATATAATGTAGGATAAAAAAGGATTGCTTATGAAACCATATTTGATACTGTTTGCATTTTAAAAAACATATGTAATAAATTCAACCTATTACTCTCAAAACTGTCTTGTTGTACTTTCTTCTTCACTTCCTTCTGTTCTTATATGTGCACTTAAATACACATACACACAGGCATAAATATATATGTATATATATATATGTATAATCTCTTGTTGGTTCTCCTTTTTTTTGCATCACCATCATTACTTGACCTTTCCCCTAGATACACACACACACACACACACACACACACCCTGAAAGAGGAAAAAAACCCCACCATTTTTGAGTAATAAGTATAGTCAATCAGAACAAATCCATATATATTCAAAAATGTATATTTCATTCTGCAACTTGAGTCCAACCTCCTCTGTAATGAGGAAATATATTTCATTATAGGTCCTCTGGAGAGGTAGTTGGTCATTGCTTTGAGTAGAGAGTTGTTTTTCTTTAAGTGAAACTTGTGGATACTGGCCTCTATTGAGAGTACATTGAGACCAGAGTCCTTACTTCACCAATCTCTCCTTCCTGGCCTTTTTGTTTTTGGAGATTTAATCAGCCACATCAGGTTAGAACATTTGTCCTGTTTTTAGTGTAGGGGCAATAAAATGACCCCCTCCTCCACTGATTTATGGAATTTATATTAAATAATATATTAGGAATTAGGTTCAGAGATCTGGTTAGGAAAACTCCTAACATTAAGACAGAGATTTGGCTCTTTGCCTCAATTTAAATTTATTTTTATCTATAGCTAACTCCTGGCCTTGTTGCAGTGGAGACAAAACTCAGATTACCAGAAATTTTAGGATAAAGAATAGAAGAAAGTTTGTAACTGTGTCTGTTAATGAACAGGTACCATGAGGCAGAGAAGTGGGGGGAAAATATTTTTCCTTCAGTCCTTAAAAAGGTGGCTATAACCAGTAGCTGTAGCCTCAACCTACTGCTCCAAGATGCCTAGAAGGGCTGATAGACCCCCACCCCTGCCCTGAGCACTCCCATATCAACTGCCACTTCTTATCTTTCTCCTTTGACCTATTGCTTCTGTGCCACCAATTCTTTTTGGCCCATTTTTTGAGGTTCCCATTCCTTGTCTCTCTGTCTCTCTCCATCTCTCTCTGTCAATCTCTCTCCTCCTCTCTTCTATCTCTCTTCCCCACCCACACTCATCCCTCTCCAATTCTTCCTTCATACTCCCCTTCCCTTCTCTCATTTCTTTAATTCTCTTCTTTATACACCTTTCCAAAGGGATTTTAAATTGCCAATATAGTGGAAAAAATTCTTCCTCCAATTCCCGCCCCAAGATGGTTTCTTGAAGAAATACAACTTTCTTTAGCCACTTACATATCCTTACCAGGCAGAAGTCCATGCATTGTTATAATGACTGTTAAATTTACAGTGTTATCATTGCATAATTTGTTCTACTGGTTCTGCTCACTTCACTCTATATCAGTTAATACTTCCCAGTCTTCTCTGAAATAGTGTTTCATAATTTCTTATGGTGGAATAATATTCCTTTACATTCATGGATCACAGTTTGTTTAGTCAACTAATGGGCAGCCCCTTAATTTTCCCCTTTTCTTGCTTGTGTTCCCCCTCTTTTAACATCTAACCCACTTCAGTATCAGGAAGCTTGTTTTGCTTGCAACTGTTCTCTCTTCAGTATTATCCTTTTTTTTAACACCTCTGCATTCCCATCTGCTTCCCTGTCGCTTGGGTTAGTCACCCTCGACTACTCATCTCCCTCAACCACAAACTCCTACTCTCCTAATATCAAATGATTTGCTAAGTCTTGTTCATTCTGTCTCCATGTTTCACACAATCTCTTTGTCTCCACCAACATGGTCTCTACCCTAGTCCAGGCCCTCATTATCTCTCACCCGGACTATTGTAGCAGCCTCCTAATTTGTATCTTTGCTTCATGTCTTTTCCCTCTTTCATTTAGCTGCCAAAATGATATTTCTGAAACACAGGCTTCACCATGTCACTGCTCTTCTCAAAAAAAGCTCCAGTTGCTTTTTATTACATATAGGACAAAATGCAAACTCTTCTGTATATAATATAAAACCCTTCACAATCTAGCCCCAACCAAATTTCTAGACTGATTACACATTAATGATACTATACATGCTGGCTGCCGTTTCAGCATGTATGCTTTCTGGGGACAGAGAATATTTTGTTTTTGTCTTTGTATTCCCATCATTTAGCATATGGCAGGGCCAGAGTATGTGTTTAATAAATATTAGTTGATTGATTGGTGTATTGAGATCTTACAAAATTTCTTGATAGGCCCAATCACAAACATAACTTTGTTTCTTTGCATCTTTTGATTATCAATATCAAGAAAGGTATAAACCCAGGAAATACGTGGTTGTTCAAAATTCATCCTCTGGCTTGGAGGATGCTCTATACCAAGTGGCAATGGAAGAAGGATTGATTCACTCTAGATGCGCCTTTTTGTGTATCATGTTGTATTGATTTCATCGAGCCTCGAAATGCTAAAGGATCTTCTAAATGAAATCCCCAACGAATTGAAAGAAATCAACCTAGCACTCCCCACGAGAAAGCAAAACAAAAAGACAAAAAATTGCCCAGTGCTGACACAATGTTGGATGGATGGTCAACTAAATTAGTCTATTAGTACACAGATCCGCCTTCAGATAGGCAAAAAGCCTGTACTAGATTTTGCTAAGAGAAGGGTAGGCAGCTAGGTGGTGCAGAGTGGATAGAGGCTGGACTAGAAACAGAAAGATTTGGGTTCATATATAACCTCAGGAACTTAATGGCGATGTGTCCTGGATAAGCGGTTCAACCTCAGTTTACTCGCCTGTAAAATGAAGATAATAATAGCATTTACTCATCAGAGTGAGAAAAAAGGGATAATATTTGTCAAATGCTTTGCAAACTCAAAGTGCTACATACGTGCTAGGACACCTAAGTGGTGCAGCGGATAGAGTGTTGGACCTGGGGTCAGGAAGACTTCTCCTCAGTTCAAATCTGGCCTCAGATACTCATTAGCTGTAAGTCATTTGGGGAAATCACTTAACCATTTACCTCAGGGTAAAATGAGCTGGAGAGAAAAAAATGGCAAACCACTCCAGTATCTCTGCCAAGAAAACCCCAAATGAGGCCACAGTGAGTTGAATACAACTGAAAAATGACAGAATAATATACATGCTAGTTGTTCTTAATGGGATGCATATAAATGAGATAATCCCTGTAAAGTGCTTAGCACTGTGCCTAGCACATAGTATGTGCTTAATTAAGTTCTTCTTCCCTTTCCTTCTCTTTCAACCCCAAGATTAAATATATGATACCATGATGCAGCTTTTGCTTTCAGTTCACAGTTCAGGTTTACAAGGCTAGACTTTAAAAGCTGTTTATTTCATACAGGGCAGTGTCTCCATTTTGATGAACTGTCCCAAGGAGAATGGTTTTCTTTGGCTGGGGCCACATGGTTTGAACAGATAGGCTTTTTATAGGCGTAGTTAACAGAACAATTTACGGTATACACATGCACTCATTTATACTTTTTTTTTAATCAAATGAAGTTCTTCAAATTGCAAAACATAGCACTGTACTAATGTTACATTTCTTCTTAAAAACATTTTCATTCTGAAATTAAACATCAAAAAAGAATATTTCCATATACACAACAGAACACAAAACTATTCTATGTGAAATTATAAATCTCTACTTTATACTGCTTGATTTAAAAAAATACAATAAAGATGTATGTTACTTTCAAAACTGCCCTGCTTCTCTGTGCTTCCTTTTGTTTTCTTTTGAGACTTAAAAAAATTACAAAGGCTCTCCTTTTGGTCACTATTGTTAATCCCTTCTCCTCTTAAACCTCACCCAAGAATTAAAAAAAAGAGAAAGAAAAAGGGAAAAAATACCCTTGTAACAAAGAAGCATAGCTGAGCAAAATATTATCCATATAGTGGCCATTTCCAAAAAATGCATATCTCTGCATCTTGTGTCCATCACCTTTCTGTCAGAAAGATGGGCAACATCATTCACTATAGGTGCTCTGGAGACATGTTTGGTCATTAAATGGATCAGAATTCTGAAGTTGTTCAGATTTGTCTTTCTTGAAAATGTGGTTATTTTTATGGTTCTGCTCACTTCATTCTGCATCATTTTAAGCTACCCAGGGTTCGCTGTAATCGTCTCTTTTCATTTCTTAAGGCAGAGTAGATTTATATTTGATTTATATATTACAATTTGTTCAGCTATTCCCTACTTGTCTAAGAGACAACAAAAAGCCTTAGATTCTAATTATATCTTTTTCTCCTCTCCTTCCCTTTTAAATCCCCTTTCAGTATCAGAAAATTTGTTTTGCTCATGACTATACCCACCCAGTGTTATCCTCCTATTTAACACCTACTCCATTCCTATTTGTTTCCCCATTGTGTTTGTTAGATTTCCACATTAAACTCTGAGTTTGTGTGTACATCTCTGTCCATGAGATTCATCTGATACCCTCTTTTGCCATCCCTTCCTCTATGTTTTATACTCTTCTTCTCACACATCCCAATTATTAAAAATAACAAGTTCCAGCTCCTTCTTTCTCCTTTAATTAGTGTATTCCTTTTATCTATCCTTCTCTTTTTTTCTGAAGCCCTGCTAATAGAACCATTCCACCTCCTAGACCTCTGTTTTTCTTCTTTAATTCACCAAATACTCTTTGAAGACGTTAACATTCTCAAGGAACACTTGCATCTTTCCTCCCATTAACATTTTATCTTTATTCAGATCCTTATAATTGCTCTAATAAATTTATTTTTCTGTGTTTCTTTAGACTATTGAGTTTGTATTTCAAAGTTCCCGCTCAGCTCTTGTCTTTTCATCAGACTTGCTTAAAAGTCCTGAATTACATTAATTCCTCTTGTATGATTATACTGACTTTGCAGAGTTAGTTATTCTTGGTTGTAAGCCTATCTCTTTTGCCTTTTGGAATACTGTTTTCCAAAATCTTCTCTCATTGTAGAAGCCACCAGATTTCATGTGATCCTGACTCTAGTGCCTTGGAACTTTAACTGATTCTCTGAGTGCTTACAGTCTCTCTCTCTCTCTCTCTCTCTCTCTCTCTCTCTCTCTCTCTCTCTCTCTCTCTCTCCCTCTCTCTCTCTCTCCATGGAAACTCTGGATTTTGGCTATGACATTCCTGGGACTTTTCCTTTGGAGTTTGTTTCAGGATGTGATTGGTGGAATCTATCTTTTTCATATAGTTCTAGTAGGTTTAGCCATTTTTTTTTACTTATGGTTTCTTGAAATTGTGTCCAGGCTATTTTTTAAAAATCCATTTTTCAGGAAATACCTTTATTCTTAAATGATCTCTTCTTTAACTATTTTCAAGTCAGTTGTTTTTGATAGAAGAAATCTTAACATTTTCTTCTGTTTTTCCAATCTTTAGATTTTGTCCTAATAGTTCTTTCTTTCTCACGGGGGGATGTCTCAGTTTACTTGTTTGGTCTTTTCTAATTTTCAGGGATTCCATTTCTTGAGTAAGATTGCCTACTTTCCCTTAAACCCTAATAGATGAGAAAATTAAGGATTAGAAAGATTAAGTGACTTGCAAGATGTCACATAGTAAGCGTTAGGGGCAGGACTTTAATCCAGGGCTTTTGACTCCAGACAGTGGAGTCCCATTCATCCTTCCTGGAAGAATTTGGCTGCTTGGTTGGTTTGTTTTTTAACCTTCATAAACTGTGATTTCTAAGGTTTCACTAATGTTCTATGACTCCAAATTATATCTGCATATAATTTACTTCCTTATTCTACTAGGCTTGTTACACATCCAAACCTGTCTTTGATTTTTAAGGAACGGTACTCTTTTTTCTTTTTCAGAATATATAATTTTAAAAACCTTAGAAGTTTTTCAACACAACTACGTAACAATTGCTTTGGAGTTAATTCATCGATCACTCAACAAGGATTTATTAAATGACTACTGTATGCCAGACACTGTATTAGATACTGGGGACACAAAAAGGAGTTTATATTCTATTAGAGGAAATTACACATATATGTATATGTGTGCATGTATGTATATAAATATATATATTCGCACATATTTATATACAGGAGTATCTACAAAATAGATGAAAATCATAAGGTGTTTCTTTTTCTTGGAGGGAGAGGTACAAGCAGCTGATTAGATCAGTTCATGAAGGGGTGATGCTTCAGCTAAGCTTTGATAGAAATTAGGGATTCTAAGAGGTGGAGATGAATTAGGAAGTATATTGTAGGCATGGGAACAATCTATGAAAATGGCTTTAGAGATAGCAGATAGAGTGGTGGTTAATGAACAGCAAGCAGGTCAGTTTGGTTGAATAGCAGAGTGAGTGAAGAGGAGTAATTTTTAATAATTACATAGAGGTTGTGACTTGTGAAGGTCTTTAAAGGCCAGAGGAGTTTGTGTTTCATCCTAGAAGTAACAGGAAGCCATTGGAACTTACTGAACAAGAGAATGACATGGTCAGATACATGCTTGAGGAATATTGACAAGACTTACTAGGTGTGCCCAGAAGCAGAATGGAGACTGAATGTTTCAGCGTTGTTCCTTTGAGGTCCACAATTTTATGAAGAAAATCACTTATTATGACAGTGATATTTCAACCCTATCTTCTTAGCATAATAATTTTATAGCATTCTTTTTCTCCCTGCATTGTTTCATGTAAAACCATAGATGTGATAGTAATGGAAATTTGACTGGTCATTATACTGCTGGGGCATTTAATTCTAAGGGTAAAAGGACAACAATTTTAAATTCTTTAAACTTCGGTATGATAAAGTTAAAAGAATCCTGGAGTTAGACTACGAAGACATGAGTTTGCATGTGCTCTGACAATTACTACCTGTGCAACCTTGAGTAATTTCTCTGAACTTCAATTTTCTTGTCTGGAAAATGAGGATAATAATACCTGATTTGCCTACATTAAGGCTATTCTGAGATCAAATAAAATGTATGTTAAAGCATATCTTAAATAGGGAAATGTTCTACACATGTTAAATATTGTTATTATTATAATTTTGAGTAAGAAGGTTCTAACATTGGAGAGTACTCAAAATAAATTTAAATTGGTAACATCTCAGAGAACCCTACAAATGTATTTTGTAGCATTTTCCCCTGATGAATCTCATCTGAATAAATCTGTTAGAAGTGTGAAAGATGTGAAATTTTAAGATGACAGTTTCAATAATATTTCTATACTTCAGAGACTTGATTTATCTGTGATTTGATCAATATGTGTATCCTGTCCATCAACGAAGATTTGCAACTTATTCATTCCTTTTCATCTTCGGTAATCTTTGCCAATATTCTCACATAGATTATCTATGAAATGTCTACCCAATGTGCTGATGGCCTTCCTTTGCCTTTTATTTATATTGGGGGAAGGGGTGAACAACAGTGGAGTCCTATCCAATGGTTATTTGATAAAAAAAAAAAGTTTGATTTACCCTTGTAACTGACTGCCCCCCTACTTTTTATGATAATACATTTCCTCAAAAGATAGCCTTCATTTCTACTTCTTACATGTAGGTCATGACCACCATGGGTGTCTCTCCATACAATTTGGATTATCTACAACTTTAATCCCTATGATGAGGCCCTGGTGTTCTAAGATTGCTGTCAACAGAGGAATGCCAGACTATTTATGGTGAAAAGATGGGGTCTTTGCATTAGAGTTTAGCTCAGATCACTGAAATCATGATGCAGTTTCCCAAATGCATTTCCCATTGCTCTTTATCCAGTCCAATTTTAGGCCCAACTCGTTGTGCATCTGCAATGCCTATGCTGGATATGTGTACTAATTCAGTGTATCAGACATCCAAGAGCATCCTATGAGCTGGACAATAAGCAGTTTTTACTCATGTAATTTTTCCTATATGAATCATTGGGCAGATCTCTTTCAGGAAGTCCTGTAATGTTCTAAGTCTTAGTGAATTAACACAATTTCATACAGTAGTCAATAAAAGTCATTGAACAACTATTAAGTACTTACTATGTGCCAGGCACTGTTCCAAGTACAAGGGGTACAAAAAGAGGCAAAAGATAATCCCTGCCCTCAAGGAGATTATTATCTAATTTATAAAATTCTCATTAATAAATTCTTCTTAGTCAACTCTTCTATTGATTTTACCATATAGTTTTATAAAGAGTCTCTCGTAACATTGAAGTTCATATAAAATTTTTATTTCATATTGTAAACCAATGGAGATAATTCATAGATCACTCATGAATTCAGTTGACAAGCACTTATCAATCACCTACTATATACGCTAGGCACTGGGAATACAAAGACAAAATGCAAGGTGGTTCCTGATAGGATATGGGCTTATAGGATATGGTCTTTGTATGATTTCTGGTAAATCAGGAAAAAGGAGTGATGAGCGATGCATTTCTAATAATAATGGTGTCATCAAATCTGGAAAGTAGGCAATTGATCTCTGTGACAGGAAGGTAGCAGCTATTATCAAAAACTGTGACAAAGGTATCAGCCCCCTCTCTGAAACTGCCTGTAACCTGTTTACAAAAGCAGAGCAATTCCAGGTTTCTAGGCTTGCCTTTCCTAAACAGGTCCTTTTATTGCAGAGCTGATTAGGCTGTTGACAGCAGAGAGCATGAACGCCAGATGAGACAGCTTTGTGACAGAACAGTACAACTCTAGGGAGTCTGATTGCATGGGTGTCTTTTTCTATGCATCTGAATTTGGGTTCCCTTGTTTTACATACTTCCTTGAAGAGACACCCATGCAATAAAAAAGTCTATATTACAGGCTGATGGAGGTCTTGAGGTACATTATAGACCAGAAGTTTGGCCAGCAGCAGCCATTGCATCCTTGGCAACACTTTCTGAACTATTCGCAAGTCTCTCAGTATGTCCCTATGCCAGAGGTCATGGGACCATTTCAGCTGGGCTAAGCATAGAATTCACTTTTGATTTTTCTAGTAGGTGTCAGAAAAGAGAATAACAAACAGGTAGGTGCACCAGGAGAGATAGTATTCATTCTGAAATGGATAATGTTAGATTTGGAGTCAGGAGCAGCTAGGATCAAACAGCACTCCAAATGCTTATTAGCTTTGTGACCCTGGGCAAATCATTTAAGCTCTCATTTAAGTTTCTTGCTATGTTAATGGGCATAATATAGAAACTTGTAGTTTCTACCTCGTGGGCTTTTGGGGACACTAATTAGATAATATATGTAAAAGCATTTTGTAAATTTTAAAGCACTGTTGTATATGTCCATTGTTATTTCATGATATTTCTTCTTGGAGCTGTCATACAACTGTACTTACACATTTATTCTATTTTATATTATTTATATATTATGTTATATTATATCATATCATATACATATATGTCTTATGTTGTAGTGTCCTATATAGCATTACTTAAAGTTCAAAGACCACTACCAGCCTAATAGTGTACTTGGGCCAGGGACACGTACCCATGTCTGGCCAAGAAGTGGCCTAGAAATCCTCGTTTGCAATGGTGGATGAAATATTGGTTTCTCTGCCTCCTCTTTTCTAGTAGCAGCTGGTGCCTGAATCACCAGTGCCCGTATGTTGTTGCTTGGCAGTACCTAATCCCAATGTCCTGCTGTTCAGCAATAGCAAGCACTGACTCATACCTGGCCATCCAGAAAGTGAGGGGAAGGACCCAACCTTTTCTCATTGGCCTAAGGATCATCGTCAATATCAGTGATTGATCGAATATGAGGCAATCGTGGGGCATATGCAGGTTGAGATGAGAGCCTCTAAAACTGACCCATCCTACTGAGACAAATGCATAAGACATCCTCAGAGCAATACCAAGTCAAATAGATAAAACTAAGTAATTAAGTAATGAATAAATGAAAGTACATTTGCATTTCACACCAGGGAGCTAGGCTCAGGAACAATGATTTCATCAATTAAGAATCTAATCAAGGTAGAAACCCTTAATTGGAAAAAAAAAGAGCTTTGGGAATAGGAAGCTAAACAAACACATGAATCAGTTAATAGTTCTTTCCTGACTTTGACTTTAGACATTAACCTTTATCTGTGACGTACACAGTTCCTCACTTTTCTTTTCTGTTAACCCTTGGGATTAATGCAGTTAAGAAAGAAGTGTATTCCATATCTGCCCCTATTACCTGATTGTATTTTTCTTCTTTTTCCTCAGTATTAGAATAGTTAAACTTATACTCTTAGAACTGGAGTAATAATCACTAGCATTCATATCGTGCTTTAAGGTTTGTAAATCACTCTATAAATATTCTTATTTTATCCTCAAAACAACTCTAGGAGTTAAGTACTATTATTACTCCATTTTAGATATGAGGAAACTGAGGCAAATAGGGGTTAAGTTATTTGTCCAAAGACATATCTCAGTAAATGTGTAAGGCTGAGTTTTATCTCAGGTCTCCATGACTTGAGTCTAGCATTCTATCTAAAGTATCAGCTAGCTACCAGGAACCTTGAAGGTCCCCTCCTTTACAGATAAAGAAAAAGATCTATAGAGGTTAAGTGACCACCCTAAGAAAAACTATGAGGTAGGTAATTTATCTTTGGTCTTTCCTTTACCTTTTCTTCTGTTTTATACTTCATACCTTCTTAAGCTGCTCCCTGGTTTTCCAAAAATCCCCACTTTGGTTCTTTTGTAATTCTGCCATCTTCACATTAATTTTTCTATTCACTGTCCTCCCCAACCTCAATAAAATACATCTTGTACCTCTTTAAGTGCCCTGTTTCCTTCTAAGGAATGTCAAAATAAATTCATGCTAATGTGATAATGAGTACCAATACGTAACATATGTTAACCTTCCTAGGTAACATCTACATTGTAATCAGCCCTTTCCAGAAACGATGCCTTAATAAATAGAAATTCCCTTAGTAGTAGGAATTTCAGACACCTTGGAAAGCCAATGGAGAATGTTTTCTGAGCCAAGTTGAGTAACTTTCGTAGTTTTTGCTCCCACCGAACCAATCCTGCCGTCTTTAAACCTTCTTAGAAAGCATCTCTTACTAACCCTAACAATTCCAAACTATTGTGCCTGACTCTTTCCAGCTATTGTCCATTCCGTTCTCTGATGTCCATATCTCTGTTCTTCCATTCACTAAGAAAAGAAGCAAGATATGGAGGGGAGAGATTATTCTCTGAGTCCTGGGATGTTTCCAACATTAATTTCATTCAACATTAAGTCCCTTCTAGATGCTAAGCACTCTACTAGGTGTTGACAAAGAAACAAAGATTTTTTTTTAAAAGGATCACTGTTCTCTAGGACCCTAAAATTTAATTAGACAGTGTGTCATTTCAGTAAACCAATTTACTTCAGGGTTCAGCAAAGAGAAATAGCATTTAGAGACTTGACCCAGAAGTCAGGTATTTAATAGAGGCACACAGAAAAGGATACATGTTTGAAGTGATTTCAGATACTTTGTCACTCCTGGAACTCATGACTACTACTCCAAACTAGTTTGAAGGACTCAGTGTTGGTTTAGTGTCCCAATCTCCTTTGTTGCCTTCATTGATTATAGTCTCATTTAGGGAAAGAGGTGTGTGTTAATGAGGTAACCACTATATTTGCTGCAGAATAGTTGCAACTATCAACTTGTTGCAATGACAATTGGTCAGATTACAAAGGGACCCTCATCTTGGGTGCACACCTATCCCATATGAATATAGTAACTGGCATGTACAACAGCTTCTAAACTAATCAATAACTTTTACTATGGCTAAATGATGATAGCTGAATTAGCAAGATAACAGAATGAAGGAAATGTCATGCAGGAACCATCTGTTGCTACACTTAAGATGAAAAGGAAGAGATCACTCTAACCAAAAATTCATTGGTAATTTCTTTCTTTTTATAAATTATATGTCCTATTTTCAGTTCCAAATTCTTTTCCTCCCTGTATCCTCTCTCCCACCCCTTGAGAAGGCAGGAAATATTATCTCATTGTCAATTTCTCAAACAGGCATAGGTATGAATAAGTTGGTTGTTGGCTTAAATATATAACTTGGCTCTCCTAGGATAGTTAGTTTATACAAATCATTATATCCTGCATGGCTAAACAAAAGCATATGTATAACATGCCTTTGTTAATTTTTCTTCCATTGTTGTGAATGCTATTCACATCTATCTATAATGCCTACAGACTGACTGATAGGAGTACCAGCACCAGTAATACTAGCATTGTAGTATCCCAACCTATGGTCTTATATAAAAGTTTATCATTGCCTCTAAATAAAAAATTTAGAGATTGAATAATTAACTGAAAGGAACAAGCAAATGGACATATTTGTAGCCGTTTTCCCCTCTATAAATCAAGACTGGCTTTTATGTTTCTTATTTAATATACTCATTTGGAATTGTAAAAATTAGATATTGATAAAATAGACCATTCCAAGTTTTCAAAAATATTTTTAGTCCATTAAAAATTATTTTCTACCTATTCCCTCTTACTTTGGTTACCTTATTTGAATAACATGCTTTCCTAAATTGGCTTTTTTGATTAAAGTCAAGTTCTTGCTCTTAATATATTATTTTAATGTATGCCCTAAAATTCTATTTTATGGATTTTTTTATTTAACCAGAGATTTAATCATTAAAAATTCATAGTATTGATAAATAATAAAGGAAACAATTACCTTTCAAAGCAAAAATGGGCAGAAGATGTGGTATTTGCGCATTCCATTCCAACTCTCCAAGTTCATTAAGTTCAACTAAAATACTGTTTAGGGTTTATTCTGTGCTTAGCACTGTTCCTCATTTGTAAAATGGAAGTTTGATCTAAATGATATTTAAGGTCCTTTCCAATTCTTTCATCCTATGTTTATGACTTTAATAATTGAAAGGCTATTTGGCATAAATTCACCATTAATTCTCTCTCTCTTGTCTCTGGCTCTTTCTCTGTGTGTGTCTGTCTCTATGTGTGTCTCTCTCATTTATATATATATATATATGGATATATATATATATATATCCATATATATATGTAGATATGCATATCTGTATATGTATCATCATATGACAAGCAAATAAATTTTCCCATTTTTATCACTTGCCCAGAAAATCAGAATGCTGAATTTTATCAACCAAAATGAGTTGAAATATTTTATATACATGGTTTATATGTAAAATGAATAAGACTGGTTTTGGAAACCCAGGTCTATGTATAAATGCTTACCTTTTGATATCATTCCTTAATTTATTTTTTTAGTACTTGACAGCTGTAATTAAGTTTTATCTAACAACTCAGCCTGATGAATTGCTTGTTGTACTGTTAGAAGAGAACATTGCCAAGTTTCATTGTGGGTAGGCAGTTGTGTTGGTGTTAGAAGTGGTAAGGAGTTAAGGATCTTTTAAGCCATAGCAATTAATTGTATTAAGAAAAAAAATTCAAAGTGGTATTTTGACCTTCATCAACTTAACAATAGCATGTTCCAGGGGCTAGCTAGGTGGCATAGTGGATAAAGCACTTAGCTCTGTAGTCAGGAGTACCTAAGCTCAATTCCTACCTCAGACAATTAATGCTTACTATCTGTGTGACCCTGGGCAAGTCACTTAACCCCAATTGCTTTACCCCCCCCCAAAAAAAAACAAAAAACAACAGCATGTTCCAGACCTGTGATTTCATAGGTATAGAAAGTTCCCTAGTAAGAAAACTCTATGAATGAATGAACAAGAACAAAACATGTATTGAAGTGTTTATTACGTATAGAGTATAGTGCTAAGATTTGGAGATACAAATATCTACATATAAGGGTAGTCCATACTCTCAAAGAGCTCATATTCTAATGAGGGAACCTAACATAATAGCAATGTCATATTAGACACTCAAAAAAAAGACATCCATGTGGCACAGTGGATAGAGCAAATTCCAAGGGATATTTCTTGATAACATATTATCTGTTACTGCTCTATGTGTGGACCACGAAACCATTTAGGATTATTTTACAACCATTAGCAATATTTGCTACAGTATCAGGAAGATAAGCAAATTCAACCCTAATAGTTCTACTGCTTTCTGATTTTCAGTGATAGAATCACCAAATTGGAGAAGTCATCTAGTCCATCCCCTACTTGAGGAATTTCTTCTCCATTATTCCTGACAAGCATCTAGCCTCCCTTGGAAGAGAGTCAGTCCTAGAGAACTCAGTGCTTCAGAATTAGGTGGTTTATCCTACTTGTGGCCATCTCCCTTTGTTAGGCAAATCCAGCAAAGCCATCTCATAAAAACCCTACTATGTCATTAGTACTTTTAATGGGCTAATTGTTTTATTTACTCTATTTATTACAACCCAAAGATTGCTTTGCATAGAGTAAGTAGATTGATTTTTTAAAAAGCTTTTAAGCTTTCATTGCTAATAGCTATATTTCAAAATGTGTTAACACTCCAATTTTCTTTTAAGAACCCTAGAGGTTTTGCCACATTTGGGCAAAGCTGATGACACTTTCTTCATCTGTGTCCTAACACATCATTTATGTTTATGATGCTCATTTTCTGAGATGACAGATTTCATCTGTATTATAATTCCAGTACTGCATAACACATCTTTTTAAAAGCATGTATGATTGAACAATGCAAATATCCATTGAGAATCATCAGTTTCATTTTACTTGAAGGCCTAGATACTACTACATATTAAAGAGAAATGGAATGTGTGACTTTTGTGGTATAAATTTTTAACATAATGAAGAGGTTCTGGTGATTTGGAAATCCACTGTGAAAGATTTTGAGTTATACAGAATTTTTAATGAGTTCTGAATTAACCAAATCACTTGAGGATTTATTTTAGACAGGGAAGAGTGTAGCAGGTTATTTTTTTAGCATTGAAAAATTTAATTTCTTAATAGAAAACTATCTAAATGAATGACTTTGAAAATCAGCACGCCTAGGTTATGATTAAATCTATTGGCATCTTATTTTTCATTGTGGATATTTTTGCCACTGTGATCTTGAATTAACCTTTGCTTCTTTGAAGAATAATTTTATTTTTTCAATCAGCTTCTTAATCTATTTGTTACTTATGATATGCTTTATGTGCACTTAAAATATGTCTTGAATTTAAACAAATTTAAATGTCTCTGTACCAAAAGCATATTCTCTCCAAATTGTCAGAAAGTGGATGGAAGTAACATTAGATAAGGCTGGAAATGTAGGGTGATGCCAGATTGTGAAGGGTCTTGAATAGCAAGCAAAGTAGTTTGGATTTGACTCAATAAGCAGCAGGAAGTCACTGGAGATTTTTGGGCAGAGGAAAGACAGACTGCTCCTTTAAGTGAAATAGCCACAACTACTGAAGACCCAGAAACTAAAGTTCTTGCCACCAAATTTCTTGGCACTGCAACTGGTATAAGACCAGAAAAATGGTGTCATTTTATCAGTGGAAATGACAAAAAAGAAAGGGTGTTACTATCTGCTTTGCTGCTATACCCTAATGGCCATGGGACCATTCCATCTGAATTACAGTTGAAATCTTCCGTGTGTGTTGTTTCCCCAACTAGAATGCGAGCCCTTCAAAAATAGGTTCTGTCTTGCTTTTCTGTTTGTTTCTCTAGTGCTATGTTTCTATAGTTTAGCATTTGTGTGACATAAGCACAGTGCTTTCACAATAAATAAGCACTTATTAAATGTTTTATTCATTCATGCATTTTAATAGCATACCACCTTCTCCTTCTGGTTATTCTCTAACCATTGGTTTTAGAGACACCATGTTCATGTGGGTTTCTTCTTACCTTGCTAACCACTCTTGTATCTCCACTTGGTTCTTATTTTCTAGACCAGGTAAAGAATACATTTATCAGTGTTCCAACCTAGGTCTTTCTTCTCTTTCTATACTATCATATTCTCTTCTCTATCATACTTTCTCCTTCTGTAATCTCATTCACCTCCATGTTGTCAACTACCATCTTTATGGAGATTTCTCCTAAAACTGTATTTCTGTCATTGTTCTCTCTTTGCCTTACTTGCATTTCCAAATGCTCACATGGATTTCCTACTGGCATCAGAAATTTAATATGGTCCTATTGTGTATTTGTGCACAAACTGTATTGTGTTTTCCCCTAAATCTGATCTCCTTCTGACTCCATTATTTCTGTCAGTAGCACCAACAGTCACCTACTTTTTTCCATGTTTACAACCTTGGAAATGGAGATTCCAATGCTCCCTTTCTCTTACCACTCATATCCAGGAAGCTACCAAGTCCTCTATATAGCATATCTACATCTCTGACCTTGTTCCCTACTTTTCAATTCTCATTTCAACCACCTTAGTACAGGCCCTCATTGCTATCCATTTTGAATATTGCAGTAATGCCAAAACTGGTCTTTAACAGCCATTCTCTCCCTGTTTCAATCTACTCTCAACCTCTATTCCTGGACTAGTCTATTAAAATGCAGGGCAACTGCTGACAGTTATAGATGAAAAGGCCTATGAAAATAAGGAGGATGGGCAAAAATGGTGAGATTAATCATGATTTTGGTACCATTAATCTTATAAGCATGATCAGAACTGAACAACATAATGGAGAATAAAGTTATAGGTGTTAGCTCTAGAAATACAGGCATTTTAGGATTATAGATGAAGTATAATAAGCCAGGACCAGGACAACCGGAGCTATATAGAATAGGGGGTAGGTAGTGAGCAGAATGTATACAGGACCTAGAAAACAGTGGTCAACATTCATTTAGTAACCATTTATTAAGTACCTACTATATGCAAAGTACTGTGCTAGGGTCTGGAACAGTTACAAAGATAATTAAAATATGTTCATTTCCTGAATCAAGTATAGTAAAACTAAAGTGAGATTGTGTAATCAGTCTAGCCTTCCTGAATAGAAGTCATACATTAATAATGAATATGAGAATAAGGAAGTGTAAGCAAACTTACCTCTGGGCATATAGAATGAGTAGGTTCTGGACAAGCAATGGGTCAGGGGACAAATATAGAGATAAAAACCATGACATCATGGATACACTGCTGGACTTGAAACTGAGAGACATTGGTGATTCAAATTCCGCTTCAGATACTCTAACCATATAAACACGGTCAAATCTCTTAACCTCTCAAAGCCTCAGTTTCCTCATCTGTAAAATGTGTGCAATAACTAACCCACTGCACACCCCTAATATAACCAGGGAAAGATTCTCAACACTTGAGCAGCTTTCCCCATTCGGGTCTGAGGTTGCTAACATTACTTTTATGCAGTCAGACACCAGTCCCAGCATGCATACCTAGACGAAGGCAAACTGCGTTCTTGGTTCATGCCCGCTTAAGCAAGGATTAAGAGTGATTTACAGACTTAGAGGTAGATAACACATCTTGGATGGGGGGAGAGGGAGGGAAAGAAAGGTTGTGACATCATGATCGAAAAGGTAGACAATGCCATGTCAGAGTCAGGTCACAGAGTTCACCGGAGCTTGTCAGAAGTCAGGGAATGGAGGTTGGGAAAATGATTAAGATGAGTCGGAGGTGATCATATCCTTTTATTCAGGAGAGAACAGCACAAAATATTAGGGAAGGATAGAAATGTCTTCTTAGTGACAGGATTCTGTTGTGGGAGCAGCACACAGTGCTAATCACAGGTCCTTCAGGCTTAACCAAATCAGTGCCTTTGTGGGTCTGGGTACGTGTGGACAAAGCCCAGTAGAACTTATGGTAAAATAATCCCGATGGCAGAAGAAATTCCTTTCTCCCTGTATAGCAGGTGACAAATAAGTCAGGCATGTAGCAAGGCAAGAGAGACCTCCCTCCCTTTGCTTCCACTTTCACCAAAGGGAAAATCCAATTGAACACCCAGGAAGTAACCACTGAATGCCAAATAAAGCAAGACTTCAGTATGTGCAATTTTGGCATTGGAAAACATTATCATCGTGCAGTGAAAGCTCACAGGTGTTTACTTTTAAAGCAGGACAAATGGATTTAATTACAGTAGCTCAACAGCACATTCTTCATTCTAGTCATACCATACTTTCAGTTACTTCTTGGCAACAGGATATACAAAGATACTTGATTGATATAGCCCAATGTATTTTTTCCAAAACTTTAACAGACTGGAAGTGGTTATGTATACCTCACTATTTTATCTTTATATTATTCCAATTTTAATAAATGGACACCAATTTGACAGGGATTTCAAATCAATAAATGAATTAAGCAAACGGTTATTAATTATTAAGTGCCTTTTATGTCCAAAGCACTGTGCTAGGCATTGGAAATAGAAAGACACAAATGAAACAATCCCTATCCTCAAGGGTGTATATTCCTAGAGTCAGAGGAGGGGAGCACAAAATATACATGAGTTATTTTTTTTAAAAAAAAAGTATATACACAGTGGAGCACAGAATTTCAAGAGGGAAGCTGAAAGGACTTGGAGGTGGCACATGATCTTATGCTTTAAAGGGAACTTGAAAGTCTATGAGAAGGAAATACATTTCGATATGGGGGACCACTCATAAGAAAACAGGAAGATGTTTAAGTTTTATGCATGGTGAGAAGTTAACTGGTCAGTTTGACAAAAATGGTGAAGTGGAAAGAGAAGTAATATATAACAGGACCGGAAAGATGGATGGGAGCCGGATTGTGCATGACCGACTGAGGAGATTGCATTTTATCCCACAAGCAATA
Organism: Phalanger gymnotis; assembly: GCA_028646595.1. Taxonomy (NCBI): domain Eukaryota; kingdom Metazoa; phylum Chordata; class Mammalia; order Diprotodontia; family Phalangeridae; genus Phalanger; species Phalanger gymnotis. The sequence goes on along the minus strand of CM053626.1, from coordinate 262,566,214 downwards.
GGGAGTCATTGGATACTTTTAAGTAAGAGGGCAAAATGATCAGGTCTGTATTTTAGCAATATTAATTTGGCAGTTGTATAAAGCATGGATCCGAGAAAGGATAGAATGAAAACGGGGAGACCAATTAGGAGACTGTTACTGTAGTCTATCTAGGTGATAAGTGGTAAAGACCTGAAATGTTGTAAATGCTATGCAAATGAGAAGAAAGGAGTGGGTACAACATATGTGCAGGTGGAATAGATAAGACTTGGAGCTTACCTACTATCAAGGAAACAACACATACAAAATACATGTAAGCCAAGGTTACATATGTATGAAATAAATACAAGTCAATTTTTGAGGTAGGGAAATTTGGGGCATTGCCTAAGCATGATGTCATACTCTTTTGAGCAGTTGGGGGGACCCTGGAAAGGCCTCATGCAAAAAATATGGTACTTGGACTGAATTTTGAAAAAAAGAAAGGTTCTAAGAGGTGAAGGGAAGAGGGACTGTATGGGAGAAAGACTCTTCAATGTCAGAGAGATCAGAGATGGAATGTTTTTTGTACATGAGAAATAGCAAGACCAGTTTGCTTAGACCATAGAGTTATGTGAAGGGGAGAAATGTAGAAAAAGTCTGGGAAGACAAGGTGAAGTCATGTTATAAAGGGGCCTTCAATGCTAAATAGAACAATTTATATTGGATTCTAGAAGTAATAGGAAACCTTTGGAGTTTATTGAGTAGAAGAGTTTTATGGACAGACCTGTACTTAAGGAAAATCACCATAGTAGCTGCGTAGGGTATGAATTGGAGAGGCAATAGTTTTGAGCCATGGAGTCCAATTAAAATGTTATCACTATATTGTAAGCAAGATGCTGAGGGCATGAACTAATGTGGTGGCATGTGAGTACAGAAAAGGGGATATATGTGAGAGATGTTGCGGAAATCAAACCAATAGAATTGAACTCTTAATTGGAAATGTGGGGTGAGCAAGAGTGAGAAATTGAGGATGCCTCTGAAGTCTCGAGCCTGGATGACTGGAAGGATTTCAGTGCCCTCAATAGAAATAAGGAAATTTGGGAAAGGGATAGGATTGGGAGCAAACATAATGAGTTCTGTTTTGGACATATTGAGTTCAAGTTTGAACTCAGTTTGCAGTTTGAAAAATCCAATAGGCATTTGGAGATGTAGGACTGGTGCTCAGGAGAGAGACTGGAATTGGATATATAGATTTCAAAGTACATCCATATAATAATTTAACCGATGGAAGTTGATGAGGCCACCAAATAAGAGAGTATAGAACAAGATGAAAAAAATGCCCAGGACAAACCTTGTAATATATCCACAATTGAGGGGTATGATATGGATGATAATCCAGAAAATGAGATTGAGAAAGAATAGTCAAAGAGGGAGGAGAACCAAGAGGGAATCCAGTGAAGAGAGAAAATCAAGGAGCAGAGGGTGATAAAAAGCATAAAATGCAGCAGATAAATTGAGAATGAGGACTCTGAAAAGACTACCAGGTTGGGAAATTGAGAGATTATTGCTCATTTTGGAAAGAGCAATTTCAATTGAGCAATGAGGTCAGGAGCCACTTTACAAAGGGCTGAGAAGCGTATGACAGGAGAGGAAGTGGAGGTAAGGACAACCAACAGCTTTTTTTTTCTAGGAGTTTGGCTGTGAAGTAGAGAGCTATAGAATAATAATATGAAGGCATGAAAGAGACAATGGATGATTATTTAAAGATAAGGAAGGCAAATAAAGTGATTTGAATTAAATGAGCTATGCAAAAGGTGAGGAACATCTATTTCCATGTCTTTAAACAGTTTTGCTGACATCCTTAAATATGTTATAAATTTTCACAAATAGGAAACTGTTTTGAAAAATGGCCACTTATCATACATATATATGTATATATACATATATATATACATATATATATATATATATCTCCTTTTGTTGTAAGAAAATGGGCAAAAACTGCCCATAATGTTTTCTAAATATCAAAGAATAGAAGCAGAGGAGACAATTTCCCTTTCAGATATTTCAAAAGGCAACCTAATAATGTTTTTAAAAGTTAGATGGCAAAAGTACGCGTTACTCTTTTAACATCACATAGGGTTGTCCTTTGGAAAATATAGTCTCATATAATTTTCAATAAATGTTATTTTTCATATTTGACCCATCTGAAAACATAATCATATGGAGACATTTATGTTAGCATCCAGACTCTTATTGTTTGGGAATATGTTTTAAGAACTCTATGTGGTGGTAATTTTAAGTAGGATAAGGTTATTTTAAACTGCTTTTAATTGGGTACTGAGAAATCCAGTCCCTTGTAGAGAATTCCCATTTCCTCATGAGTTTCAGGTGGGAATGAGTATAAACTTACTTCTTCAAAAGTAAAGGGAAGGTGACTTGAAGGTATTAAGAATCTCTACAAAAAAGCTTTTTATGTTGCCGAGAGGCTATCCAGTGACATACCCTAGCTGTAAAAGAACTTATCCTTTCTCAGCATAACTGATGCAACAAGAATAGTTTTTCAGTGGTATAGTTCCAGGTCCTGAAAGCAAAAAGTACAAATATGATATTGGGAAATCTTGATAATAACTATATGTAAAATAGAAGTCTTATATAGAGGGAGTTGACCTAGCTTTCAGCAAAGCATTTGACAGAGTCTTCCATATTATTCTGGTTGACAGGATGGGAAGATGGGCTTGGAGATAGTCCAAGTTTGGTGGCTTCAGATCTGATTGAATGTGTACACTCAAAGGGTAGCCTTGAATGGCTCCATGTCAAATTGAAAGGAAACTTCTAATGGAGCGTTCCAGAGATCAAGAAGTATTGCTGGGCCTGTGCTATTTAATATTTTTATCAATGACTTCAATAAAGGCAAAGATGACATACATGCTTATCAAACTTTCAGAAAATATAAAGCTGGCAGGGATAGCACAAACACTTCGGATGATGTATTTTGGGAATATAATTTCCCCCGAAAGATATTAACAGTGTAGAAGTGATTGACATACTCCATCATCCTCACTATTGCTTCCCTAGTCCTCGATCCATTTTACCACCCTTTCCTCAACCACATTGCTGTTACCTATCACTTCTGAGTTTCCTCAGCTGTAGAGTAGGGGCAAATAACAGCATATAGGGGGTAGTTAATATATGAGATGCTCTTTGCAAACCGTAAAGTGGTAAATAATTGCATTATTAACTTCTTAGTATTTGAGACACTGGCCCAGGAAAGAAACTTGAATTATACTGGAAAGAGAGCTGGATTTGAAGTCTGAAGGACTTGGGTCCAAATCCCAGATCTGCAACTTTTTATCTATGTGACCATGGCCCTCAGTTTCTTCATCTGTTAGACTAGATGACATCTAAAATCTCTTATAGCTTTAAATCTGTGATCCTAAAGGAATCTGAGGCAGTGTGCATTTTTAGTAGCAATAAATATTTGGTAATTGCCTACTATATATTAGGCACTGTGCTAAGTATGGGAGATACAAAGAAAGACAAGAAAAAAAGACAGAAAAATGTATATTGAAGGCAGTTGTGGAAGGCTTTAAATGCCAAACTGAGGAGTTTGTATTTTATTTTAGAGGCAATAAGAAACCCCCTAAGATTTTTGAGTAGATGAGCGGCAGTGTTGAATCTGTACTTTAGGAATGTTATTTTGGCAGCTATGTGGAGGATAGACTAGAAAGGGAAGAGGAAGCAATAGCTCTTCCAGAGAAGAGTGGTTGAGGGCCAGAATTAAGATTATAGTAGTGGATACATGCAGGAGATGTTATGGCTTGGAACACTCATCGCTGTTGTAGAAACAGATGTTTCCTAAGCATTACTAGTCAACCCATGTGTATCAAAGAGAATACACCATCTCAGTGTGTACACCTTTCGACTATTCCTTAAAACAAAGTTTTAAACTTTGGCAATTTCCTCTGGAGAAGGACAGAAGGAATTTCACATTACATTACTTTGAAAGTTACCTGCTGCTTCATTTCATTATTTTTGCTACATTCATTTTATCTGTGTTTAAATGGCTTTGGCAACCTAAGAACAAAGGTATAAACAAAAAAAGCAGTAAGAACAAATTGGTTCATATTGGTAGTGTCACTCACTGTATATCAGTAGAGCTCAGTGGTTAAAGTGAAACAAAGAGCCAGGTGCTTGACTTTTTTTTAGGGTTGCTGCTTTTGTGATTTTGGGGACCCTTGCCTAGCCTTCCCATTCCTTAAAAATGGGTAACATAAATAATGAGGTGATGACTAGCTTTGTCTTAATATCTTTATGAAAATTTTTGTGAATAGTTCAAGCATAATTTCAAGAACATGTGTATTAATTTGATGTAAGCAGAATAACAGTTTCATGAATGGTAAAAAAAAATAGAAGCAACTTGGAATAGTAGGTAGAAAACCAACCTCATAGTCAGGAAGACTAGGGTTCAAGTGTTGCCTCTTACACATATTTGCTGTGTTACTTTGGGGGAGTCACTCAACCTCTCAGTGACTCAGGAAAAGCTTGAATCCCCAAAGCTGCAGAACAAGTGCCAATCTTTGCTGCAAATGATCTGAGAAATTATCTAGGTCAAAGGTATCAAACTCTTCTGCATGCAGGCAAAGTTCACTACTGAGGCCCTAACCAGATTAAAATGTAATTGGGAAACATTTAACAAAATAAATAAAAATAAAACACAGATAATGTTAATTTGTGGTTGTCTAAGTCAATATACAGCCTGGGTTCTAGTTCTCTTTGAGTTTGATGCCACTGAAGGTCAAGGCCCTCACTTTTAAGAATAAAAAAAACCAACAAAACAAAAAAAAACCAACCTGAGATAGGAGTTCTTGTGACTTGCCCATATCCACACATTAAGTAATAGAACTCAAATCCAAGTCCTCCAACTCCATTCCTGTGTTTTTCCATTAGAATACACTGCTGTACTTTATACCAAATGTCCAACTTTATGACACTACATAAATAGAAGTCATTATCATTATTATCACTGTAGTATTTGGGTTTCTTGATGTTGTACCCTCTTCAGCTAATCATGGGAGAATTGTGATGTTGGAGTGTTCATCTCTTCAGATCCATAACTCCTGATGCAGATGGAGTGCTAGACCTGGAGTGCAGAAACTCTGATTTTGAATTCTGTCCCTGATACTTGCCACCAGCTCTGCCAACCATGGTTTAGTCACTTAAGTTCTTTGAGATTTGGTTTCTTCATTGTAATTGGGGACAATAGTAAATATAGGATTATTATATTACCTAGGTAGGGGGAATAAGTGTTATGGAAAGCTTAGAGAGAGGAGGGAGATTTGGGGACAGCTTCTGTGGGATTTGGGATGGAGAATTAATTAAGGAAGAGTAAAAGGATTGCCATGGGGTAATGAGGGCTCATTTGAGACGAAATAACAATTTGTGGTAGACTTTATCAGGATATTTAACAATAAAATCATGCCTACTTTAAAATAGATTTTTTTCTTTTGTCTATTTTATTTGCTGAAAGTGCAAGAAAATAAAAGAGACTCAGACATAGATTGCATCATTTCCTTCTGCCTCATTAATCAGAATATAAATAGGAATCGAAGAACTGTATGGTGGATATTATGCAGAGGCAGTGTTTGGCCAGGCACAAGCATTTATAAGGGTAGATTATGGAGTAGAGGGTAATGCAGAGTAGAACTGATTAGCCATAGTACAGGCTGAGATCAGAAAGGAAACAAATTAAAGTTAGAACAGGGGTGATGGACTAAGATGGACTAAGATGTACTAGGTGGTACAGTGGATAGACCAGTGGACCTGAAGTCAGGAAGACTCAAATTCAAATTCGGCCTCGGATTCTTACCAGCTGTGTTACCCTAGGCAAGTCACTTATTCTCAGTTTCCTCACCTATAAAATGAAAATAGTAATAGCATTTACCCTCAGGGTTGTTGTGGGGATCAAATGAGATATTTGTAAAGTGCTTTGTCAGTGCTAACTATCATTACTGATGAATGTAGTATTTGCTGGTTACAGTGAAGATGAAGAATAGGTTAGAGAGGGAAAGCACGGGGAGAGGTAGAATGATAAGGGTTTATGGTCAGGTAAAGGAATATTGGAGTTTTTGTTTAGTGAAGTAGAGCACATGTGGGGATGAGATATGAAGGATGTGACCATCTCTATGTGCACCTGAGGGTTATGGCAGATGAGAAGAGTGGTATACTGGGAGGGGGCAGTGTTTGAGGAGAGAGTCTGCCAACAGACTTTTACAGAGTTAAGCACTTACAATGTGCTTCATCAATATTGTCAACATGACAGTTCACTTCTTTTAGAATATGTTGGTAAGCAAAATGGCCTTTGTTTTCTTTGAGTAACTCAGTGTATTTCATTAAGCCTTACTAGGTGCTAAGCCCCAGGACCAAAGCCCTATTAGGTGTGGAACCTATGTGGGTGTGGATTGGTGACTGGGGTGGGGCCCAAGGTGGTGCTGGCTAAGGGGAGGTGTTAATTCCAGAGCCATGCCCTATTAGGTGTTAACCTAATCTATGTGGATGTGAACCTCCCAGGGTCCTAAGGGGAGGGTCCAACTCAAGAACCAATAAGCTCTAGTCATTCAGATGACGCTTGACATCAAAAACTCTTTAAGAAGAGAGAAGACAGCTTGAAGATTGATTTCTGTTGGAGCCAGAGACAGCTACAGCTGAAGCTGAAGATAAAGCCAAAGCAGGAGCTGTGGTAGCAGAGCCAACCCGTGTGTGGACCGAAGAGTGCTGAGCAAGGACTTGAGGCCAGTGGGTAATCTTCTTACCCAAGAGGGGAAGCATGAATGTGATTTGGTTTAATACCATCATGTTTTTCTGTGGCCTCCTGGTTACTCTTGTGAGGTAGACTTATTGGGCCTGGAAGCTTTTGATCAAAATATCAAAATGGGAAGGCTGGTTAGTGGGTCTGTTACTTTGGAGCTTGAATAAATGCTTTAATTCTTCTGCCTTCTACTTAGAGAATTCCTTATATCCTATGGTTCTAAACCGTTCAGACATATAGATGATTCTCTTTGAAATCATAAATTCTGCCTTCATAATACTGGTAGGAGTTGAGGTAGAGAGGAAAAGTATGAGTTAAATACTGAACTTCTTGAAAAAGGAGAAAGGATAATGCCTAGAGGGGTGGCAAGATGAGGGAAGGGGTGAAGAGACAGTGGATTAATAACTGCTTTCAGGATGTGGATTGAGTGATAAATTTGGATATTTTACAAATTTTTTTTTACAAGAGGAGACTTTGCTGGGCGATGGTGATAGAGGGAGACCCTCGAAGTGGCATTGGGAGGCAAGGGTTTTTCTGATATGTTTCTCTTAGACCAGTATGTCAAGAGTTGTGAGAGGAAATTGGGTTGTTGTTCATCCTTCGTTTTTGAAGAGGACCAAGGACATCACAGGGTGATGTCCTGACTCATGCATGAATTGGATTTTAGTGAGTCAGAGTTCCCCAAAGTCATCAGCCTCACTCTGTTCTAGAGTCATGAAAGTCCATTGGAAAGACAAAGGTCAAGAAGACCGACAGTGGCCTAGAATGCAACAGATGACTTTGGCATCTTCAATCTCTGAGCAAGCTTTAAATGCTCCACAGCACCTGCTTCAGCCACCTTCATGGCCATTGAAACAAATTGTTGTCATCCATCTGTTCCACATAGGGAAAGTCTTTACATGCTTGGGGTAGACGTTCCCTGAGAGGAAATGTAGCCAGTGCTGGAAAAGGTGACCAGGGATTCAGTGTCATCTAGAGGAAGCCAAGCATCTATGAATGCTAGAAGATGGAATAAGGACAAGGAATAGAAGGTCAAAAATGAAAAGAATTTTGCCTAGAGGCAGCTCACTGGTGCAAGAGCACTGGGCCTGGAATCAGAAAGATCTGAGTTTAGATCTAGCCTCACACCCTCATAATAGTGATAGAATAGTGGCTGTTTGCCCCCTAGGTCTAACTATTGTCAAAAATGTCTCTAATGACTGAAGAATTTGTGGGTTCTAGGTCACTAACTGTTGAGAATGGTGTTTCCCCTCAAAGTCTAGCTGCTGTGGATGATAATGCCACTGAGGAGACCCCTTGCAGAATTCTCAGATAATCTCTTTCTCACTAGGAAAGCTTTAAACTTTCTCACTATGTCTTGAGCAGCAACAGAGGGTTTAATGATTAGTTCCCAAATAGATGCATCTAAGTTTATCTTTTTAAAGATAGTGGAATATATATATGTATACACATATGATAGTTTACATAATACAGTTAATTTCCTTTTTATCACTTGACCTCTGTACTTTTCATGCAGGAAATATACTCTACCACTGTAGCACTTTCCTTTGATTGGCTGGTTCCTCCCAAAACCTCCATTCTAAGGAAAATCCCCAAGACAGCAATGTCTTCGTTCCTCTCTAGGCTCCATTCCTGATCTCTGGACTTTTTCTATCATGCCCCACCTCCAACAGATACCTTCCTTGCCCCCCTTTTCATCTTTCTTTTGTAGTTATTTTCCCACATTAGAATATAAGCTCTTCGCATGCAGGAACAGTCTTTATTTCTGTTTGTGTTTCAAACATTTATCATAGCACCTAGCATGTGGTTGACTTGTTGATTATATAGTCTCTCTTGTATTCTGTTTTCCCTTAACGTGCCTATAACATAGCATGATGCCTTTACAGTATCATCATAATCATCATAGATACTAGATAGCCCTTATTTCTCATCCCAACGGTCCCCCATTTTGAAAATGCCCCAATACTCAAGAAGAGGTTAATAACTGATTACCTGTGATAATGTAAAAAACAATATAATATACAATGATAGTTTTACCATGTCATTTCACCAATAAATAAAACTTCACTGACCCAGCTATGTTATAATTGCTAGCATTTATGTCTTTAACTATATCTATATAATTTAAAGTTTGCAAAGTTCTTCACATACATTATCTCATTTGATCCTCAAAGCAACCTTGTGAGGTAGGTGCTACATTCCCGTGAGGGAAGTGTTAACGTAATGGTATAACAGTTTTAAAATTAATTCCTCTGGACTGTAAAAATCACACTGGAAAATCTTGCAGTCCAGTCACGGACTTGGTAGGAAAAATAGGACTTTGAAAGGCTGAAGAAACTAGTACCACTAGTTCTTACTAGTAAAGGGCTTGCTAATTTTTGTTGTTGTTCAGTTGTGTCCCATTATTCCTGACTTCATTTAATTTTCTTGGCAAAGACACTGCAGTGGCTTTCCATTTCCTTCTCCAGCTCATTTTATATATGAAATAACTGAGGCAAACAAGGTTAATTGACTTGCCCAGGGTCACACAGCTAGTAAATATCTGAGGCAGATTTGAACTTGAGTCTTGCTGACTCCAGGACTGATACTCTATCCACCACCCAGCTGCACCACCCAGCAGTTTATGTAATTCAAATCAGAGTTAATAGTTCTAAAGAGTTTGGATGGCCTAAATGGTCCTCTAAACACAGACAGGGTTGTTTTTAGATATTTTTTTCAATATGGGTCATAGATATATTTAAAGAGTATTCATCACTGTAGTAGCTGAAAGTGCTGAAAGCAATCAGATGGGCGGGACCCTGCAAATTGTCCCTAAGTGAAGTCTGCCTAAGGTAAAACCATTAGGACCAAATGGAGAAGTATTCAGGCTTCTTATGTATGAGGTTGAATGGATTATAAGAGTCATTTATCTAGAGTAGACCAGTGGTCTTCAAAGAGGGAGACAATGGTCTCACCCCATGGCGTGTATGATCAGCCAATTTGAGGGTATGATCACAGATAACATCCCACTCTGACAGCCATAGCCAGTTATTTATTGTGGTTGTTTCCATCACTGTCTCATCTACTTTTATTTCTCAGTGGGCTGGCGCTCTCCCTCTCTCTCCCTCTCTCTCCCTTTCTCTCCCTTTCTCTCCCTTTCTCTCTCTCTCCTTCTCTCTCCTTCTCTCCCCCCTCTCCTCTTCTCCCTCCTTCTCCCTCCCTCTTCCTCCCTCTTCTTTGTCTCTTCTCTCTCCCTCCTTCCCTCTCTCTCTCCCTCTCTCTCCCCCTCTCTCCCCTTCTCTCCCCCTCTCTCCTCCTCTCCCTCCTTTTCCCTCCCTCTTCATCCCTCTTCTTTTTCTCTTCTCTGTCCCTCCTTCCCTCTCCCTCCCCTCCCCCTCTCTCTCATTCTCTCTCTGTCTCTCCCCCTCCTCTCTACCCCCAATCTATCTCTCTCTTCCTCCCTCCCTTCCTCCCTCCTTCTGAGCCACTGGACACATCTTCTCCCACTCATTATACTCTATGGCTATAGTAGAATCCCATCAGATGGCACACTCCTACACTCCAGGGCCTTAATGGATGAGTAAGCAACTTTTAACGGACTCCTTATATAATGTTGGACATTATAATTATCTGCATTTGTTGCCCCCCCCCCCATTAGATGGTAAAGTTCACAAGGGCAGGGACTGCATATTATCTGAACTTTTTATCCCATCTCTTGCCTAATCAATCAACAAACACTTTTTAATTGGTTACTATGTGCCAGGCATTGTGCTAAGTATAGGGATAAAAAAAAGAACAGAAAGAAAAGGAAAGGAAAACAGACCCCACCCTCAGAGAGCTTGTATTCTAACACATTGTTTACCATCTAGCCCTATGCTCTATGCACAGTGGATGTTTAATAAATGATATAAAATGTACACATCACTTAGGGAGAGAATTGGATTTTTTTCTCTCTCCATCTAGTATGAAGCAAACAAATAAGCTTTACACTGAACTCTAAAAATCTTGGATTTAGAGGTTTGTCAGGACAGGAGGCACAATGAACTCTTGAGCCAAGGCCTTCTGTGGAGAAGGACCCTGTACCAACTTCCCCAGATTTGAGACCAGAAATTTGTTTGTACAACTTCACTCCTGACTCCAGCTGTCACTGCAAGATGCGAGGATTGGAGAGGGGTGCATAAAGGGCACCAGTTTCTATTAGAATCTGCTCAAAGAAAGATAAATACGACAGGTAATTTTGAATCTTTATGCCAAAATGTCACCACTACAAACATCAAAATCCCATTTTTATAAAATGGATTGGAAATGAAATAATTCTGTTGAGAACAAAAATTGAAAATACAAATTCAGTGTAATGAAATGTAGGTAGAGTCCCACTGTAATGAGCTTGGCAGGACACAAAAAATTAACAAAATATGTTAAGCTACAATATGTTTAGTTGGAAAGCAGAATTTAAGGTGAGCCTGTTTTAGTTATGGTTACTTTCTATAACATTTCACCACTATCCTGAATCACTAATTGTCTATATCTTGCAACTTTTGCAATAACTTCACATATTTCATGTGTTCACTCATTTGTTGGATCATTTAACAAAATATTAAGTGTTCTTAATTCTTAATAGAACATTGTGCTAGGAACTATGAGGGAAACAGACTAATGGTGCATGCTCTTAAGAAGTCTGCAACGTAGCTGGGGAAATGAGATACAATCTCATGAAAAATTATCTTTCTTGGCAGATATGGCTGAAAAAATTAGCTCGAAGTACAAATATGGATTGTGTCAAGGGGTACAAGGAGAGAGAAAAGGGTGAATACTCATGGATGCTTGTAAAATATGGTCTTTCTTGTTAATTTTCTTACTATCACTTTAAAGATTTCTTAGTTTAAGAATCTCCCTAGTTTAATTGCTTAGAAGCTTTGCCATAAAGAGGGTTTTCTAGAATCACCTTGAAGAAATACCAGGAATAAACAAACATATATACTAAAACAAATGAAAAAGATACAACCTCTGAAAAAATCTGTACAGTACTAATTTTTAAATTCTTTCAAAAATTCCCAAGGGGCAACTTTAGGAGAGTGGGCCAAAAGCCCCAGCATTTTGGTATATTCTAAATTCAGGAAGTTTATCCTCTGTATCCTTCAACTTATTGAAGTCTAGATCCAAAAACACACGAAAGACTTTTTAAATTAGATTGTAAAATAGTTGAGCTGATCTCTGTTTTACCCAACTGATCAGATCCTACTGTCCTCATAATGCGCCCTTACTTCTCATTGAGATATTCTGTGTCCTTCAGCTTACCTATGTGATTTTATTTCCTGCTACGTGGGATGAACCCTCTACTCTAGTCAGGTAACACTTCTCAATGTTTTTTTAAAGATCGTGCTTTTTCTAGGCTCTCTGGATTTAGTCATGGTTTTTGTCTTCAGTAGAAATTCCTACCTCTCTAAAGATAGCTTATCTTTTTCTAGCAAAAGAGGATTTACAGCTGGAAATGTTTTCAAAGATCATGGAAACAGAGAATTTGAGAGTTGGAAGGGACCTCAAGTCATTTACTCCAGCCCATTCTCCAAAACGACTTCTCTCTATAACATAGCTGAGGACTGTTCATATAGCATTCACTTGAATACCCTTGGTAATGGAAAACATACTACCTCCCAAGGCAGGCCATTTCATTTTGGGAAGGCTTAAATTGCTAGGAAGATTTTCTTTATATCAAGTTCAAATTGACTTCTTTGAAATTTCTACCTATTGCTTGTAGTTCTAGAATCTTGTTTTCCCTAAGTCTTTTCTTCTCTGGGTCTAAATTTCCTTAGTCTCTTCAATGAAGCCTCACATGTTGAATTCGAAGGATATTATCATTCTGGGTTGCTTCTTCTGGATACCCTCTAGTTTATCATGAAATGGTGGGCTCGAACTGAAAACAATATCCAAATGTGGTCTTACTAAGGTAGAGTACAATGTATGTACTTCTAGAACTTATTTCTCTCTTGTTGAATTCCAAAATCACGTTCATTTTTTTGTTTGTTTTGGGGAGGCAGCAGGGCAATTGGGGTTAAGTGACTTACGCAAGGTCACACAGCTAGTATGGGTGTCAAGCATCTGAGGCCAGATTTGAACGGGGCCAGTGCTCTACTCACTGTGCCACCTAGCTGCACCCAATACATTCACTTTTTTGACTGTCATATAACACTGCTGTTGACTGAACTTGTAGTTTACTAAAAAAAAAAAATCTTTTACATAAGTCAGCTAACTAACTAACCATTCCATCTCTATCCTGCTCTTGTAAAGTTGATTTTTTTAACCCAAGTTTGAGATTTGATAGTTATCTCCATTAAATTTTATTTTGTTAAATTCAGATTAATTTTTTATCTTGTCAAGATTCTCTTGGCCATTGTACAGGGTCTTAGCTACCGCAGTCTGCTTTATGTAATCTGAAAATTTAATAAAAATACCATCTATATCCTTACCTATGTCAATGATTTTTTTTTAAAAGGAATAACCTAAGGCCAAGCACAGATCCCTGTCAATGGAAATGTCTTTCCAAAATGACATCAGATCATTAATGATAACTCTTCAGGTATAGCCATTCAACCAGTTCTGAATTTGCCCAATTGAACTACCATTAAATCTAACCCACGTATCCCCGACTTTTCCACAAAAATAGTATGAGGTTTTAACAAATAGTTTTCTAAAAGCTAGGGATACTATAGTTACAAATTTGAATAGTCTGGTCTGACCTACTCTGATGCTTTATCAGTTCCTTTTCTAAATATTCACTAACTATTCTTTCAACAGCACATTTTAGACTTTTCTCTAGGATTGAAATCAAGATCTGTGGTCTAGAGTTTGCAGATTCCATTCCCAATTCTTTTAAAAAAATAATTAGGACAACATTTACCATCCTAGTCATGTGATCCCCCATCTCTATGATTTTCCAAAAAGTACAGACCATAGCTCACCAATCAAACAATCTGGTTCTCTTAGTACCCTGTTTGTTTAGATATGGTTATTTGAATTCCTCAAGGGCAGCTAGGTGATCTTTTTAACCATCTATTTATTTTCTTTGGCTTCATTTCCCTATTAATGATCATGGCATAGAATTATGTGAATGGTGAAAATATAAGTCACTCTGTGAAATGATTCTTTTTGTGGCAGTATTTGAAATCTCATATTTGTGTGTGTTCTACAATTAACTTTTCTATGCATATAAAATTGTATTGGGAAGGATATCACTTTAAACTCAGTATGTAAATTTAAATTATGCAATATGATTATCAATAAAGGTACTCTATTTTTACAAAGCAAATATCAAGAAGCACTATGGTATGGTGTAGAGAAGGCTGCACTTAGTGTCAGAAAGACTAGGATTAAAATTCCATCTTGGACTGGCTGCAAGACATAACCCTTTTGAGCCTTAGGCAACTTTCTAAGACTATAAGTAATAATCAGTCAAGTTAAACCAAGTCAATAAGCAGTTATTAAGCTTGCTTACTATGTGGCAGGCACCATGCTAAGCAGTGGGAATATAAATACACACAAAAAGATAGTCCATTTCCTCAAAGAATGTACTTTCTAATGGGGAAGGACAACACATAAAAATTGGAGTTGAAAAGGGAAGAGACAGAAGCATTTCCAGAGTGGGGTGGGGATTGTAGAAGTCCAAGGGGAAAGTCAAGAATGAAGACTTGAGCAGCATGAAGCCATGGCTGGCTTTCTTAAAATGGAGTTTCTGAGAGGAACCAGCCAATCTGAAAGAGAGACTATAAGAACTAAGGATACTCCTATTAAGTGAAATTCAGAGTTGGCTTAGGTTTCCAGGGTGGAGAGGTTTGGGGGGCATTGTAGAGACTGTCTGGGAGGACAGTCAGGAGTGCAGCCGGGAGGAATGAGGATACGCGACCATTAGTCAACTAGTATTTACTCTGTGTTGGTGGACAGTTTCTTGACGTATTGACATAAAATAAATATTAATCGCAAGTTGTTTAGGACTCACTCCTCAATAAATGGGGGAATCTGTTTGCCTGGTGAGTCATAATAAAGATTAATGAACTCTCTCTTCAAACTCAGACTCTGCTACCAAGGCATTTAGGGTGTGTCTATATTAACATTGCATTGCTCTTTGCTTAGATTACTATCTTTAATTGGTTACATTGTTTCAGAAAGATTATTTATATAATTATTTTTTGTGTGTATATATGTATAAACATATGTTTATATATATCTCTACACACACACATATAGTCTATGTAAAAATTGTAGATAGGACAACAGTTATGTAGAAGATAACTAAATCTCACAATTTATGTGGTCATTTTCTATAAAGACACATAATTCAGATGGCTAGCTTCATGGAAGATATCTTGTCACCATGCTTGGTATCCATGTAGTTTTTCCAGCGATATTATCTAAAAAGGAATTCAGTCGTCATTTCTATAGCCATGTTCAAAGTGTTAGCTCTGCCAATAGCTAAGCTTTTTCTCTTTTACATTTTTTTTTGCTTTCTCCCTTTGCTTCAAGTGGTAACTAAATTGTAATGTCTCAGATATTCCATAAATAATATAATTCAGGCATATAGATGGAGGTTTGAAAGAAAGTTGAAAAAAATAGAATGTCTTTAAAATGAAAGAAAAATATTTAATAAAGATTAATGAATTCAGGATGTCTTGTGCTGAGAGAGCAACCTGTACTCTAGCTGTTTGGAATATCAGTTGCTATTCAACGACGCACAAAAAGATACCATAGTAACCAAGCCAACATGGTACAGTAATCACCCATGTCATTCACGAAACACTGTTATGGTGGGGCTAGGGGAGAAACCCAATAGTCTCTATAATAGGGACCATTATCTATTAAAATATAAGAAAAGGAAATGTATAGTATATGTGAGAGTCCCTTAAAAATGAACACAGAAACCTATAATAGTCTTCCTGTACCTTCCTTTTTCCTGCCTTATTATGTAGTAATAGCTATGCTTTGTAGCAATCATACCATCTCTACCCATTGTTCTTGCTTCATTAAAACTCCAGAAATCTAATAGATGCACAAAACAGCATAGCCCAAAATAAATGAAATAAAAAATAAAAAGGAAAAATGAACAGATATAAATATCCATAGGTATAGCCTCTCAATATGTTCTCAGAAATATATCAAATTTGTTTAAATGTAAAACAAAATCAGGGAATAGAGGATGCTTATCACAGATGGTATATGTCTAGAAGGTTTAATCTCTTTGGTGACTTCATTTTTTTGAGTGCTATCAAAATAAATATTAATTGCTAAAATTTTGAAGCAAAATTCACATGTAATTCCTGCTTGCTTGGTGCAAGGTAACCTACAATGTAGCTATTTCTACTCCTCTCTTCTCTCCCCGACAGAGACACTTAGTCTTTCTCTCTCTATGGCTTACATCTCCTCAACTTACCTCCACATTGGCAGGTTGTGTTTTCCCCAGAAGGAGAGTGACTGCTATATCTCACTACTCTAAGGGGCCTAAGAGTAACCTTTGTGGGCAATTATTGCTACTAACACAGTTCCTCATGAGCCCCCATTAGTATATTTCCTATTAATAAATCAGCCATTAATATTTATATAACATTCAACCTATAAACCTATTTATATAATATTCAACCTATAAAAGGTCATGCTCTTGGACCAATGTGCATAGTGTCCATGGAGAGGATGTACAGACACAAAGTTCTAGGGTGCTAAGGCACATCAGGCGCAGCTAGGTGGGCAATTTATTAGTATGGAATTGTATAATTTGATACCCCTTTTCTGTCTCAGGAACCAACTATAAAAGTCTTTTGACAAATATAGCTCCCATGTCAAACAAATGTTTCCAGAGTTAAAATGGCCTGATCCTGATTGTGCTGAACTAATTTCACTAGGTAGAACATCTCAAAATTGTTGACCTGCTAATCTGCTTCTCTCCTTCTATGTTCTACTGCTCAACTGTGATTGCTCCTTGATAGCGATAGATACTGTATCTAGAGAGGGCATTTTTACAATTTTTTTTTTGCAATGTCCCTTCTTATTTTTTTTTATTTTTATTTAATTTATTAAATATATTTAGTTCTCAGCATTGATTTTCACAAGAGCTTGAACTACAAATTTTCTCCCCATTTCTGTCCTCCCCCCCCACTCCAAGAAGGCCTATATTCTGGTTGCCCTGTTCCCCAGTCAGCCCTCCCTTTTGTCACTCCACTCCCCTCCCATCCCCTTTTCCCTTCCTTTCTTGTACGGCAAGATAAATTTTTATGCCCCATTGCCTGTGTATCTTATTTTCTAGTTGCGTTCAAAAACTTTTCTTTTTTTTTTGTTTTGGAACATCTGTTTTTAAAACTTTGACTTCAAAATCCTCTTCCCTCCTCCCTTCCCACCCACCCTCCCCAAGAAGTCAAGCAAATCAACATAGGCCACATGTGTATCATTGTGCAAAACCCTTCCACAATACTCATGTTGGGAAAGACTAAGTATATTTTGCTCCTTCCTAACCTATCCCCCTTCATTGAATTTTCTCCCTTGACCCTGTCCCTTTTTGAAAGCGTTTGTTTTTGATTACCTCCTCCCCCATCTGCCCTCCCTTTCTCATCCCCCCTTTTTTATCTTCTTCCTCTTTCTTTCCTGTGGGGTAAGATACCCAACTGAGTGTGTATGGTATTCCCTCCTCAGGTCAAATCTGATGAAAGCAAGATTCACTCATTCTCCCTCACCTGCCTTCTCTTCCCTTCCTACAGAACTGCTTTTTCTTGCTACTTTTATGCGAGATAATTTACCCCATTCTATCTCTCTCTTTCTCCCTCTCTCAATATATTCTTCTTTCATCCCTTAATTTGATTTTATTTCTTTTCGATATCATCCCTCTCTCTGTGCCCTCTCTCTCTCTCTGTCTCTCTCCATATACATATATATATATACATACACATACATATATACATATATATATACATACACACACACACA
>CM053626.1:262456075-262548007 GCA_028646595.1 Phalanger gymnotis | reverse complement strand
TTCAAGGCATTCTTCTCCTCATTGGCTTTTTGGAGCTCTTTTGCCATTTGAGTTAGTCTATTTTTTAAGGTGTTGTTTTCTTCAGTATATTTGTCAGTATTTTTTTGGGTCTCCTTTAGCAAGTCATTGACTTGTTTTTCATGGTTTTCTCGCATCCTTCTCATTTCTCTTCCCAATTTTTCCTCTACTTCTGTAACTTGCTTTTCCAAATCCTTTTTTGAGCTCTTCCATGGCCTGAGACCAGTTCATGTTTTTCTTGGAGGCTTTTGTTGTAGGCTCTTTGACTTTGTTGACTTCTTCTGGCTGTATGTCTTGATCTTCTTTGTCACCAAAGAAAGATTCCAAAGTCTGAGACTGAATCTGCATGCGTTTTTGCTGCCTGGCCATGTTACCAGCCAACTTACTTGACCCTTGAGTTTTTCAGCAGGGTATGACTGCTTGCAGGGTAAAGAGTACTATGTTCCAAGCTTGAGGGGATGCACTGTTGTTTTCAGAGCTATGACAGCCAGCTCTGCCACACCAGCACTCCTCTTTCCCCAAGAACCCCCAACTGGGACTGGACTTAGATCTTCAGCAGGCTCTTCACTCCTGCTCTGATCTGCCACTTAATTCCTCCCACCAGGTGGGCCTGGGGCTGGAAGCAACTGCATCTATACTTCTGTAGTTCTGTAGCTGCCCCACTTCTGCTGCCCCTGGGGTGGTGGCTGAACCGTGAACTCTATCATCCTCTCCCCAGCAGCTTTTCTCACTAACCTTCTCTGTTGTCTTTGGTGTTTGTGGTTTGAGAAGTCTGGTGACTGCTGAAACTCACTGATTTAGGGCACTAGGGCCTGCTCCGCCCGGCTACTGATCTTGTTGGTCCCCGTGGCCCATGCTGGGCTCTGTTCCCCTCTGCTCTGCTCCCAGCTCCGTGCAGGATAGACCTCACCCAGCAACCATCTAGGCTGTCCCAGGCTGGAGCCTCCTTCCCTCTGCTATTTTGTGGGTTCTGCAGTTCTAGAATTGGTTCAGAGCCATTTTTTATAGGTTTTTGGACGGACTTGGTGGGGAGCTTATGCTAGTCCCTGCTTTCCAGCTGCCATCTTGGCTCCACCCCCCTACAATTGTTTTTAATGTAATACCATTCTAACGTAATGAGAAAGGTAACAAGAATCTGTCCTCTGACTGGAGTCCAATATCCTTAGGTAACATCATGGCCAAGAGATTTGCCTCAGTTTAAAAAAAGGTAGAGATTGGAGTACTAGGAATTGATGCACCAGCAGGGGCCGAAAGAATTTTGTGCCAATTTGTATGATGTTATCAGTGGAAATGACATTAAAAAGACGCATTGCTATTTGTTTTGCAGTTATACCCTAAGGACCATGAGACCTTTCTATCTGGCTTGCAGCTGAAATCTTCCATATGTATTAACTCTCCCACTAAAATATGAGCTCCTTGTGAGCAGGGACTATCTTACCTTTCTGTCTGTATCCCCAGCACCTAGCACTTTGCACATAACAAATGCTTAATAAATACTTCATTCATTCAATTGATTGCTGCTATGAACACAATTTTTTGTTATAGTCCACCATTGATGACACTAAATATATAAAGAGAATTTGCAGAAGGGTTTGATTGTATCTGACAAATTCATTCAGTTTAATGTCACATAATACCATCTGGCTGACACTGAGATGGTCTGCATAATGAGAATATCAGTGTCATATGTAGTGATACGGAGCCATATTTGTATATAAAAGGCCAACTCGTGGCAAGAGGCCTGTTCTATAGTGTGGCTTGAAGGGAGGCAGAATAGAAATGTCTTGCCTCTTCTCTCCCCCTACCCTTCTCCAAGGGAGACTTTCATTCCTACCAGGAGAGGAAGCAGGAGGTTGGAGCTGGAAGCCACCACTCAGCTCTCCTCAGAGAGAGAGTGTACTGGGCTAGAAGTATGTCTCCTCCCTTAAATATTATTAGTCTAGGGCATGTGATCAAATATGAGCTAACTTCTGATCACTTTGTCATTTTGGGGAGGAAGGAGGATCCCAAGCTCCATATCTAAGGCTTGACCCCTCCCCCACCTAATATCAGTTCCACAATGAACACACATAGAGAATAATATGGAAGTCCACTTATCCAAACAAAAGCAAAGCAGATATCAGAGAAGGTTTATGTAAGAAGATATATGCCAGACAATACAGAGTGAAGGAACTCTCTCATTGGGAGAGAGATAACTGGGCTCAACCAAGAGAGAATGTACTAGATCTCACCCAAGAGAGAACTCCTCAAAGTCTCCAGAGTAACATGCTGGTAATAGGGACATGATGGAAACGGTTCACTCCTTTCATGTTTTCTCAGTCTTTTCCTTCAGCAACCTAAAGTAGATTTTGTCTCTTCCTTCTTCTTTCTCAAAGATGGGAAATTATTCAGTGTATACTTGCCTTAGAGAGTCCCCAAAGGGGGACTGGCCAAGACTGAAGTGTCACTTCTCATAAACTTCACTCTTCACCATATATAGGGCAGACCCTTCATCTCTACCGATCAGGAGAGAGTCCCATATCAATGGACTTTGGGACAGTGGTTCCACATATAAAAACTGTATCTGGATAGTAAAACTTCTACCTATTCTAAGAATATCTTTTCCCTAAATATGGACATTTGTGTAGGGATAAGGCAAGGCTTCTCTACAAGTTTAACAAATAGATTTTAATGTAACTCTGGAGCAGGTGATCTGCACTATGATGAGGACAGTTTTGGGCTATGAAATGTATGACAGGAAAATATCCTGGCATATATGGATGATGTAGTCATGGTGACTGAAACTTCAGGGCTCGTTTTCAAAAGCTGGACAAGGTGAAAGAGATTGCCACATAAGCAAGGCTACATTTTAGTGGAACAAAATGTGCACCCTTATGTATTGATGGACAGAAAAGAGGGTACTTGCCACTCAATTCCACATTCAAAACCAAGAGATTTTTTTTTATAAAGACAGAGGAGAACATTCTCCTCTAGCTAGGAATCGCCATACAGCACATTTAGGTAGTGATGCTAAATACAACATCTGATTTCAGCTTAGTAGGTTGTTGAATATAGCACCCTGGCAGAAATTAGATATAGTGAACCCTTTTATTTTATACTTTGCATCTTTTCGTTTTAAGAATGGTGTGGTTCCCCAGAGTATGCTTAGCCTCCATCTAGAGGCTCATCTATCTTGAAGAAGTAAAAAAGAATGGCAATAGATGGCTCATTTAAAGAGCTATCATTGAACCTCTGTACTTCACCCCCAAAATGGGAAGAGTGAATTTGTTGCTGATGGTTGTAATGATAGATATTGGCAGGTGGTTCATGGGGTGACTTACTTACTTGCCTCAATGGACTTTCTCACCATTTCCTTAGTGATAAGGTGAGGAATAGAATTAAGGCAGATGCCTGGATAGATGACCTCACTGCTTATCTGAATGACTCCATGGATGAAAAATTTGCTCATAAGGGATATTTGCTCCTACTTGCCAATAGCTTTTCATTGAATATTTTCCTCTTTCCCATCCTTCTTCCTTTTCCCCTCCTCCTCCTTCTTTCTTTTTTCCTTTCCTCCTCCTTCCCCTTCCTCTTCTTCCTTCCCTTCCTCCTCTTTCTTTCTTTCCCCCATTTGCTTCCTTCTTCCCCCTCACTTCCTCTTTCTCTTCCTTCATTCTCTTCTAAAATGAGTGAAAGGCAGTCAATGATGCTTTAACTCTGGTTTTACAGTAGTCTCTTGGTTCCTGAAGTGGTGATGCAAATTTTAAAACAAATACACTTTGGCGTCATATAAACAATGGATAGTGACAAAATGGATCAGAGTAGAGTATATTTTGTCATCTCTGTGGCTTCAGCATTGGACTTTGTTTTTAATGAAAGAAGAATCCTTTACTCCGTTTGCACACTGTTGTTTAATCCTCATAGCCAGGTTAAACTATGTATTGTTGAATGGAATCAGGAGGTCTGGCTTTGGAGATAATTACTCTTCCCTGCTCTTTGACACTGTAACTATCATTTAAGTGGGGTTATCACCCAATGGCATGTGATCCCAAACAGATTAGTGAAGACTGCCTGTCACAGACTGCTAAAGTTTGAATCTGACTATCTCATGGGCTAGATGAGGCACTTTGAATGGACCAGTGTGAGACAACATATTATAAATAGAAATGAAGCACAATAAATTTCTTTTTTTTCCATTTTAATTGGACATGATTATTTTCAGAAATTCATTTACCCAAGAGGTAACTGTTTTCCTTTTTATTTCATTGTAAATATTGTTCCTATTTTTTATATCATAGACAGACGCTATATATGTATGTATAGGAATTTTCAGCTTATTATTTACCATATATTGTTATGATTTATTCAGAAGGAAATTTCTGATTGGAAACATTGTGATATAGTAATAGGAATTTTAAAAATATTTTGAATAAATTCAAAATATTTGTCATTTCAAGCTCCAGACAGAGGTAATACCTTCAGCTGAGTGTTATGTTCTTTTAGGAAGAGGCAGCAAACTTTATCCTAATAATGACAAAAGCCTCTCCAACTCTGCACCTTTGGCAAGATTCTTCTTTTTACCAGCTTTCAGCCATAATAGATACAATGCAGAGACATTTCCTCTTCTTCTTCCTTTTCATCTGTCTTTTCTTCCTCTTCTTCCTTTTCTCTTTTTCCCCTTTCACTCTTCCTTCCCTTTCTCCTCCTCCTCTTCCTTCTTCTCCCCCTCCTCTTTCCCCTCTCCCTTCTTTTTCCCTTTCCCCACCTTCTTCCTTGTGCCCTCCTCCTCCTTCTCCTTCCTCTTCCCCTCCCCTTCCTCCTCTTCTTTCTTCCCTTCCCCCATTTGCTCCCTTCTTCCCCTTCCCTTCCCCCTCCTCCTCCTCTTCCCTTTTCCCTCCCCTCTCCCTTCCTTCTCCTCTCCTCTTCCATAGTAAGTCACATACAAATAATGAGCAGCTGCCCTCTCATGTGCAAATCAGCAACTACTATCTCAGAATACTCAGCAACTGCTTTTCTTAGAATACTAAAGCAGACTTAAGGTCCCGGACAAATGAAGTGTCAAGAGTCAGCCCCCTGACGCATGCAAATATCTGGTGTGAATATATAATCACAGACAACTAACCATTTTGCAATACTGGCTTACAAATGTATCTTACAACACGGACAGGAAGATGTCTGCCACAAATGACTTTAATAGCTCTAACTACCTTCCTTTTTCATGGGAAATTAAAGGCACAGTGGACATGGACCCCATTCTTTGCACAAGCTCTTGATCTTCCCGGTTCTCAGGATCACTTAGAAGTCTATTTAGAGGAGTAGATGTGACCAGGACCATTTTTTAAATTCCATGTTCCAATGCTTATCAATCTCTTACAAAAAAGGAAAGAAAACAGACCAAAATGATATGAAAAGACACCATTCCTTGTAAATGTCCAATAACAAGAAATAAAAAAGACACAAATGGAATGAACATTACCTTTGTGTTTATGTGTTTACATGTGTACAAAAAAGTTTGAAGTGTGCAAAGTTTAGAGTTTTGTAATTCTACCCCTCCTTTTTGGGGAAGACATTTTACTGCTATATTTACTAAACAGAAGGTCAGCAGACACTCAGAATCACTTATACGTGAAGAGATTTTACCAGAAATTGCTGAAGGTTAAGTAGTTTGAGCTATTTAATCCTAGTTATGAGCCTAGATATGTGCAGATTTTGAGATTTCATTTTATTTTCCTCAGTAAATAAAAAGAAAATTCTATCAAGAACACAATATAACAGGCTGGCCTATCCTTTACCTTGGTGGGTTCTCAAGCAAACAAAAACTACAAAGAGACAGAATAACACTTCAAAGGCACCACACACATGACTCAGATCGAATTTCAAAACCGGCAAGACAGTGCCCTTCAATGTGGACAAATATCAGGAATTGTAAAGGAAACCATTGTGACTATTCTTTAAATTCTACAAATCATATCATTAGTCTTACTGTGGCTCAAGAATCTTGCAGCTTTCCCCACAAACATACAAAGAGTGATTCTAGATGTGGTGTCAAACTCAAATAGAAAAAAAGCGTTTATTAAACCTCACCTACAGATCCCTGTGGGTGCCTATTGACTGAGAAAACCACACACGAATGTTATCAATGTCCTATTATATTTGTATTTATCTTGTTAAATATTTCCCTAGTATATTTTAATCTTGTTTGGCAGCACATGCTACCTGTGGACTGAGTGGATGGAACTCTCGTTCTATGCCATATAACAAGATTTTAGGTTGGGTCTACAGGCTAAGGAAGCTGACATCTGCTTTTTTGACTGTTTGCTAAGTCCTTTTTTATTAAGATTTTTTGTTTTTAGTTTACAACACTCGGTTCTACATGATTTTGAGTCTCACATTTTCTTCCACACCCTACAAACCTCCGTGTCCAAGACAGCATGGAATCTGATATATCTTCTACATATAACTTCACACTAGACTTATTTATACAATAGTCAAGTTGTAAAGAAAAATTATGACCAATGGAATGAATCATGAGAAAGAAGAAACAAAACAAAAAAAAACAGTAACAAAAGAGGAGAAAAAAAAACAAAAGAAGAAAAAAAGGAGAGCAAATAGTTTGCCTCAATCTGCATTCAGACTCCATCTATAGTTCTTTCTCTGGATGTAGATAGCTCTCTCCATCATGAGTCTTTTGGAGTTGTCTTTAAACCTTGTATTGCTGAGAAGAGCCAAGCCTATCAAGGTTAGTCATCCAGAATCCATATATCTGTGGTTGTGTATAATGTTCTCCTGGTTGTGCTCCACTCACTCAGCATTATATCATATAGGTTTTTCCAGGTTATTACGAAGTCCCTATCTTCCCCATTTCTTATAGCATGATAGTATTCCATTACATTCATATAACACAACTTGTTTAGCCATTCCCCAATTGATGGGCATTCCCTTGATTTCCAATTCTTTGCTACCACAAAAAGAGCCACTATAAATATTTTTGTATATATGGATCCGTTTCCCATTTGTCTGATCTCTTTGGGATATAGCCCTAGAAGTGGTATTGCTGGGTCAAAGGGTATGCACATCTGTATGACCCTTTGGGCATAGTTCCAAATCACTCTCCAGAATGGCTGGATCAGTTCACAACTCCACCAGCAATGTAACAGTATTCCAATATTCTCACATCCTCTCCAGCATTTATCATTTTCCTGTTTTGTCATTTTAACCAATCTGACAGGAGAGATGTGGTATCTAAGAGATGTTTTGATTTGCATTTCTCTAATTAGTAGTGATTTCGAGCATTTTTTCATATGCCTATAGATAGCTTTAATTTCTTCCTCTGAAAACTGCCTGTTCATATCCTTTGACCATTTCTCAATTGGGGAATGACTTGTATTCCTATAAATCTGGCTCATTTGCTAAGTCTTTCAAGCATAGAAGAACCTGCTAGTGATTTTATTCTTGTGGCATGGCCATTAAGAACCTAGAGCCACTCTACACCCTCCATGATGAGACTTCTGTGGAAGATAACATACATACAGATCAATATAATAATAATAATAATAATAATAATAAAAAGGGCAAAGGAGACATTCAGAAAAAAAGTGCTCCAGGCCCAAAAGAGAAAGATTCAATCATTCATAGATTTCCAAATATCTAGTTTGACAACATGAAAACAATAGCATGCGGATAAGTGGAATTTTTAGTCTATATGTAGGTAGTTTGCCATATAGAGAGAGTAGATGTGACCAAAGTGAAATCGCATAAATAGACAAATGAGAAAAGCCAAGTAAAGCAACAGGGCATATTTATACAGTCAAATACATTTGGTTAGAGTTTCCTACAAAACATCTTTAATTAAAAATAACCTTCAGGTGCAGCATTCAAATTGTTCACTAAGTTCGGAGTACATTGCTTCTAGCTATACGATTAATCGGATATATATTTGGGGTTTTTTGTTTTTGTTTTTTTCTTTTTGCTTCAGGATGGGTGGCCTGGAAAAGACAAACAGTAATTTGAATAATCAAAATTGTTTCTTTTTAAACAACATGATTAGAAAATGAAAACAGCTATTATTCCTCCAAGTTGCTCATATCAGAAATTCAAAAAGATTTATCTGAAACAGTCACCAAGGTCCATGGGAGTGTGCAATGTTCATGCTGCCAATTTGTTTTTTAACAGCTTTCCACTATATCTAATCTTTGCTGCCTCCTGGAGAATCATGCCAGTTTTTTGACTAAAAAAGGCAGCATGGTATAAAGGAAGGAACATTTAACAATGATTAGCAAAAAACTGGGTTGAAATATTGACTCTGCCACTTGGTAGCTATGTGAAAATGGGCATTAAAGGATGGATAGAGTCCTGGCCCTAGGCCTTGGAAAATTCTTCCTCCAGTACTTACTAGGACAATGACCCTGCATAGGTACATTAACCTATTTGTGCCTCAGTTTGTTTTAAAAAAAACACAGTAGGAGGGGTGGGTGGGTGGATTGCACTTGATGGACTCTAAGAGATATTTTTAATGGGCTTTAAGAGATTGTAAATATAGCAGTTCTAACTCTATATCTGTAATCCTGTGGTGTTAAATCACTTTGCCTTTCTGAGACTCACTGTCCTCATTTGTTAAATACTTCTACTACCTGCTTCTTATGAATGTAAAGGTTAAATAAGATTATGCATATAAAAGTTCTTTGCACAATATAAAGTACCATGTAATTATAAGCTACAATGTGGATCTTCCAACTATCTTTATTGAGATTTCAGGTTTTGTCTTATTTAAGTAAATATTTCATTACCAGGTTGGTCTCAGTATGGTGAATGTTTGGGCTTTAGCAACTTTTGAAGGCCGTCATCTAGGTCTCCTGAGTTTCTAGGGAGAGAGGAGTTTTAATTAAAACAATAAGAACAGCTGCATTTTCCAACAGTGAAAATGTGTTTTGTCAAGCACCATGAAATGCATTCATAGCCAAACCGTATGACTGTCTCCTTTTAGAATGTTGAGGGGTAAGTTGCTTACTACTATGAATTATTTCTTCAATACACTTTCCACCCACTCCTGCCCAAATGTTCAGCTCTTGAGAAATGCTAAAGTAACTGGTATGAATCCTACCACACAATAATTTCCCATTTATCCATTCTGTTTATATATTTTGTCTTTGAACATGTGGGGCTTAGTTTTTTGGAAAAGTTGTAGAAGTAACCAGTTGAGTAGCAGAAATGAATAAAAGATCCATAATATTCTGTTCTTTCTTAAGATCTGATCTTTTCATCATAATTCTTTCTATACTTTTCTATTCTTTCTTTTTGTACATCCAATGGTCTTTTGATTACTTTATAAAGAAGATCACAGCAGTCATTTTCTACTTCTTTAAAAAAAAGTCTTCGAGGTAGAACATAGCTGTTAAATAGTGGGGAATGTATCTTCAACCTTTATGTATGTTTTCTAGACAATTTATTATGTTTTCCCAAATTAAAAATTCCTATGGTAATCTGGGAAGTTTGGTGGTACAATGGATAGGACACTGGGCCTAGAATTAGGAAGACCTGAGTTCAAATCTGGCCTCAGATATTTGGTAGCCATGTGACCCTGGACTAGTCACTTAACCTTGTTTGCCTCAGTTTCCTCATCTGTAAAATAAGCTAATGAAGAAATGGCAAATCACTCCAGTATTTTTGCCAAGAAAACCCTAAATGTGGTCATGAAGAGTCAGACACAACTGAAAATTACTGAACAAGAAATGGTGTATTTGATTCAATACATGCACACTCATTTTTATAAACCTGTATTCAGAGCTTTTTCTCTTTTATGCTGTTAAATATAAAATATTTTTGAGGGGAGAGAGTTTAATGAAGAAAGAAAGTCAGTATGTGGTAGAACCACTGTGCTGATTCTCAAAGGAAAGATTTTTACACCATAAACAAGGCACAATGTTCAGCAAAGAAGGAAGAAAAGGTACCCACAGGATTTATTGACTTATTTTTCCCTTGCTTTTGTAAACTGTTCCTTATCCATATACTTTTGAGATCATTTTATTTTAAGCTATTAAACATGATGTAATTTGGTGGCAAGGTATTAGTTCAAGTAAAGACATTTAATTTTTTAAAATTATAAATCCATGAAATACTGAGGTATTGAAGGAATTATGTTAGGAACCTTTAGGACAAGCAAAATATTTGATCTTGGGGTAGTATTCACATCAACCTTACAGTGGAAAAAATGTCTTGCGATACTATGGTATTTCTGTGCTAAAATATAAAAAACGAATCCGTATCCAACCAAAAAGAGCCAACATATAGTTTAATAGCACATATCAGAAGAAAAAGTCCCAGAAAAGGAAACAGAAAGATTCCCATTTTTTGTGTTTCATATGCCAATGCAGCTCTTGTAGAGTGGAAAAACTACTGAACCAAGCATAATGAAAATCGATCTCTAGGTACAGTTCTACAACTACCTTGCTTTGTGACCACAGAAAAGTCATTTAAGCTCTCTGGGCCTCAGCTGTCTGTAAAAGTGGGGTGTGATGTGGGAGTAGACTCAACCCAGGGCTCTTTACCTTTCTGTATGTGCTCTGGACACCTGAGGCAGTCTGGTGAAACCTGTGGACCTGTCTTCAGAATAATGTTTTAAATGCATAGAATAGAATACATAAGATTACAAAGAAAACCGATTTTTATTGACATAGTGTGTGTGTGTGTGTGTGTGTGTGTGTGTGTGTGTGTGTGTGTACGTGAGTGTGTGTGTTCTTCTCAGGTTAAGAACCCTTGAATTAAATGATTGGTAAGATTCCTTCCAGCTCAGAAATCCTCTGTTTCTCTAATACTTGCTGTCTACACAAATGCTGGCATTGTTGCTTGAGACAGTAATGCAAGAATCAAATAAATGACATGGCTGCTCTTAACTTCCTCAAATGGAGACAAGGATAGCAGCAATAACATGATAGCAATTTAATCCATGAAATGGTATGGCATAGAATGGTATTACATGGTATATCTTATTAAAACTTGATAACTCCCATCTTAACAACTTCGGGTTTTGCTGTAAGGAAGTCTACCACATCCTCAGCATGATTATTTTTTAATCTGGAGCTGGAACAGCCAACACGGTTATACTATCTTAGGCTGGAGAGAATCTCCAAGGATGAGGATACGTGTGTGTGTGTGTGTGTGTGTGTGTGTGTGTATGCGTGTGTGTACACACATACATATATAATACCATATTATATATATATATATATACACACACACACACATATACATATACACAGAGAAAGAGAGAAAGAAACCCTAACATTCTACATGTTGCCATTTATACTTTCTTAGCCTTCACTTTCCAAAGAGACAGATGAAAAAAATGAAATACCTTATTAAATAACCATTTGGGTCTCTCATTACCAAGACTGTCTTGTTTAAGAATATGCCCTAAGCATAATCTTGGAATTTTTTTAAAAAGCCTCTCATTTACTACTATTAGTATGGCTTACAACTCCTTTTTCCGTTCTTTAAGAAAATCTTGTTGCTAATTTGTTTTTCTTTATTTCTTCCAACACAAGAGTATGTGGAAACAAAACTGACTTTTTTCCTTTTTCTTTTTTGGATGGGAAATTAATGTTCAGAGTAACTGGCTTCCTTGTGGGCTGTTTTTTTTTGGTGGTTACTATAGCAATAATCTTAATGTGAGATTTTCAGTAGCAAGTGGTTTCTATAACAACAGGATAGGATGCTTTAGAAACAGACCTGAGATAAACAGATTCAACATTAAGGGTCTCTTAACCCCTTTTCTACCACAGAATTTCCATCTTCTCAGAGCACAACATGATGTTCTACTCATTTAAAAGAACCATTTTTAAGACATTACTATTATTTTTATACAAAATAAAATAGTTCAGATGCTTCTACTACACTGAGACCTAGTCAGCTGAAAGGGTTTTAGGGTCTCTGACTTTGAATTGTATTTTAAGGCTTCCTTCATTGAAATGGCCTCAGTGATGTTTCTCTTTTAGTATAACTCAATGCTGTAGGTAATGTTAGATAGCCTAATCACATACTTTAAAAAATCCTTCCACAGATCACAGGCATGCCCTAGCTAATTTAGCAAAGCATAACATTATTGTGACATATTTGTCATAATATTTGATGGTAATGATATTTTTGTTCTAATAATTAGGCCCTGAAATATTTCAGCTTTTCAGCAAATAACAATTTTTTGGCTTCTCTCTGGGGTACAGTCTAAATTAAATGTGGGCCCATTTCAAACAACAGTTCCTTAGGAAATTGAAAAGAAAGTTTGCTGGAATTGCTGTCATTTATAAACCATAGCAAGGTCTTATTATAGGAAAGAAATGATAGGAGAAAGGCAAAGCCTTTTCTTTTATAGACCATAGGCTGTAGATATTACAAATGATAGCTGAAGAATAAAGGGCAAGATAAGTTATTAACTGGGACAGATTTAAAGTCTTTTGATGTAAACATAGATAAATGTTGGCAGAAGAAAGATGGTTTTTAGAAGGGCAGAAGCATACACCAGTTGGATTCAATCAAAGAACCAGCAAAATTCCAGGGGGAAAATTACAAAGTCCCCCCTACCAATTTTGAAATACTTAATAGGCCAGTTAAGTCAAAACAAATTACGCTTATATGTAACCCAATCCAATCTAGCCCAAGGAACATTTATTAAGTTCTCACTATGTGCAAGTAATTCAGCAACAAAATGAAAAACTGCTCTCAAGGAACTCACATTTTATCAGGGGAGTATAAATCAAGATAGATAAATATATACACGATCATTTTAAAAATTAGTTATTTTGATGGATTTTGGTTGATATCAGAGTTATCCTCACCCCATGTCCTACTAGAATCAAACCCTCCCTTATAGCAAAGAAAAGTAGTTGATCAAAATAGCCAACATAAGAGCCCCATCTAACAATGTATGCTACATTTCATTTGAGTTTTCTGCTGAAAGGAGGGAGCCATGTTCTCAGGGGCCATTCTTGGTTTTGTTCTGTAGTTTTTTTTTTTCAGAGTTCAACTTCTTTGTAATGACCACTTCATGTATATTTTTTATACATGATCAATTGAGGAAAGGTAGAGCATTAATAACTAAGGGGATCAGGAAACAATCAAATGCCATTCATTCATCCTTCCCCCACTCTTTCAGTCCAGTCTGTTTGTACAGACATAGCCACAGTGTTGGAGAAAAGGGAAAGTTAGTGACATTAGTGTGGGGTGAAACATTCACGGCATGTGAGGTGTCCCATTCCTTTATGGAAAGATCTTTCCTATTAATGTAAATTTTCATGACTTTTTCCTGAAGTACTTTTCTTAGGCTTGTACTTTTTTCTAGTCAGCCAACCTGCCAATTCAAACCTGAATTTTTCTTTTTCAAGCCTCCAAAGAATGTCAGAAAACAAGCTATCTTTCTATCAATGCCTTAGCTCCAAGTAATGCTGTTGTATTCTTATTTCCCTGATGTTTCTGTACACACAGCAAGTAAGCTACAGAATTCATTACATTTGTACTTGCCAGAGTCTTCTGGGGTTCTATTTACCAAATGGGTCCCTGGGAGATCAAGACACTCTGCTTCTCAGCAGGCACCGTGGTGCTGTGTAGAAAGGTCCAGGCATGTTTGGATGCACCAAAGCACAACACACTTCAGCACAATTTAAGTACCTTGGACAGCAAGAACTGTTCCAGCAGATTCATAAATCCTCCAAATCTTATCCTGGCCAGAGGCACAATGGCATTTCAGTGGCTGAACTTCAGCACCAGGGAGTTTTCAGCTGAATAAAAAAAGAAAAGAGAAATTGTCACAAAACCTTCCAAGTTAATCAATCACCACAATTTATAATTCCTAGGCTCAAATTCCACATACCTTTCTATATTAAGTTCTTGCCATGTCTAGAGGTGAAAAGTACTGTGCTAGTCACTGGGAAAGATAGAAAGATACAAAGTTTCCATTAAATACAGTACTTACCCTCATAGAGGTTATAGTCTAATAAGGGGATAAGACACAAGTACAGATAATTATTGTAGCAATGCTATAGATCTCTAGACTCACTGTTATAATACACGACATTATATAATACAGGTTCTCCCTAAACTCTCTACAATTTGCTGACAGTGTAAAAATCAGTTTGTACCTCAGGTTAGCCAATTTTTTTAAAAGCTACTCTTGGAATTCATATAGCATTTTGTTTTATATCTCTCTATTGTGTTTATCATGAGCCATTGTATATTATAGTTATTTATTGGTGCCATAACAATGCTACCATATTGCAGACTTCATGAGGGAAGTGACTATCTCAAATCTAAATTTTATATCTTCCTAGTCTAGTGTTCTGCATGGTAAATATTTGTTGAATGAATTAATTAACTATTATTATGTAGGCTGTTGTTAATCAAACAAGCAGAAAATTATTATCTGATCAGTGTTGTGCTATTATAGAAATATAGAATAAGCATAAAGACATGGTCCTTGCTTAGAGCTTACTGGGAAAACAAAATTAATTAATAACTAATAAACAAATAAATAATAAACTAACAAACAAAACTAATAAATAGTTAAATGATATTTTTCATATGGTTTGTCCTTAAATTTCACCAGTAGCTTTATCTTATTACAGTTGTACTACACAATTAGGTGCTAAATGGTATGATATTGCTACAGATAATGAGTTTTCATGTAATTCAGAGCAAAGGAAGAGAGGTAGGAGGTGTGAAGAGGCAAATTTAGCTTTAGTATGATGAAAAACTTCCTAACAATTACAGACCTAAGTGGAAGAGGCTGCCTTGTGAGATAGGGGGTTTCTGTTCATCGAAAGCCTTGCACCGAAACCTGGATTTGTACTTATCGTATGCTGCTGTTACCATCAAAGCATTTTTTTTCAGGTCTGAGTTAGACTAATTTGACTACTGAAGTCCCTTTCAGTGCGAGGACTCTGTGATATGAAGTTAGTGAGAGCTAGAGTAATAAGCAAAGGATTTATGGAATGATTTGGACCTAATTTGTGTATATCTTAGGGAATGGGTAGAATCTGGACTATTGTTAAGTTTAATTCTTAGGAAATACTTTGAATGCTTTGTAAGAAAAGTTTCATCAGTAACTTTAAACTTCTGTGATGCACACCTGTCAGAAGACAGGGGATTTAAGTTTGTGGCAGCTTTCCTCTCATTCTCAAGTGGTTTAAGGTATTTCCTCTCAGAAGTACATTATTTTTCTGGGTCTTAGATTTATCTTCTGGAAAAAAAATGAGGAATTGTACCAGGATAATTGGATCATAGAATTTGGCCTTGAAATTGCAATTAAAGATCATCTACTCCAGGGGTTCTAAGCCTTTTTTGTGCCCTGCACCTCTTCTTAAAGTAATATTTTTAGATGCATAAAATGAAATACAAGGATTGAGAAGGAAATCGATTATACTGAAACACAGTTTTTAAAATATTTTAAAAAACAAATTCAACAATCCAAAATTAAGAATCCCTTATCTAGTTCAATCTTTTCGTTTGGTATATAAAGATGTAGAGCCTCCAAGTGATTAGATATCTTAACAAATGACTACAGGATCTTTAAAGTGCTCTTCTAGTTCTCAAATGCTATGATTAAGCATTTCATCTTATCTAACTTGGCTACTGAAATTTATCAAATTATCTTTTTATGGTCTCTCTGTCATAAGCCAAATATATCACTGAAAAGTTAGACTGTTTCTTTAAATTTACATTCTTGTAAGTATCAAATATATTTTAGCATAGTGGAATATGCCTGATCTCCCTTCAAATGTGCCTGATGCCATTAGCTTTTTTTGCTCTTTCCTTTAATCACAGATATATATGAGATACTTATTCAATTGTCTGACAATTTAATGGGAAGCATTTAAAAAATAGTAAATTTTATTGCCTGATGGAGGCCTATGCAGCTAGTCCACTTTTTTTAAACTACCATGTCTTCATCATAAATGCCAAAACTGTATATATTGACTAGTTTAAAAACAGATGGTCTTTTCCTGTGAAAAGATTTAGATTTATTTCAGGTCAGATTGCCTAGATTTATTGACTAAGAGTTGTTTCAGTAAGGTCAAGATACTAGTGAAATATAAAGACAGTTTACAAATCAAACAGTTTTGAGGATGCAATTATCAATTAAATGCTCCAAAAACATGATCGATAAGTTGAAAGAGTCCAGGGATAATTAGGGTTCAATGAATTTAAGCCCAAAGTTGTTCCATAATAAAATTTCCAGTGATTAGTTTGGTTTAAAAATTATCTTCCCAATACATATTCTTTGGTGATCTTTTCAGGATAGCTGAGGGCAACATTTAAACACTTGGTAGGGATATGGTAGCTGGAGCCAAATATTTGAAAGGTTTTCATGTGGAACAAGGATTAAACTTGTTTTGCTCCTGAAAGGCAGCAATCAACTCAACATAGGAAAAACTTATTATTACAGTGACTAGCCTTCCAAAAACCATGTTGATCCAGAGCCTAGCGGGCTGCCTCTGAGAGAATTGAGTTGTTCATTTCTGGAGGTGTTCAAGTGACCACTTAGTAAGGCTATTGTTGATGGGAATCATGCTAGGGAGAGATGTTTGCAGAAATGACCTCTGATGTCTTTTTCCATTACATGCTTCTCTGTTTTTCTACTCTGTGGGAGGCATTGCGCTAAGCCCCAGTGTGTGTGAAGACTAAAACAATATAATAACTACCCTCAAGGAGCTTACAAGAGGAAAACATATTAAGAAAGACATACGTTATGGAGACAATATAAAAGTGCTTATTTGTAAATGTGCCCAATTAGAGGATGCAGCAAAATCCATGTCATCACTATTGCCAAGCCCCATCTATTCATCATCACTGTAATAAGCAGCAGTGACTGGATGATCACCAAATCACAATTTCAGAGTTAATGGATATTCCCATTCGTGAATTCATTCATTCAATAAATATTGACAGAGCCCTAAACCAGGCATAGAAGAGTAGTATCAAACCCAAATACAAATGGGGTCCCCTAAGACATACATAAAGATTCCTGTGGGACACATTAATTTTAAAATGTAATATTATTTATGGTTTATTGTATTTTTAGTTATTTTGTTAAATATTTCCCAATTACATTTTAATCTGGTTCAGCAGCACTGGGAAGTGTTATGGGCAGTATTGTGGCCTGTGGGCCATTTGTTTGACATCTCTGCTGTAAGAAATATGAAAATACAAACAACATGGGCCTGCTCTTAAGGAGGTAGAAGTTAATATATGGACACAAATTATTACATTACATCTAATATGTGTTATGTGTCAAAATTACATTTAAACTCTGTTATAGGAATAAAAAGGAAAGGAGGGTTCTTGAGAACCTCTCTTTTAAAGACCCAATGAAAAATACAAGTTATGTCTTGCAAGATAAAAGGCAGCTATTTCTCTTTCTCTTCTGAATGTAATGCTGATACAGAGCTTGGATTCATATAACATTTGACACTTACTACCTATGTGACTTTCAGCAACTTAAACTCCCTAGCACTCATGTTTCTTCAATGAAGAGGTTGAACTAGATGCAAGATACCTTTCACCTCAGGATCTATGATCCTATGATTCTTGACATGCATGATTTAATTATAATGATGGCTAGCATTTTATCTATGACTCTAAGGTTTTGAAAACAGTTTAAAAATGTTATCTCATTTTATTCTCACAACAACCATGTGACGTCATTTATATAATCATCTCCATTTTGTTGTCATTTAGTTGTTTCAATCATGTCTGACTCTTCATGACCCACATTTGGGGTTTTCTTGACAAAGATACCAGAGTGGTTTGCCATTTCCTTCTCTAGCTCATTTTACAGATGAAGAAATGGAGGCAAACTGGGTTAAGTGACTTTCCCAGGGTCACATGGCTAGTAAGTGTTTGAGGTCACATTTGAACTCAGGTCTTCCTGATTCCAGGCCCAGTACTCTATCCACCATGCTGCCTAGCTACCCTATATCTCTATTTTACAGATGAGAAAGTGAAGCAGACATAAGTTGAGTGACTTTTCCAGAATCATATAGTTAATGCCTTGGGTCAGTGGAACATCAACAATGTAATCTACATGCCAGCTTTCTTGTCTCTATGACATCTTTATGATACAGATCTATACCTATATTGAGATATCCTTGATGAAAATATGAAAAATTAGGCTTTCATTTTTTATAGCAGACAATTCCTTATCATTATACAATTGACTGAAAGGTTCAGATTATATAAGGTCTCACTGCGTTTTTTGTTTATGACTCATTAAAAAATATGACTTTGTAGAGTAAAATGTGTTCTGAAAGTCTTTTTTTTAGGAAGGCATCACCCATGATTCTCTCATAAATGATTCCTGGATCATTATAACCAGAACAGCAACTGTTCGCCACCTCTGTGATTATCGGTGTCAAAGAATAAAACAGAAAGACCTGTTTGCCAAATAGGTTTGCAACTCTCATAGAGCATGTCCTGTGCAGAGTTCACATTAAATGAGTTCTCTATGGATGATGAAGTCTCCCAGAGACTCCTGTGTAGGAGATGACATTGTGCTGACTGTGTCATGTCCCAGAATACAATTATACTCTTCTCAAGATCCATGACCACTCAAAAGAAATCAACAATATACATAGGAAAAACAAATGAAGAAAGAAGGCCTATTGTTGAGTCTGTTGTAGCAAACATGATTTTGATAAGCAATAGTATGTTTCTCAGGATGTTTAGCACTAGAAAGTAGCCACACATTTTCAGAAGCTCCTAGAACTCTGTTTCCCATAAGAGCATACCTATAATACTGGGTAACTGCCTCATGTGGAGGTGATGGATAGTTAAAGGAGATAATATGGGGAGAATGGGAAAATCTAGTACTTGGGTCTGAGCAAGGGAGCATGTAAGATTGCAATAGCATTACTCAAGAACCCAGAAATGCTATTGTTGCTATGATGCAATCAGCACAATGTTATCTACAAACAAGAACCCTGAAAGACCTCACCCAAAAGACCCTGTAACATTAACTGAGACGATGCACAGAGCACCTCTGATGGTTTTTCTCAATATGGAAGTGGCTAGAAGCCTGCTTCCCAATGACAATATGCAATAGAAGCACTTTAGAAAGGTCCCAGAGCTTAAGATAGCCTATAACTGGTTCCAGTCTGTTAACTATAAGGTGAATATCAACTTCTTTGGCTGTAGTTGGGAACCTGAATGATAGGTGCCTCCAAAAGGCATTTCAATTTAGTCAGGCTCAGCCATTCACATCAACTGCTCTGATTTGGTCCATCTCTTTCATGATTTGACTCCTTTATAGACAGCATCGGTTGAGAGACAGTGTTAGGGTCTTTAGCCTTCTTCCTTCTGAGGCCATCTTTGTGGCCTTGCAAAAAATAAGCCTTGGTTCTTTTGTATTGTTGGTTCTTCTATGAAGGAGATTTATCTGGAGACTCCTACCTTGTGAGTTTCGAAAGGTCTCACCTACTGTTGAGCCAAGTCCTGAATGTCACTCCTGACAGACATTCCTTCAATTTATCTTGGTATTACTTTAAGCTATCATCCTATATCTCTCCTTCTTTGTACTGCTAAGCTCTTAGAAAAAGTATTCTATTTCTTCACCCTCCACTCACTTCTCAATCCTTTGCAGTCCGGCATTTGACCCTATTCCTCTACTAAAATTGCTCTCTCAAAGAACACCAATAATTTCATAATGAATATATAGAATATTCATTGGCCTTTATGCAACTTTTAAACTCATTGATCTCCTCTGTAATGTTGAAGACATAGTTTACTGTAGAAATCCTTTATGAGAGGCAGCTAGGTGGCTCAGTGAGTAGAGCACTGGCCCTGGAGTCAGGAGGACCTGAGTTCAGATCCGGCCTCAGACACTTGACACATGTACTAGCTGTGTGACCTTGGGCTTGGGCAAGTCCCTTAATCCCAATTGCCCTGCCAAACAGCAAAAAAAAAAAAAAAAGAAATCATTTATGAAAGCTTGCCTATTCCCTTTCATCAAGGATACTTTCAAGATGTATGTGGACCATTTCCTTAAAGATTTTGTTGAAATGGGAAAAAAATGTATGTAAGTAGAGTAAGTCTTGGTTATTTTTTTTTGACACTGTATATTTTCCATTCTCTGGGAATCTTCCTCTCTTTGAAATAATATTGAAAATCTATCCTTGAGTGCCTTAAAAATTATATCTATCCTGCCTTAAATTTGTCCTACTATTATTTAGTCATCTAGCTGTTCATTTTGACTTCGTCTTTATTAGTTTCATTGCCATTTCTTCACACAACAGATAAGGTCAGCAACAAATTATGGAGATTCCACTGTCACTTGACGAGAGTACGTAGCGGTGGAAATGGATTTGGTTGAAACAGAAAAATGCAATATTTTACCTCTTTATCATTCTTATGATCTTACTTATAAATATTCTTAGTATGATATGGCTTAGTTGAATCCCTTACTAAGCTTTTTTCAGATTTCGCCCCCCCCAAATTAGTTTTCTGTGTTTTTGCAAAGTGATATGTTTCATAATCTCCTGCCATTCTCTTCTGTATTATTTTACCAATGAGTTCATAATCTAAACCAATGTTGGTTGCCATATTTCTTTCTTTGGCAAAGGATTGAAACTTTTGTTGTATGGAGAAATTTCTGGAGGGGGGAGGGTTGGCCTTCATTTGTAGCAGCTGTTTTTCATTGGTTAAACTTTTCTTTTAAAATAGTAGTAATCAGAGACAATGCTCAACTTTATCCACTTTCTATTTTTCAGTGTGAACATTTTACTTAAGTAAATTGAGTTGGAGCGTTTTAAACTAAAAGCAATACTTTCTTATCTTTACCTTTTATTCTAATCTGTTGCTGATTTTAATCTTTGCTCCAGCCCATTAACAATCTGACTGTTCATAGGTAGTTGATTATGGAATAACTCCCAAACCAGTGATCAGTCATTTCCCCCCTCTATTAAGATAGTCACTTTGATTGTTTTGTGTTATGTTGGTTAGGGCTTCCCACATCTGGTGCTTTCTGCTTTCTTGAAGAAATATCCAGAGATGAGACTTACAAATAACATTTGGTCTTTTTCATTTCTTAATATCAAACCACACATACCAGCACATACTCCTGTTCCTATATGCAAATTTAAATGATATCCAAGTACACATTGACTTGACTTCAATAATATCGTCAAGACCTTTGTAAAAATTCTCTACATTTTCATCTTCTTCAGTGGATAGTGACAACAAAACATGTAATTATCTTTATAGAGATATTTGCTTCTAAGTATCATGAACTTTGTAAGGCAAGATAACTGAGTGTCCTATGAAATAATTTCTTGTTTGTTTTGCGTTCATGATAAAACCAACTTCAGCAAGGCCTTTATTTTTCTTTTTGGAAGTATCTGTTAATTATTTTTTACTTAGTTCCAATTTTTTATGTCTTCTAGTTTTCTTTATGGTAAGAATATCAATATGGATGTGGTTTATTTCCTTCAGGAATGTAACAACTTGTTGACATCAGACAAAGATCTCACAATAAAAGTAAGCTGTTTGTACCTCGTCAGACAAATTGCAATTCTTAGTATCATCTATCTCTTATTCTGTTACACTTCTAGTGTTGTCCCTAAGTTAGAAGGAGGCTGCACAGAATTTAGGATAATCTTGTATTTTTAACAATATAAATTAGTTAGTCCTTTATTGGATTACTCTGGCTAAGAGTTCATTACTTTATTGCCAGGCAGCTAGCAAAAATTCCTAGAAATCCATAATTAAAGAGGTAAGGGGAGAGAGTACTAATCAAAAACTGGCTTTTCCTAAGGCTCAGAATTTCCAAAGCAGGTAGAGGGGCCAGAAGATTCCAGGGGGAGTAGTAAAGGGTAGTTTTGGTGTTAGGAGTATAATTTAACTCAAAGGCAACTCAATACATCTCATGGTGGGGGGAAAAGTCATTGAAACCTGGAGCTAGAAATAGGAGCTTTGGGTTTGAATATGAAAGGGTATCCTCTCAAAGTTATGATCAAAAGATATTACTAGAGTTGTCATTCAGGCCCAGGGGATTTCTTCTGGCTATCTGCATCTTTTAAGAAATATCTTCAAGATTTTTGGCCAAGTTTAGAATTCCCTAATTTTAAGCCAGGTGAGCCTCTCTACACTTAGCTATCCCATCCTTAAAAGATATGGTTTGTCAATGAAATCACACTCCTAAGTCCTTTATGTTGGTAAAACTTGTCAGAGCTTTATCTCTTCTTGCCCAGCCTTTGAGATCCTAAGTTTATTTCACACTATGATGAGGCATTAGAGAACTTTTATGAAGGGGAATTTTTATTTGGTACATCAGATTTAATAAAGTGCTTTCCTCACAACAGTAGATAGATGGGACATGTATTTTTCCCTATTTTACAGTTAAAGAAATGAAGATGCAGAGTAGATAAGTGATTTGTCTCACAACTAAGAAAAGTGTGAGTCCAATTCTAACTTATGAGCAGCCTTAAAGGAGAAAACAAGGTGGACAAGTGCAACCTAAAGGCATGTCTAGCCATAGGGAAATCCAACTCCTTTGCTTTTTACAGTGATACGTTTTTAGCATTAACTGACAATCCACCTCCTTGTTCTTCACTGATGGATGCCTCCATGAATTATAGTTCAGCAGCCATAGGATGAGGTTGGGAAAACACAGAGCCCAATACCCTCAATCAATTGGCTCTGTACCAATAAGACAATTGGAGTGTATGAGGTGTTGAGGGAGGACTAGCATCTCTGGTTTGAGGGCTTGCCAAGCCTTTTCAGGGCTGCTCTTCCACCTTTGCTATCCACCTGTCACCCAACTCTCACCTGCGGTTCCATGAAGCTGTAGCATGCACAGTAGCCAAATATCAGTGAAACTGTCTCAGCGGATAGGCCAAACCAGGTTGAATGTAACCAAAAGGTATCAAACCCATTGGTGAGTTGGGAGGATATCTACCCCAAGCCTGTGAAGACATCCTCCAGTGGAATGGGTGGATGACAACAATTTGTTCCAGTGTCCACGAAACTGGCTCAAGCAGGTGCTGTAGAGCTCTTAGAACTTGATCGGACATCAGAGACACCCAGGTCAACTCACTGCATCTCGGGCCATTGCCCATGGTTCTGACTTTTGTCTTGCCACTGGACTTAGATGAGTCTCAAACACAGAGTGAGGCTGACAACTCTGTGCAACTCTGCCTGAATCCACTTCACACTTGAGTCAAGACATCACCCTGTGATGTCATTAGTCCTCTTCAAAAAGGAAGGACAACAACAATAAGACAAGTATTTGGTCTGGTTAAAAATAAATTATATTTTAAAAATTCCTTTTTAGAGAGCAAGTGAATAATAACATTTCAGTGTTTTGTTTTTCCCTTGTGCTGGTTAAGGGACTGACTTTTTTGTTGATTCCAAACTTTGGCATTGATCTTATCCCAGATAGGATCTAGAGATCAGCAACTTCGGTTGCTCTTTCAGATGGCAATAGAAATATATAGGGAGAATAAGAGGGCCTAGTAAATCCAAGAAGGAGAATACATAATAAGGGTGGATTGGTCTCTATGAGCTTCAAATGTTCACTGACTAGTTGTTTTACACAGAAAAGGGATAGGCAAGAGGTCTGAATATATTTGAGGATAAATCATTCTTATCCTTGGCAATTATTCAACCAAACAGATACTTATTCAGTACCAAATTGTCAAAATGATTTTTAAAAATGGGTGAAGTATCATGTGTAAAGATGTTATTTACAATGATGTCTGAAGATGGCAATTAAGCATCCTCTGAAAACTTGTTATGCATAATCTGAACCCCTAAATTGGCTTTCTTTCCTATTCCCTTTTTCTCTTATTTAGTTGAAAACTATTTACTACAAAAAATAAAGACATTTTTACCGTAGTTACTTCATCTTGTGCCTTCTGGGTCTATTATTATATCTACCAACCAATCCTGATACCAAATTGAACAGAATAACTCATTTATGCTCCAGAAACTACATTGTCAAATTTATTACATATTACTATATTCTTTTATTTCAATCCTCTAGAAATATTTAAAATGACCAGTAGATGGCAAACTTTACTGCAAGCAATTCAGCAGAAAACTAAATTGGTCTGAAAGTCTCAAATAGACTTCACATCCTATTAAAATTTACAACTAGGTATGTGATTCACAAGTGAGAGCCTGAACTAAAGCACTCCATTGTGATTTCTCTGGTAAATGAATTCCAGTTAGAACTTTTAAACACTTTTTCAAGCCCTGGAATTGTATTTTTGGCAATCATAGTCAAAAAGCACTTTAATTTTTTTTCAACCATTAATATCATTAATAATAACTACCTGGAGAGTTTTTATACAATGAGCCTTGTGGCCTCCAGGGAATGATATGGTGGTTCATTTTTCTTTTATTGTTAAAATAGCATTGTCTGTGGCTATCAGGTTAGTTGATTTTCAGGCCCATGAAAGTCTGTGGCTAGTTAACCCAGGTCTCTTTCTCACCTCTAATCCCAAACAGATGCCTTGAAAATACACAATTTTGTCCACAAGAGGGACTGAGCAAAAC
Source organism: Phalanger gymnotis (assembly GCA_028646595.1). NCBI lineage: Eukaryota > Metazoa > Chordata > Mammalia > Diprotodontia > Phalangeridae > Phalanger > Phalanger gymnotis. The sequence continues at coordinate 262,523,476 of CM053626.1, read as the reverse complement.
AGTGTGGATGGCTATCTAGGTCACAACCAAAGCCAGAAAAAATAATTCAGAGTATATGGCCAACTGGCCAGCCAGTGGAATCAATAGCAATTCGGAAGTGTAATGCAATGCTGCTGAGATATCTGGAACACCGGTAAATTAACTTGCCTATCACACCTCTTTGGAATCTATTGACAGTTAGTTACTCTGTATGTAGAAGGCACTCAAAGTCTTTCTCTGGTTGACAAACTGGTTCCATAGTTGATGATTATAAGCTTACTCTGGACATTGTTCCGACCCTGGCCTTTTCTATCTTATGCGTACCCAGTAATCCATCCTCAATACATCAGTAGGTACCATTCCAGGAAAGACATGCAGCCCTTCCTGAAAATAAACATAAGGGAGAGAAGATTCTTAATTATTTCTTACAATTCACATAAAATGGATGACTTGTCACAATATCCAATATCATAAGAGCAAGTCTCCACTTACTGTATTCACTCAGCAAACATTTTCAATTGTGGTCCTTTGGCTTTTAAAATTACTTTAATGAACAACAGCATCCTCAACTGCCTTTAGATTTCTTTGATTTGGAGGAAAGGGGTGCATTTGGGACCTGTGATTTCATCTGTGTAGAGAATCCCCAATGTGAAAATCTCATCCACCAACACAGATCAGGCACTCCTCTGTTAACTGGTTGTTTGCATATTTTCCCCCATTCCAAAGTGAGCTCCTTAAGGGTAAAGACTATGGTATTTTCCTTTTATTTTTTTTTTTGTATCTCCAGTGCATAGCACAATACCAGCACATAGTCAGCACTTGATAAATTAAAGTTTCTTGACTGACTGACCAAATTATATTCTCAGAGAGCTTCCTAGAGCTTGCATATACCCACATAGCTAGTATGTATCAGAGAGAGAGGTAAGACTTGAACCCAGGTCTTAGTGACTCCAAGACCAAGCAAGTCTCTACCCATTGCATATCTCTACTCCTAGAAGGAGGGAATAAAATAACAGAATTACAATGATATGATGAATTTGCATGCACAGGGCAGTTTTTCATTGACTGAGGTAATTGAACAGCCAAATGAGAAATTATCCAAATTTTTTTTATTTGAATTTGATTGTAGCATTTAGAGTTGGAAGGAATAATAATCCATTGGTTGGAAAAAGTCCAACCTCATTGTACAGATGAGAAAACTAAAGCTATGACAGGTTTAACGGCTTGTCAAAAGCCATATAGGTAGTCAGTGTATATATTTATATGTGTACATGTCATCTCCTTAAACAGAATGAAAGTTTCTTGAGGGTAAGGATTGACTCTTTCATTTTTATCTTTGCATTTCCAGCACAAAAATCTCACCTATCATATTGCTTGGTGCAAACTAGGCACTAAATAAATGCTTGTTTATTGATGAATAAAAACTGGAATTTGAACACAGACTTTTTGAATCTATATAAACAAACACTTGTAAGAAAGATCGGGTAGCCAGATTAATGGAAAGTGGGTTAGACTTGGAATCTAACCTGGAGGAAGATCTAAGTTGAAATTCTACTTTTAACACTTACAAGCTGTCTCATTATGAATAAGTCACTTAAACTCTACAAGTCTCATTTTTCTCATCTGTTAAATGGGGCTAATACATAATTCAGAACTATTATGAGAGGCAAATGAAATTATATGTGAAACAGTGCAGATTTGAAAGTACTATATAAAAGTATTTATCAAATATTATTAAAGTACCATGACTATGGTTTATATTTGGAAACATTTTATGTGTATGTTCTTAAAGATGTACAAGTTTGATTGTATTTTTGCTTTCCTGGAGAATACTATTATCATCACTTAAAACTGAAAACATTGGTAGTAGATTAAAAAGAGATGTTGAAAGAATAATGGCCACCTTATTCCATTTCATTAATATTCTCATGTCCAGTGCCATAGAAGAGATTTTATTGGATATAATTGAGGTAGGCTAGTAAAGGTTTAACAGCCAGCTTCCCACCCCGCCCCGCGACAAAGTACTCATAACACACTTTTAAACTTAATTTGTATTATTAACATTTTCTCTATGACCTTAAGTCCAGCCCAGGGATGGGGAACTGGCTGCCTTAAGGCCGCAAGTGACCCTTTAGATCCTCAAGCGCAGCCCTATGACTGAATCCAAACTTCACAGAACAAATCCTCTAAAGAAAAGGATTTGTTCTGTAACACTTGGACTCAGTCAAGAGGCCATACCCAAGGTCCCAGAAGGCCACATGTGGCCTCAAGGCCAAAGCGTCCCCACCCCTGGTCTAGACAATCAACAAAACAATAAATCAAGCCCAGATTTGTAGCTTTGCATGTATTAGAGGTGTAAATACACTGAAAATTTAACAATAGCTTCTCCCAAGCTGGTTTGAGCTAGCTCTAGAATACTCCTGTATACAATCATAAAGATTTTTAAGCTTTTGGACACATGCCCATTTAAACTCATCTCTTTACTTTAAATTCTTAGGTATTGTTTGTTCATTTTTCTCTAAGGCCATATTTCTATATATACAGTGGAGATAGCTGGACTCTGAACTTGGTATTTCATATTCCTTCCTGTGTGTGCTCATCCAGTCCAACTCCCATGCCCAGAATATGATTTTTCCCCTCCCCCACACCTCCATCTCTACCTCTCAGAATTCATATCTGCTTTCAGAGCTCAGCTCAAATGTCACCTCTTCCATGAAGGCTTTCCTGATACCATCTCAACTCTTGTTACTGTTCTCTCCTTCCTCAATTTCCCCTGGGCTATCATCTGTGTATGTATTGCATCTCATAGAATAGAAGCTCAATGAGAGAAGGAATGGTTTATTTGGTATCTTTTGATCTCTATCACATGTCCCAGCACTTTGCCATAATAGGTGCTTAATAAACATTTACACATTTCAGATTATGATTTTTCTTTTGATCACTTTTTGCTGTGCATTGATAGGACAGTAGAAATCATGTGGCTAGTCTTCTGAGGTTTTGTCTTCACCACAGAGGCATCAAATCTTCTCTTGCCAAATTGCCTCATTTTAAAAAATTTTAGTTAACACAGGTTAAGACTCAGTTTGACATTTTTTCATGGGCAAAGGGATATTTGTGGCAAGTTAAGTCTAGTTATCTGGGTAATTTGGACCAAAGAACTATCATTAAGAGGAAAAGAAGGAAACCATATTTCTTTAGAGTCCATGCTTGTGGTTAGAATAAAATCGTTCGTTTTTTAATTTTGGTACTTTAGATGCAGTTTCTTGGGGGGGGAATATCTATTTTCCTTTCCATTATACAATTAAAATGCACATTCTTTTCTTCCTTATTGCTTAATGGAATTTTTTACAAGCCTACCAGTTTTCTACTTGTTTGGAAAGCTGTTCGGGGATTTCCAACCATCATCCTAAAAAGTGGCTACTAGATTAGGGGAAGCTCTCAGTTCAAATATGCAGCAAATTCCACAGTATTTTTTTATGGTTCAAATAACACCTGCTTGGATTTGGAGGGAAAACAAACAGAACCTTACAATTTGCAATGGAAAACAGCATTATTCTGATATATTTAGCTATGTATTTTCAACCAGAACACTAACACCTTAAATATTGATATAAATATTTTAGACAGTATTTTTACCCTTTGTTCTTCCTCCTTTCCTTTTTTGCAACTATAAATGTTCCTCCCCCCTCCTTTTTGGTGGTTAATCCATGGTGAGTATTGAGAAGCCGTTAAAAGGTATCCATATAATAGGTCATATAATAACACATAGATATGGCACTTAAAGGTTTACATTTAACTGAACAGTAGCCTTGTGAAGTGGATGTTATTACTACTCTCATTTTACAGATGGAAATAGCTTATATAGCTGAAGTTTAAAGAGGTTAAGGGACTTGCCTGGGGTGACACAGCTCTTATCGGGTAGGATTCAAACCCTGCTGTTTGTGAATCCACGTCTGGAACTTTGTCTCTCAGATCTGCCACTCTGCCAAATTACAAGTCAAGGATTATTTTTCCTCTACTGAGTAAAACTCATTGCTAGAGCCTTATGTTGGGAATGCAGCAGTTCCCAAAAATCTTAGTGTGATTAAATAGAGACCTGTCAGAAAATCATACTGACATCAAATCAACAACAAAAAAATACTTTTCCTTTCAGTCTAAAAACAGAACTGAGTACCAGTAAGTATTAAGGAGCAGAGCTCTAAATGAGAATAGATGAAAATTCATTTTTCATCCTACCTATTGTGTTGTTTTTGGTTTAGAATAGGATTAATGATGTTATGGGATGATGATAACAGTAATCATAATTATAATTATATGTGTGCCTATGGCCTGCAACTTGTAGTCTTCAGCAGTTCCCTGAGAGTATTGAAAACTTGAATGATTTACCCATAGTTCATAGGATTACAGATTTAGAGCTGAAAGGGACCATCAAGTCCAACTCTGACATTTTACAGATGAAGAAATTTAAACAGAGAGTTTAAGACAGAGAGTCAGTCAATAAACATTAATTAAGCACCTACTATGCCTATTACTGGTATGAACCAGGCACAGTGCTAACCTCTGGGGATACAAAGAAAGAAAGGCAAAAAATATCTGATAAGACAGGAAAGACATGAAAACGATGATGTACAAAAATGATAAATACAGTATAAAGTGGGGATAATCCATATAGAGATATGTTATGTAATACACTAGCAATAAGGAAGATCAGGAAAGTCTTCTCATAGAAGATAGGGTTTTTAACAGGGACTTATAGAAAGTCAGGGAAGTCAGGAGGCAGAGATGAGGAACGGGACTATCACAGACATGAGCAACAACCAGTGAAAATGCCTGGAGTCTGCAGGTGGAGTATCTTGCATGAGGAACAGTAAGGAGGCCAGTGTCACTGGATCTCTGGAATGTGGTGGGAGGCAAGTGATAGCAAGGTGTTAGGAGACTGGAAAGTAAGAGGAGACCTAGTTGTGGAGGGCTTTGAATGCCAAATGGAGGATTTTATATTTGATTCTAGAGGTAATAGTAAGCCATTGTAGTTTATTGAAAGAGGTGAGGATGTGTGACATGAGCAGGTCTGCACTTAGAAAGATTAATTTTACAGCTGAGTAGAGGATGGAATGGTGTGGAGAAAGACTTGTCCAGGTTTATACAACTAGAAAGTGTCTGGGGCCGAATTTGAACCCACATATTCTTGATTACAGATCCAATTCTCTATACACTATGGCTTCTCCACACTGTTTCTCCAGAATAATAATGACTCATATTCAGGGTAGCACTAAAAAGTAATTACCCTAGAATATTATTCAAATTCCATATTGGTGAATTAAATATAAAATTGACTTTCAATTAGAAAACCAAGTCAGAAGTGACCAGATCAGTTTTGAAGAAAGAAATAACTTTTGGGAACACAAAGTTTTGTTTCTGCCTCAATTTAAACTCATTATCCCACCCTGATCCTTCATAAAAGAATGTGAATTTCAAAATCTCAAGCTGATAGTACCAGTAAACCAGTCCTATATACCCAAATAATTTGGTTATTTCATGGTTCATTTGGTCTTATATCAAAGAAAAGGAAGCAGAAAGGTAAGGAAGGGTTACTCAGAACAGTTTCTAATAGGAAGTTTTGGTTTATCAAATTTATTTAGTTTATGGATTTCATTCATCTAAAAGACTTATTATATGCTTTTTTTTAAGAGAAAAAAGAGTCATCTTTTTAAAAATGTTATGCTTTTCTCAGCTATCTGAATATTTACCTGTCATTTTGTGGGGGTTTTTTTCCCTTGCAGAATCTTTTTGCATTGGAAATGACACTGGATGCCTCTCAAATCCTTGTCCAAATAATTCTACATGTGATAATGTTGGTAAGGACAATACTTGCCTCTGTTCCAACACAACTGAAAACGTGAGGGAAGATTGCATTAAAAAGTGGGTTTCATGTTCTTCCAAGCCCTGTAAACGAAATGGAATTTGTTTTGATCTGGATGAAGAACCTGGCTTTTTCTGCCGCTGTCCACCAGGATATGGTGGGAAAACCTGTGAAATCACTCTTAGGTCTTGTGTCTCAGGCTTTTGTAGACATGGAGGCATTTGCCACCAGGGCACCTCTGGCCCTTACTGTGACTGTCCTGATGGGTTTGTTGGAAAGCACTGTGAGACTGATTTCAATGAGTGTGGTTCCAACCCTTGCCGCAATGGAGCTGTGTGCCAGGATGGAATCAATGGTTATTCCTGTTACTGTGTCCCTGGATTTCAAGGAAGATATTGTGAACGGGAAGTGGATGAATGTGTTTCAGATCCCTGCCAAAATGGGGCTAAATGTCGCAACAAGGTAGGGAGCTACATCTGTGACTGTCCACCAGAATTCATTGGTAAGTTTGATTGCATCTAAGACATTTTTCATTATAGATACGGACAGCAGTGGGGATAATGATTTATGTCCTAACCATTTATTCTTTAATAATGAAGATGATCAAATTCTACATTGGAATTAGCTATTGCATGGAAATGAGCTTTTTTGGTTACCAAATTGAATACTGTTGAATTATAAGTATTTTTATATTACTAGTCCTATGTTATGTATTTGTCCTTTGATACGTCATTCTCTTAATCAACAAACATTTATTATGTGCTTCCTATGTGCCAAACAAAGAAAGGCAAAAACACAGTCTACTCACAACAAGCTCACATTCTAATAATGGAGACGACATGCAAACAACTACATATATACCTGATAGATAAAGTGCAAATTCAAAGGTAATATCAGAGGAAAGGCATTATCAGGGAAGGAGGGAATGAGAAAGGCCTCTTAATTCTGATGGGATTTAAACTGAATCTTGATGGAAAAAGGGGACAGCAGGAGATGTAGGTGAGGAGGGACAACATGCCAGGAACTGAATCTGAAGATAGTGTTGTGGATCATATGTTCCAACCAGTGTTGCTGGATCATAGAGTATATGGAGGGGACTTTACATACACACACACACACATATAAATATATACACATATAGATAGATAGACTAGAGAGGTAGGAAGGACACAAGTTGTGAAGGGTTTTAAAACCAAGCAGGATTTTATATTTAATCCTGGAGATAATAGAGGGCCTCATTGAGTATGTGTGTGTGTCTGTGTCTGTGTCTGTGTCTATGTCTGTGTGTAATGACAACATTATTAGTCCTGAACATAAGGAAGATCACTTTGGCATTTGAGTGGAAGTTGGATTAGAGTGGGTAGGAGACCAAGAAAAAGGTTTTTGCAATAGTCCAGGTGATGAGGACCTACACCAGGGGAGTACTGTGTGGATGGTAAGTAAGAGGTCATCAGTTACTTTGGAGAGAGTAGTTTTAGTTGAACAATGAGTTTCAAAGCCAGACTGATGAAGGGTTAGTAAAGTGTGAGAGAAGAGAAAGTGGAAGCGCCAATTGTAGTTGGCTTTCTCAAGCAGTTTAGCCGTAAAAGGCAGGAGAGGTATAGGGTGATATATAGTGGAGAATCAAGTTCAGGTTATTTAAGGATGAGGAAATATGGACTTATCAGTAGCCTGCAGGGAAGCAGGGTAAAACTGAAGATTAGTGAGATAGAGGGGATAGTAAAAAGGGGCAATCTGTTGGAAAAGACAGGATGGAAGAGGGGCTAAGAATGCATATAGAGGTGTTTGCCTTAGCAAGGAGAAGAGTTCCTTCTTCATGGAGATAGGGGTGAAGGAGAAAGTGGTGGAAGACATCTCATTGATGTGAGATGAAGTCATTGTTGAGCCATTCTTCAGTTGTATCCAACTCTTTCTGACCCCATTTGGGGTTTTCTTGGCAGAGATACTAGAGTGGTTTACCATTTTCTTCTCCTGCTCATTTTATAGATGAGGAACTGAGGCAAACAGAGTTAAGTGACTTGCCCAGGGTCACATAGCTAGTAGGTATCTGAGGCCAGACTCAGAGAGGTGAGTCTTCCTGACTGCAGGCCCTGTACTCTGTCCACTGTGCCACCTAGCTACCTGTGAGATGGAGAGAGGAGAAAAGGGAAGGCTTGGCAAATAGCCTCAATTGATCTGCAGCTGATGGTGGGAAAAAGGGGTGTCATTTGAAACAGGATGGTTGAAAAGGTTTAGCATAGCTCCTACGATGAGTGGGATAGTGAGTGGATTAAGTATAAAAGAATTACTTTACTGCAGTGTATGTAACAAATTATGTAACAAATTCATAGTGGATCCAATTAGCATGGTTTTATGATTTTATCTAGCTTTGTTCAGTACATCAGTAAGAGAGAAAGCAGTGGATGGTGGAAGTAACCCAAGGAATTTAGCAAAGCATAAGTAGTGATAGGATATGGAAACAAGAGATTTGAATATAGAGGATAGTATATAGAGTTGAATAGGTTCCTCAAAGGATTGAAATATAGAAATAAAGGTATAGCCAGTACAAAGGAAGAATGGAGTGAATGGAGCTCATAGGGAGGACAAAGAACAGGGTTATGGGCTATAAGGCAGAGGGAAAGATAGAATTATAAAAGGCTATGATCAAATAATTTCATTATCTCTTCAAAATAGATATCCTTACCAGTGATGCAGATAAGAACTCCACTATTCCCTCTCATTCTGGAAAACTCCACAGAGAGTTCACTCAACATGCTGGAGGCCTTTCTCTAGTCTCCTTGATATTGCATGGATACCAGTAGAGCATACAGCTTTTTCCCTTGATCTCACTGCCGTAGGTCCTTAAGTTTTGGGGGGCATATGGCAAAGCCCTTGCATTTTGACTGTACCCTCTAATTCTTATAGGATCAATATCAGGGCCTAGCAAGGAATATTATCGTGCAAAATAGTGCATTCCTCCTGACTCTCAAAGTATTTATTAACTGGAGTGTGATAGAGATGTTGAAAGAAACCAATATTTAAAAGTAATTATGAATTCATTGTTGAATGAATTAGCCCATTTTTCCTACCATATGATTAAACAAGTCATGGTAAAGAAGTTTTACAAATATATATTCTTCCCCAAGGTGGTTATGTCATAATTTTGCTGTAAAATACATAATCAAGTTTATACTTGATTATTTGGTAATGTTCTATTCTCATTCCTTGACTCTTCCCAACCTCATGAAGACCACACACCAGCCTAGATGAGTACTTCACGATGATTATCGTGTTTTCTTTTATCTCTTCAACCTCTCATTGGCATAAGGCAAGGGTATCCACCCATCTATTACATCCAAACCCCCTTCCCTTCCTCACTGAGTTGCTCTTGCCTTCTTCATCATCTCTACAGGAAACCCATCCTCTCTTATTTCCACATTTCTGTACTATATGACACATTCTTCTATCATATGGTTCCATCTTTTCTTTCTAGAGCCACCTGTTCTATTAGCTCCCATTTCTTTTCTTTATTTCTGTATTCTTAGAATTTCAACTTTTCTTTTCTCCCAACTCATTCACTATTACCCCCCCACAGTACATAAAACAACCATAATCATTATAATTTCTTCATTTTACAGAATTTATGCCAGAACCCTCTAATGTTATTTATAATATAATTTTCATTAACCCACTTGTGTGGGAAGAATATAGTCTCACGATTATAACATGTTATTCTAACATAGTAAATTCTGCCATCAGTTATACACTGAGGCTCTTTATATTATTTTGTTGGTCCTACATGAATTTCTCACAATAGAAAGCAGTCTATGATCACTGAAAACAGTGAAGAATTTCTCAAATGTGATTCCACCCTCCCTCCTTCTATTTAATTCTAGGTCATTCTCATTGTCCATTTGCAGAGTAACTGTGCAAGATATAGGCATTGTTAGACCAACTCCCAACAGCATGTCTTACTCTGGTTATCTTTTTAATATCAGTATTCTTTAAGTGATGTTATATGGCTATAAATGTAAGGGCACCACAAGTTTGATAACTCCAAGTTATGGGTGGCCCAAATGGAAACTGAGAGGTGAGTATAAGCAGGCTGCAGATTTCCGAGGATGACTTTTAGTGGATAGACTCCTAGATTTGGAATTCAACTCTCTAACAATTGTTAGCAATGTGACTGTAGGTAAGTCACTTACCCTTCCTGGGACACAGTTTCTTCATCTAAAAATGAGAGTAATAATACCTGTAGTACTTACTTAACTCATATATTACGGCATATGTAAAACAGATGTACATTCTAAAGCCCTGTGAAAAAGTTAATAGTGGTAGGAAGGGCATTATTGAGGTCATATTTGTAATGTATGACCTTCAAAAATTTAATAAATGTGTCCATTAATTTCATTCAATCAAGTATTTATTGAGGATCAGTCATATAACACTATGTTACATGCTCAAAGTTCCACCCACTAGGATCAAGATAAAAATTCTTTCATCCTTTCCTGTTAATTTAACTGAAGTAAAAATATATTCAACAAGTGTTTTCCTTCAATACCACCTCTAGGTATATCACAATATGTCTGTGTTGAGTTGATAAGTATTTGCAGAGCACTTTATAAGTGCCTGACACTCTACTAGTGGCTGAGAGGGTAGAAAAAAAGAATGGGATATAGATTATTCTCTTGAGGAGCTTATCATCTTTTTATCTTTTACTTTTGTTCTCTATATTTCCTGAACAAATGTGACTAGTATGTCATTTTTCTTTCTCTTTAACTTAGTAATAGAATCTAACACTTGCCATTCCCTACTCCCATTTGGTAAAATTATAGAAGGGAATCAATTATGTGTAGTCTATGTAATGATAATGCTTTTATTTGATGCTAAACACATTACACCTATGAATAGTATGAGTAGTTTGCCAAGATTTGCATAAAAGCATGAGCCTTCCCCCAACATACTGCTCTTGTGATAATCATGTTAATTACCATTCTAGGACTTGAGATATCACAAAGCCTTAACTAGCAATTTTGGCTGGAAGAGTGGGTTTTACAAAATACGACCAGAAAAAATTGCATGAAAAACATTATCAAATCCACTATAAGGACAGCCTGGTGAGCTTGGTTCTTGAGGAAAAGAGAAGTAATTTAGTAACTTCATATTTTAGTTAATTTGGTGGTGCTAAACTTAGATGTTTCTGTGTGCCCTCTCATATTGTCAGTGCCCTTGGGCATAGTTTTGATTTCTTCTCCCTAGTTATAGATCCACATTCGTTTTATGTTCAGATCATTTGGATGTAGGTTTACAATACTTAAAATGACCAGAAGTCAAATTTCTAGAGGGAAGTTAAAAAATTACTAAGTATGATAAAACATTAGCTGAAAGGAAAGGTCCCATACACATGACTGCAGTTGAATTAGACCTGACCAAAATACTTGGTTATATTAAATTTTCTTTTAAAAATATATATTTTGCTGATATATTTTTTATTTTTATATCACCTTCAATTCCAAATATATCCTTCCTCTCTCTCCTCCCAGAGAATTATAATAAAGGAAAAATGAGAGGGAGAAACAAACAAAACTTTCCACTATGTAAAAAAAAACCAAAAACTGACATCTACAGCATTACTTGGCCATCATCCTCTCCCCTCCACTCTCTGCAAAGAAGGAAGAAAGGTGCCTTCTCATATTTTTTCTTTGGTCTAAATCTATTTTTTGTTATTTCGCAGCATTTAGTTTCATTGTTTTCTTGTTGTTCTTCCCATTTATATTACTGGAGTCATTGTGTAGATTGTTTTTCTGGTTCTGCTTATTTTGCTCTAGTTCACATATCTTCCACGCTTCTCTGTATTCATCCCATTCATGGTTTCTCACAGCACTGTAATATTACATTACATTTATGCACCACAACTTTTTTAACCATTCCCTAACCAATGGATAGTGTTTCTACTTTCTTTCTAGGTTTTTGCTACTACAGATAGTGCTACTATAAATATTTTGGCAGAGATAGTCTTCCTTCTTTATTAAAAGATATATATTTAAGATATATCCCTAACTGTGAAATTTCTGGGTTAAAGTGTATGAATATTTTAGTCCCTTTCTTTGAATTATTCTGAATACATTCAATATAGTTTAAAATTTTTTCTACCCTTTCTCTTCCTCTGCCTTCTACCACCTTCCCAGTTTTTCTCCTACCTGTCAGAGTACTATTTTAGTCTCATTCAATGGTTTATTTTCCTTCTTCTGCCTGTTAAGTGTGAATGTACCTCAAAGCCCTGCCCTTCTCCCTTTTCTATTCTTCTCCATACTCCCTCCCTCAGTAATCTCATCCACTCCCATGATTTGTATGATCATTCCTATTTATCTGACTCCAGAATCTAGTTCTGGCTTGCCTGCTGAGCTCCATTTCTGCATTTCTAGCTACCTACTGGTAGCATTTCTAGCTGCCTCCATGCCCAGCTAACAACTTAAACTCAATCTCTAAATTCAAATTTAACATCTTTTACCACAAATCTTCCTTTCTTACCAATTTTCCTTTATCACCTGATGATACTTCCATAGTTCAGATCACTCAAGCTCAAACCCTCTGAAGTCTGTGGTTTTCTTTCTCACTACCATCCCACATCTAATAATCAATTTCTAAATTCTATCAATTAGACCATTAGATCATCAGCATTTATTAAGTGTGTATTAGGTGTCACACATTTCTGTTTTTAGCAATATCTTTTCCCTCTCTGTGCTTCTCTCCTCACACATTGTGTCTGTCCAATTTCAGGACTTTTTAATTTTTTTTTTGTTCTGACTATGTAACAGCTGTACAATCAGTCCTTTCCTGCCTCCATTCTCTCCCTTCTCCATCCTGCCCTTCATGTAACTATCAGAATAATTTTCCTAATGCACAAATCTAGTTGGTTCATACAAGATCCACTCAGGGGTTTCACTTTAGGATTGCCAGGGGGCATTCCAATGCTGACCAGTAGCTTTCTTCTAGGAAATTCTAATAATTCTGCTGCCCCTCAGCATTTAGAACTTTGAGAGCAGAAGCCGTTTCTTTTTTATCTTTGCTTGGTGGGAAAAAGTACTTGTTAATTTGATTTAATATTTTTTCTATAAACCACAGGTTAAAATACAAATTCCTTAGAGTGGCATTAAGGCCTCCACAGGCTCCCTTCAATTTACCTTCCCTGACTTATTTCCCTCAACATCTCTCCATGCTCTCTCTTCTGTTTCTCCAGCTCATCTCGTAGCCTTCTTGGTGCATGCAGATTACTCACATGCCTGAAACACAATATGCAGATCTCCTAAATCATGAAAGTTAAGGTTAAGAATCCTTCCTGTAGTGCCCAGATCAGATGCCCCCTACTCCAGGAAGATTTCTTTGATCTCCACCTGAAATGAAAATGTTCTCATTCTCTCCTCAAATTTCTTATCACACCTCGGCTTTGCACTTAGTGCTTTTAACCTTGTATTACATTTGTCTGTGCATACAAAATCTCTGCCATTAGATTATAAAATCCCAGAAAACAGAGGTTATTTTTCATCTCAGTTTCCCCTTGGCCTAGCACTAAACTTTTTATTTGGTATTCACTTAGTAAACGTTTGGTGAATTGAACTGAACTGAATTGAGTTGAGTTAAAAAGGTTTCTTTGTTTTTGCTTCTTATTTGAGACTATAGTGAATAGGCCTCAAATCTTACATTATAAATATCAAAGAATAAAAGGGGGGGATATTGGAAGTTCTGGAAACTAATAGTAATTTGAAACTCCCCATCATTGAAAAAACACAACTTAAAAATCATGTCTCAGCTTTAACAATGTTAATATAGTTGGTTCCTATAAAATCCACTTGGGGGTCTCATTTTAGGCATAAATGGATTGCCAAGGGGCACTCCAATGCTGACCAATAGCTTTCATCTAGGAATTTCAGTAAAAACCCATTATGTTGCACCTCACTGTATAACGGATTCATTTATACTCTGGGTCAAATCATGCCTTAGTGGGCCTAGTGATGTACAGTGTATCTGGCCCAGTGTAATATCAAAAGCTTATATCAAGGGTGCTTTTCTTTTCCAACAGCAGGCTTTTAATGGTGTTCATCTGAACCTTTAGAACAAATATTCTGCCCCCCCTTTATTAACCAGTTGGCAATAAATTTACCACCTCAATTCTTTTGGGGGAAACATTTGACAGTTGATTTTTTTTCTTTTTAAACAAGTGATTGAATTGCCGACATAATAATTGGTCGAGGCTATATGCTTGTAACATCCTTTAATTCATGGGCATACCATGAATTAAAGGATGTGATTTCAGTCTTCATCCACCAAACTCTGCATGAGGAGAAAAGACCTCTTAATTTGGTTTGCACTAACGTCCTTCATGTGGCCCGGAAAGGATGCTTATTTTTTTTTCAGCCTCCCCATGGTTACCAGTGGTGATTGGAGCTCAGGTCAGATGATGAGAAACCCAAAGAATGTCTGCAGAACCAAGAGAAAAGCCAAAGAGGGAAAGGAAAGGGGGGCTGTGTGGGGGGGGAACCTATTAGCAGTCAGCATGGTTGCCCTGAACTGCTCAGACTCAACCTGGACTTGCTGATGTATTCTGGAAGCCCGATTTGGTCGACCTTGGCTGCTGTGGGCTGTGTCCAGATTTAGAGTAATCATAAAGAACCTTGCTGCTGGGAAAGAGTCTATGTTTCTCAGAGCTGTGGAGCGAGAAAATGTAATAAATTTTAAAAGATAGTAGATGTGGGAGAGGAGAAAAAACTGGGGCAGCACACTGAGAGAGAGAGAGAGTGTTTGCACTGCTGAAATCATTCTCTATGCCCTCAGCCGTGCTTCATTTACTGTGAAATGGGCTGGGGGGAGACGCACCAAAGGTGCAAGAAAAATCATTCTTGCATAAGCATAAAACCACAACTTGAGTGGAAAATAAATTGCTGCAAAAGTTTTGATTTTTTTCCTTATGGAAGAAGAATAACTTCAAGTATGTGACAGCTTTTAGTTTAGGCTTATGTAATTAATCATTCCATAAATGAGAGCTTGTGTTTGAAATTGACCATTAGACTTTCTAATGTATATTTTTCATGTCACGCAGATAATGACTTCAAAGAAGAAAACTGTTCTGAGAGAAGGTGATAAAAAGCCAATGGAATACATGATGTGACTCCTCCCCCTCCCCCAAAAAAAGGGGATCACAAAATATTCAGTTGTTTTTGCACACTTACAGAAAGGTGTTCACAAACAAAATGGTATGGGTTACCAGACAGTGCAGCAAAAAGAAGCTATTAAAAGGAGGGGGAAAAGAGTTCTGAATGTCTAACATGCTGGTCGACATTGCTTCATCATATTTGAATAAAATAGAGAATGTAACTTTAAGTCAGTTGATCAAGAAGCATTTTTCAAGCACTTACTATGTATCAGGCATTGTACTAGGCACTGAAACTATAATTGCAATGCATGAAACAATCCCCATCCATAAAGAATTTAACATTCTAACAGATAAGATAACAAGGACACACATAAGGATCTCAAGATAACAAATACAAGGTATCAACTATACAAGGTAATTTGAAAGGGAGCAGTTGAGGGGATCAGACAATGCTTCATGTAGAAGATGCAGCAAAAGACACGTTTTAGTTCCCAAGGATATTATTGCCTCATGTGTATTTTAGCACTTCCTGCTTAACCTGCTAAAGTGCTATTTAAATTTCCATATAATCCAGCCTCAATAAAAGAAGGATCTGTCGTTTACTAGTTCTCACTATAATGTTATTCTTTTCCAATATGTCTATATGATGTGATTTGTGATGCAGCATTACTAAGCTCATGTTTCACAAAGAAAAGTCCAGGAAGCAACAACAAAAAAATCAACCGAAAATGTGATTTTAGATAGAACGATTGATGCATTCAAGGTTATCAGTAAAGAAAGATTTAGATATACAGTATGGGAAAAGCCAGCACTAAGTTTTGACGACAAAGCAGATCCTCTCCAAGACTCAGGATAGCAATTTATAGAACTGCAAGGGACCTCAAGATATCATCTGCTCTTGCCTGCTGCCTTCAGGCAGGTGAATGTCTAAAGTATTCAGAAAAGATCTTTTCAATTTTTTGAAAAGCTCCAGAGACAGCACAACTTCCTTAAATTCTTTATAATATACCACTTAAATCTCTCCTGCTTTAAGCTCATTTCTTGTTTGGACCTTTGTAGGTGCTCAATATCTCCTTAATAAAAACCATACAAATATTTGAAGACAGTAATCTTCATCCCTTAGCTTTCTCTTCACCGTGGTACGTGACCCCAATTATTTTAACCTTTCCTTGGAAAACTGATTTTCCATTCCTTTAATCATTTTCTGTTGCTCCTTTCCAAAGCTTCTCCGGTTTGCCATATACTTGAAAAAATGTGAACCAACCTAAATGGCAAAGTGGCCTATTCTGACACTGCTGTTACTGCTACACGTACTTTTCAAGTTCATGATAGGAAGAACAATCACTATGGAGGTTTTTTTTAGATCAACTGTACCACTCAGAAAGAATTGGCTGACAAGTACTGTGAATATACTACAGACAAAAAGAATTGTTTCAGGGGGAGGAGATGGGAGGGAATCAAACTATTATTACGTAGAGAATCAAATGGAAATGCATGACCTTCATTTTATGAGCAAATGAGGAACTCAATGTAAAGTATCTGCTATTATATTAGAAAGTTTCTGCTTCAAAGTACAATCCTGATCCTCAAAAATGAATATAGAAAATAGAAGTGCAATCTCTTACAGTTCTAAAACTCTATGAATATGTGATTACCTTACAATATCAGTGGGAAAATTAAGTTTAAATTCTCAAAGCATTTAATGGATTCAGTTTATTGATACTAGGACACCATTTTCAAGCATATTTACATATTGATACAGTTATTACCTTAAAGTTGAGGGTTGTCCAAAGGGCATGGATACATGGTACAAATTATTAGTCTATAAGAAATTATCAGTGAAGAAGTGGGCAAGGAAAGACGCATAAAGAGTATAGTTAGAGATGAATAATTGAAAAAATATGAATAATTGAAAAGCTAAATAATTGGAGTGGGGGGTCAGGGAAGGTACCCTTATCATGTGGTGAGAAGAAAGGATAATTGACTATGATCTACAGGCTCCATTTGTATATTAGTGTCAACGGATCTGGAGAATGGTCCCTAACATTCTTGAGGAACTCTTTATGGAAGATTTCTTGAGACACAGATAAAAATCATACAGCATGCAAGGTGTGTTGTAATCTACATTGTTTGAGGGATTACTTACAAAGATGAGATCAGTTACCACCTATTTGGGTCTTAGAGATTTTAGTTTCCTAATCCCATATCACTTCTGGTTTTGCCCTTAAAGAATTCTTTTAAAACTAGTAAGCAAATAAGCGGTGAAAACCAAAGTGGACATCCTCAGTTTCATAGGCTGTATCTCTATGGCACCAAAGCAACTGGTAGGCTTGTTCTACATTAGTCATGTCCAACTTTTTCAAGTATGAGGACCCCTTTGTAACATAAAAAAATTATAAAGCTCTACATGATAGAGCTTATGTGTACATTAATCAAGAAAATCCTTGCTGACAGAATATTATTAAGTAACACTTTAAAATTAGTTTCATCATTCACAATAACATCTACATATATTTGAAAAATAGTAACACATATGTGATATATATGCATATGTACAGATATAGATGTAATTTATTCAGTCTATGTAGATTCACAAATATTTTGTAATTGTCTAGGTTCCACAGGTCAGGAATCACTTATTTGTACTTTTTTGAAAGCTAGTTTGAATTCCTTACTGCCTCCCTCATGCACATGCACACACACATACACACACACACACGCACACACAATTTGCTGAATTTATTCAATTGTTCTGGCTCCATATAAACACAGCTGACATCTTGTTGAGAGATTTTTTTACTCAGGAATCAAAGAGGTTGAAACAAATTCTACAAAATGAATCTAGGACAGTAAAATTATAAATGAGATTGCTCCAGAAGAACAAAGGCTGGAGCCTCCCTAGGCAAGTACATGGTTTGGCACAAATCAGAAAATGTGGGACTCATATCCCCATGGCCATCGTATTTATACAGGCAAAATCAGATTGAAATGAATATTTAAGGTAGTTTTAAATGGAGGCAATCAGGTGGTGTCCTGGATAGATCACTAGGCCTAGAGTCAGGAAGGCCTGAGTTCAGATTCAGCCTTAAATACTTAACTGGCTGCATGGCCTATGGCAGGTCATTTAATCTTTGCCAGCTTCTGTTTCCTCAACGGTAAAATGGGGATCATAATACCACCTGCCTCACAGAGTTCTTATGAGAGTCAAATGAGATAATATTTGTAAAATGTCTGGCACATAGTAGGCACTTAATAAATGCATATTTCTTTACTTCTTTGCTGAATGGGAAAGTGAGTTGGAGAAAAGCAAGATGAGGAATTTATGTGGAAAGGACAAGGGATGCTCCCACAAGAATTGCTTTCTTTGTCATGAGGTTCTTAATTGGGTGATCGTATATCTGAGGCCCAGATCATTTTTACTATTAACTAATAGATACATCTCTTTTTGCCCCACTGGCTCCTTCCCTGAACACTGTCCAGCTATCAGCAGTGATGAGCCTTCTCAACCTCCTTCATTTTCTATAGCCTGTGGATGGTTCTCAGCAGAGAGAAGAATAGATGTCAGGACAATGCTAAGCCATTGCTAAGGCATGAATGCAAAAAATTAAGATTGAACTATTCAATGCTTAGAGTGTTCAGGGTGCCATAACATTTAAAACTTTGTGAATGGCGTGGAGTGCTTAGGACAGCATTTACCCACCTCATAAGTATATGTTGTCACTTTCTTATCCTCTGGGGACAAATGAAAGGAGTTTTATTCCCTAAAAGAATATCAAGATGAGGCACAAGAATAGACTGACGGCTATTTAGTTAGTCCTGCTTAGAAGCATAAATTGGGATGTTTTAATATGCCCAGCCTAGGATGAAACCTTTGCGCCATTGCACAAAACAAAGCCCTTGGGAGGCTATTAAAATTTTAACATTTTCAGTTTATGCAGGAATGTTAATGAACCTGCCAAATAGAAGTATGGAAATAGTATTTATTATGATGAAAACTTTGTAAGTGTAGAAGTGTGAAATTTATAATATAGACACATTTAGCATAAAATGCAAATGCTCTGTCTAAGTAGGTTAGGCATCCAGGTCTCAGCTGGGTTGCCCTCCAGTTTAGTACCTTACAGAGGGAAAGCAGATATGGCTTTTTCACAAAGGCAGCCTGTTATTTCACAGTAGAAATTCAAAAAAATCTTAAAAGGGTTAGAATAGTCACCTCAGATGCCTAATAGCTCTGCATCCTTATATGAAGGATAAAAATCTATGTGAATGTGTCTATATTTATATAATAAATGATAGTGACAGCTTGCATTTATGTACTGTTTTGTGTGCAAAATGCTATATGTAATATCTCATTTAATTATATGTATATATCTCACATTTATATGTATATGTAAAATACTCATACATGTAGGTGCTTAATAAATTTTTGTTAAATTGTTCACATCATACATATGGACATGTATATATGTGCATGTACATGTATATAAACATATGCACGTGCATATATAAACTGGGCTAACAACATACTATGTGTATGTGTATATATGCATATATGTGATATGTACATTCAACAAAAAATTAAGCACCTACATATATGAGTATATGTATTCTATATATGTATGTGTATATGCATATATATGTGTATATGTACACAGACAGACACGCATACACACACAGGCTCCATAAAATCTTACTTAGATGCCTCATCATGGCAAGGAAGTGACCCGAGTTGTCAGAGATTGTGCTAATGGAATATAAACTCTGGAAGAAGCTTTTGCCAATTGACAAAAGACCTCAACTATGGGCCTAGAAATATTTTATATGATATTTTATATATCTGTCATCTGAGGATCAGCCTAGCTAATTATAGACAAGCTCATTAACAGAAAGTTGAACACCAGTTAGTGAATTTTTTTAAGACTTCACAACTCATAAGTATGTCTCTGAGTATATACATACATATATATGCATATTTGTATGTTTGCAATTCCAATAGCAACAAATAAGTGTATCTGTTTCTCCGCAACTCTACCAGCATTGAATTATTGAATATCATTGATTTTCATTGTTTTTTTTTATCAATGCTATGGGTGTGAGTTAATACCTCAAAGTGTTTTTTTAATCACTTTTTTAGTGAGGTTGAATATTTTTGAAGTGATTATCAACAACTTATTTCTGCTTCCGACCATTTATCCAATATGCATAAATGCTGGGGATTATCTTTGTAATTTTTAAACAAATTCTAGTATGTTTCATTTTAAAAATTTATATGGATGCTCTTGTCTCCTACTAAACCATTCTCTATGAAAAATAAAAATAAGCAAAAAAATCCAATATCTGTTCTGCATGTTTTGGATATCATTTTTACTTGCCATAAATGCACTCCCAATCTATCATTTTTCCTTTATATTATTTTGTTGTAAATTTTTTCTTTGAATATAATCAAGCACATCTATTTTGATTACATCTTGGTGTCTATAATGGTGGAAGAACTATTCTATACCAATGAAATCATGGATCCTTGAAATAGTGCTATAAACTTACCCTAATTTTAACAGTCGAGTAATTTGTTCCCTGGTATATAATATAGTCATGACTAGAAACCAAAGTGCTAAATTCCTTATCCACTGTAAAATGGCCTTAATTTCTGGTCTGGTACCCATTCTGCTGCATTACACTGTGATTGGAGATGGTTCTGGGATGGCGGGGAGGGGGTGGCTGGTCAGTGACAGTGAATTGTCCTGGTCTGTAACCAGTATTTTTAGGAAAATCTAAGGATGGAAACTCCCTATCCCAAGGCATAGAGGCAACTCGTCTGTATCTTGCAGTCTTAGAGAACTTCCTGGGCATTGAAAAGTCAGGTGACTTGGTCTTGACCAGCTGTGTAATATGCAGCATAGGTCTTTCTGACTATCAATGATGCCATATGGCTTCTCATGCTATCATCTCTGCTCTCCTTCTCCCTCACCTACTCCCTCTCCCCGCTCTCATCTGTCTGTTTATATATCTTTGTCTCTACAAACACATACATGTATATACGTAGCCTTGTTCTTGGGAGGTTAAAGTTCAAATTTCTTTGCCTGGCTTTCAAGGTCCCCTCTTCCATAGCCTTAATATTAGCTTTACAGCTTCACATACTTACATATGCAAACATACCATACCCACAGACTACTAGGGAAATTGTCTGGGCTGGTTTTTCATGAAAAAGTATTTTCAAATTTTAATAAATTCTTGGTGCAGTCCTCTGCATCCATCATGATACTAGATTAAGAAGAGAAGTACAATTAGAATTAGGGGAAGGGTCTTGGAGAAAAGAGATCAGGACAAGGAACAGAGAATACTTTGTTGTTGTTCAGTCATTTCCTACTCTTCATGAACCCATTTGAGGTTTTCTTGGCAAAGATACTAGAATGGTTTGCCATTTCCTTCTTCAGCTCATTTTACAGATGAAGAAACTGAGGCAAACAAGGTTAAGTGACTTGCCCAGGGTCACACAGCTAGTAAGTATCTGAGGCCAAATTTGAACTCATGAAGATGAATATTCCTGACTCCAGGCCCGGAACTCTATCCACTGAGCTACCTAGCTGACCATTAAAGGGCAATAAAGTTTAAGAGAGGAGTTCAAGGAAATCAGGGACAGAAGTCTGAGCTTCCAGAACTCATAATCATTGGTCCAGAAAATATTCTTAGATGTCTTAAAGTGTAGGCAAGCCACTTCTCCAAAGTAGCTTTACAATTTTATAAATGAATGCTGATAAAGCATTTATTAAGTGCATTCTATGTTCTGGGGATACAAATACAAGAAAGCAAGACAGTACCTGCCCTCAGGGACTGGATATTCTAACGGTGGAGAAGCCCTCATCAGAGCACTTTGTCAGTTCTTCTTGGTTTACTATGGTTTAAGGTTGGACAAATTCCCCAGCACTGTTGAACGACATAGTACTACCTTGTCTGTATCCCACTCCTCCCTATCCTCATTCCACACACTTACACCCTGGGAACAGAGAGCCAGTGGAGAAGGTGAAAGCCAACAGGGACCCAGGAGCAGTAAGAAAAGAGTTTAATGTTGAAATCAAAGGTTATCACAATGTTTTGTCACTCAGTAAAAGCAAAGCCTCTGAGAGTGAAAAGGCTAATGACCCTAATTTTAAAAAGGAGGAGTCAACTGTTCCCCCAGGGGCAGAATCCCAGCTTGTAAAGCTGAGTTTAATCAAATGATTTATCAGAAGTCATTTCTGTTATTTTTCTGCACCTTGCTGTGAGTAGTGTTAAATGCGGAAGCCAGAAGGCTTATTGGCTGAAATCCCTGAGGTGTCCCCATTGGTAATAAAAATCCTCATTTACTCTGTCAGAGGATCTTGCCAACCTCTATTATCCAAGCTTGACACTATGAGTCACAGCAGGAAGTCATCCAGCCTCATCTCATTTTCCTGGGATGTTAAAAAGGTTATAAGTTTTGATATGTAGGAGAATACACTGTAAATCCACAGCTATAACATGAACCAAATGCTCCTGTTACTCCCCTACATAGTTCCTTCTTTCCAGGGTTCTCACTGATAGCAGTTGGTGTGACTTAGATACTCTGTCTCCCCCTCCCCCTACTCAAAGAACTGAGAAATGTCACACATCATTCTGATCCAAAGGGAAGATGTGCAGGGAGGGCTGATGTAGGGAGATGTTGTGCAGGATGACAACTGCATCAGGTGGAGTCTGCATTTGGGGGTGCTAATATGGTACAGGTGTGAGATTATTTTCCTGGGCATGTGTTGTACAGCTGGTGAAAAAAGAAGTTCAAATTGTTTTATCAATGCCTTGCTGAATATATCATCAGATGCATGGGGGCTCTCTCACTCTCCATTTTAATGAAGAAGGACATTTTCATTTCACAACAGCATCGGGAATAAGAACTTGCTATGTGCTGATCACTCCCCATATTCATTATCTTGCAGGACAAAGGTAACAACAATTTCTAATTGCCAGGAGATGCCCATTAAAGTGCAAAATGTCAAAGCCCTGAGCAGAAATCCAGGGCACAAACTCTCCATTAGGAAAAATAAAAGCTTTTTTTTTTTAATGTACTTTCTTAAAGGTGGTTTGCTTGCCCTGAATTACAGTGGGTATGAGGATTGGGTTATTGTTTATGTAATGCCAGTATGTGAACACTTCTGCCTGTTCTGATTAATAGCTACAAGGCTGTTATTTCCTGAAACCCATAGGGGCTCCAGAGGGTCTGTCTAGACCATGGATCATGGTTTCATGGGCAACATAGCAGAATCTACTTCCAGATTTTCATTCACTAAATCTGTGGAGAGTACCCTCCCACTAACTTGCTTTTGCCCTTCTTTTTCCCTCCAACTCTGGAGTCAAAGTTTCAGTGGCAACAGACAAAAAACTGACATTGGCCAATCAGACCTTCTCATTCATACTTGATCAGGCTGTATAACCACTGAGGAAGAAGGCAGAGAAGAGGTAGAGAATCCAAATCATTGAAGCTCCTGATGAATATCGAATCTTTGTTCTCAGCTTTGACTTTTCTTTGAGTACTAGTTCTACATTTCTGGTGTTCAACTGGGCATTTCCACTTGGATAGCTTACCAGTAAATCAAATTAATTATGTTCAGAATCTTATTCATCACTGTCTTCTTTTCCGTGAAACCAACTCTTCATCTTGACTTTTCTATTTTGTTGATGGCACCATTCTTTGATATTTTGGAAACCTTGGAGTTAGCTTTGACTTTTTCCTCTTCTTCATCCTTTAGATTCAGTCAGTTGCTAAGTCTTGTTGCTTAGGTACGATGAAAAGCAAAGTAAAGTTACAATCAAAGTACTTGGGTTCAAATACTGCCTCTTTAGTTTGTATTTGTCTGAACCTAGAGAAGTCACTTTACTTCTCTAGAATTCAATTTGCTCCTCTAGAAAATGAGGGGATTGGACTATATGATTTCTAAGGTCTCTTCTAGCTCTAAACTTGTTCTACTTCCACAATGTCTCTCATATTTCCATTTCATCACCATCACCCTAGTTCAGTAATGCATTACCATTTATTCTGACCAAGGCCACTAACAGTTGGGGGATCTACAGCGTTCTCACGTTAAAGTCTATGTTTTGATTGCACATTTATAACCTATATCAAATTGCTTACCATCTTAGGATATGAGGGAGGGAGGAAGAAAATATGAAACTCAAAATTTTTTTAAAATGAATGTTAAATATTATCTTTACATGTAATTGAAAAAATAAAATATTATTTAAAAATAAATAAGGTCTATGCTTGAGTGGAGCTTTGAAGGAAGCTAAGTATTCTAAGATATGGAATTGAGGAGACAGTGTATTCTAGGCATGGGAGAATATAGCCAATACAAAAGTATAGGGATGAAAAGGAATATGAAGAACAGTAAGAAAACCAAGTTGTCTACACTATTGTTATGGTAACCAGGGTGGTACTTTTTTTAGTGTTTTCTCTTTTGGAATGCTGAGGTAATCAAGTATCTTTGATGAGTCTTGCCTTTCAAATATAATGGCAAGCAAAGTAGGACTTTTTGCTGTTTTTTGTTTGAGTGCTTCTCAGCGCTAAGGTAACCAAGTGCCTTTGTTTCACTTGGGAGTCTTTGATTGAATCAAGGGTCTTTGATGACCTGCTTAAGAAACAAGAAAGCCCCAGACCCCCCACCCTTTTGCTAAGTAGGTTCTGAGCCTTCGGGGCCCTGAACAGGGTATAAGAGCTGTGAGGTTGGCGGTTTTTGCTTTTGGGGGCACACTCATTGGAAGAGTGTTGGTGATTTGGCCAGACAAGACTCTGGGTAGCCGTTGGAGCCCCTCTGGCTTTGAAAACCCAGATGTTGGTGCCTCTCTCTGTCTCTGGTAACTATGTAATTCCCTGGTCAGACAGCTAGAGGCCTGTCTGTTGATTTCTCTGTGTGTTTGCTCTGTTTATACAATTTCTGCTTGCAATTTCTGTTTATATTCTCTCTGAAGTTCAGGGGGCTGGCTTTTTCCACCTGAACTAAGTGAATGATATTTGTATGTTTAATTAAAGTGAGATTGCTAACTCTTTAAAGTTGCTTTCCATAGAAAAGCAGATCAAAGTACCTGTGCTAGCATCCCTTTTATGTGTTGGTGTTATTGGCCTTGCACAGCCACAGTAGCAGCAAGCAGCATTGTTGTTACAACTTTTGAGTGTGTAAAGCAAATTGAGATATAATAAAGCTTGAAAGGTAGATTGGAATGTGGTTGTAAAGGACTTTATATGCCAAACAGCAGACTTCATATTTGATTGATAGTCTACTGAAGATATGGAGTAGGAATTGGATAGGGAAGAGACATGAGGCTGGAAGAGACATGAGGCAGGAAGAACAACTAGAAGGTTCTGAAAGTAATCTAGGTGAGAGGTGATGAAGCCCTGAACTAGGTTGGTAGTAGTAAGAGTAAAGAGTAGGGAACTGATGCAAAATGTAGAGTTAGAATCAGCAAGACTTGAGAACTGATTGGAAATAGAGTTAAGAAAATTGAAAAGTTGAGAACAACTCCAAGGTTGGTGAACTGGGTAGTGTGAAGGATAGTGATGTTCTCAGAAGAAATAAGCAAGTTTGGAAGAGAAGTGGATCTATTGTAAAAGATACTGAGTTCTGTTATGAACATGTTGAGATGCCTATTGGTCATCTAGTTAACTGCCAATAGACAGCTGATATAGTTAGATTAGAGTTCAGGACAGAATCTATCACATGTCTCAATTTTCTTGTTCCTCGGACTATTTGTTATTCCATGAATGCATCCTACACTTTGCTGTCTCCATGCTTGCTATCTATGAAATACCCTCTAGAATCTATCTTCTACAATCCAAATAGCCACCTTCCAAACTCCTAGTTCTAAATCTATGATCCTTAATCATATGCCATATTGAATCTTTCTAATAACATTTGTCATATTCTTTCATATTGTTATTATTTCTATGCTAAATTTATCTACTAAACTAAACTTCTTGAATGCAAAGAGTTATGCTTTCAGAGACTGTATGTGCTACGCACTCAGATTTATATATTTGTTTGTTTACTTCTTCAGTTGTTCTTTCCCTTCCACTCTCTTTGTACTTCCGTTCCTTTTCCATTTCCCTCTTCTCTTCCCCATCTCTTTCCCTTCCCCTTCTCTTCCTCTTCTCTTACTCTTCCCTTCTGTTATGCTTCCCTTCCCCTTTCACACTTCTCCCTTCCTTTTTCCTTCCTTATCCTCTTCTCCCCTTCCCCCTTTTCCTTTTGTTCTCCTTCCTCTTTCTTCCTCTTTTTTCCTCCTTCTACCCTCCTTCCAGAAATAAAGGGATGGAAGAAAGAAGTGAGGAAGAAGGGGGCAGAAAGTGTTGAGAAAAGTAGGAAACCAGCATAATATATTGTTACAGGGGGTGGGAGAAAACTCCAGCAAGTTATATAGCCTTGAAACATGAGGAATATTTCCCATAACCCACATCAGTTGCTTCTTTATCCTTTGTACTCTCAACTTTACCTTAGCTAAGGTAAATTATTAGTGTTTTATACTTTCTGGAGATAGTAATGTTTTAGAATAAAAAACAATGGGAAAATAATTTCTGAAATTATTATCCAACAGTTCATGAAAACTAAATTTTAATTTTTATCCAAGGTATAAAATGAGAATATTCTGGAGTGAGTTACCTGCAAGAAGGTGAAGATTCAATGATAAATCCTAAGGCTGCAAATACACAAATTCTTTGTCCAATTCCTTTACATAACAGGTGTTCAATAAGTACTTACTGAATTGAATTAAAAATATGTTCTGATTATAGTTGCGTCTAGACTCTCCCAAGTGCAGAACTATAAAAATGTCCAGGTCAGGCCTATAATAGACAACTCATCATTAGCCCCCTTTCTTTGGAATACTAGTTTTTGCCAATCCCATTAAGAACTGTTGGGTAACACTCCTTTACTTAGTGGCTCACAGTAGCCATCTGTGATCAGTTTTTGACTGATCTATATATAGTACATTAGGAGCATTATCTAGGCCCTGATTACTCTTTTAAGTGATTTGAGCATTAGATCCATATCACACCATTATCTCCATTCCTACTCTTTACTGATCTACATTTTTATCACATGCCTCTGGTTTGGAAATGTGGCCTGAGAAAAAGGACAGTGATTCATCCTGAAGGAGCAATGGCTTCCAGCTTTCTTGTGTTGTAGTCCTATTTTATGTTTCCTTTGAATCCAGGGCAAACTGTGCTTAAAAGTGCATTAAGTTATTAGAGTGACTGGTTTTCTGGATAAAGGAGTTATGGGTATAATCATAGCCTTAATCATATATCCAAAGTCTGCCAAGCTCACTAGGTCAGAAAGAGGCTCCGTGTGTGTGTGTGTGTGTGCGCGCGCGCATGTGACTAGTATAGCTGAGTCCCTATGATCCTGTGTTTGTTTCTGTCACGTGGCCTTTTGTTTTTGTAATGAGCTGTTAACAAGCTCCAACAGATTTATGGTTGCTCAATATAGTTCTGTGAACATGCTTTACAATTATAACGAATTCTTAGGGGAGTAGCTACAGAAGGACTGCTCACTCATTGTATCTGCATTCAATTTACATGTCCACAATAATTTTTTTCAAAAAAGATAACTTAAAAGAAATGGTGTCATGTTACATAAGAGTAACTATTCTGAAGAGGGTTTGTTATTTCATCTTTGGAATGCTAAAAATTAAATGGCTCAATTATTTTGTGAGTATGGATTTAACTGTGAGTATTTTGATAGCAATGTCTACACAATAGAAAATATATAGATAAAACATTACCCAAAAAATCACTTAGACATCCAGATAGTCCCAAGGCCAATATTTTGAGACTTAGAAGCATCTGGCTGATTGACTGAACTTTCTTCATCTGTACGTTTGGTATCACACAGCCACAACCTAAATTACTTTGGCCTCTATGTATAGCGGTAGCAATTAACAGGTACAGAAGCTGAATTATGAGTCTTGCCACTGAAGAATATTAAGAGCCATACAAAGAAAATCACCACTAGGAAAGCAAGTGGTTTAATCTGAAGTTGTGTTTTAAATTACCAAGAAACATCCTTGTGTAATGACCTGAAGGATTATTTGAAAACCACTGTTTGAACTATAGCACTAGAAAAAGATCAATAGGTTTTTTTTAATGCTGATTCAGTTGTATCCTTGTTTTTAAAAACATATGGAAGTATTTTCCTGCAGGGCTCAGGTTGAATTGAACCCCAAGTGACTATATAAATCTAAATTCTGAAAGACGAAATTTACAGAAGTGCTGCTAGCAAGATTTTAACCACTGCTGCATAGTTTTATGTATTCATCCATTTAAAGTAAATAAGTACCCATAAAATCCCCCAAATCCACAATTAAATATCATAATGTGCATAAAAAGCACTCCAGAAAGCTAAGTAGGAAAGAGAAATAACAGTCTTCAGTGACTTCTTATTGCCTTCAGGATAAAATACAAATTCCTCTACAATTTGGCTAGAGCTTTCTTTTACAGAGTTTTCCAGATTACCCTATTTCACACTTTCTGCATTGCAACAAAACTGGACTACTAGCTGTTCCCAGAATTCAGCATTCATCTCAAATTCCATATATTTGTACTGCATTCATCTCCCACCTCCATGTATTTGCATATCTATTTCCCTGTGTCTGGAACACACTTTCCCCTTTTCTCTGCTTCTCTGAATCTTTATCTTCCTTACAGGCTTAGGTTCTAATTCTTCTATGAAATGTTTTTGATATCCTTAATTATTTAACATTCTCTACATCCTCAAATTATCTTGTATTTACTTTTTTGTATATATGTATCTCCTCAAACTGTCTTGTATTTACTTATTTATATATACATACTATGCATATACATTGTATACATATCCTCCTTTCCCCTCCTGTTGCAGCTTCATCTTCCAAACTAGACCTCTGGGCACCATGCCAAAGAAGAACTGCATCACTCTTTTCTGAATTTCTATTTACCTCATCCATTTTTCTGCCCTGCCATACCTCCTACATAACCTATCTTGCCCTCTTCTTTTTTATAGTTCACTCTAAGAACTGTAATTAAAAAAAACTGCTATTGCTTCTGGAAAGGGCTTGTTCTGCTCAGCTTCCCAGAATAAAACCTTTTCACCGTTTCCCACATATTTTGTCCCTCTCTATTAGAGTGTAAACTTCTTGAAGGCCGGGGGTGTCTTGCTTTTGAATTTGCTTTTCTAGCTCTTAGCACAGTTTTTGGCATACAGTAAGAGTTTAATAAATGCTTTTTCCACTTCCCCCACCCCAGTAAGCTTCTTAATGTCAAAGTCTATCTTAGTTTTAGTTTTGTATTCTCAGTACCTGGTATGTGCCCTGCACATAGTAGGTGTACATGTTAAAATTCAATTTAACAACAAACATTTCTTAAATGCCTGTTGTGTGTAAAATACTATGCCAAGAGATGGAAGAGATCCATAATTTAGATAAATCAAGTGAGCATTTAAAAATTCCTAATATGTGCTAGGTGCTGGGGGTATAAAGACAAAAATAGAATTTGCCTTTGAGGGAATTAAGCTACCTTGAAAGCCCCACAATCATTGGTTGTAGGAGACACCAACACAGATAACTATAATATAAAATTCTTTGGTCCTTCAGAGTTTTTAGATCTTTCTCCACTTGTGCGAATCATTATCATTGTAATAGCTTGCATTTATTATACTTAGAACACTTCACAGGTCTTATTTCATTTGATCCTCACAACAACTCTGGGAGGTTAATGCTATTATAATTCCCATTTTATAGATGAGGAGACTATGGAAAATAGCAGTTAAGTGACTTACCCAGGGTCACATAGTAAATATTGAGGCAGGATTTGAACACAGGTCTTCCTGACTCCAGGTCCCAAACTACTTCCATAATAGTTTATATTCCTGAGTTTTAGAAGACCAGGGTGTCATATGTGTTTGCTTATTTTACCTATTGTACTTCTACTTTTCTGTGTGTTTTTGAATCTAGCATTTAATAGCTTATTGTTTTATAATATAATTTGAGGCCTGATAATGCCTAATGTTCATCTGAACCTGAAAAAAAAATTAGTGTTCTTAAGACTGCCATTTCATTTAACCAAAGACTCATTGAATTTAGTTTTTCCAATATTAGGTTTAGAGCTATAATTTCTTTCTTGCTTATTTTTCCATTAGATATATCCAGTTTTAAAATAGGAATTATTCCTGCAATTGTCTTACACTCTAGGTTTTTTCACATTAGTCAGATTTTTATCCAAGTATCTTTCTTGCTATGTTATTTGAGGTATATATACGTATATACATACATGTATATATGCACAGATACATATGTACAAATATACATATTTAATGTTGGTATTTGTTTCACCACCTATGGTGTCTTTAAAAATGTTATTTCTCTGTTTATAAAGATATAGATATTAAGGATATAAATATAGTTAGAGACAGAGAGAAACAGACACAGAGATCTATTATCATTTATCATCAAAATGCAGTGGCCTTTCTCAGGTGCAATTCCACCTCTGATTGATAGGGGAGATTTGACCTATTCTTTTTTCAACCTGGAGTAGTTTTTGATGATTCTATTTTTTTTTTAATGAAAGGAAATCAATGAAAAACATTAACATTTCAGAATTCGGAAAATTATTTGATGGAAGAAGCATTGAACTTGGATTCAGAGGATGTTGGATCCTTATTCTGCTACATAGTACCTGTATGAATTTTGGGCAAGTTACTTCCTTGTATGGGCCCTCAATTTCTGGGTCTATAGAATGAGGAGCAGGGATAAGATCTTCATGGACTTTTATACCTAGATCCATTTACTTGGGGAAAACTCATACATAAACTCAACTTTTGAAAATCAAATTTTATTTTGATTGTTTAGGGAGTTATTTTTTTTAGTTAAGGGGAATACTGTTGTATGCAATGTAATTCTTTTGTGCCTGAATAATCACCTTCTTGCTTTATCCCTCCTATTGGTTTGAATTTTTGTTTGCAGTTTATTTAAAGTGAGGTAATGACTTGGTGTTGCCAATTATGGCAGCCTATGAAATTCACAAGGTATTTTTCTGATGGAAAAGTGAGCTATTTCACAATACAATGGAGACCTGTCATTGGAAAAACGCTTTGATAGTTTAAGTTCTTAAAGAAAGACTTGCAGGTAATAGGTGCTCGGCAAATGTTGGTCGAGCAAATGAATAACACAGTGTAAGGCAATTTCAAAATAACCTTTTCCTTAGTGCTAACCATTTTGTCAGGTCTCTTTTAGACAATAAATATCATATCATCACTAAAAAAAAAATGCCGTTACTAATAGCATCATTCTAAGAATTACATGGTTTGCTTCCCTCCTAATACAAAGTCACAGACTGCTTACTGCAATTATTCTTTGTGAATGACAGCTGTTCTGCTGTTCCTGTAATTTCCCATGTGCATGCCTGAAAGTTAATATCAATTACAATTAAGGAGGAAAATTATTTTGGGTAACCGATGATAGTTGACAAAAACTCTTGTAAATACAACATTACTATGAAATCTTGTTAAACTTTTGTTTTTCTTTGTTGATTTTTTTAAGGTACAAACTGTGAAATAGATATTGATGATTGTTTGTCAGAGCCTTGCCTAAATGGTGGCACCTGTCAGGATACTGTGGGGCGCTATATCTGTGACTGTGCCTTTGGATTCCGTGGTGAACACTGTGAAATCAACACGAACGAGTGTTTCAGCCAGCCATGCCTTAACAAAGGGCAGTGCATTGATGGTAACAATAGGTATGTCCTTCTCTGCAATGGGGTGAATGTCTCAGCATATGCCTAATGACCAAGTGGTCCTACCTAGGTTGGTATAAAAGGCTCCAATGTCTACTCAGAGCTGGGAGTATGCATAATTCTAAGTGGCCAAAAATTCAATTCAATTCAATTGGCATTTATAGAGCATTTAATTAATGATTGTTGAATTGGGAGCAGTACGGTACAGTGGCTCTGGCTGGAATCAGAGCTCCTGGGTTCAAATCCCACCTCTAACATTTACCACATGAGTGACCTTGGGTGAGTAATTTAAATTCTCCTTCAGTTTTGCTCATTAGCAAAATGAGAGCATTGGATGAGATTGTCTCTGGGGCGCTTTCTTGCCATTTATACTCAATGCCTCTAAATATTCTCCTTCCATTTTCTCCTAAACCCTCTGCAATCTGGTTTCTAATATCATCATTCAACTGAAACTGCTCTCTCCAAAGTTGCCAGTGATTTTTTAATTGCCGGAGCTTGTCCTTTTTGGCCTCTGCAGCATTTAACACTGTTGATCACCTAGTCCTCTTAGATACTTTTTTCTCTCTAGAGTTTTATGATATCGCTTTCTTTTGATTCCCTACCCGTTTTTGTCCACTCTTTTAAAAATATATATATATATATTTCACTGATATATTTTTACATCAACAAAATTTCTCCCAGTTTCACTCCTTCTCCCCCTCCCAGAGAGCCATCTCATATGACAAATAATATCTGTAAAGAAACAAAGAAAAAAGGACAAATTTGGCAAAAGTTGTCAATACATTGAAAAGGTCTGAAACTATGTGCAATGTGCCATATATGTGAACCTCCCACTTCTGTAAAGGACTGGGGGAGGGGTGTCTTCTTATATTTCCTTCTTGGAGCCAGGCTTCTTTTTTTTAATTTCCAAACATTCACTTTTGATTGCTTTATGGCTATTCTTTCCACTTATGTTATCATAGTCATTGTATATATTGTTTTCTTAGCCCTGCTTCTTCTCTCTACATCAGTTCATGTAAATCTTTCCATGTTTCTCAGTATTCATTGCATTCTTTTTTCTGCAGTACAGTAATATTCCTATACTTTCACAGTTTGTTTAGCCATTACCCAATTGATAGGCGTCTGCCTTGTTTCTAATTATTTGCTGTCGTAAAAAAGTGCTACTATAAATATTTGGTATTTATGGAGACTTTATTCTTGTCAAGGGCCTTTTTAGGATATAAACCTAGTAATGGATCATCTGGATCAAAGAGTACAGACATTTTATTCATTTTATTTTCGTAGTTTGGAGTCGTTTGAAATGGTTATATTGATTCACGGTTCCAATGATGCACTGGGGATCCTATCTTCACACAAACTCTCCAACATTAAGTATTCCTATTTTTTTGGTCATCATTGCTAATTTGCAGGATGTGAGAAAAAAATCTCAGGGTTGTTTTGATTTATATCTCTCCTATTAGCATATGTCGTTAAAAGTTTACAATTCTTTTGAGAACTATTCATATCCTTTGACTACTTACCTATTGGAAATAGATCATATATATGTGTGCGTACATATGTGTATTATATGTCTATATGTCTTTATGTATTACGGTGATTGTATATGTATACACACACACACACACACACACACACACACACACACACACACAGTTTATATAGCTCAGATACCAAACTCTTATCAGAGAAACTTGGTATAAATTTGTTCCCATTTTGCCACTCCCCTTCATATCCTAGCTACATTAATTGTGTTTATATAGAAACTTTTCAGTTTATTATAATTAAAGTTATCTAGCTTATATTTCCTAAATGATTCCATCCTTTGGTTAAAAAAAACATCTCTAACACAGAGCTATGAAAGGCATATGATCTGCTTCTTTTCTAATTTTTCTATCCATACGACCTTTAATATTAAGGTCACAGATCCATTTAGGATGTGTTGAGGAATATGATGACCACTCCTCAGTCTCCTGTACTGTTTCTTTACATATGTCATGCTCCCTCACTTTGGGTATCCCTCAAGGCTCTGTTCTGAGCCCTCTTCTCTTTTCGCTATATACGATATCATTTTGTGATCTCATCAGTTCCCATGGGTTCGATGATCATCTCCATGTAGATTATTCCCAGAGCCATATATCTGGTCCTAATCTTTCTAATTAGTTACATTCCTGCACCACCAACTGCCTCTTAAACATCTTAAACTGGATGTCCCATAGGCATCTCATCCTCTCAGTCGCTTAGGTTCTCAACTACAGTATTGTCCTTGGCTACTCATTCACACACATGACATCTCTTGTCCCAGTCGTCTTCCTATACTCGTATAGTCACCACTCTGATTCAGGCTCTCATCACCTCTTTCATGGACTATTTCAATCACTTTCCAACTTGTCTCCTTGTTTCAAGTCTCTCCCCCTCCAATCTAAGCTCCACTTAGCTCTGGATCCTACCATGTAACTCCATGCTCAATGAGCTCCAAAGACTCCCTCTCATCAATATAATCAAATACATGGCGATATATTCTATCTGTCCATCTGTATACACATATGTGGGTGTGTATATGTGTATATGTGTGGTATGTGTATATATTAACTACGTATACATAGTTCTTTGTGTGTTATCTCCTCCATTAAACTCTGAGCTCCTTGAGAGCAAGGACTATCTTTTTACTTTCTTTGTATCCTTAGCACTTAGTTCAGGGCCTGGTACTCAGTAGGAGCTTAATAAATGTTTATTGACTAACTTTCCTGATTCTCCCTAGCCCCAGCTGCTAATAACTTCTGCTTTCAGATTACCTTCCATCTACTCTCTATATCTTATATGTACTTAGTTATTTCCATGTTATTTCCTCCATTAGAACATACATTTTTCTTTGAACCCCCACACTTTGCACAGTGCCTCGCACATGTTGTTCAGTCATTTCAGTCATATCCAACTCTTTGGGACCCCATTCGGAATTTTCTTGGCAAAGATACTAGAGTACTTTGCCATTTTCTTCTCTAGCTCATTTTACAGATCAGGAAATTGAGGCAAATAGGGTTAAGTGAATTATCCAGGATTACACAGCTAGTGTCTGAGGCCAGATTTGAACTCAGGTCTTCCTGACTCTAGGCCCACAGCTCTATCCACTGTGCCACTTAGCTGCCCCTGCCTAGCTCATAGTAAGAGCTTAATAAATGCATGTTAACTGACTGGCTGACTAACTGAGATCAATGATCCTAGGATCTGCTCCAGGCAGAATATATTCTAGGGGAGACACAAAGGTTTAGTAAAACATCATCCTTATCTGCATGGAGCTGACAAGCTAGGGGACAGTTATACCAATAACTCTAATACAGAATATTATATAACAAGTATATTAGGGTCATGTAAACAAAGTCCTCCATGAGTTCCAGTGGTTCTGGTATGGAATCACAGATAATCTGATTTGGAAGCAATGATACTGGAGTATACTCATATCCTAGAACCCTGTGAGAGACGGCACCTACAAGGGTGTTTTCGAGGGCAGGGAGGAGGGACTGGAATGGACTATCCAAGTTAGTCCAAAGGTATAGAACACAAGATATCTCAGCACTGACTTGTCTCTGGCCATTCTGCAGCACAGATTCTTTGCTCCAGCTCTCTCTGCACTAGACTTGAACTAGCCATCCCCAACCCTCACTGTAATCTGTTCTTTGACTTGGTGGATCTTCAGGAGCTTCTCGTGTCTCAACCACCCTGCTTCTTTCAAAATGGCTTGAAGTACACATGCTAATCATGCATAGTTGCTGCCCTCTACTCATGTCTTATAATCTTGCCTTCTCTATTTTGGGAAACAATATTGTGATGATACATATTAAAATGACAGCTGGCATTTACATAGATCTTTAAGGCTTTGCAAAGTTCTTTACATATTCTTTCTTGTTTGATCCTCAATAACCTTGTAAGGTTGAGATGATTATTTCCCCATTTAACAGGTGGGGAAACTGAGGTGTAGAGAAGGTATGTGACTTCACACAACTAGTAAGTTCAAGAAGTAGGATTTGAGCCCAAGTCTCCTTGACTCCGTAATTCAGTGTTTCAATGCCATGCCACATCTTTGTGGTGAAAAATCTTGTCCCTGGGAAAGTTTTCTGTATGTAGCTCTCTCCTCTCCCTGACTGACTGGCCTCTGGAAGGGTCGCAGTTAAGCCTTGGAATCTCAGGCTCCCATGAAGTACACCAAAATAGTCTAATCATCCGGTAATGATAAATTTCACATCTCTCTAGCACCAAACATTGACTAAACAGTTTCCTCATAATGGCCCTGTGAAGTATGTAGAACAGGGGTTGTTGTTTGTTGTTGTTATTGTCTGGACCTGTGCTTTCATCTAGTTAGGGA
Organism: Phalanger gymnotis; assembly: GCA_028646595.1. Lineage (NCBI taxonomy): Eukaryota > Metazoa > Chordata > Mammalia > Diprotodontia > Phalangeridae > Phalanger > Phalanger gymnotis. The sequence goes on along the minus strand of CM053626.1, from coordinate 262,487,388 downwards.
GCACCCAGTGAGGAAACTCCCTTATTCTATGACTTCCTTCCCAACTGCTACTCTTAGATTTGCCTGGGACAATGAAGGGGTAAGTGGCCTGCCCAGGGTCAAACAGATAGGATGTGCCAGAGCTAGGAAGTTCGTCACATTCAGTGAAAGTGTGGCTCCGCAGAGTATGAGATTTACCCACCCCAATGATTTGTCTCCAAAATCAGTGCTTTATCTAGTGAACCACGCTTTAATCCTGCCCAAAGAGCACTTCCTTCAAAGGTCATTTGTTCCTCGAGCTACCTTGCGTTTTGTTTCATTTGCTAGCTCACTTTTAAATTAAAACTTTGAAAAAGGTGTTTAACAGCTCAGAGATGTTTATTATGACATCAAATTCACATCTTTGGAAAATTTGCTGTCACTGCACCCAGTTTTCAATTCAGTGACACAGACATGTTGATGATGCAAAAGGTTTTGATAAACAATGCTAGCGGTTCTTCTAGGTGTGAATCAAAAGTAGTGTCTATAAGATGCCAAAATCTGACTGAAAAGTGAAAAAAATCCAATCATCTGGATGTTTTATATATACAATGCCAAACATCTGGACATTTGGTACCCTGTAGACAAAACTTCCAGATGTTTAGGTGGTTTGGAGATGCATCCTAAGGATGAACACCAGCCCTTGCAAAACATTTGGGAGAAATGTAGTGATGAGTAGCAATAATGTGACTCTTGGCCAATTCAGGTTTTCTTGGAGACACTTTGGAAAAAAACAATTCCAAATTAAATTTTGCTGTGTCTGAAGTATTGATTTGGGTTAATACATCTTAGCCAAGTTGACAAGCATATTTTTCACAAGGCATTTTTGAAGAAGCATAGGAAATATTTTCAAGGAGCCCATATATAAAGGAATCGTACAACTATAGCAGGTTCTTTTTCATCTGTTACTCATCTATAATTTTTGTCCTTAACTAAAGTTTAGAGTTGGGTAAACAAGCTTGGATATGTCGTCTTTTGATTAAACAATTCCCTATACAACTCCCTATATATGAAAGGCAGGTGGAGAGATGCACTTTCTATTTTAATATGTGCAATCAGGAAACTACCCCTGGAATGCTCCCAGGTCTGTAGTGGATAATTGTACTATGATTGACTGGAGGTGACAAAATGGGCTCCATGGTTCTGGTTGGGTACTGGAGACAGTTAATTTGGCTTTGACTAGATATTGACACAGAGATTTCATTTTCATTCTTTAGGTACCGCTGCAACTGTGCTGGTACTGGATTCACAGGCAAGCACTGTGAGACCTTAATGTCTGTGTGCTCGTCACAACCCTGTCACAATAATGGCACTTGTGAGGAGCTTGATGACACATACATTTGCCACTGCTGGCCAGGTAAGTGTTCAAACTCTCTCCCCACCCCCCATAAATTGGTTTCTCTGCTATGAGTTTTCAGCAAACAGAAAGCTAATATCTCTCTTACAATGGTCTGGTACCAACTCCTGCTTTCAATTTTCATCCCTAATCAAATAATATTTATTCAGTGATCTCATGCACATGCTGCTTGATGAGGTTTTGTGCTAAAAAGGTTAAATGCACAGCCCAATTGGGAGAGTGGATAGAAAAAAAGTCAGTGGGGGAGTAAGTCAATATGTCTTAAAGGGAAATTATTTCCACAGCATCTGTTATTTCTCCCTTTGTTTTGTTCACTTAGACACCTAGATTTCACAGAAAGCCTCCAGAGAACATAGAAATCCCAGGGGTTTTCCACATAGGTTGATGAGTCGACTAGTCAGTCACAAATGTTTATTCACTACCCATGGAACTAGATAGCTATAGGGAGATAGAACAGAAATAGTAGATAGGATCTTGTTCCCATGATACTTACAATGTAAATACAAATCACAATAATAATCCAAACTAAATAGTGTTGTGAATTTTACTGATGACTTTCCCTAGAATAGCTCTGTGAGACAGGCTTTGCTAGTATTATCATCTTCATTTTATGAATATGCTAACTGAGGCTTGGAGAGACTAAGCAACTAGCCTAAGGGATTTGATTCCTGTCAACAACTGTAGCTTTCTTCATTAAATTGCAGATGTAGGATGAATTCTTATGGGAAAACATATACATAGAAAAACATAGACAATTTCACCATCACAAATTTGCCAAGTTATCTTAAAGATCTGGTTGTGTGTAGTCTGAGCAAGAGAAGAGTCAGTCTTCAGGTCTTTGAAGGACTGACATGTAGTGAGGGATTTGGCCCCAAAGAGCAAGATCAGGAGAAATGGGTAGAAGATATAAAGAGGCAATTTAAGTTTGATGTCAGGCAAAACTTGTTAACAATTAGAGCTGCCCCAAGTGGGATGGGATGTTTCAAAGAGGTGGGGGGCTTTCCCCTCCTGGGAGATCTTCGAGAAGAAGTTGGGCGACTGCTTCTTGAGGAACAACGTTATAGTGGGGATTCCTTTTGTGTATGGGTTTGCTAAGGTCTCTTCCTGCTCTCATAGTCTGTAATTTTCTGTTTACCACTTTTAGCCAGTCCATTTACCACATCCAGTAAGCTCTAGGCCCAACACAGTGTACTGTAGCCATCTGGCTGTTTCCCGCTGATTCACCAGCCCCTACCAGGCATTGTCCTGCTGATTGGTAAGAATTCACCATCGTTAGCTGACGTCATTGCCACCATACTACTCTCTGGCCATCTTCCTGCTGTACTTGCTCCATCTCCCTTTCTACCTCTTGTTCTGGGAACAAATCCACACTGTCATTTCTGAAAAAGACATGACAAGCCATCGCCCAGTGACACCACTCACTATGTCTGGGATTTCACAGGGACACCTCTCCATGGCCAAGAGTCTCCTATTAGAATGCATTTGCTGCTTTTCCTTATTAGAATATAAGCTCCTCAAGGGTAAGAACTCTTTTGCTTTTTTGTGTGTTTGCACCTCCAACACTTGGCAAAGAACCTAGTATGTATTTTTAAATGTGTAATAAACATTCTTTTTTTTATTCATTCATGCATATACTTGAATGTTATGGGAATAATCAAATAAATAGAAACAGGCAGGCTGCAATTACACACATGGTAAACAAGTATGTATCATATTTAATTACAGAGCCTATTCCCCAAACAATAGCAACAACAGTAATAACTGCATTACAGATTTTGCTTTAAAACATCCAGAATGGTAATGATAAAATGAAAGATTATGGGTTATAGAGTTTCTTTTCCCTTTTCTTTAATTCCACATAAAAAGATATCGCCAACTTTTGATTACTCAGGAGCTGCTGATAGATTATCCCATCCTTCTGCTTCTACTCTTTCTAACAGTTAGAACTGACTAAAAATAGGAAGGTCTAACTTGATAGGTAGTGAGTTTCCTATCATTGGATGTCTTCAAACGGAGGTTGGTTAATGACTTGTCAGAATGCTGTAGAAAGAATTTGTGCTTCACATGTGGGCTCGTCTCAGTGACTTTTAAAATCCCCAGTGATAAAATACTAATTATACTGGGGCTAAAAGGCTCTTGACTTAGGTTTAAAGATTTTCTGATGTAGTGAACCAAAATGAAATGACTAAAATGAAATGTGTGGAAACGCTATATGGTCTTATTTATCAGTATAGCACATCCTGATTTTTCGAAAACTTAAAGTATGTTTGATATCTTGTGATGGCCCATTTGAGTCAAACTTATCACATATGAGCTATTCCAAATCATGATCCTTATTATCCTTATTATCCAACAAACATGGATTTAGCGCACTTACTGGGTGAAGGGAGCTGTGTTGGGGATCAGATATGTGACATAGCTTGCCCTCCATAGCCTTGCAGTCTATTTGGAGAGGGAGCATAGGGATAACAAAAATAAAAAGTAAGTTCCTTGAGGGCAGGTAATTTCATTTTTGTCTTTGCATCCTCAGCACTTAACACAGTGCTTGGCATATAGTAAGTTCTCAAATGTTTGGTGTATATAATACATCTGTATATAATGAGAAAATTTCATCCAGAAGTTCTCTAGTTCCATTTGAATTTAACAAAGAACCCTTCCCCCTCTCTCCCCGCCCTTGCCACTGGTCACTATCCAATCCAGTCCATCAAAGAGAGACTTTGAATTAAATACCTCTTTTGTGCAAAGTACTGATGCTGGGATGTACAAATAAAGCGAAATTACATTCTATTGGGGGGAGACAATATCTAACTAGTTAATCCAAAGCCCTTGTTACCGAAGATAGGAGAATCAACAACAGAGACAGTCTAGTAGCTTTAGATGGCATTCAGCTGAAGACATTAATTAGGAGGAAGTATGAGACACCTTAAATAGCCATTTTAAAAAGTTTTACTGCTCCCCAAATGTGACTAGAGTGGTAAGAAAGCACAAAACATAATATCAGAGCCCAGGGGGAGTCAAGCCAGGACAAGGGTTTATAGAAAATCTTGTTAAAAAATATTGAACATAGCCCTGGTTGAAGGAGCCTATTTATATACACAGCCTAAGTGAGCAGCATATAGAATCCTCTTGGGGCCCCAGCAGAGGGGACAGGACTGGCAAGACCATTAATCAGATCTGTTGTAATGCTCAGGATATGAATGAGATAATATGTGTGCTGGTAAAGAAAAAAAAATTGTGAAAGTTCTAAATTGGTTCCTTGCTCTTGCTCTTATATATGAGTTGTAACACATAGAAGGGAGGGAAGAAAAAGAGAACATTGTCCAAAAAGTATTCCTCATTGAATATGCTATAACACACACACACACACACACACACACACCACCCAAAAGGATTTGTGTTTGTGTCTGTGTGTATCTAACTTTATGAATTGGAAAAAATCTTTTAAGATAACATGTTAGGTATTCAGCCTGAAGAAGAAAACCACAAAGGTCCTTCAGGGGACAGCACAAAGGACTATGGGACCTTGGTCTGGCATATGCTTTTGATTTCTGTCGACAACTGTGGGTTTTTGCATTAGACTGCAGAGTCAGGCCCTGAGTTTCATGTGTAACTGATACTTTTTGCTGTTAAGCAACAAAATTTATTTTCTAGTTATTATTTGACATGTGACCCAATTCTAAGAGCTATTTTAGAATAATACCCAATAACATTAGGCTTTGCTCCTTGCCTTGTTATAGTAAGGCATATTTCTGATTTTCAATATCCTTTACAAAATGATACAATTAGGATCCAGATTTTTTTAATTGGCACTATTTCTCTTTATTTTGGAGTGTAGAATAACCCTAATATTTAAAATGGCCTCATTCAACCATGGATTCACTAATGCTACAGTTCAAATCAGATTACCTATGTCTCCAGTGACACATAGTCCATTTAACTCTCTCACTACAGTTGTTGACTTGACTGTCTCTCCCACTATCCCATCATGGCACTCATGCAGTCCATAGATACTAGCATTATATCAGAGGTCTACAACTTTTCCAATTGCCATTTCTGTGTCATCACATTATACTTGAATAAGCACTATTAGGCTTCTCCAGCTTTCTCTATGCAGTTGATTCTCTCCCAAGAAAAAGACTTGTACTCAAATTGCTAGCTACATCTTATATTTTACTTGACAAAAATGTCATGCTCATAAAAGCTGAAATTCTAGAGTCCTCTCCTACCTATTTTGTAATAGATAGGAGATGATAATTTTATAATAAGGAAGTTTAATGAGACAGTATCATGTATCTGAAAAAAGCTCTGGATTAGAAGTCAGGGGAACAGAGTTCTAGCATCATATAATGGAGAAAGTTCTGGGATTTGGAGGCAGAGAACATGAGTTCAGACCCTAGTCCTGCTAAATACTAACTGTGTGGTCCTAGATAAGCTACTTAACCTTTGGGTCTCAGTTAACTCATCAATAAAATGAAGGGCTGAATATTATCTTCAAGGTCCCTTCTGGCTCTAAATCTCTAATTCTACTCACAGTTCCATCATCTTATTAGGTCCATTCAATTGTTACTATTGCCTTTTGTTTTCTACCAAAGGGATAAAAACTAACATGCACTTTAGATATTACATGGTGCTGGCGGAAACATAAATATAACATGCTCTTTGTCATCAAGACAAAGTCCTTCTTATCCTCCATGTTAAGTTCAAAATACAAACACTATATGATGAGATCCATTTCCTTCCTTTTGCATTGATGCTGACCTCTAGGTACATGGCTTTTCTTTGGAATTGTGTCTCACTGACACCTTGTAGGGTTCAAGCCTTAATTTTATTCAGCTTCCCTAAGTAGACAAGGCATAAGAATATGGTATGTGACGGACTGGACCTACCCCCTACCTCAGTTGATATAATCACAGAATGTATTCACACATTGTAAGGTTTTAATGTTGAAAAAAATCATATTAAACTAATTGTAAAATATTGGTCATGCCTAGTAATCCCTTTAAAAATTATGAATGCTTCTCAGATTGAGTCAGAAGGAAACAGTGGGATTGACCAAGCAAAGGAATAAACCATGCCTCTGGGGGAGCTTTAAATATTAAAATCCTCAGCATCTATGCAGGGTAGCAGCAACCTATACCAGAGGGCAGCTAGTGGAGGGCAGTTTCTCTCCTTACCCCACCCCGCCTCTTACCCCCATGAGCTATGTGGCTTCAGAAGGAAGCTCCGCAATTATCAGGAGACATTCCAGCAAGTTTAAGCATTGTTAGTTCAAGAGACTTCAAAGCACAATTGAGGGAGCAGAGAAGCACGATATAGCTAGACATGGATAAAGAGAGGTATTGCTTCAGAGAAGGAAGCAGCTTCAAGGAACAAGAAGAGCCAGTTTAAATTTAGGGAGCTAATCCTGGCAATTGATTGTGAGCCAAGCTTTGGGGGGAGCAGAGCCTGAGGATCTAGATGAGCAACAGACCCAGCAAAGATGCTATACACATGGAAAGCTGCATGAGGACTCAATGAAGAGAGAAAGAACTTTTAAGGCTTGCACTACTGGGAGTTTTGAGTTATCTTTGCCACATGTACACTACAATTGTACCTGAAACTTGAGTTCACTTTTCCCATAGACATTGTGTATATTTATGGGAAAGTGTGCCCTAGGCTTATGGGGGAATATTTTATATCTGCTCTTATGATGATTAAATACCTTTGCTTTGAACTAATATTGTTTACTAACTCATTGTTAATGGAAAGCATGGTGATAGGGAATTTTGAGCTACAGCAGTAAGAACATTTACCCACAGGTTACCCCACAGCCAAGGTAGCAGTTACCCTCTGGGGACCTTACCTATGGGTGTGATTGTTCATTGGAGGAGTATTTTAGAGGGGGTACCACAGAAAGAAGACATAAGAATGCAAGAGGAAATGCAATTATTTAATAAGACTATCTTTAGTGATAGGATAACTCTTGCATAAATTGATGACAGACTTTGTACTTATGTGATGATGGCTTGAATTTTGACCTGAAGATGGCAGAACTAGGTTGATTTTTAAGTATTGTTTTCTTTGATGTCACCTTTAAACTACCTTGTCCTCCTACCCAGCCCCCCTGCCCCATACACACACTCAGAATCGTGCTCACAAATTGGTTCCCTGGAGGGATGACTACTCCAGGTTCAAGGTACTTGGTGGGTCCATACTCCTTAATCTGTAGCTCTTGAGCCACCACTTCTATGTTCACCTTTTAATTGTTAGCCAGGTGACACAATTAACTGAAAGGAAAAACATTTGTTAAAATGGCTTAGCAGGAAGAGGAGTAACAAAACATTCTCCTCATAAACCCAGGGCAAACTTCCCTACAAATATGCAGTGTCAACAGGAAGAGAGGGCACGCCCATAAAGACTTCTAGTTGAGAGGCATACACTCAATCCCTACACACACATCTTCAGCATTTTAGGGCCTTGTTGGCCTTTCTCTTTGAGTTGTATCCTCCTAGTACTTCCCACAGGTGTAGCATCTCTGCTGGCTGGTTGCTTGACCTGACTTTAGCCTGGTATTTCTGGGCCTGCTCCATTCTGAGCACTGCTTCTACTGGATGGGTTGCTCTACTGTGGCATCATTGCCCATTATACTGTACTCTGGAAGAGATGCAAAAATAAAGACAAAGAGTGTTTTAAAGGCCTAGATGTATCTTCCAAGGCAGGCTCTTTTCACATCTGTGCCTCTGCCAGAAATAATTCCCTGTCAACTAACTCTGCTCAGAGCCCCTTATGCTTTTTAAGTCCTTCAGGGACTTGGCCCATCGAAGTCTGAAAGGGGTAACCCCTTTACAAGGTGTGAATGGGCCACTCCTAGTTTCACACTCTTTATATTCCTGAATAGGGCACTCTGGGGTGTGATCCACTCAAGATTTCATCCCTTTATAAGCTGTTAATGTAGCCATTCAGTATTTGAAAAGGGCAAAACCTTAACACAGCATTGTCTCTGTTACCTGGGAAACTCAATTGATCCTAAGTAGCTGATCATGTTCCCAAGGCCTGAACATACACACACACACACACACACACACACACACACACACACACACACACACCCTTGAAGAGCTCTAAAATGAGTAATCAAGCATGTTTAATTGAAGAAACTAATCAAGATAACTGTGATACAGTAAAACAGTTAGGAAATTACAATTAATAACTTTTTTAAACTCTTTAAGTAATAGCACTATAAGACTTTTCCAGACTTCTGGGATGATTCTTCTAGAACAAACAACAGAAAAGGTGTTGATGCCTGAACAACTGGCATCTTGAACGATACTACTGCCCACATCCCAGGGATATGAACTTGAGTTATTTTTAGTAGTGGATCATTTTGAGTTAGTTTTCTAGCAGTAGTATTTTAGAGCTTGGGAATCATCTTTGACTTGTCATTCTCCCCTACCCTGATATGTCATCATTTGTCAAGTCTTGATTCTACCTCCTACAACAAATCTTACATCTCTCTCTCATTGTCACCCCTTATGTAGATACTAATCACATCATCACCTTTCTTCCAAACTGTTATAATATCTTCCTAAATGATCTCCCTATTTCCAGTCTCTTCTCTCTCCAATCAATCCCCTAAAGAACTCTTACAGTAGTCTTCCTCAAACCCAGATCTAATGTTCCAGCGGTAGGAAACTTGTGGCTTCAAGGTCACATGTGGCCCTCTAGGTCCTCAAGTGCAACCCTTTGACTGAATCCAAACTCCACAGAACATATTCCCTTAATAAAAGGATTTGTTCTGTAAAACTTGAACTCAGTCAAAAGGACCTAGAAGGCCACTGAGGCTGTAGGTTCCCCACCCCTAGAACACATCATTCAAGATACAGTGATTCCCTCTTGCCTCTTAAAAAACGCAACGCAAATGCCCCTTTTACGTTGCTATCTGGCTCTAGTCCACCTTTCTAGACTATTTTTACAGTGTTTCTATTCAGACACTCTTTTTCCCCTCCAAACTGGCCTCCTACTTGCTCCCTGCACACATTTCATCTTTCCCTCCCTCTAGGTTTTTTCATAAACATTCCCCAATGTCTAGAATGCACTTCCCTCCTGGCTTTTACCTCTCAGAACACCCAGCTGTCTTGAAAGCTCAGCTGACCTGCCAACTCCACAGGAGACCTTTCCTTCTTGTGAATTATTTTGTATTTGCTTCTTCTCTATTTTATAATTACTTATCAGGGTTGCATTCCCTACTAGGATGCAAAATTTTTAAAGGCATGATTTTCTTCTTTATGTCTTTAACACTTAGTATTATGTCTGACCCATAGTAAGTGCTTAATAAATGCTTTTTGAATTTTTTTTAATTGAATTGAGTGAGTAGAAATAGATTTGCAATGATTCAATCATACTTTTTTTGCTTAGTCCACCTTTTGACGAAGGGCAAAATTTGTGTAAGGCCATTCTCCTACGTGCGTATATAATATGTAGCTTCCTATGAGGAACTGTTGTTCAATCATGTCTGACTTTTTGTGACTCCATCTGGTGTTTTCTTGGCAAAGATACTGGAGTGGTTTGCCATTTCCTTCTCCAGCTCATTTTGCAGATGAGGAAACTGAGGCAAACAGGGTTACATGACAGCTAGTAAGTATCTGAGGCTGAATGTGAACTCACATCTTCTTGACTCCAGGCCCAGCCCTTTATCCACTGCTCCATGAGCAGCCTAGATACTCAAAGCCATTTCCTATACTGGTTTACCTACAAGTCCCTGAAATATCCCATATTTTCATTCCTTTGAGTTAAGATATTGAAGGCTACTTAAAATGCAAATTTGTACTAGAATAAGGGTTAGAAGATCTGGGTTCAAATCCCAGCTAGTCACTATAGTCCTCTATAGACTTCACTTTGTGTCTCAGGTAAGTCACTTTATTTCCCTAGATCTTTCCTCATTTGTAAAATATGATTGGACTATATAGATGGTTTTTGGGATTGCTTCCAGTTCTGGACCTATGATCTTATGACCTGTGACAGATAGCAAATAAAGTCATAATTAGCCATTAATTCTTCATCTCAAATTAGTGCATTAAGTTGCTTTACCTTGCCTAAAAAGATGAGACAGAACATAGGCTACTTTTAAGGGGAAGAAATACTGTTTAGAACAGAGATTCTTAACCTGGGGTGGATGGCACATAAATAATTCAATTCAGTAAACATTTATTAAGCCCTTAGTATGTTTTAGACACTCTACTAAACACATGGGATACAAATGAGAAGAGGAAAGACAATCCCAAACAACACCTGCCCTCTAGGAGTTTGCAATCTATTGGGGAAATATACAAAAGGAAGCTGGAAGGAAAGAAGAAGGCAGCCCTCATATCAGAGGGGAGAAGAGGCTAATGGAGGTGGGAACTTAGAACTGAGTCAATAGCCAAATAATGAAATTTCAGATGATCATTTATATTGGATGGTGCATCATGTTCAAGCCAACCACAGCTGCAGATGGAAAGTGTAGAGTAGATGTCAAGGGGTCCATGAACTTGGTTGGGAAAGAAATTACACCTTTATTTTCCCTTAACTTCTAACCAAAATTTAGCATTTCCTTCAGTTATTTTACAATGTTATTCTAAGAAGGGAACTACAGGCTTCACAGACTGTCAGTGAGGTCCATAATACAAAAACCATGGAGAACCTCTGGTTTCTAACATGGGTCACTGCCTGGGTCACGGTGGGGCCTCTTGAACAGCAGTAGAGAGTATAAAAACTTGATGGTTCTGTAGGGGCAACGAAGGCAGCACACAGACATGGACAGCAATGATCCACTTCAGCTACTTCACAGTTTTGCCTAGGACAGCATATACCTTCGAGAGGTCACTGGCCAAGGCCAGTCTTGCTTTTTCTGGCTGTTGAACAAAGTGAAGCCAGTTCTTTATTGTGTAGTCTATGGATACTTTCCATCAATAAGGAATCTGAGGAACAAAACCACAAATGATGCCTGTTAAACATTTCATAGGGTATGGCATTTGGGGCAAGCATTTGTTTTGTGGCATAGAAAACCATTCCTCTCCCATGTATGCATGGACAGGCATAGTAGAGGACCTTGCCAAAGACACATGCTTGAGTTCATGAACTCAAGCAAGCAGCTTTTGCTTATTATTATTAATTTTTATTATTTCCATGCTTCAGGGTTCACAGGCTCCCACTGTGAAATTGACATCAATGAATGCAGCAGTAACCCCTGCCTCTCGACCGGGGAATGTGTGGAACGGTCCTGGGCAAGCCATTATGGAAGAATCTCCGAGTTGCCTTCTGAATTCAACTACCTTCATGCCACAGGTTACGTGTGTCACTGTCAACCTGGATACACAGGTAAGGGAAAAGGGATTACAAGAGACAGGCTGTTGTGGCACATTCTAACGGATTAGATCAATCAGTGTGGGAAGTTTGTTACGAGAACTGTGTGGGCCTGGAAGTGTTGCTGCAGTGCACTGGGTCCCCCTGGTGGACATGGAAAATACTTTGTTCTACAGAAACTATAAACTGGAAAATGGAAATTAAGCCAGCAGCTTTAACTTCCATTCTTGCAAAACTGGAGGGCAAAGCTGGGGAGGAGGTGGAGAGTTGTGGGTTAGGCAGAGGGTTGCAGTTTGGCACAACAGATTTGGAGACTAGCATCTCAAGCCGTGAGAGAGCGCCTTTAAAAGTAAGAACTATAGCATTGTTCTGTTATTCTATACCAAAATCGGATACTCCATCTATTGAAGGCACTGTCAATCAATAGATAGGTATTCTGTTATAGCTGGGACTGTTCGTGTTACCCTTTAGGACTGAGATGCTTGAGGGACCAATGGCCCTGTTATCCTAGCCCAAAGAAGTTAGGAGGGAGAAGGAGAGAGGGGAAAACGGAAGTGAGACGGGGTACTTTGTAGTAAAAGAGTAGATGCTAAGCCTCTCACTTCAGTCTGTGGCAAGTAGTTGGATGCATCTTTAATTTAATGAATATGATCAGTGAAGGTCCTAATTAATGAATATGCTTGTTGTTTTCTCTTGTTCCTGGATATTAGTCTTTGTCTGATCTTTAGCTGTGAAACAGATCCTATAGAATCTTAAAATTAATAAGAATGGACATTTTGGGGACATCTAATTCTGTTCTGAAGAGAATAAAGGTGCCTCTGTTTTTCTTCTCTGGCTCCAAGTATACATAGTACCTCCTTGTAGGCAGTAGCTACACAATAAATATCTGTCGCTTGCATGATTTCCTTTCACCTAATTATCTCAATGCGATTTACTTATACATTAAGGAAATGCCTTGAGTCATAAAGGGGAAAAAACAGACATTCTTCCGCATGAAGTTAGGACTTGCTGTAGGTCTCAAGTGATATTCTGAGTTTGAAGAACAGAAAGGGGGGGTGCTGAGAGTCAAGCAAAGGGATTACACAGAGTAACATGAGAAAATAATAGAATGTCAAAAATGCTAAGTATTTATGAAGGGTTAAAAGTAGTATATTTACTTGCAAAATGCTGAAAATATGAGATTTGGAACAGATAAGCTTTCTCAGATGAATTTCTGCAATTGACTGCATCTTCAAGTCACATAGTGACCAAAAGATCATGAGAAAATAAGATGCCATCATATTTATTTGACTGCAAAATAGTATTTCCCTTAATAAATATAGTGATACTGATTCAGCCCTCATAAGCTCTTCTCTAACAAGGTTCTTCCCAAAACCATATGTTAAAATCATGCAAAATTTCTTAATAGATAAAACCACAGTGATAAGTGTCTAATGATCTTCTGGTTATCAATGTCAAGCAAGGTGGGAAATGGGGAGATGTGTGCTCACCAGTGGTGGTCATCACTGCTATGGGATGCAGAGTACCACTGAGAATCCAAATGGAAGAAAGATCTAGCATAAATGGTGAGGTCTTCCAGACACATCTACTTGTAAATAACAACATTCTAACTGCATTGACCAGATGTATCTATTGTAGGTAAGTATTCTTTTTGCACTGAGCCCCAGAATGCTATGGAGTCTCCTCAGTAAAATCCATGACCACTCAAAAGAGATAGGGCACTTGATTATTGTTACTAGAGAGATACCAATAAGAATTAGTGTTAGTTCTTCTAATTCAAAGGAATTTTCTTAAAACGCAAAAGAGAATTGACCAAGTTATTCCACCCATTTGAATTGCACTTGTTGGCAAATGCTGGCTACCCCTCCTTCCCCCTCCCAAGTGGGTGATTGTTAAATCAGCGCTTTTGCTTGGAAGGAAAGAGGGAAGAAAAAACAACAAACTACTGCAAAAAAAACCATGTTTCCAAATGAAATCTATTATAGGATAATCTGTACAGGCAAATAAGGTCTCAAGAGAGATGACAATGGTTTGGGGGACATCAAGGGTAGAACTCTTTATCACAGTTGGGCAGGGGGAGGGGAAGGTAGAAGTTCACCAAAGATGGCTTCTCAGTTTTCCCATTTTGTACAGGCAAAGTCCTATTTCTAATATGAGTTTGTTTCCCTTACTTCCCAAGTTTCTAGGGAAGTGATTAGTTGGGAAAATAAGGTGTTATGTGTTACTTCTTTTGCAATTGGAGTATTATAATGGTTGAAGGGGCAAAAAAAGGAAACAAGGAAAGGGAGAGATGGTCTGATTCATCCCATAGCTCACTTTGGACCATTTCTAATGACCTTGACTGGACTATGAGAAATTCTCCTTTACCCAGATAGTCATGAATTTGCACAAAGAACAAAGGTACCACAGCTTGTTCATAGTCTAAATTTCTGATTTAAATCTTCACTCTCCAGATTCTCGAGAGGGACCCAGGAGAGTAAAGATTTAAATCATACCACAAAATCTAAAGTATAGATAAAAACATAGTAAAAACAGGCTAATCTTCACTCAGGGCCTCTTAGTATTTTATTATGTGAATGTGTCTTGCCTTTATGGGATGGGCCAGCAGGTTCCAACATCGCCACATAGGAAAAGTGCCTATAATACGGATTATAAAATGTAACTAAACAGTATATAAGTCATTTAGTATATTCATCATTAACAAAGTCATTAAAATCATGGAGTACATCTATCGGCACCTGTGTCTTGGACAGGTAACACAGATGAACAGTGAGCTGAGATCAACACTGACTAGGCCAAGATTGCATTGGGAAATAGCCGAGTACTTTAGCAATCCTGAGTTGCTCCCTAACATCAAAGCCCATTCTTTTTAACAATAATATTGTCCTAGTGATGCTCCATGATCTCAGAGAAATCTAAGCTGAGCCTAAAAGCAATGGAAAGAGCCATTCTGGACTTTCATATATAACCAGCAGTCCCTTGTGAGTAGGAGGCAGCATAAAAGCCAGCATCAACAAGCCATTTATGACCATAGACTTGTCATTTGGAGAAAATGAGGGTTGACAGATGGAAAGCCTAAATGCACTGCTGTCTACAATTTCTGTCCAAATCTTTCCAAAAACCTTCTATGAAAGATCCAGCCTTGGACATTTTGAGAACTTTCTTCACAATAGTCCTTAAAATATTTTAACCTCATTTTGAAGGGAACTGAGGCTTAGAAGCATTGTAACTTGAGAAAAGAAACTATTTCATCATTCATCTTTGTGTCCCCAGCACCTAGCACATCATTTGGCACATGGTAGGTGCTTAATCAATGCTCGTTGCACTGAATCGAGATATTAGAGCCAGGATTCAAACCAAGGTCTCCTAATACAATGCTTTTGTCACTGCTATGCTCCCTCTCCAATTAATCTGCATTATTAAAACTAAAGTGGGAAGAAGACTTGTTCTCTTTTAATGTCCTCTTTCATGGTCAGAGGCAGCAAAATCAAATTTTACATTTTTTACTAAGTACAGATTCCAGAACTGTGCTTTCTATCATAGTGAGTTGAAAGGACAATAGCATTTTTAAAATGTCTGGAATGTCCACAGAAATAAGATACTGAATCTATGCTAAATTTAGCCCAAGGTTACCAGAGGTATTGTTCACTTGGGAAATTCTGATGGAAATAGAACCACAGAATTATTCTGCTATGGGACAGAGTTTGAAGGCACCACAGAGGTCATTTAATCCAATTTGTACCCCAATAAGAATCCCTCTACAACATCCCTAACAAGGAGTCATTCAATGTCTGCTTAAAGAACCCCAATTTAGGGGATCCTTCTGTTTCTGGAGATATCCTATGCTACTTATGAAATTTTGAAGGGAGGGGCCTTAGGGTCTGGACTTGAAATCTCATTATGTTTAGCTAGGTGGCACAATGGATATAGCATTGGACTTGGAGTCAAGAAGACCCAAGTTCAAATCCTGCCTCAAATATTTAATAGCTGTATGACCTAGGCAAGTCACAACCTCTGCCTTAGTTTTCCTCATCTGTAAAGTGGAGATAATAATAGAACCTACCATCCAGGAGTGTTGTGAGGATAAAATAAGATGATATATGTAAAACACTTTGCAAACCTTAGAAAAGCTATATAAACATCGTCATCATCGTAACTCTCAGAGAACAAGTAATTCTGCAATTTTCTTAGGGTCATCTAGTCTGTACGTGTCAGAGAAGGATAGGAATAAGGATTGGACTTGTGATTTCACTAGTTTGGGGAGCTCCTGGGTGAAAAAATTCCCTCCACCAATGTAGATAGGCCCCTTCTTTGCAACGTATAATCTTAAGAGAGTTGCCTGGATCACTGAGAGGTGAGGTGAGCTGCCTAATCTCACACAGCCAATATGGATCAGTGGTAGGACTTTCAGGTCTTTCTGGCCTCAAGGCCAGCTTTCTATTTGCTGTAATTTGCTTCCTCTCAATATGAAATAAATATGTAAACAAAAATGAATAAATAATTATGTAAATATACACCACAAAACCCTGTCAGACACATGTAGTAGTAGTCAATTTCAATGTCTTCTGTTGGCTACAGTCATATAAAAGGTAAATATTAACATGCCAGGTCAACTGTATTTACTGTAATTTCCTATTATTCTTTCTAAGCCAATAAATAGGAATTTAATAATGGCCTGTTCTTTTTAGATAAAATTACCAAGACTAAAAGATGGCAGGTAGAGTTTGTTAACCATCTGTTTGAGAACAAGGAAGAGGTGATTCACTTCAGTGATACTTCTTGGATGTAGGGAACTTGTGAGGTAGACATTTATTCCACCAACTAAGACATTCAATCATTCATTGTAATCTAGAACCACAGATATAGAGTCCGAAGGGACCTTAGGGAACGTTCACTCTAATTCTATCATTTTACAGATAAGTAAACTAGGCATAAATAGATTAAATTTTTGTCCAAAGTCACAGAATCTTTGAGTTGGAAAAAAGTTCAGCATTGATCAGGTTTAGCCCAGACTTGAAAAAAAGTTCAGCCCAATAAACATGTATTAAGTGCCTATTATGTGCCAGGCACTGTGTTAAGCACTGGTGACACACTTAATAAAAAGAAAGAGCCTCTGCCCAATCCAGTGGGGTGAAACAACACACAAAAGGAGGCAGGGAAGTGGAGGGCTGAGTGGGACACCAAGGGTTACGTGGCTATTCCACACTTGGGTGGCTCTGAATGTGAGGAAGTTGTTCTTGGCATCAAGCCCAAGTTATCCTTTATAATTTCCACCCACTAACTGTCCCCTGGACTTTCCCAGTGGGACCAAACAGATCTAACACATTTACCACCCAATATCCTTCAAACAGTAAAAGCTGTCTATGATGCGCCTCCCCTAGGCTTCTCTTCCCAGGGCTGTTCCATCAGGTGATTCTCATATGACACGGACTCAAGGTCCTTCACTAACGTAGTTGTTCTCTTCTGGATGCTTCTAGCTTATCAGTGCCTTTCCTAAATCCAGATGTGGTTGAACTAGGGTAGAATACAGCAGGCTAGCTGTGTCTCAGTTTCGGAAGCAAGGCTTCTCTTAAAGTAACCCAAGATCACATTAACTTTTTGGCTATGTGCTAATAATACCACTGACCTCTCAGGGCTTCTGTGAGGACTGCATGAGATACCATATACACACTATAGGAAGGGCAGTTATCCTCTTCCTCCTCAACAACTACGAGCAACAATAAGAACTTTTCTATATTTTTGTGTCACTTCTTACAAGGTCCCTGAGAACAAGGACTATGTCTTAATACATCTTAGCATCACTGTAGTTAGTACTCTTTACAGTTTCTGGAACAGAGTAGGTAACTTAATGCTTGATCTGGTTGCCTATCGAATTGTCATTTTTCATTGAAAATGATTCTTTTCTTGACCTTATATTAGAGGCACATTATTCATTCATTCACAGAGATAATGATTTTGTCTTTTTAACTGCACATTTTCTAGGGTAGAGACATTTAAATATTATTTACAAAGGCATTAAATGCATATGTAAGACTCTGCCACTGGCTGAAAGGTCAAACTTTTCACTTCTGTGCATGTTCATTTAATGGAATGTTTATTGACATTTCCAAATATCCACCCCCTCCCCAATTTATGTTTGGCTTTTTGGTGTCTTTTCAATATTCGTTTATTTGCATATAATTTTTTAAAATGGTACCTATATTAGCAAATTTTAAATGTCATGGCTTTTGATATTCATTACTAACACTATAAAACTAGTGCAGATAGGCCTCATTTTAAAATAATGGCTATGTTCCTAAAAATCTGCTGTGCATAAATTGATGGAATCTTTGTGTCAGAGATGTTTGTGGTACAAAGGATATGAGATAACTTATAAAAGTGCCACATTTCTTTTGGTTTGAGCTTCCAGACTAAAACCTGGAAAAAATGTTTTCCCACAAGAGAATCCAGCAAGTTGGCACCACCAACTCCCCAATGTGTATGAACATTGGTTACAGTGTACAAGAAAGATTTATTAAAAGAAAATAAAAATCAACAAATTTTTATATTCTGCAACAGAAAAATCATAGGAAACTGAAGGGCTATAAAACCCCAATTTCCCACAAATTTTCCCTAATATTGTTTAAAGTTCCTAAAGGATAAATCTTTCTTTTTATTGGATGAAATGCTTCTCTAGGGGTCTATTGCACTCCATCTGTGACCACGGTACAGACAAACTGGCCTTCTTAGGATTCTTCCTACATAATACTGTATTCTATTTTCTACATCCATGACTTTTCACATATCTGAAATGTACTACCACCTTACTTCTGCCTCTTAAAATTCCTTATTTTCTTCAAAACTGCTCAAACAACATCTACATGAAGCCTTTCCTGATCCACTTGGTTATTAATGTACTACTGCCCCCTAAAATGTTTCTCGTATTTGTTTGTTTCATCCTATCCAACTCTTTGTGACCCCATTGGGGTTTTTCCTAGCAAAGATACTGAAGCAGTTTGCCCTTTTCTTCTCCAACTCATTTTACAGATAAGAACACTGAGGCAAAAAGGGTTAAGTGACTTGCCCAGGGTTACCTAGCTAGTAAGTGTATGGGGCTAGATTTGAACTCAGGAAAATGTCTCATATTTATTTTATACACATACATATACACATGTATATATACATATCTGCATGTGTATATATATATATACATGGATGTGTATATATCTGTCTGTACACACACACATACACATATATGTGTATATATGTGTATATGTATGTATATATATGTACACATATATATATATATAAACAACTTATTTCAGCTTATGTTGTTTCCCTTGATAGAATTAAGCTCTTTGAAGGCAAGAATTGTTTCATTTTTGTCTTTGTATCTCTCATGCCTAACAAAAATTCTAGAACATAATTGGTGCTTAATAAATGCGTGTTGATTGATTTATTGACACTTGGCTAGTCCAGTCTTATTAGCTCCTTCATTTCACTGGTTGCTAGCGAGCTTGTTTCACTGGTGTTGAAATAGTCTCTCTGTTCCCATGGACTGGTTACCTTCTTTTATCCGGATGGTCAGTTAATTGCCCCGTGCTCCAGTGAGGCTGCCTCTCTCTTGAGCTAGCACCTTTCTTTAACCATCCAAAGTAGCCGCACATCTTAGTCACTGGGCAGCAGTAAACAAATTGCCCAAGTCTTTCAACAACAGGAATATGGGGAATAAGGGGGAAAGAAATAAGCATTTATATAGTGCCTAGGATGTCACAGGAACTGAGCTTAGCACTTTTTTTTAAACAAATATCTAATTTGGTCCTCACAACAATAATGTGAGGTGGGTACTGTTATTAATCTCTTTTTACAGTTGAGGAAACTGGTAGTAAGTGACTGCCCAGGATCATAGTTAATAAATGTCTCAGGCTGGATTTGAACTCAGATCTTCCTGACTCTAGGCCCAGTGCTCTATCTACTGCCCTGTAAGCTGCTGGAAAGTAGAAAGAGTATTAGATTGGATTTGAATCCTGGTTCTGCTATTTATTGACTATGTGCAAACCACACACATCCACCCTCACCTAAGTTGGGGAACCAGTTGGAGAATCTTCTCAAATTTGGAAGATTAAGGAGAAGTCCTTTGGGAAAAGTGTCACCAGGAGTGGAGTGAAATTACACTAACAGAGAAAGGTGTCAAGTCCAATGATGCTTAGACAGCTGTGGGCAGATAGAGTATTCAAAGTGGGCAGTTGCACTCTGAGAGAAGACACAATAACCTTGCCCCTAGGTGAGCCTCTGGCGTTCATAAGTAACTGACTAATAAACATGGAGGGAGTCCATGAAAGAATCCCCGTCTCAGTGGTTTATTGTTAGATCTCTGTACTGTGCTGAAAAAGCTGTAGTGAATGATCAGGTTACAAATTTCCCCTCATAATCAATCAACATATGGCTACTGTGTGCCAGGCACTGTACCAGGTGCTAAGAATGCAAAGATAAAAAAATAAAACAGATCTCTGTGTGCGTGTTTGTCTTTCTCTGTCTCTCTTTGTCCCTGTCTCTCCCTGTCTGTCATAATATAACGTGGTAACATCTTGAATGACCAAGGAGAAATCCTCATTATCTCTCCCCTCAAAACCTTGCCTCTTCCAAACTTCCCTGTTTCTGTCAAAGGCAGCACTAGTTTTTCAGACTCTCAGCCTCAGTATCATCCCTGACTTCATTCTCCCTCACATATCCATTCATTTCTCCAATCTTCACATCACCTCTAGCATCCAACACTTTCGTTCCATTTATGTAGCAAAAACCTTAGTTCAGGTCCTCATCACCTTTTACCCAGTTTAAGGGTCAGCCTCCTAATTGGTCTCTCTACCTCAACTTTCCCTCCACAACAGGCCATCCTACACTCTGCTGCCAAAGTAATTTTCCTTAAGCACAAATCCGACCATGTGACTCAATCAACTCTGGTGACTTCCTATTACTCCTAGGATAAAATATAAACTCATCTGTGTATCTTTTAAAGCCCTTCAAACATGTCCCCGACTTAATTTCTAGCCCCACATTCTGCAATCCAGCCCAACAGATTTCTCCTTATTCCCCATGCACAACACTCCATCTCCCTCTTCCATGTGTTTGCACTGGCCATCCCTCATGCCTTGAAAGGACTCCCTCCTTACTGCCACCTCATAGAGGTCCTTGCTTCCTTTATGATAAAGCTCAGGCACCATCTTCTATATGAAGCCATTCCTGATTCTCCCAAATATGAGTGTTCTTCCCTCTAAACTGCCTTGTTCACACACTAATTTGTATACATTCACTTTATATTTATGCTGTACATATACATATATATATATCTATATATGTACTTATTTCTCCCATTAGAATGTAAGTATAGTTTGTTTCATTATTTGCATTTGTATCCACAGTGTCTGCCAAGGACACGAGAGGGGCTTGGTAAATGCTTATCTATTGGGACTAGATTTTAAACCCAAGTCTTCTTGACTCCAAGACCTCGATGTAATGAATAGAGTAGTAGATTAGGAGGCAGAAAGAGCAGAGTTCAAATCCTACCTCATATACTTACTAGCTGTGTGAATCTGGACAAAATACTTAACTTCTCTAAACCTCAGTTTCCTCATCTGGAAAATGTGGATAAAAAGAGCACCTACCTCCCAGGCTTTGGGGATTTAAAGGAGATCATGCCTTTAAAGTGCTTTGTAAGCCTTAAAGTCATAGCTAGATATATGTAATAAATATGTAGAGATATAGGGATATATATATACACACATACTAAGATGCATATAGTGTGGATATATATACATACTAAGATATGTCTGTAGTGTGGATATATATATACTAAGATACAGTATACTATATTACACTGATTGCATATATACTAAGAAGTATCCCTGCCTCTATATTTCTATATCCCTCTATATTTGTTATGAATCTTTATCTTTATTAATCTACGACTTTAAGGCTTACAAAATACTTTAAAGGCATGATACATAGAGATAAGATTATATCTTTATATATGCGTTATATGTCTTTATAAGTTAGATATTATTATTACTGTCATTACTCCATGTTGTCCTTTTACTTGTGTGTTGCAATTGCAGAAATGGTTGAACTCCATTTCTGATCTTCCCTTTTCAGTGGTTTCTAACCTGTTTGTTCTTTAATATCTACTTCTCATCTTCTCTGTCAAGGATGCAAAGATCTGTCAAAAATCTGTACAGACATTTGTTGTTTTTCAGTTGTTTTCAGTGGGGTAACAATTCATGACCCCATTTAGGGTTTTCTTGGCAAAGATACTGGAGCGGTTGGTCATTTCCTTCTCCAGTTCATTTTACAAATGAGGAAACTGAGGCAGAGGTAAGTGACTTGCCCAGAGTTACACAGCTAATAAGTGTCAGAGGCCAGATTTGAACTCAGGAAGAAGTCTTTGTGATTCTAGGCCCAGAACTCTATCTATAGAAATAGGGCACCTAGGTAGCACAGTAAAGAAATGCTTAAAAAAAAAACAGCATAGGGAACCTTGATTTTTGAAAGAAATCCTTTGTAAGTAGAATGCATCAGTGCTTGAATGATCACTCTTCTCATTAGCCATTCCTCAATCTTGGACTTCCATATGTTGAATTTTCTTGAAAGGAGCCATACACTCCCTTTTATCCACTGGAGAGAGTACTACCAGAGATTACTGGAATAATATTTTCACTGAAATGCAAAATGAACCCCCGGAGAGCAGGCTGCCCTGGCTCAGTGTCCCCCAATCTTCCTGGTTTTAG
This sequence comes from Phalanger gymnotis, assembly GCA_028646595.1. Lineage (NCBI taxonomy): Eukaryota > Metazoa > Chordata > Mammalia > Diprotodontia > Phalangeridae > Phalanger > Phalanger gymnotis. The sequence goes on along the minus strand of CM053626.1, from coordinate 262,464,933 downwards.
CCCTGAGCTGAGTAGGCGTTCCTAGTTCCAATGTTTTTGCAGGACTGGAATAAATGGGCCAGTTGAACTCTTAGAAGAACTGACCTTGTTTGGTTGGCTTCCCAGAGGGAGGCCACAAGGGTTTTGTTGACATGTACGAATGTTTTCAGGTTCTGTTACTCATTTTGACTGTCCTTGGCTTTTCTCCCTCAGTGTGTGAGAAACTGATATGATGAGTTAAATGCTTCTTCTGACACAAGTGAAAGAGGGTAATATCATCCAAATCTCACACAAGGAAGCAAATGCTAGCAAACCAAAAACACAGGGGGGAGGGAGACAAAAACTCCTGTTTACTCTGAAGTCATCTTCATTTAAATAGTGGGGAGTTTAGATCAAGATTACTGGATGAGTAGATTTATTTTTTAGTAGATTGTATCACTATAGCCACAGGTAAAACTACATATTTTTTTTTCTCCCTCTTTCTTCTTTTTGATTCACAGTTCACATTTGGTTTCAGGTTATTCTCACAAAATTAGTGCCTTCAAATTAAATTTTGGAGGTTCTGAGTAAAAAAAAAATTAAATCTCCCGACAAAAAAAATGAGAGTGGAACAAGACTCACCACCAACCCCAGCTATAGCTAGGTTAAATTTCAATCTCTTTTTCAACTCCTCACAGATGAGTCTGACACCTTTTCTTTAGCAAGAACCTAGGCTTGATGAGGTCTTTTATAAATGCAGGAGCATGTCGCTCCTTGATCCTTCTGAAGCTGAATGTGCTCATGTTAATTTCATTTCCTTTTCTTATTATTAACTTGAAGATGATGTGATGAGAAAAACCATCAACCTAAGAATGACACTTTACTTTCCACTTTTTGTAGTCAATTTGGGGTAATCTAGGTAAGGAATCTTTATCTTTTGATGTGTGAAAAAGTAGTGTGATTTTGTCCATGTGTACAGAGTACAAGTGTATGCCTTTAGTGACTTTGCGGGATTTATTAAAAAATAAATGGACACCTGAATCAAATTAGTTTTGTTAATTAATTCAGGTCAGATGAGACCTCCCTCCTCTATTCCAGACACACAGAAACCATGTGTATAGGGTGTTCAGGGTGGTCTAGCACCTCTGGTGTGAAGGCTTGCTGAGCCCTTTTCAGGGTTGTTCATCCACCTTTGGTGTTACCCAGCTCTCACTTGTGGCTCCAAAAAGCTGTAGCATGCATAGTGGCCACACCCCAGGAAAACCATCTTGGCAGACAGGTTAAACCAGGTTGAAGATAACTAATAGGCCTCAAACCCATTGGTGAGTTAGGGGAAAGACTTACCTTGGTGGAATGAGCGAATGAAAACAAATTGTTCCAGTGGCCCCAAAGGCATCAGAAGTAGACACTGTGGAGTGCTTGGTCAAACAATGAAGACACCAAAGTTATCCACTACATCCCAGGCCTTCTCCAGTTGTCTTGACTTTTGTCTTGCCACTGAACTTTGATGACTCTGGAAGAGAGTGAGGCTGACAACTTTGTGCAACTCTGCCTCACTTAAATCCAGTTCATGTTTGAGTCAAGATATCACCCTGTGATGTCATTGATCCCCTTAGAAAATGAAAGACAAACAAACAACAACAAACATGCTACTGATTGGTATACCAATGGAGACAGCAAGCAGTGATCATTTACAAAGAAAGCCAATATTCTAATTATTTTTATATGGTGATATTGAAATAACTAAAAATGCTGTATATTTTAGAAAAAAAATGTATATTTTAGAAATATCAGCTTGGCAGCTATCTGGAGCATGGATTAGAATAAACAAAGATTGAAAGCAAGGAGATAAAATAAATAGATGTCATTAATGTTAACATGGAGAATGGGAAGGGCCGAGGAAGAAGTTTAGGTCATAAAAGTTGAAATATAAATGATAACTTCCTACAAATGAGGAATCAAGCAAAGATGAGAAGTCTTCTCTAGAGATACTTAAAATAGAATAAGTTCTAAGTCTCTGGAAATACCTTAGATATTAGTTTACCTGAGAGCCAGAAGATGAACAGGTCTTGATTCCATTTAAAACATTTAATTCAGGTCAATTAAAAAATATTACTGCTTATTATGCACTAGCTACTGTACTAAGTTAGGGAGATAAAAAATACTCTCACTCACTCTCTGTCTCTCTCTCTCTGTCTGTCTGTCTCTCTCTCCCCCCCCTCCCCTCCCCCTTCCCCTCCCTTCCCCCTCTCCCTCCTTCCCCCCTTTCCCCCCCCACCCCCATCTCTCCCTCCCCTCAAAGAACTTATAGTCTATGAAAGGGCATAAAATGTACCCAAACAAGTAAATACAGTGTATATTTAAAGGAATACACAAAAGTTTCAAGAAATACTATTTTCAGTGGGAAATCAGGAAAGACCTCCTGAAGAAGGTGGCACCTAAGATGTGCTTAGGAGAAGCTAGGGATTCAAAGGAGCAGCTAGATAGTGCAGTGGAGAAAGCCCCAAGCCTGGAGTGGGGAAGATCTAAATTCAAATCCAGCCTCAGACACTTGTGAGTTACGTGACCCTGGACAAGTCACTTCCATTCTATTTGCCTCAGTTCCTCATCTGTAAAGTGGGGACATACTAGAGAAGCAATGGCAGACCACTCTAATGTCTTTGCCAAGAAAACCCCATTGACAAAAGTCCATGAGGTCACATAGAATTGGATGTGACTGAACCACAACAAAGGGATCCTAAGAGGAAGAGATGTGGAAAGAGGCCATGAATTCTAGGCATGGAAGACAACCAGAACAAAAGTACAGAGAGGGAAGATGGAATGCTGTTTGTAGGAAACAGCCTACATGGAGAATACCAGAAAGGGATTAATATGTAATAAGAATGGAAAGGTAATTGGGAACCAAACTGGAAGCTTCATAGGTTGGGCTGAGGATTTTGTGCTTTATCCTAGAAGACACAGGGAGTCACTGAAGATTTTTGAGTAGGAAAGAGTCATGGTTAGTTGTATATTTTAGAAATATCAGTTTGGTAGCTATCTGGAGCATGGATTGGAAGCAGCAAAGACTGAAAGCAAGGAGATAAAAGCATCCCTAGAATAGTTTATAATAGATTTCTTAAAAGCTCGGTAAGGTAGCAGGGAGGAAATGCTGGACTAGGAAGCAGATGACTTATCTAGTTAAAAAATGGACCCCTGAATCAAATTAGTTTTGTTAATTAATTCAGGTCACTTCACCCTTTCTATTACCTTTGGTCAATCATAAACATTTTTTGCATCTTTTTTTCCTGTAAGCTGCTAGGAAAAGTGGAGTACTGGATTGGGTGTCAGAGAACCTGGGTTCAATGCTTTTCTGCACAAAGGAGATAACAAGTGAGGAGAGGTGAATCTTCATTCAGGGGGTAAATTAATGAATAGATGACAAAGAGCAACCTAGAGATGCTATATGAACCCAGTAGGAGCAGCATGATTTCCCCTTTTTTTTTGTATCTCCAATTGTGCCACAGGTTTCTTTACTTTCTGAATATGACCATCTTTGTGATTTCCTATAATAATAGGCAGATAGAGTTAGGAATGGTTCAAATCCCTAAGCAGCACTTGGGTACTGCAAAATATTGAGGTGAGTCCATTGGAGTAATGATTCTTCATGAGTGCCCCTCTGAACCCACGTTCTTCCTGGAGGAATATCAAATAGTTTTGTTTTTGGCAAAAGCATCATCCTTTGGATGAGAGGTTAAACAGAGGCCAGGGCCACTGATACATCCATTTCTTTGAATGAGGTTTAACTCCAGTGACCTGGCCAGGCTCCAACACTATTCATTACATGTTGCCTGTCTAATTTGCCCTTGAAATTTTAATTGGATATGGCATTCCACTTCTTGTCTTAACCTACTTTCAGAGAGTTGCTTGGAGCAGTCATCCAGCTGCAGCATTTCACTTAAGATGTAATTCAACTTATCTAGTTACTGAGGGTATCCCTGTATCTTTTCCATTCCCTCCCCCAACCCCATAGAAGCATGAAGAAGCTCAATGAATTTATTCCAGTGGAAAGATTTGAACTCTTCAGAAAAGAGGTACCAGAAAAGAGCAGTAGAGTATTATTCAAAGTAGGATAATCTAATTCCTCTGGCATTTTTTTTTGTACCACAGCCATTAGAAAAAAAATGAAAAAGCCAGGCCATCCACTGAATACTAAACTCCAACTGTAGTCGAGTTCTTGAAACCCCCAAAAGGTGAAATGCTATAAGAAATTAAAACACCAGGGAGCTTTTTGCTTTCCATCCCCTATGAAGCCTTTTTGCGTTTGATTTCTTACAGCTAACTCTTGGGCACTTTGATCCATCTTGTCTGGGTGCCTCGTTGTGCCATGTTGCATAAAGCAAACCAGCATGACTGACAGGGCCCAGGAGCCATGGAGGGCATGGGTCTGGGGCACATCTCTTCATTTAACTGTACTTTGTGGTGATATTTTTTGCATAAAGATCATGTCCACTTAAAAGATAAGAAGAAAAGAAGTAGTTTCTCAGGTGATTGTAACAAGCTCCCGTTTCCAGGGAAAGGATACATTTGTCATTCTGAAATTCCATTTTTGGTTTCCTTAATATACATTCTGACTACTACCCTGTATCTTTATGTATTCCTAGAATTTTATAATATGTATTTTAAAGTCTTCACTATCCCTCATTTAATTAATACTAGCCAGGTCCTTTAAATTGTCTCCATGAGGTGTAATCCCTCATTTTTCTCTCCCTAGCTCATTATTTTTAATAAAATCTTGTATATCCCTGAATGGGGAAGTTAAGAGGACTCATCAGCTAATTTGAGGGAATCATTGCTATTGGGAGGGAAAGAGGAGTCTTGACCTAAATTATTGGGAGTGTTGGTCTTCATAGCTCAAATTCATTATTGAATTCTGGTACCTTTCTCCACATCGTATCTTGAATAGAGGCAAGTTTAGTTTGTAAGATCTACTAGACTTGAAGTTCCCTGAAGGCAAGGACTTGGGTGTTCTTTTTATTCCCCATAGTATCTTGCCCACTGTTTTGTATACAGTAAGCATTTGATGCATACTGGTGCAATTGATTTGTTGAACTGGATCTATGTTGACAGGATAACCACATATGTTATTCCATTTACCTTCTTACAGAATAAGAAGTAATTATCACTTCTCAGGGTTTACAAGTGATGCCCAGCAAAGGTTTTCTCCATGGAGAATACAGGCATTGATTTCTATTGCATTTATGCAGCCATGTCCCCTTTCTCAAGCAAAAAAGTATTAATTTTCATGCGCTTATTATTGAGTTCTCCAGAAGCAAGATCTACCATTGATTTCAGTGAAATCTAGTGTCTATGGAAGATGATTGAAGACATAGTAAGTTCTGAATCTAGCCTGGCAGTGTCCAGCTGACTACATAGCTCAGTGCAACAGTAATAATTGTCATCATTCTTCTTTTATGTTCATGTGAAAGACTTTCCTCCAAGGAAAAGAAGGTGCTTAAATAACCCACGAGGAAATTGTCTACTGCTTTGCAACAAAAACTTGAACGTTGATGGGTAAAAAACAAATACCTTTTTACAGCCTAGAAAAACTGTTGAACTGGTTAAAGCTTAATAATCTGTTATGAGCTTTGGGATTAAACTAGTCTCTGAAGGCAACTCCTGCTTTACATTCACATTAACACCTTTGTATTCTGAGAATATCAATTCAGTAAGCGCTGGTTGAGGACCTACTGTGCGTTCAGCACCACGCTAGACCCTCAAGTCTTAATCTAGCAAAGTTTTGATTAAGAACTACTGTGTTCAGCACCATACCAGACCCGAAAGTCTTAAACCAGTGAGGTAAAGCAAAGGTTTGATTAATGACTTACTATGCGTTCAGCACCATTCCAGACCTCAGGTCTTAAATTAGCAAGGTGAAGCAAAGTTTTGAAGCAGTTTGCCAGATGATCACGCAAAAACCTGGACTTTTGAGGAAAGAAAGTTGACAGGATATGGAAGCACTGAGATACAATGCAGAGTCTCTGGACTAGAAATTAGAAAACCTCAGTTGGAATCCAACCCCTGCTGCTTACTACTACTTGCAGGAGATTAGCTTGGTCGTTGTACCTCCTTGTGTCCTCAGTTTACTATTCTGTAAAAATAATGGAGAATAGACTCAATGATGTAGCCTTCTTCAATTTTGAGTAACATTCTCCAAAATGACTTAACTCTCTAGTTTACCAGTATAATGTAAGTGCCTTGAGGACAGAATCTTTCATGTTTGTCTCTGTATATAGCAGTTGCTTATTAAATTGTGGTGTTTAAAAAGGTTCTAGAGACATAATTTCTGGGTGATGTAATCATTTTATTAATAAGGCCAGCAGGTCATGAATAAAATGATGGTTTGGCAATCTCTCTTAGACCAAAGACAATCATGGTGGTGGACTCACAGTTAGATACCTTTCAAAACAGTAGGTGGTCCATCAAATAGCAATCAAATCTAATTGGTTAAATGATGGGAAGTAGGCTATATTCAGATGAAGGACTGAGTATCTCTAGATCGGGAAAATATCTCTATATGTGACCACTTATAGCTTTATGCTATCAATTCAAAGAAAGTATACTCCACTCAAGCCTGAGCAGAACATAATGGGCTTCTCCACCTTAAATTAAATTCCCTGCAAGGTTGGGTGGGGTCTGACCATGACCCAGGAAACTCAATGCAATCTCATTGTAATGTTCCTTAGACTGAACTTTTAAAGAACTTTAGAAGGGGAGAGCTCTGAATCTCCTCCTAAATTATTGGTTATTAATAATCATTTCTCACAAAATATCTTTTGAATTGAATTTGTTTTATAATATCCTAGTGAAAGACTTAAAGCAATGGTGACTTGCTTTACTATACTTGGCAAATACTTAGGATTTTCAGCTACTAGCCCCCTTAATTAAGTAAGACCAATTAGTTACACACCTCTGTGGCTACTTTGTTAATTTGACCTTGTGCTAGATATATTGAAAAGCCTAATCACTTTGAATGGTACATAAAATTTTAGGAAAGTAAAAAATTATCCTACCTAGGAAAAATATCCTACCTAGGAAAATAAAGTTATTAAAAGATGAAATGGGACATTGTCAGGGGGAAATGATCCCATTGATGTGGCTCCAAAATAGTTTTGTCTTCATCTCTGCATGTTTGCTACTATTCTCCTTGGCAACCTCCTAAATTGAAACTAACTCCAATCCATAGCCCTAGTTATTCTTAGAGACAACTAAGTGGCACAGTGGATAGACCATGAGGCCTGGAGTCAGCAAGACTCATCTTTGTGAGTTCAAATCTGACCTCAAATACTTATTAGTTGTGTGACCCTAGGCAAGTCACTTAACCTGTTTGCCTCAGTTCCTCACCTGTAAAATGAACTGGAGATGGAAATGGCAGATCACTCCAGCATCTTTGCCAAGAAAACCCCAAATGGGCTCAAGAAGAGTTGGACACAACTGAAAAATGACCAAACGACAACAAAATCCTTTCTTGTGAACCGTAAGAACCTAATTCTGTAAAACGCATGGCACCGTCTTACTCTAGAACTATTATTCAGATTATTTTCCTCATCTGAATTCAGTAGGTTTAATCTCTGCTTGTGGTTAAGTACCATTGATGAATGCCATAGGTCTTCAGCGTAGTAAGTAAAGGTGCTGGATAAGCTAAACAAAGCACAATCTAAAACTATTCCTCTGTTGCACATCCTGTAAAAGCAGTCTTGACAAAATGATTCCTAAAGGCATGTCTCACTCTGTGGTTTTGAGTTTGTAAGAGGTCAGAATGTGTACTTACAAATTTTTATTAATGGGTTTAGTTAACTAATTCATTCAGATAAGTCAACAAATGTTTATTAAACACTTGCTATGTGCCAAGCACCCTGAATACAAAGAAAGGCAAAAAGAGATGACAACATGCATTAATGAGGAAAGTCCCTTCTGCAATGCCTGGATTAGAGACCTACAATCTGTTTAATTTCTAGATCTACATTCTCACAATTTTTAAAAATCTGTCACTACTTCTAAAACTAGAGACAGGTCTGTGTTTTTAAGTCGGAAATACAACATCATATAAAGTGCAATAGCGAGCATTTAAATTTGTTTTATAGAAACATTGGGTGATTTCCCCCAATAACAAGGATTTTTATTATTTTAAATTATTGAACTACATTTTGATATTGTAATACATCTGTGGTATAATGGATTTGAGCACAATTCTAATATTATATACATAATCTCTTTCATTAGGGAGAAAGGAAAAACTTTTGAAGGCAGCAATAATACTTTCATGCCATAAGGGCACTATTCAACAAACTATTGATGAAGAACAAACGAGAACTTTTCCAGACTATCAGAGAACTTGGATAATCCTGTGCTTTTTTTTTTTTTTTTACATTTTAGCATCAGATCAAGATTTCTTTTTTTTTGCCTCTTTTTTTATTTAATATGTTTAGTTTTCATCATTGATTTTCACAGGAGTTTGAATTACAATTTTTTCCCCATTTCTACCCCTCCCCACTCCAAGATGGCATATATTCTGGTTGCCCTGTTCCCTAGTCAGCTCTCCTTTCTGTCACCCCATTCCCCTCCCATCCCTTTTTCCCTTCCTTTCTTGTAGGGCAAGATAAATTTCTACGCTCCATTGCCTGTGTATCTTATTTTCTAGTTGCATGCAAAAACTTTTTTGTTTTTGTTTTTGAACACCTATTTTTTAAAACTTTGAGTTCCAAATTCTCTCCTCTCTTCCCTTCCCGCCCACTCTCCCTCCCTAAGAAGTCAAGCAATTCAACATGGGCCACATGCGTATCATTATGTATAACCCTTCCACAATACTCATGTTGTGAAAGACTAACTATATTTTGCTTCTTCCTAACCTATCCCCCTTTACT
>CM053626.1:262376400-262455575 GCA_028646595.1 Phalanger gymnotis | reverse complement strand
GCTCTTCCATGGCCTGAGACCAGTTCATGTTTTTCTTTGAGGCTTTTGTTGTAGGCTCTATGACTTGTTGACTTCTTCTGACTGTATGTGTTGGTCTTCTTTGTCACCAAAGAAGGATTCCAGAGTCTGAGACTGAATCTGGGTGCGTTTTCACTGCCTGGCCATGCTCCCAGCCAGCTTACTTGACCCTTGAGTTTTTCAGCGGGGTATGACTGCTTGTAGACTAAAGAGTTCTATGTTCCAAGTTTGGGCAGATGCACTGCCACATCAGCACTCCTCCTTCCCCAAGAACCCCCAACCTGGACTGGACTTAGATCTTCAGCAGGGTCTTCACTCCTGCTCTGATCTGCCACTTAATTCCTCCCACCAGGTGGGCCTGGGGCCAGAAGCAACTGCAGCTGTAGTTCTGTAGCTGCGCCTGGGGTGGTGGCTGAACCACAAACTCTATCCCAGTCCCTAGCAGCTTTTCCCGTTAACCTACTCTGCTGTCTTTGTCTTTGGTGTTTGTAGGTGGAGAAGTCTGGTAACTGCTACAGCTCACTGATTCAGGGCACACTCCACCCAGCTCCTGGTCTGGTTGGTCAGCGCTGCCCACGCTGGGCTCTGGTCTGCTCAGCTCCCCTCTGCTCCCAGCTCCGTGCGGGATAGACCATACCCAGAGACTATCCAGGCTGTCCTGGGCTAGAGCCCTGCTTCCCTATGCTACTTTTGGGTTCTGCAGTTCTAGAATTGGTCCAGAGCCATTTTTTATAGGTTTTTGGAGGGACTTGGCGGGGAGCTCATGCTAGTCCCTGTTTTCCAGCCGCCATCTTGGCTCCGCCCCCAGATAATCCTGTTCTTGTATTTGCATGACTACAGGCAGGATTGATCCTAGGCAGAACTGCGGAAAAAGCCTAAATCAGTGGCCAGGCTTCTCCCCACTCTGTACTTTTCTCCTCTTACTTTTCATGCTGACCCTTTCCACCCCACACACAAGCATACTGGTTACTCAGAGTATCCTACCTGGGGTTAACTTCTTGAAGCAGAGCCTATGTTCCAGACCTTTGTTGATTTCCTCTTCATCTCAAGAAAAATCATCTTGTGCTTTGTTCTAATTCAAAATTGAAAGTTAGGGAGAGAAGAAGTAGTTAGAAGTAGCATTATTAGATAATAACTGACAAGCTAATGGAACAAAGTACGTTCATGTTAAAGTACTAATGGATAATTACAATTGAGTGTTTTTCCTTTAATTATTTAGAGACTTAGGTAGATCTGGGATCATATCAGTACAGGTACTCCTTATGACCACTTGGGCCAAATCCCCACCAGGCCTTTTCATTCTGTAGCATTCATGTCCATAGATTTCTTTTGTGGTTTTTTTGTCCTTTGTTCTCAAAGTGAACCATGATATCAGGAAGATGATGCCATGACTTGCGAGTGAATTGGATTTAAGTGAGGGAGGGCTGTGCAAAGTCACTAACCTCACTTTCTCTTCTGGAGTCATCTGGGTTGATATAGATCAAGACAGCTGGAGATAACCCAGGGCCTTTTATAATCCTCCCATAGAGAATATACCCAATACCCCAGAAGACTTTCTCTGATTCTCTTAATATCTTAAAGGTACTAAAAGTATTCTTAGGTTGACAGTATATTCTCTCTCTAATTCTCACTACATGGCCTGCCTCTTTTTCCAACTATCTATACCTTTGGTGATGACTTTTACATTACTTTTATCATATGAGTCATTGGTAATATCCTACAGTCCTATGTATATCTGCCATGTGTTTTTCCATTGCGTTTTGTGTTGCTTACAATATTGATACTTCTGAAATCATGGTATTTCATAATTAGTGGCCATAAGCATCATCAGGAGAATATTAGTGTTTGTGAGTAGGCTACTACAGCAAAAAGTAACATAGGATCATTGGAAAAAATGACACTCCAAAATTATGACATAACCCAATCTACTTCGAATGCTCAGCTGTGGGTCAGGTTCATCATTGTGCATCAGCAGCACGTTTTTAAATTCATTTGTGTGTGTGCGTGTGTGTGTGTGTGTGCCTTGGCATAATGAGTCAAATTCTGGCATCGGAATCTAAAATACCTGGCTTAAAGTCTTACTTATGGTACAAATGGGCTAGTTATTTAACCTCTCAGTGCTGGGCAAATCTCTGAGTATAAGTTGCAGGGCAGATGCCAATCCGCATTAATAGTAAGAATTTTCTCTTCATAAATGAAATCTAGGCTCAAATATAATATAGAGGGTGTTACAAAGGTCTTAGTGCAGTTTTCAGATTTAATAACTCACAACTGCTCTATGACTTGGGGAATATCCTGTATAGATAGAAAGGCGGATTAATAGCCCGATAGATATAGAAACAGAACTCACTAAGAGTTTAAAGGCAGTAGTTGTAAATGGCCCAAATGCAGCCTGCTACCTGTTTTTGTACAATCTGACCATACAAAAACAGGTGTCCAGCAAGCCATAGTTTGCTGACCAAACTATTCATTGATGAACTAATAACTCAGTGACCTATTTGTCACACTACATGTTGTAATTCGTGTGATATATATGTTGCAGTAACTGGACCCTCAGAGACTCAGTTCAGATAGTGGAAACTTTCAAAAGATAATTTACTTATCTTGGCTCACCTGCTTCCACACATTGGAAAAATAATTGGGAAAATATGAAGTTGACTCTAGTCTTGTTATTCAGAGGCTAACTTAAGACTCAGGCACAGAACAATTTGAAATAGCATTCAAATACTAAAGTAAATCTATGGTCTCATCAATTAAGGAATTCCCTCCACCAATGCAGAATGCAACCTATCCATGTTTGCCCACCTCATGTGATTCTTGTCCTTGTTCTCCAATAAGTCTGACGTGGGGGTCCATCCAAGATTATGGAAGCTTTCCTTGCTTTCTCTCAATATTTTGAGGATACCAATAGAGAACTCTGGCTATCCACCTATCATCTCTAGCTCTTTCTAGGTGACCAGGACATCACCTCTCCTAGACATGCAATTCCTTGATGATATTCTTTATTCCTATTCTTCTTTGAATATATGTTGCAGCCTTCTCACACTTAACCATTTGCTTTTCCATTGCCTTCTACGGGATACTCTAGTTCTTCCGAGGTAATTGCATCCCACTGCTATATAGCAACACTGATAGAATACTAGCATTGAAAAGACAGGCCTCTTTGCTATCACAGGAAAGCTGAAGTCAGTAACAGTGCTGTGCAGTTTCTCAAAAGCAATCTAGCCCTGTCTCCTCCTCCCTTTCAGCTCCGGGTGTAGATCATTTTCCATTGGTACTGTCTGTCCCAGATTTATATACAACTATTTGAAATGGTAAGAAAAAAAAGTTAAATATTTGGGAAATTCATAACAGAGCAAGAAAAATAATTTCAGTCACATTCCTGATGGAATACAAATGTGTTTCTTTCCCTGAGAGTAGTTTGGCAAATAAGATCCTCCAAAACACTGAGGATACAATATGAAAAGGGCTTTCTCTCCCTCTCTGCAGCTGGGATCAGGGATTGAAGGTTTCAGTATGGATAGACTTGGTGGTATTGTTTGGAAACAGTTCCTGATTGCATTTGATGGTTTTAAATTCACAACAACTTAAATCTCAACTTTTCTGTCAATAGCAATCTAGGTAGAAAGAAAGGTTGCTAGATAATGTACCTGTAATCACAAATTGGTTATCTTAAATTTATACACAGCTCTATTTTCTGACTTGAAGACCTTTGAATATGCCTCTTCTACAGAGATTTATATGCATGGGCTTTATGATGACTCTTTTCCTTTCTATGGATCCTTTTTCACATGTTTCTAGGGTCATAATTAAATTCTGAAAGATTGAGATTTCTGAAATTCTGTATAGTTGAGCTATTTTTCCCAGGTTTTTGTTATCTGCAAATCTGACAATCATGTTATCCATGTCTTTATCCAAGCACAGATGCTTGTGGCACTCCTCTTCGGGTCAATACCAAACTGACATTTATTTCCTTGAATCTGGTGACTTAACCAATTCTGAACACATCTAATTGTATTATCATCTAATGCAAATCTCTCCATCTTCTCCCTAAGTTTACTATGGAGTATTTTATCAAACTTTACTAAAATCTAGGTTAACAGTATCTATAGCATTTCCCTCATCTACCAGTTTAGTTACCCTGGAGGCAGCTAGGTGGCGTTGAGCTCTGGACCTGCAGTCAGGAAGATTTGAGTTCAAATTTGACTTCAGACTCTAGCTATATTAACCTTGTCAAGTGATTTCACTTTCATCTGCCTCAGCTTATTCATCTTTAATATGGGGATAATAATAGTACCTATCTCCCGGAATTACTATGATATTTAATAAATGCTTATTCTCTTTTTTAAGGGTTCCCAAAACATCCATTTAATAAATCACTTCTGGAATTAAGATTAAACGGTCTTTAATTTCTATCACATAGTAAGTACTTAAATACTTGTTGATTGATTAAGTTATAAAAGAATGTAAGGAAGCTTATTTTTGAGATTAGACTCTAATAAAGATGTAATAGACTAAGAATTAGAAAACCCAGTTCAAATTTCTACTCCGACACGAGCTGCGTGGTCATTAGCAAAGCAGCTGAACTCTCTGTGCCTCAGAATCTTCATTTGTAAAATAAAGACAGTGATTCTTCTGCCACTAGTAAGTTTTTGTGTGAGAAACAATTTGTAAACCTTTTGGAAGTATTAAAATTAAGTTAGATAATATTAGATCATAGAAAAACACCTAAGAAAACATATATGCTAAAACAGGATGAAAGGTCAAAATAATTTTAAAAACACATAAGTACCTAATGTATTACTGCTAAGGGGAAACTATAGTGCACAAACAAACTTTCCCAGTTTTCATCTGGTATGCTTTCTTATTGTCATATGTGGGTCAATAGGTCTAAGGTCAATAGAACTATGCTCGAGAACTATGACTTGGATGGCTGGGCTAGGTTGTACAAGAAACAGAGTAGTAGGCCTGGCACGAAGACCTGATCTCAAATCTGGTCTTAGACACTTATTTAACAGTGTGACCCTGGCAAGACACTTAACTGCTCTATGTCTCAGTTTTCTGAACTGTACAATGGAGGTAATAATTGCATCTACTTTATTGAGTTGTTGTGAAGATCACATGAGAGAATTATGGCATAATAGAGCTTAAAGGAACCAGAAAGATCTTCTGGTTTGACCTCATTTTACAGATGAGGACACTGCAGCCAAGATGAAACTTAGCCACAATATTCTGGCTCAGTATGCTTTCAATGACACCCCTCTGTGACAATCTAGATGCAAACAAAATCATACAATCACAGGTTTGGAGCTGTAAGCCCTCTTAGAGCTAATCATTTAATGTAATTCCTTTATGTTCCAGGTGAAGATATTAACTTGCCAAAGATCACACAGGTAGACAGTGGCAGAGACAGGATATAAATTGACTCCAAATCCAGTGTTATTTTCATTGAACCACAATGCAATGGAAGCAAGTAGGTTCAATAAAACATAATTAAAAAAAAAAGCTTTGATAATTAATGTAGTCATCTTTACAATGGATGGTATTAAAAGAAAATAGGCTATCTAAAACATTTAAACTCTGATTCTTGTTTCACCATGAAAAATACAAAACAGCAGCAAATGACATTTTGGGGTTCTAGTCTCCTTTCATTCTGGCATGATTTGCTATTAAAACTATCATGCTCTAGCCTACTGGCTTTGACAGTATATTTTGATAGGGCCTGACAATAAGGTTATGCAATCATAGCCACTTAAGCTTTGCAGACACATATTTGTTGAAGCAAAATCCTAATTCCTACAAATCACTAAAGTGTTTTTCTAAGCTACTCCTTCCCTGGGCTAGAGTTGGGGGCAAGAGCAGTTGACAGCAAAATGGCCTCATATGACTCTTTCAATTAGAGCGTCCAAGAAACAGCCAACAAGAGTTAAGAAACCAAATTCCTTTTACAGCAGACTGGCCACATCCCAAGCTCTCTCAAAAGCTGTTTTCATCAAGTTGCAAGTATTTTTCAATTTCCCTAAGAGGTCGTTGGAGTGAAAATGTATTTATTTTTTAATGTAGTCTCTTCAAGATAAGCCTTATAAAATAATTTGCCGTATTGGTCTATCCACCCCCTTCACTGCCAGCCCTATGATAACTTGATTGCCGAGGGTAAAGAACCCACAGCTAAACTTGATAGTTTCGTTTGGTCCCTTCTGATCACTTTCAGTAATATTGCTGAATAGTGTCACTTTGGAAGGTAAAAAACAATATTTCTCCTATAAAATTGCACCAATAGTGTCCACTGATGATTTAAGAAGAAAACTAAAGAGGAGAGGTGCTATCATAGGATTTGGGTTCCTTACCTAGGAAGTCACTTTATAAAGTCCTACCATAGGATTTAAAATAAAACGGCACCCTCGAGACTATCTAATCCAACCCACTCATTTATGGATGAGGAAACTGAGGCCTAGGGCAGTGAAGTTCCTTGACCAAGGTCACACAGGTAATAAACAACGTAGGAATCAAACCCAAGTCTTCAGACTCCAAATCCATCATGCTTTCCACTATTTCATAGTTTAAAGTTGTCTTATTTAAACCACTGTCCCAGTTAACAATCTCACCAGCATGAGACTACCAGAGAAAGGAGGATTTCATCAGTTCCCAGAGTTTTCTCACGAATTTTCCTGTTAAAATTCCTTCCATGTATTCAATTTTAGTTTTAAGCATCGATCTTCTTAATTAATGGAATTATACATGGTGTGAGTCTGCTGAAATAATTCAAGGTTCTTTCCAAAATTTCTGTATTCCAGTCTCATCCATTTGGTCCCCAGACCAAGTGCTGTTGCAAATTGTTTACATGGAAATATACGACGTGGTATGCTTAGCTGATGTAACAGGAGAACACTTTTAAAAAAAATAGAGAACAACTTGGAAGAAGGGCTTAAGGAAGAAGTGGAGAATGTGAAAATTTTTAAGTTTTGTTTGAAAAAATATCCTAATTTGAAACAAATAGCTCATACTGACGTTTTAGTTGTAAGGATCATTCTAATTTGTGAACAACTCATTTTCCAGTTCTGTAGGCAATAGCATTAAATACAATTGGCAAGTCCAATTGAACTAAAAATGAGAGACAAGAAATGAAGTGCGTTCAAGGAAATGTTGATGTTGTATAGTATACTATCACCAGTGGTGTGAAGAACACCCTGACCTCCCTCAAATGAATCTTTGTGACAAGAGAATTTTACAATGGAGAATGAATTTTTTTTAAACAGAATGAATTTTTAAAAATATACTTTGAATCAAATTTAAGATGTGATACTGGACAAAAATGGGACAGATTTCAGGTGACTAGGCAAGTTGCCCCAATGAAGAAATCGTTACGGCCTGATTGAAATAAAACAGAGGAATGGCAGATTTGGAAGTGAAATCCATTCCCCTTTGCTGCCACACAGCAGTAGCCAAGCAAGGATCCAGGTTACAAATGGGGATCAGCTTCAAACCTGGAATCCTTTCAAATAATACTGAGAAGAAGGCACTATACACCCCTAGGGAACACAGGCAACAAATAAACTTTCCACAATAACTGAAATACAGTTAGGGCTGAAGATCAAAGTCTTAACTCAGAATGGGTTACTTCCCTCCCAGAGCGAAAGACCTTCCTCATACAATTAAGAATCACAACAGGGGAGAACTGAATTCAGCTAAAACCCAAAAGAAGTACGTAGACTCACAAGACATCTATAGCACCATTCGAATGCTCAGTATTTGCTCTTCTTTTCTAGAAGCAGTCACAGGAGCAGTTGTTTCTTAAAGCTATGGAGGATTCTGTGGAGTTCATGAATCACGGGGTCTCAACCTATGCTCTGAGCTACACTGAGAATCCAGGAGTAAAAGATGTTGATGCCTAGCAACAGGGCATCACGAGAAGTAGTTGCTATGGTTGCTCAGAGGCTAATGTTGGCTGTTAAATAGTTAGGTGGTTTTCTTGCTTTCTACAAAATACATAAATGAATACCCCAGGCCTCTTCAAAACAGTTAATTACCTGATAATGATCATCTTTTTAAAAATAGATGAAAATCCATTATTTTAGGGGTGAACCAATGTGGAAAACGTTCAGTTATTTTATGAAAAGTGCCTTAAGGATTTAAGTGATCAGAACCTTAGGAGAGAGACAGAGGGAGGCAGGGAGAGTCAAAGAAGCTCAATTTACACTACAGATCAAGTTGCAGCCCAAAGCATAACACATTATTATAATCAGAACACATTATAAATTCCATGCCCATTAGTAAGAGGAAAATATTTCTGTAGATTAAGTCACATTGTTCTTTTTGCTGCTCTATTATTTCCTAAACACGGTATATTTCAACAGGAATAGGGGAAATATCAGAATAAAAGGGAGATTGGCTTATTATTATGAGATATTGCTATATATTAATGAGAAGGATTTCCATAAGCCATTCAAGAAATATCTCAATATAGCATCAAACCTCAAGGTCCCAATGTGAGAAATCTCTCTACTGGCATAACCTCAATCTATCTCTGACTGAGAAGATAAGTCCTAGAGAGTTTCCTGAAGCACAGAAATATTTAGTGAACTTGCCCAGGGTCACACAGCTGCTGAGCATCTGGTGAATTTGAACCCAGGTTTTCCTGACTCCAAAATATATCCTTAAAAAGGCTTAGCTGACAAATATATGAATTATGACAAGCTACTCATTTTTCACACCATATAATATACATATACATGCATACTATGCAGGTATCATGTACATATATTTGTATATATGTGTAGGGATTTTGTGAGAAAATTGAGTATATGCATATACAACGTACATTATATTGTGAGAGAAAATGAATGCCTATATACATACATATATATGTGTATATATATATATATATGCATATATATATATATATATATATAGCATATGGTTAGGATCTTTGATTTCATAGGTACAGGGAACTCACAGGGTTCTTCTCTCAGTGTAAATGAGAAATTCTATAGTAACTTCTAGTCTTAAGAGAGCTTCATGTGAGTACTCCGAGGTTAAGTGACTTGCCCATGGTCAGTGTGTGTGTCAGTGTTAGTGTGTGTCAGTCTAGACTTGAATCCAGGTCTTCCCAACTCCAAAGCTATCTCACTATCCAATATGCTACACATCTTGTGTGTGTGTGTGTGTGTGTGTGTGTGCGCGTGTATCATTTCTAGTTTTTGCTTAAGGCTCTCTCCTTTTTTAAGGCTCTCTCTTTCAAGCCTGAGTTATTTCTTTTTCCCTGAGCTTACCATTAAAGTCACCTATTTGTCAACAAAGGGACATCATTTCTGGTCAGTGACAGGACCAGCTGTCACTCACTGTTCTTCCAGATGTGGTGATGCCATATCCATTCAAGATGATATATTGTGAACCTTTCATGTATACCTCACACTTGTGCCCAAAGAGCAGATACCACGGGTTGTCATGAAATGAGACAGGAGTTCCTTCAAGGCAAGCTCTTTGAGTCAAACACTTGCTGGCTTCTGAGGTTGCAGTCATGATGACTTCATCAGTAAGAGACATACTACAAGAGACAAGCTGAAGTTGGGAAAGCATGAAGCAGAATAAGCCGCAGAACTAAAAACCAAAGTCGTTATGGGACAATAAAAGACACAATCAAATTTCCAATTAAACCCTCTCAATAAGATCATCAAATAGATTTGGTGATGTTACCCACAAGGTGTTTCTTTTATAAGGAAAATTTGAAAGAATGGACTTTCCTAAGTGAATCTGCTCAGTCTTAGGTAGTACAGAAACCTTGTATTACTAAAGCTATTCAAATTCCAAATGTTCCTTGGATGATAATAACTGTGTTCGAATTGGAAAATAATATCCATCATAATTGTACCTAATACCTATGGGATTCTATAAGTTCTTTTTGGGGATTAGCTTACTGATTAACAAGTGACAATATATTGCTAATTTCCTTGAAACTAACTATTAATTTTAGGAGTTCCAGCAACTTGGATCAGGAATGGGTAACTACTTTAGGTTATCACTATAACAGAGGCCTCTCACAAAAACCAGGCCTGTCTTAGAAAGTAGAAGACTCTGGATTTTTTGTGTAATTTCTAGGACTTTCCTAAGGATACCAGTTTCTCTTGAGAGGTCCAGCTGTCTCAAGTGATATCTCACAGGTCGTTAAAACAAAAGGCATTGTGGGTTTGAAGAGGAACAACATTGACAACGGCGCTTTTTTGGCTCTTTCTTAGAGACATCTGGCAAACTTGAAGGTTGCATTTAGAGGAAAAAAATTCAAATGCTTAAAGGTTGTAGGAAAGTGATCTTTTGTCCCTTTTCAAATCAAGAAAGCATTGAGCACTTACTATTTGCAAAAAACTCTACTGCGTACAGTAGATACAAAGAAATGTGACACTCTCCTTAACTAATTGTGTAAATGATGTGCCAAAGTACCAACTATGTACTTGAGACAGAAAGTGTTATAGAAATTTCAGGGGAGGAAGAACTTCTTTTTGGCTAGCGTAGTCAGGGAAGGCTTGAAGAAAAAAGTGATATTTCATTTGAGAGAATTTAAATAGCCAAAGAAGGCATACAAGGAAAAGAGACTAATATGAGTAAAAATGCAAACAAGGAAAAGCACAAAATGTTATTAGGAATAAATCCGTGTCATTGAAGTATACCGTTCCTTTCTGGGAGAATGGGAGATGAGATAGAAAAGGTAGACCAGGGTCAGGTTGGGAGAGGCCTTGCCCCAGTTTTCTTTTGTTTTTGCATAATTTTGACACTGGTCAAAATCTTTGGAATCATAGATCCACTCCTGAAAGACTGTATTTTGAGGGAAGGACAGAGGGGGCAAAATCAGTTGGGGGTCAGGGAGAACTGTCCCTAAGGCTGTCAGCTTTGACTTTAGATTATGAAATTTGTAAGGAAGGACATTTCAAATGTAGGAACATTTGTTCCAAGCAGTGGTCTATTTTTGACTGATAACAATGCTAATATAACCTGATAATATGGTGCAATCAAATATGTTACTGCAAACTGAGAAAAATTAATCCTTCTACCACTAATCTATCTGATACCACTGTGAAGGCATCTTTCATTTCTTGTGAGTCAGAGCAGCAGAATACAATCCTGTATTTTTCTTTTTATGGGTTTCAAGGGCTATGTGCCTGCAGTTTACTCAAATCAACACTAGGTGATGCTCTTGCAGCCTTGTAAGGATACCGAGCCCCCTGCTTCTCTGCAGGTGAGTGGAATCCACAGTGTTTCCAACCATTTTTTATTGTAGGATTTGATGTAACATATTAGTGATGTTATTGCAAAAGGATGTTGATTAGGGGAATGCTGTGAGGTAAGCTCACTAGTCTTACTCTGGGAATCTGTTTCTACTCATCCCTGTAGCCAAAGGCAGCTTCAGCCATAGATAGCCGTAAGCTGCCTTGGCTGTTATACTTAGAATCATAGAACTTAGAACCCAGAAGAAGCTTATACATCATCTAGTCCAGTCCTCTCATCTTACATATATGGACTATAGTGTAGGAGAACCGAGGTCACGAGCGTTGTAAGAGCTGAAGACAAGACTAGAAGCCAGGGTTCCTGACTCCCATTTCAATGCTCTTCTTACTTCCCCATGAACTAAAAACAGGGGTATTGGGAGCTAATCAGAGCTGAGACAAAGCATAGATGGTAAGACCTTCATTTTATGTTTAATATAGATTTTATATTTAGGTTTTATTTAGGGCCCAGTGGTATCTCATCAATCAATAGACAGCACAGTGATAACATTAGTTTTGAATTGGCCATTAGGGTTGGAAATATCTGCTCTGGATCAAACACAGATATTCCCCAGAAACTTTTTAATGATATGGTTCATGGGATAGATCAGATTCTCTCAATGAAAAATGAATGCTCACATTGGTGTAGGCTCATGGGTTCCTTCCTGAAGCATTTCCTTTTGTCTAGGTCTAAGCTAGGATGTCAATTATAAGCCAAGTTTCTTTATTTTTAAATAGAAGTGATTCAATTCTCACTTCAACAACGTGTTTTCTTCTTGTTAAATATTAGAATCATTCTGTAATGTGTTGTAAGATGCCTTCTTCCATCTCTTTTTGTACTGGAGAAAAAGATCAAAAGAATTTTATTTATTGTCCCGTTATTAGTACATATGGATGTCCATCCAACATGCAGAAATTTATCGAGGGCTCAATGTGTGTATGACTCTGTGTTAGGTACCGATGTGCCAAGAAATATAAACTCTCTGTTCCTTATACACACATATAATATATAGTAGAATGTATAAACCTGTGCTTGATATGTACATATAGTATATATTATAATGTAACATCTAAAATATCTTCTAGTGCCAAATCAGTGTTTCTATTTTATCAATCTTCAAAGTAATTTTAAATTTCCATTAAAGAGCATTATAACATACTGCAGCATATGTTATAATGTGACGTATATTATCTTTTATGTACATATGAGACACAGAGGATTTCTCAGTATGCAAGTGTCTGAGTCATGTATAATATAACATACATTACTTTATTATAATTATATATTATATAGTGCAATATAGATATACATATGAATATAACAAGATAGGGTAGCCTAAGATAAATACCAAATGACATCAAGTACAATAGGACCTCACAAAAGGGAGAATTCACTGATGGCTTGAATGGAGGTAGGCTTTGATGTGGACCCTAAAGTAAAAGCAATCCTTAGATAAATGAAGAAAGAAGTGAGCTACGTAGAGGAGAAAAAAACAAATACACAGGCAGGAATGTACACGGTACATTTCTTAGAATTTACTTACCAGAGTAGACCATTCTGACTGGAGAAGATGGTTTCTGTAAGGGGATTGGGATGTTTGTAGTGAGCAGGAGATAGGGGCCAAATTGTTAAAGGCCTTAAATGCCAGACTCATAGGCCAATGATTCCCCTCAGGGCCTTTGAAGTTGTCTGTCTGGACTTCTAAAGCTGAAGTGCCATTCTCTGCCTTTATGAGAAATGCCCAGTTAGCGCCACCCAGGGATGTTTAAACCATCCTGGTTATGGCAGAGGTTGACTGTTACTTGGAATGGCAAATCCAGCACAATACAGGAGCAGGTTTTGTCCTTCCCTGGAGATCTGGTCCTTAATCATTTACTCTTGACAAGGAACAAAGGAATAAACAAGAGCAGAGCAGGTTCCAGGATTTTTTTTCTGATCCAAGTCAATTAGATGAGCTTTCACTGGACTGGATTGAGTTTCTCTGAAATTATTTTTCAAAGTAAAATCAACAAGAGCAGGCACACATACTGCCAGCTTTTCTGCTTGTTAGCCCGTAAAATGAGCAAAAATCACTGGTCGGCACCCACTGAGCTTCCAAGTTGGGGCTTTTGAAGTGCAAAGTCAACCGAAATGTTGGACTAAAACTCTGAACATGCCCTTTTTGCCTTATTTTGTCTTTTATTTGCAGACTTCAGAGGATGTTTCCATAATAGTCTGAATCAATACCACCATGTACATTCTGTATTTTTCAACTGAGAAATCAATTGTTTCGGGAACAAATATTATCACTTCTGGGGTCTGCTTGCGTGTGTGTGTGAGAGAACTGGTGCTCACAATATGACCATTTAAATAGTGAATGATGTTTTTATACTGTAAGATACAATTTAATTAGCAAAATCAAATCAGAACTGCGTTTATTTAGAAGCAATCACAATGCTTTAAGCAGCACAGATAGATAACCTCAATGCAGAAAACAGATACCCAGTGCTGAAGCATTCATACTACCTGCTCTGTGTCTGACCAGTTTCACGTGTATGTTTTCCTGATAATGGATGTTTTAACCTCAAGTGCCCACCTTTGTTTTATTCTGAACATTTTGGATGCAAATCTTGCAGAAATGAACAGCACCATGCACTTTTTCCTTAAGCAGACTTAACTTCAAAAAAGCCTGATGCAGAGTAGTGCAATGAAAGGAATTCAGAGGACCAGCTTTACCCTTTACTACCTGTGTGACCTTGGGCAAGCCACATAACCGACTCACTGGGCCTCAGTCTCCTCATTTTAAAATGGAGGGGGGGTGACATCTAAACTCTTTTCTAACCCTAAATCGATGATCCTATTTTCTCAACCTTCAAAGTAAGTTTAAATTTCTATCAAAGAGTATTATCTCTCCTTTATGAGGCTCCCTGACCATCCTGCCTAGGGCTAATGAATACATTGCATGTATGTTTGTACTCCAACCACCAATGTTGGATGCAACCTCTGTAAATCTGGGGACAAGCTGAATGAGCTAAATATGCATCAACTTGATGATGAGTCTATCATAAATAAACGATGTCTGTCTTTCAGTGACAGACTTTTCAGAGCTAGTAGGAGTGGCCAAAGCTTGCTTTCTGCAGCTCAATTCACTTTGGGAAAGCCCAAATTCTCAGGAAATACATCTTTCCATTTGGACTAAATTTACATCTCTGGAGTTTCCACCCGTTGTCTCCAGTGCTGCCCTCTAGGGTTTGAAGAATCAAGTCTGATATTTCTCCCACATATTCAGACACTCAAATACTTGGTCAACTACAGCATCTAATAGTAGGTGCTTAATAGATTTTGTATTGTTGATTGAACTGTCACATACACAAACCCTAAGTTTTTTCCTCTCCTGGTTCAACTTGGCAAATTCTTTCAACGAAACTTCATATGGTTCAGAAGCCTTTCATCATCTTGTTCACCTTCCACCCGGTGATCTTTAGCTTGTCATCGTCCCTTCTACAACGTGACACTTCATACTGAACACAGTACTCCAGGTGCGTTCTGACCAGAACAGATTACATGCATATGCTTATGCCCTTTTTCATCCAGTTAATGTAGCTTTTCATATAAAATGATAGGGTTTTTTGACTGCCATAATACACATTTGACTAAGAGTGAGCTTATGACACACTATATGCCTCAAATTTTTTTTGTCTCCCCCATCTGTGCTCAGTGATCTTGGATTTATGAAACTGATTTTGTGAACCAAAATTGCAGATTTTACAAGTCTGTCTATTAAATTTCATCTTATTAGATTTGGCCCAAATCTAATAAGATTTGGGGTCCTAATAGTCATCTAGCATGTGAGTTATAGTTCCCAGCTAAGCATGCCAAAAATGTCTTCATATGAATCATTGATAAAAAGATTAAAAATCACAAGGCCAGAAACAGATCTCTGTGAGAAACCTCCTTCTAAATTGACATTGACTGATAAATGACTACTCTTTTGTTCTGTTCACTCACCCAGTTTAATATCAAGTTGATTGTATATTATTGCCTAGCCTACAATCTCTCCATCTTGTTTACAAAGATGACATGAAAGACTTTGTGAAATACTTTGCAGATACTGAAGCAAACTGTATCTATAGCATTCTCCCTTTGACTTTTTAACAATTCTTCTGTAAAAAAAGGAAATTAATTTACTCTGGCATTATGTATTCTTGAAATGATATTCACTCTTCATATTATTAATACTTTCCCTTCTAGATGTTCACTGACCATTCGTCCCCTTTAATAATAAATCCTAGGCTTTTACTAGGTATCCAAGTAATATTCACTGCAGATTCTACTATCTTCCTTTTTTAAAAAAAATCAAAACAATATTTATCCTCCTCTATCACCATAGCGTCTCTTCTATCCTTTGTGATCTTTCAGGGATCACTGACAGTAGCTCAGTGATCATATCTACTAGTTCTTCCAGTAACTTAGGATCTCTTCATTAGTCACTAGTTATTTTAACTATGGAGTTCTCTTATTATCTCTTTATTTAGTCATAAACTTCAACTCCTTATTAGTCATTTATTTTGTCCTTTCTACTCCAAACATCATTTTCTGTGGTAAAGGGAGGAAAAAAAGAAGAGAGATGAGTTAATTCTGCCTTTTCTATATTTTCCACACAGAGTAATCATCCTGTCCTTTCTTTGATACCTTTCTTCTCAATATAATTTTTTAAAAAAACCCTTTTTGTTGTCCTTAACACACTTCCCTAGCTGAAGCTAATTTGTAGCTTTATGACTCAGAGTTCTAACATACAGTATATTTTTGTATATATCTGCTACCTGCCCTTGTTTCCATCATCTACTTAACTGTTTGAGATCTAGGTCAGTCAATAAATTTACTGTTTTCCTGTTGGTCTTTTTAAATAATTCCCACTTTTACTCCTTATGCAAGATTGTGTCTTTAGATTTTTGTTCTTAAGGGCTTCACATTCCTCCTGATCTGACTTCTGCTTTAAGAAGAAATGAAAGAAACAAGCATTTGTTCAGCACTAAAGTTACTATGTGCCAGGCATTGTGCTAAGTACTAGAGATACAAATGCAAGCCAAAAAAAAGTCCCTTCCCTTGAGGAACTTACACTGTAATAGAGGAAGACAACACAAAAAAGGGAATTGAAAAAAGCAAGACTGGTGAGGATGAGGAAGGTACCTAGGACAGGGCTGAAGGCAGCCCAGCCTCTTTCATAAAATGGAGGCTCCAGGAGCAACTCATTGATGGGAGAAGGGATAGGGTGGGTCTTGTGGAGAAATAGTACAGAGCAAACAGATTTCAATGGCAGGCTGTTCCAGGACAGGGAGGTCCCAAGCTCTGAGAGAAGGTCCAGGGTGAGCTAGCAGTTTAATTTCATGAAGTTCAGAAAGTCAGAAACTGGACAAGGTGGAGAATTCTCTAGAATCCCTTAGAGTTCCACTTAATCTTTCTCTAAATCCTTAGAAATCTGTTCTCCCTCAGTCTAGGGTATAAATTTGCTCACTCCCAGCTTTCTTTAACTCTATTGAGAATTATAAGATACAGCAGTCATTCCCCCTCCCCCATCTCCCTAAGAGCGCATCATTTCTACTTCAATAGCCTACTCTTTTTCAGTGATGAGAATCAGACCAGTAAGAACAGCTCTCACCATTGCCTTCTCCATGTACTGAAGAATAAAATTATAATTAAGGCAAGCCAAGATATTTTAGATGCTCCGCTTTCAATAGAGAGGAACTCTAGCAGAAGTTCTAATACTTGAAGTTTCACATCACCACTGTAGTCTGCTTCCATGTCAGTCTTATGATTTATTTCCCAAATTCCTCAAATATTTCCTTTTGCTTTCCAGATGATCTGTAGCATATTCCCATGGCAATATCACTTTTGTTTCTCTTTCTACTCATTCTTGCCCAAATGCTTCTGAAGTTCAGAAGAGATAGCTTTTCAATTAAATCATAGGCTCTAAGTGAAGACCAAAGATTCCCTCATATAAAGAATGCACATGAACTTTGTGACATGAATTTTGGCTGTTCAGAGACCTTTTCTGATTATATATTCACACTATTCTACATAGTTCAGACTGTTATAAGTTAATGAAGATTCCATGTCACTTGAACTCATCCTAAAACATTTCTTGGGCAAAATTGTGAAGTAGGTGAAACATATATTAAACACACTTTTCCCCTTCACAATCATCTCCCGTTATAACATTTCTTCATTTATTTTCCCCTTCCTTCTGGGTAATCTACAGCATGTTCAGATGACAATATCCTTTCTGTTTTCCCTCTACGCATCTTCCTATGAACATAGATCATTTTATTTATCCAATAAAGGTATTGATATAATTTAAAAGATCAGTTTGTGTTAGACAGTTCAGGAAGCTAAGAATGCTTTAGGTCTATTGCGTAAGCAGAATAAATGAGTCTTATGTTAAGCCCTGCTGACCTGGTCTGGGGAAAATGCACAGCCAATAAATACTAAGCTATCTATCTCAGCACCTTAGTGGAACTAGGTGATTCTGGAAAACAAGCTTTCATTTCTGGAAACACAAAATGGTCACAAACTGGCTTTGCCAATGACTTAGGAGTTTGGAAAGTCTTCTCTACTTGCAGAAAAATGTTTGCAGCCACCTCACAAATTTTTCTTCTTGCAATACTCACAGGTAACTCTCTTGTCTTATTTCTTACAAGAA
Source organism: Phalanger gymnotis (assembly GCA_028646595.1). Lineage (NCBI taxonomy): Eukaryota > Metazoa > Chordata > Mammalia > Diprotodontia > Phalangeridae > Phalanger > Phalanger gymnotis. The sequence goes on along the minus strand of CM053626.1, from coordinate 262,437,622 downwards.
ATTAACAAATCACATCTTTCAGTTTTTTTAAAAATATTTTGTTTTCCAATAATGTTTAATAACTAAAGTTGATTTCCTTATTAATACATTTCTTGGTTGACAATTAGAATATTTAAATAATGAAATTCAGGGTAGGCATCATTGTAAATTAAGCCCAAGGTTTCTGTGTCTAATTTTAAAAATGACTTTAGATGATTAAATCAAGGAAACATTACAATTTAACTAAAGCTTTTGAAAATTAAATGGCTTAGATCATAAATTTCTATAGAAAGCAGTTCCTACTAGCTGCTTCAATAACAATGTTTCATAATAAGATAAGAATTACTTTTAAATCTCTGTAATATACAGCAATAGGGTCAGGGTTTTTTTTAAATGTGTATTAATTAATGTCATTTCCCCCAATATTCCAATGGATCTGTGATCTCATCAATGTGGATTTTTTCTTTCAAAGATACAGAGCACGAATGGATGGAAACTTTAGGATGTGTCAGGTAATAAAATATCACGTAAGCATAATTGTTTTAAAATTTTATTTTCAATATTAAAAATGAAATTCCAGAGACCAAGGAATATTGAGAAGAGAACATTTTAAAAATCATAATATTTAGCTCAGCAGACAAGTTAAGTACACAGAACCAAAAAACAATAACTTTAGAAGTTTCTTTCTTAGACCACATATACTTGAGCTAAACACATCAGCTTGGGCACAGTTTAAAAAAAAACAGTCAAGATGCCTGAACGATACAGACAATCCTATAAATATTGCTTAATCTGTTCATCTTGATTGACAGTGGACTTTGTTCTTTGTTCATCATCTGTCAAATAGCTGGCAAAGAGGTTTCATTACTTTTCCCGTTTTTATTTTTCTACGTGTATCAAATAAGATATTTTTGACCTTGTTTTCCCTTTGCAATGTCAAAGTCAAATGGCTTATGATGTCTAAGCAGAGGGAGGAAAGGGGAAAGGAATAAGTATTTATATAGCATCTACTAGGTGCCAGCCACTGCGATAAGTGTTTTATAATTATTATCTCACTTAATCCTCACAACTACCCTTTGAGGTAGGTGCTGTTACTATCCTGATTTTACAGTTGAGGAAAGTGAGCAAACAGAGGTTAAGTGAGTTTCCTAAGGTCGCTAGCCTCTGAGGCTAGATTTAAAATCTGTTCTTCCTGAGTCCAGGCCCAGGAGTCTATACACTGCATCGCTTAGCTGCCTCTAAGGATAAGTATATATCGATATTTATCTTTTTATTTTCCATGCCTAATTCTACTAACCATTTAGACTTTTAGTCTTTAGTTTATGTTCACGTAGACTAGAATGTACATCTTTTGTCTCTTGCATTTCCCTGCAACTAACCAATCGATAAGCATTTGTTAAGTTCCTGTTATGTACCAGGCATTATGCTATACTCTGGGGATAAACAGATGAAGGCAAAGTAGTCCCTCTGCCCCCCAAAAGTTAACATTCTAATGGAGGAAACAACTTGTACGTATATAGGTATATACAAACTATGGTACAAGGAGATCTTAGCGGGAATGGCACTGACAGCTTAGGGAAAACTAGGAAAGGCCTCCTGGAGGTGACATTTAAGCCAAATCTCAATAGAAACAAAAGATTCAGAAAGGAAGAAGTAATGAGAGAGAGCCTGCAAAGATACCTTGATGGGAGATGAAATCATGCATGAGGAAGAATGAGTAAGCCAACATGCCTTATCACAGAGTGTGCAGAGGAGAGTAATATTTAAGGTAAGTTGTAAGGAGCTTTGCACAAGGATGGTAAATGAACATATAGTCGTTTATGAAGGCAACAAGAAAGGGAGAATAGAGAGAAAAGACAGGGGACCCTTAGAAGACATCCACAGTTAATCGATTGAGATCCAGCAAAAAAGATAGAGGAGAACCAAGAGGAGATAAATGACTTGCCCAGAGAAAACAGGAAGGGAAAAAAATTGTTCAATCAATCCACAAGCATTTCTTAAATGTCTACTAGTATGGGCACTGTGCTAAGCACTGGGGATACAAGGAGGCAAAAAGACAGTCCCTACCCTCAAGGAGCTTACAGTCTAATGAGGAGGTAGTGCATTTCAGGCATGCGGGCAAAAGTACAGAGAGGAATGCTATGTAAGGGCAACAGCACGCAGGGCAGTTTAACTGCAATATAGTATGTGACTTGGAATAATACATAACCACTCTGGAAAGACAGACTGGAGCCACATTGTGAAGGAGTTTAAAAGCCAAAAAGAGGAATGTATGTTTTATCCTTGATGCAATAAGCTTAAGGTTAGGGAAGAGGATGCTAATGGTGACTGGCCTCTACTTTCTTAAAGAAGTACAAGATGAGGTCCTTCGTTGAGCAGACGGGAAAGAAGAGAGGGAATGGTAAGGGAGAACAAAAGAGAAAGAAGATTTAACACAGCAGTTGCAGGAAAAGTGATAAGTCAAATTAGGCAAGAGTTAAAGGATTGCCTTGCATCAATGAGGAGTTGAGATTATATACATATATATATATGTGTGTGTGTGTGTATGTATATATATATGTGTATATATATATATATATATATATATATTTGTTGTATGATTTGGAGTTACATGCTTATCTCCAGTATTGTCTGATCTGTTTCTTTAGAACAAGGAATAACCTTCCATTTTTTGGTCCTAGTTAGGGGTCTTGGTTGTATCTATCTCCTTGAATTGCATTTTCAAATTTACTTTCTTTGTTAGCCCGTGCTTTGGTGTATAAACATCTGAGGTTTGGACAATTGTTGTTCTCCATCCCGATGCCAGTTTTTTCTCCTGTGAATTGTTGGGTGACTATACAACTGTCCCTCTCCATAGTATCTACTTTAACAATTAGATCTGGACATGTTCCTCACTCCTCTCCATATTTTAACGTATGAATCAGTCCATTTGCTTACCTCATTTAATGAAAGGTTTAACTTTACCAAAATTTTACAAAAATCACTGGTGAAGAGTTGGAAGACACCACGGGAACCATCTTGTCCAACCTATACTTGAAAAAGAATCCCTTCTAGAAGATAGCAGAAAAGGAATATTACAGCTTTTGCTTGAGATGGAGAACCTATGAGGTGTGTGTTCCATTTTAGAAGAGCTCTAATTGTTACAAAAATTTTCCTTTAATCGAGCCTGAATTTGCCTTTTTCCAATCTCTGCTCATTGCTTCTGATTCTCCCCTTTGGGAAAAAAAGAACAAATTTGATCTCTCTTCTAACTGACAAGCCTCCAATACTTGAAGATAGTTATGGCCCTCTAAATCTTCTCTCCACCAGGGTCATTTCCTTCAGCCAATCCTCCTGTGGCATCATTTCAAGGTCCCCAATCTACCTGCTTGCTCTCTTCTGGATGCCTTCTAGCTTTTCAATAACATTCCTAAAAGGTGGACCCAGAATTTTTTTTTGAATACATGTGTGTAGCTTTACCTATATCCCTATTTAAATTCGTCTTTATTAGATTTGGCCCAGTGTTCTAGCCTCTAATCATCCTGACTGTCTTCCAATGTGCAAACTATCCCTCCTAAATCTTAACCAGGCCTTTATCCGAATCAGTGATAAATAATTTAAATCCAAGATGATACTGAGCCATTAATCACTATTCTTTCAGTCTACCCATTAAACATTTTAAAAATCTAATTGTCTTATTGTCTAGCCATCTTTTCTCCAGAAATAGCATGAGAGAGACTTTGGAAAATTATAAAAATGTAGACAGCTTCATGTAAAGTATTCCTTGATCAGCCAATTTACACGCATAGTCAAAAAAAAAAAAGGAAGCAGAGTTAGTCTGGGATGCCATGGTCTTGATATAACAGTTGATAGAAAAAGTAATAGTAATCTGTGGTTACTATTTCTTCTCTAGATGTTCATTCCTTTAATAATACATCCTTGAATTTTGCCAAGAATTAAAGTTAATCTCACTAGCCTATAGTTTCTGTTCTTCATTTTGCTCTTTCTTAAAAATGGGGAAATTTTGCCCCTTTTCAATTCCGTAGGACTTTGAAAATTCATCATGATCTTTCAGAGGTCATGGACCACGGCCCTGCCATCTCATCCAGCAGTGTTTTTGGTACTTTAGCATACAGTTCATTTGGATCCAATGACTTGAAGGTAGGGGCTCTCTTACGACTTCCCTGCTCATTTTTGGCATCACCTTCCTATTAGCCATACTTGTTCTGTCCTTCCCAGTCCAAAGGACTGTAAGAGACGATTAGTAAGGCACATTCCAGAGTTATAACAGCCATGTGCATTTTCATTCTGCTCTATATATTTAGAATTTTTTAAAAATAAGAAAGGATCATGTATATCACAAATGCCATAAAAGATGCTGACCTAGGAAGATTTTACATGGAATTAATTGCAAAGATCTGCTTTTAAAAATTTCCCCAAATTCAGCATTTCCAAGCTATCTTTGTATAATATTGAAGAAATTGTGCTGATTCCTCAGTGGGACCATCTGGGTAAGATGCAGATTTCTCATACTCAAATCCTTACACAAATTTTTTTTTAAAAAATCAAGGTTATGACTACTTTTTAGGAAAGTAACAAAAATCTATGAGGCTTTTTTAAGGGAAAAAAATTATTAAAATCTTACCTAAAACAGGAAACGCCCACTCGATAGAATTTGCCCATTCCTACCACATAATACAATGGGAAGAGTCTTAACTTGGAGTCTGAGTTCCTTAGTTCAAATTCTACCTCTGACACTCAACTACCTGTGTGACCTAGAGTAAGTCATTTAATATCATTGACAGCCTCTGAAGTCTTTTCCAGCCCCAACTCTTTGACCCTATGATGGAGTGAATGGAATGCAGATGAGTAGAATGTATATATTACAGTATAAGAATAATTCTTTCCTGGTGCCTCCTAAAATAAAAGAAGTCCATTGTGAAGTCTAACATTGGACATTCCAAAGATATGGAGAAAATGCAAGTGGTCTTATTAGGGAAGGTGTTGAACTTGTCCTTGCAATCTAAAAATTTTGGAGCCTTCCTGAAAAGAAAGGAGATAGCTAAATACTTTGAGCATCAAGAAGCTGCTCATGCAAAAAGGAATAATAAAGATGAGCCACAGAAGCTATCCAACGAGAGAGAATCTAACACAGATCGGAGGGAGAAGAACAGGACTGGTTATTATTCTTCAGTCATTTTCTAGCCATGTCCAACTCTTCGTGATCCCCTTTGGAGTTTTCTTTGCAAAGATACTGGAGTGGTTTGCCATTTCCTTCTCCAGCTCATTTTACAAATGAAACAGGGTTAAGTGACTTGTCCAAGGTCACACAGCTAATAAGTGTTTGAGACCAGATTTTAACTCAGAAATATGAATCTTTCTGACTCCAGGCCAGGTACTTTATACCTACTGTGCTACCTAGCTGCCCTCGTAGGATTAGTTAGTGACTTCCTTCTCAGGCCAACCACCGATGGACCTGACAACAACAAAAGAGAAGTCCGTTGTCACATGTACAACAAAGCATCTCCCCAAATTTATCAAAAGAAATGATTACTTCCCATTCTGGTGACTCATAAGGGCACAAAGCGTACCACCAGTGAAATATAAAAAGAACAGCCAAAGATTACAGAGACTCAAGCAAGCCACTAAGGACCATAAGGGCACAAATGATCTTTTCCCATTGATTTGGGAAGTGAACAGCTGGCTAAGAAGATGATGTCTGAGATCTGAGATCAGAATTTGGAAATCTGGATCACAGCTTAAATATAGGAATGACAGGCTCTGGACCAGGAACAAGGTACTAGTAATAAAGGATGAGTAAGAATTAATTTTCACGATATCTCATAAATCTAATCAGAGGTAATAAGCTAAAAACAGAGCAAGAGGCAAAAGCTGCCTAGGTATAATCACCAAGCTGGATATCATAGAAAATACCTACAAGGAAGGAAGAAGAATACCAGTCGAAACACATGCAAGTTCATCTGAAAGACAAAATCCAAGAAAGGATCATAGCATAGCATACCTTCTGCCCAACCTACACAATCTGAACTCATAGGTTTAGAAATTGGGTGTCCGGGGTGGGGGGGGGGTGACCACTGTCAGGTTCTAGAATTCTCTGTGAGTCTACACTCCTAAAACTATGAGTCATTAAACCACACCTGTGACCAGTGAGCACAATTAGCTCAAAGCAAAGACGTTTACTGAGATGGCAGATTAACTTTTTTAAAAAAGTGGCTACAAAACATCTCCACCCCAAATCCCTCCCCAACTTAGAATCTAAAGCAAACTCTCCCATATTCTATTCTCCGACCATCTCTGTGAAATTGCCAACTGTATTCTAACTGACCCCAGAGATCATACTCTGGAGATTCTAATCCTTTCCTCTCTGGAACTTCCACCCTGGAGCCCTGTGGTCCTGATTGATCACTGTCTCACAATTTCAGGCAAATCCAAGTGTGGTTCATTTCCTTCCTTACTCTCTGACCATCTCCTTCACAGCTTTGCCAATGCCTTTTCTCCATGGGTATGACAGTTCCTCTGTTTTCACCTTTCTAGTCCTGAAACCATAATCACCTCTTCCTTTGTTATGAGTTGCATTAATCCACTTCACTATAACCCAACTCACCATTGCTTTAATTTTTAAAACCAAAGTGCCCCTCCCTGGCCTCTGCTCCCTCACCTATGTAGTTTGTCTCTCCCTATTTGAATGTAAGTTTCTTGTAGGCACAGGAATACTTTTGATTTTGTATTTGTATACACAGTCATGCAATAAATGCCTTTTCATTCATTCCACAGCAAATCTACACAGCATCTGCAGAAAGAATGAGCACTAACTTACAAAGTATTCAGGTGGTAAGGTACACACATCAGAAACACACGTAACCAAAGCAATTCATCTTCCATATTTCTGGGCCCCGATGCCTTTTCCTTTCTTATGGCATTCTCACACTATCACCACTGGGTATAACATCTCTCTTGCGGTAGCTACTCAGTTAGACCTTCTGAGTTGGCTCTGCTTTATAGCTTGACTTTTGCTAGCAAGGACTAGTTCTTTCTTGAATCCATAATCAGCTCTCTTCTCTCGAACACAACTTCTGGGGTGTGACTTGACTTGCTTTGGAAGGATTGTCACCTTCTCTCTGTTCCATCTTAAAAAGCAAGTGATTCCTTTGCTGCTGATTGAAGAACTGTCCTCTGGATGGGCACTGTGAATAATCCTGATGAAGAAGCCAAATGGGGTTGGCTGTTATAATCACTTATTTATTTACATTCTGGTCCCAGCAAGTTACACTTCTAACTCAAATCTATTTTGAGTAAAAATGACTCATCCATATGCTGACGCAGAGTTAGACTGAGCTTCATTATGCCAGGAGGTATGGTCGAAGAACCAAAATATACATAACATATTCATCGATCACTTGTTTTATTGAAGAAATGGAGAACTATTAGTGCTGTTGCTAATCGTATTTGTTCATTTGAACTGCAAACAAAAGACTCATAAACATCCATGTAAAGGGGCTTTTGTTGAGGCATTTCTCCCTGCTGATTTTTAAAAAATAAACCCAAATAGTTTCCTGGGTAGACATCATCTTTTTGCTTGGTATCTGAAGTGGCCAGTGACAGTTCAATTAAAAGAACAAATGAGAATCTTTCCCACAACTAACCGTTTCAGCCATTTAATCTATCAAAAGGAGCTGAGTGTTGCAACTGGGAGAGAATAATAATAACTGAGACATAAAACACTTTAAAGCTTGAAGACAACTTTATAGACATTGTCTCTAGCCTAAGAGAGAAGTACTAAAGGCATAATTATCAACATTTTACATATGAAGATACTGAAGCTGAGTAGTTAAATGACTTGCCCATGGTCACACAGCAAGTAGAAATGAAAGAAAGAATGCAAAGACAGATTTTCCTGTCTCCAAATTCAGGATTTTGTCTTCTTTTCTCATACCACCTCCCCAACACGTGTGGTTATTTACTCAAACAGTACAACTTGGTCTTGCCAAATCAGACCTGGCACTGTGCAAAATGGTCGACTTGGTTTTCAGTAGCTCCTCACCTTCCTCCTACAGAAAGTCTTTCTCCTGGTTTTAGTGCCCCCAAGCTCTTAAGACCCAACTCCTTATGACCAGGCCATACCTGCCTAGGCTTCCCTGTTGCTATGATCCTACAGGGACTTCTACTATAACCCTGAAATTGAGGTCAAACTCACTACTCCATAGTTTGTACATGCTATTCTTACCACCACCACCTCTTTTTTTGAAAACAGGAATATTTGCCTTTTCTTTACCCTTCCCCCATCTTGAGTTACTTCTCTTATTTCCTAAGACTTTTAGGGGCTCAACAGCTACCTCTCCCACTTTTTTCAGTAGCTAAGGATAGACTTCACCTGGACTAAGCAATTTTCCTTTTCCACCTCAGATTCCCCCTATTTTTCCCATTGAATCCTTGCTTCTGTTTCCTCTAGGAGCACTTCATTTTCCCTAGACGAACTAGAATGTAGAAAGGTGTTTCTTTACCTTTTCTTAGAGTTAAATCATCAATTCATCTCTTCCATACTTCTGGGTCCCTCTGTCTTTTTGCTTCTTATGGTTTCCTACAATGATCCCCATTCCCCTCCAATGGTTATAAGATCTCTACTGGGCTGTAGTAGGAAGGCCAAATTTATGATCTCAAATATAATCATATATATATTTGAATGGTTCGAAACTGCAAGGTATGAGAGATTCTCTAAGTAGAAAGCATCAAAACATTTATTTAGGCCCCACAGCAACAGATTTGCAAACCAGCCTCCCCATTCCGACATCTTGACAAAAAGACTCCAGGCCCAATAAGCCTGCCTCATAAGAGTAACCAGGAGGCCACCGAAGAACAAGATGGTATTTAACCAATTCATATTTACTGGCCTCAAGTCCTTGCTCGCACTCCTGGGTTCACACAGGTCGGCTCTGCTTCTGCAGCTCCTGCTTTGGCTTTTTTCTCAGCTTCAGCTGTAGTTGTCTCTTAGCTCGCCTCTCCTCGAAGCCAAGCCTCTGGCGTCCTCAATCCCTGCCTCAACGATCAGAGACCATTGGTTCCTGAGTTGGCCCCTCTTAAGTCATTAATCTACACCCACATAGGTTTCACACCTGATAGGGCTTTGGGCCTGGGGCTTAGCACTTAACAGCTGAAAGTACTTTCACTCAAAGTAAACAAAAGCCAAACTCCTCAAGTGCTAAGGAGCCCATTTTGCCTTACCAACACATGGGCACCCTGAGACAGTACCTCTTCATAGCTGGACTCTGGGCTACTTCTCTCTTAAATCCATAATCAGATCTCTTCTCTTGAACATAACTTGTGGTATATAACTTGTATATACAGATACCAGCCATTGGACTGGGGCAGAAATGAAATGGTGCACATTCAGCACAAATCACTGATCAATTCCTCCTGCTCTCCATATCTGAAGTACTATTCTTCATCTGGCATTATAGGCTAATCCTTATGGTATCAAACTTTGTGGCTATAAATGTCTATGTGGTGTGATTCCAGATCAAAATGTCTAAGCCCCTGAGATACCATAGAACATAAATAGATACCAGTAAAAAACTTCTGGCATGCAGAGTCCATATCCTATTAATCCCTGCAGCTCCTCTAGGACCTGTCACAATACATTAAATGTAATAAATATTAATAAATGTTTCATGGATGAATGAATATCTTTAGAGTTATTCCTCTGTTTGACCCCAAAAAGCAGAACTAGGGACAATGTGTACAAGCTGCAGAAAAGCACATTTTTGCTTGATAATAAGAAAAAAACATAATAAAGTGAGTGATACAAATGCAGAATGATCAGCTTCAGAAAATAATTCACTTCATCAAGTATTTATTAAACACCTTTGTCCTAAACAGTCTTTTAAGTGCCAAGGATAAAACAACAAAAAGAAAACAGGCCTATCCCCAAATCAAGCAAAGGCCAAGGACCATGGCTCAACAGCGTTAAGGAGATCGGGTTTGGGTTGGATTAGATGGCCTTTGAGGTTTTCATGCCTCCAACATTCTATGATTCACAACCTGGCCCCTTTCTTCCTTTGCAAGTTTCTTATATTTTACATTCCTTCATGAACTCTGCAACCCAGCCATATTGCCTACAACGTCCATCTCCCATCTTCATGCCATTGCATTGGCTCTTTCCCATGCCCGAAATGTTCTCCATCCAGACTTCTCAGAATCCCTGGCTTTCTTTAAGACTCAGCTCAAGTACCACCTCCACAGGAGGGTTTTCCCATATCTAAGCTGTTGCTACCATTCCCTGTAAGGTTACTTGTTATCTACTCTGTACCTTGGGTGTACTGATTTACATGTGTTGTCTCTCCCATTAGAGTGTGAGTTTTCCCTTTCTTAGTATTCTCAGAGCCCAGCACAGTGTCCAGTGCCTAATAAGTGCTTATTGATTGTTGATTGATTCTGTGACTGATTTCTACCTCAATTTCTCTTTAAAGCAATCACTTATTCTATTATGAAATCTAAAGGTAAACTAATTCTAAATGGTCACTGCAAGATAAGTTCATTGTTATGCTAGTGCCTTCCCTCTGAGATTATCTCCAATTTATCCTGTATATATCTTGTCTGTACATAGTTGCTTGCATGTTGTATTCCCATTCGATTGTAAGCTCAGTAAGGGCGGGGACTGATTTTGACTTTCTTTGTATCCCCAGTGTTTAGCACAGTTCTTGGCACACAGTAGGAACTTAATAAATGCTTGTCAACTTGATTTAAATAAACATTATGAAATCGCCATACTTAAATGAAATCCGAATTTCTTCTCTAAAATTTACTCATTCAAGATGTTTTCTATCCTTTAACAGGGATCCGCTGCGAAGACGACATTGATGAATGCTCCTCAAACCCTTGTAAAAATGGCGCGACATGCGAGAACTTTCCTGGGAATTACACTTGCCATTGCCCACCTCAAGACTACCAGGGGATAGTTTATGGGGGAGTGGACTGCCGTGATATTTTTCTGGGCTGTACCCAAAACAAATGTCAAAACAATGCAATCTGCATCCCTTACATACAAAATGCCCAACATGAATACAGCTGCCTCTGTCAACCTGGCTATTCTGGGTCGCTCTGTGACATTATCACTACCCTTTCCTTTGAGGGTAATAGTTTCCTATGGATTGCTAGTGCTCCAGGACCAATCAAGGATTCTCTCTTTAACATAGCCCTTAGTTTTCAGACTGTACAGCCATCAGCTCTTCTACTCCTCCGAGGCGATAAAGACACCTATGTAAAACTTGAGTTGTGGAATGGCTACATCCACCTATTAGTCCAAGTCAATAACCAGTCTAAGGTGTTGCTGCACATTTCCCATAATATCAGTGATGGAGAATGGCATTCAGTGGAGGTAACCTTAGCAGAAGCTGTTACCCTTACTTTGCGTGACAACTCCTGTGTAGAGAAATGTGTCAATAAAACTCCTTCTCCAATTGATAGTGACCAAGCGATGATTGCATTTCAAAACACGTTTTTGGGTGGTTTACCAGTAGGGAAGACGAATGATGGTGCTGCTCTGCTTAACATCTATAATATGCATTCTGCACCTTCATTTGTAGGCTGTCTCCAAGACATTGAAATAGACTCGAATCTCATTACTCCTGAGAACATATCATCAGGCTCATCGTTCAACGTCAAAGCAGGCTGCAATAAAAAATATTGGTGTGAAAATCACCCTTGTCAAAATAGGGGACGCTGTGTCAACTTGTGGCTTAGTTACGAATGCGATTGCTACCGGCCTTACGAAGGGGCGAACTGTTTGAGAGGTAAGAATGCACTATTCGCCCAAAGAAGGTTAAGCCACAAGGCAGAGCAGGGAGGACAAAGCTGCCTGCTTGCTACTACTGCTGGCTAGAAAAGCATAATGAATGACCCTCTAGGACCATTGTTGCTGATTGTCCACTGATGAGAGGAGAAAAAAGGAGGCTAGCAATGTGCCTTAATTATTTTCGGGTTTCCTCCATAAGAAGCCAGGGCTTCGCTCATGCAGAGATGTTAAAATAAGCCAATAGCTCTGACTCATCTGGTACTTTCATCTTGGTGTTTGTAAAATGTCATTAAACTTTAATCATTTGCTGGAGATCAGGGATCTACTTTAAGTCTAATTTGACAGGGAAATACTCCTCAGGGAGGGGGGTCTCAGAAACATCCTCTGTGACTATTGAATACAGGCAGACTCTCCCTCCTATTTCATTTAATGCTCTTCAAGTAAAGGAGCTAAGTCAACAAGCATTTACTCAATACCTACCATGTGCCAGGCACTGTGAAAGAGCTGCAGGATAATTTTTACAAAGCCACTTGACTTCTCCAAGGGGTTATTTTGCAGAGTAGTCTCAGAGGGACATTGTAAAACTTTTGAGCCAGATGGTTCAAAAGGGGCAGGGGGGAAGACACAATCTTATCTCTCAGCAAGTCACAGGAATCTTTTTGCTTTTTTGTTTGTTTCCTTTAGCATGATCCAGCTTGAAATAAATTCCAAAATCTTTAATTCTCAAACATTCCTTAGAGGCAATGTGCACAGTAGATAGAAGGTTGGCCCTGGAGTTAAAAAGGCCTGGGTTCAACGCCTCCCTCTCATGATTACTAGTTGTATGGCCATGGGCAACTCACCCTCACAGTGCCTCCATTAAGTCTCTAAGACTCTCAAGTCTTACAGACAAGTTGCCAGTCTGCATTTGCAGACAGAGTTTCCACAGAGGAGGTTCCCTGGACCAATGAAATCAGAGGTCAGTGTGTGGAGGTAGGGTAGGATCATTTCATAGACTGCCACTGATTGCAATATATACATTCTTTCTTTTCAATATCAACATTATTATTAGCAGTAGTATGATTATGATGCAGTGACAAAGTCTGAAATTTAATTGCAACAGACTGCTTTGAAGTTTTAGCAATAATTTATCCCAAGGTTTGAAAAGCAACGTGGCATATAGAATAACATCTGGTAAATATGCGTTTCTCCTTCATATGAAATGAAATTAAAACCATTCATGGCCAGCATAACCTTCTAACAACATAACCTTATAAGTTAAGAATGGTTAAGAATTATTAGAAACTATTCAGGTTTCTTTATCTCCACCCCCACCCCCTACCAGGACTGCAATATTCTTTACAAATCATGACCCTGTTTCATTATGAGGGAAGGATTCTAGATCTGTGCAATATTTTAAAAGGAATGGCAGTTGTAATATGTGGGATTTTTTTAAAGGATGAGGAGAAGAAACTCTCCGGTTAGGGGGACCCTAAGCAATGTTTCCTTCTTTTTGAAGAAAAGTTGCTGCCAAGTATTTAATTGACACTAGGCAATATTTTCACTACATATTCAAAATAGCAAACAGATGTTGACTTATTTTGATCAACTTCCAGATGTAGTGACCCATGAGGTTAATACTGACCATGCTGATGCTAACCGTCCAAGAAAAGTAGGTTCAAAGGATGTTTGGTTTGGTGGCCTTTGGTTTTATTTCTAAGATTTGTTTTCTTTTTATGGAAGGGAAATAGAAAATTTGGGGTACTAGGCTATATTTTCATGATGTGTTTCCTCTCCACTCATTTCCTGCAGCATCCTCTAATTTCCCACACCATTCAAAATATTTTCTCTTTTAAACACTTGGAAAATTCAAGGTTGCTTAATACGGAAAGATCTTTTTTCCCCCCAAAGTAAGACAGGAGAAAAAAAATCCTTTTCTTCCTGAAAACTGTCATTTTAAATTTAAAGGCAAATATATACATATACACATATGTGTGTGTGTGTGTGTGTGTGTAATATATTTCTACATATCTCCTCACAAGCCAATAGAGAAAGAAAAACTAGTCAGCTAAAAAATTAATATATTTTGTATGTCACTAATAATGAAGATTATCTGTTGGAAACCAACAGAGGGTTTGTTCTCATTACTGACTATGCTGACAAGGCCACACTGCAGAATCAGACTAGTGGAGAGCTTCCAGGGTTTTTAGTGTGTGTGTGTGTGTGTGTATGTGTGTGTGTGAGAGAGAGAGAGAGAGAGAGAGAGAGAGAAAGAGAAGTCCCCAAGCAACAATTTGGTTTTGACAGTTTCCCATAAGGATTCTTGTCTACTCATTAATGGTTAAATATAAGCAACAACCCCCTAAACTCCAATTTCACATGCTAATCCACTAAATACCAATTAACTTACTTCATGCATGCTGTCTGGCACATAATAGGTGATTAATAATTACTTTTTGGCTGACCAATTGATCTATGGAATATGCTTCTCTAGAGGGAACTTGATAAGTGATCAAGAACCTATCTGGTTACAGTGTATGATTTGAGGGACGTTAGGAAAGACAATTGTCCAAAAAGATTATCTGCATGGAGGTGTCTCAGTATTCAATGTTCTACCATTAGAGCTTCATTCCTTTGGATTTTAGGAATATATACTGAAAACTGAAATGAATTTCAAAGGTCACCTAGGCCAATTCCCTCATTTTACAAATGAGGAAATTGATGTCCAAATTGATTAAATGACTTGCTCAAAGTTTCCCAGGTAGCAGAGACAATTCAAGCTCAGGTCTTCAGACACTAAAAGCTGACCTCTTTCTACTTGACTCTGAAGGTATTTTTGGTATCAAGAATACCCAATTAAAAATAGGGTAACAGTACTAGTTAACTCAGGTTAGATGAAAGCAGAACCCCACAGGAATCATAGAATCCGTAATGTGACCACAGACATCATCTAGGCCACTCCGTACAACATCCTGGATGACAAAACCGCCTATTTCATAGGCAGCTCATTCTAGCCAGATTGCCTTCCCAACATAATGAAAGCACATCACCATGGATGAATAGCCTGGAAAAGGGGCTTTGGAATGCATAACTAAAAGTAGCATACCAAGAACTACTTTAACAAAGTTTCGCTTAATCAGCGAGGCCCCCACCCTGACCTGCAGATTTTCTTCAATGCTGTAATGTTATATCCTTGTGCTCCCACTTTCTCCAAACCCCCCAAACAGCTAATACTGTAAATCTGATAAAATGGCTTTTCTGTGGAGAAGGGGGCAAGAGATTTTTCAGGACCTCTCATTTTCAAACACTCTGCCCAACTTTTCTCACAAACTATTAGACTGTCTCAGAAATTCCAGTAGTTGAGCCAAGGGCGACAGGATGAATAAAGTCAGTACATATTATATTTTGAGAGCCACAGGATGTGGGGGCGGGGAAAGAGAGACAGACAGAATCACAGGCTGGTGCATCAGGATGTTTTAGATTAGGCCACATTTATATATGTGAAGGTAGTATACAAGTTGCCTGTGCATAATACCCAGGTCACAACAGTGGCTCTTAGTAGAAAAGCCTTCACAAGCTATGTAGCTACAATTGCCCTGGAAGGCCAAGAATAGCGCAAATCATCAAATCAGAGAAACCACTCCATGGTCAGACTTTGTTCTTAATGGGCGCACGACTCTGCTCAGCATTACTCTGATTCTGAAAGGACAATAGGAAGAAGGAAAGAAATGGAAAAGTGGAGGAAATGGAGGTGGAGAAAATACAGGAGCTGAGAGAAAGACATTTCTTATCCATCTTGGCATGGTTTCCTACCTACAGAAAACGTCTGCTTCTTTATTCATTGATGAGAACATGGAAGCCCTCATTTGTTGGATGGTTCTGAGTTTTAGCCAAGGAAACAGAGGAAAACAATAATTTTCACCAATACTAAGTATAGGGGCAAAGCAAGACAGAAAAGCCAAAGAGTCTCTGCCCTCAGGGAGGTTACAATCTAGTTTGACTTCATAAACTCTAGAGAAAGGGGGAAGGCAAAGGAATAACTGCCCTGTGAGTCCTCAGAAAAGATGATACTGTCCTTGTACGATCTAGATGAATAATAGGACCACTCTAGGTTTGAAGGTTGCACCAGGTGGTGAGGGCTAGCTACTGATCAAAGTCAGGAAAGCACCCTGGGCTACCCCAAATAAAAGAGCCGAAATTACTTCACCATACAGTGTAGGAAGAAGCCCCTCCCTTTAGAGTCAGCTGGTGTCAGAGAAAGAAAATAGTCAACATGCTGAATGTCTTGTCATGGTTGCAGGTACTGAGCCAGTACTGGTGCATACCATCATAGAGATTCACAAATGACTAGAAAATCACATTCATTCTAATGACTTTCAGAAAATCTGAGTTCAAATCCTGCCATATACATTTATGTTGTGACACTAGGAAAGTTGTTTTCTCTTCTATGAAACTAATTGTGATAATTGCACTTACTTCATAGGGTTGTGAGGCTCAAATGAGAAAACAAGCCTTAAACATATGTATATATGTATACATACATATATCTTTGTTATTAAAACTATATAGCTATAAATGCTAGTTAGGTTGGTATACGCCTACTAGTGTGTGCTGGTAAATGCTTAACAACAGGATCTCTATCTAGGCCCAAATCTCTACCTAGCCCAGCCCTCTATTAACCAGCTGCTTCCCACCTTTAATCCTACCAAAATCCCATTCTCTTGTTTCCTGGAGTCTTGACCTCTGGTAACCCCAGTACCATCAGGATCCTCCTTGGACTCCTCCTCAAAATCCTCCCTAAACCCCTCCTCTAGTCACCCCAGACCACCCCTCAATCGTTCCCATAGTCTTTGTGTATATAATCTCCATCTTGCCTCCATGAAGGCGCTCAGATTCAATCTAGCTCAGCCCAAATTGAATCCAGTCCACTCGTGAAAACAAGCATCACAAAGGGTGGGATTTCTTAAGACAACCTATTATGGCAAACCCTTAATAAACTTTATCTTTTCCCTTGGCTGTAAAAAAAAAAAGCAGGATCTCCAAAAGGGCAGGATATATTTTTTTAAAATTATATTCCTCACACTAAGTTACTTTGCAGAAGTAAAAAATAAATATTTTAAAAGCTTAAGAGTCAGTGGTAAGGATTACAAGATTAACATGAATCTAATGAGAGTGGGTGGGGAGGACAGTGGGTCAATATTATATAAAACATATAATGCAAGTTTCAATCAAAGCTATAACAGTACTTCCTACTTCACACTTGGTGATCACAAGTTCAATAACATGTCTGAAAAATTATTTCAAACTAGTCACACTTTGAATCTTTTATGAAGTATGCTTCCTTTAACACGGCCTTTACACATTTTCTCTGCATTTTGAAACCCGCATGTTTCTTTAACAGTTTTGCTTACACAAAAATTGCTTAAAATGCAGCATGTAACAAGGTCTAAGAAAAGAAAAATGATAGGATCACTCTAAAGCCAGGGTATGTTGGGCTTAAAGCCTCATCATTCTGTCTATGCTGGAAACAGGATACCATAATTCACTGTCTTTGCTTTCGACTCACAATGTTTAAATAGGGCCACTTTTCATGAATTCTCTTGGGCTCTCATTTACAATCACTTCCTTCTCTTCTTAGGCAAGGTCACAGTTATTAATGAAGACACATATTGAAGCTTTTGGTAATCCTGGAAAGTTCCTTAAAGACACAGTGATCTGTTTAGCAGGTTATCACTGTATGTGCCCTGAGATTTGTTAATAAACTTAATAATATTTTTCATTTTCATTTAAAGCAACATTTTGTGTTTTGAAGCAGGGTTTTTAGACTTTATAGAGCCATTGCTAACCCAACATGGTCTCCAATGTCTATACGGTTGACCATTGTTTTCTGAGTCCCTTTAAGAATAGTTTGAGAGGATTCATTCATTTTCAGATGACACATCTGAGGCTCCTGAATTTTCTAGATATTCAATCAGTGTGTTTGAGAGGAAGCGGGGAAAACAGGATAGAGCCTTGAGCTCAGGATTACATCTAGTACTAGCTTTGTCACTACCCATTGGTCTTTGGGAAAACATACTGAGTCTCTCTAGGCTTCTATCCTAGGACAGGCCTCAGCAACACTTTCCCCCAAAATTTGTGCTTCCTCTTCCCTTTTGGAAGCTGCCACTGCCTTCTTAGGGTCAGGGTAGTGCCCCTATTTGTCCAGAAACTCCTTCAGCTGTGTTCTCCCATTTGCACCTGAGCTTCCAGAGAATTCTCCACAGGCCTTCACCCTTCAACAATCAAAGCACACCTGTTCTAAGACCCCCAAATCCTGTGTGATGAGTGAACTTTTTGAGAGCAGAGTCTCTTAGAGAGTAGTTTTTTGCCTATTTTAGTATCCCCAGCTCTTAGCACTGTGCCTGGCACATGATAGATGCTGAATAAATGCTAATTGACTGACTAGCTAGCTAATCCTCTTATGCAATTCAAACTAAGGTGTTAATGTCGGAGCATGGTTGAATGTCTTGCCTCTCCTGGGTAACATTTGCATTTTTACATGGGACTTCAGTGTCTTAGCCCAAAAGTATAAGTCATATAGGAACGTCATGTAGTATTCAGGGCCAATGGAGTATGGAGAGCTTCTGGTTCCTCACAAATCACACCGTATAGACAGCTGTTCATTCCCTATAGAATAGTGGTAGAGAAGCTGATAAAGAAAGCCCCCTAAGAAAAAATAAACTGCTACATTGTCTCTCTTCTAATTTGTCTCTGGAAAGTGGTGCTGCAGGCATCCTAAGGTGATGGGCAAGGACCCCTGACACCCCTGAGGTTGAGTGTTTCTGTGCCGACCCTCAAATCCCTGAAGCTTCAAGAGCCCACTTGTCTTAATAAGGATATTCTTTCCTATAAAAATGCTGCAATGTTTTTGGAGCTATTGCCCTTCTCAAAAAGGTTATTTCATCTAACAATATGCTTTGAAAGCTACCCGTGGTTGCCTCAAGCAGGTGGTCTCCAAATGCAGATTCAAAATGCCTTACCTCTGGAGAAAATAAGACTAGTACTCTGGAAATGTAGCTTTTTAGGCAGGTGGTTTTCAAGCCAGATGATGGCTTAAGCAGGTTTACTGTAGTTCAGCTGTAAGAGAATTGACCCAAATCTTTGTCCAATTTTTGACTAAAGCATAAGAGATTTCCTTAATTTTAAAAAAAATGGTCATAAATTTATTTTTTAATAGCATTTAAAATGCAATTCAATTGATTAACATTTATGAAATATCTACTATGTAAGCACTGTGATGGGTGCTAGGAGACCTTGGGAAAGTCACTTCTCGGGGCCTTAGTTTCCACAACTGTAAAATGAGAGGTTAAACAAGATGACCTCTAAGATTCCTTTTAGCTCAAAACCTATGATCATGTGAAATACAAAGGCCAATAAGACAGCGCCTGCCTTCATGGACTTTTAATTAAATAGGCATGTTAAAACACATAAATCATGGAGATAAACACATTGATGTTCAAAATGTTGCATGAGGTCTGAGAACCATTTCTGCCCGGGAAGATCAGGAAAGGCTTCATGGGAGAGGTGGAATATGAGCCAGGTCTTAAATGATGGGTCAGAATTAAGCAGGTGGGGATGAGGAAGGAGGGGGCATTCCAGGCATCAGGAATAAGCAAAAGCTTACTCTGTATTTCTGAAGAAAATACAGTAAAATTTGTATATCATGGGGAAATATCTAGTAGGTCAGTTTTGCCCTAGTTCACACTTGAATATCTTGATTTTAAAAATTATCTTTGGATTACAAAAATTTAAGAATACATATGCCTTGAAAACAATGTCACCTAGAAGGCGGTAAGGGGAGGATCATAAAGAGTCTTAGAAAATGTACCAATCTGCCTTTTAACTTTGCTTATATTCACTTTTATGACAACACTCAGAAGAATTAGCTGGTTTTTTATATTTAAAAAAATTTTTATTGAGCTTTTTCTGTTTTTTTGGGTTTTTTTTTTTGAGGAGGGAAGTCAGGGCAATTGGGGTTAAGTGACTTGCCCAAGGTCACACAGCTGTGTCAAGTATCTGAAGCTGGATTTGAACTTAGGTCCTCCTGACTCCAAGGTCAGTGCTCTACTCATTGTGCTACCTAGCTGCCCTGGAATTAGCTGACTTTTAAATCAAATTTAGTACACAATTCACTAGATATCGATGTAAGTCTTAAGTTTGATTTTTTTTTTTGCTTTGTCATCTTGAAACAAAATAGAAAATGCTCAGTTTACAAATAGATGTATCTTCTGCATATTTTTAAACAGATTTTGTTGAGATCTGGTTCATGGGTAGATGTTATAGAAATATGACTGCACAGACTAAGGCCCACAGTTCATAGACTCATTTATATGTGCAAGTTTGATGATCTTGGTGTCATAAAACACCAACTAGGTCATCTAGTTCTCTGAAGTGTGTCTCACTTCAGACTATATCATTACCAATGTGTTCTTCTTAAACTGGGACTAGTCTTTATCGGCAAGTCACGGAGGAAAGCCCTGATTAGTCCAGACTCAATAGTATTAGATGAATGAGAAGTCAGGAAGCAGGCACAGAAAACCAATATGCCAAAATAATATAGCTAGGAAGTGTTTTGAGCAGCAATCTGTTGAAAATATTGTGATGTTGGTGCATAGCTAACACTTTGGGTTGTAGAAGCATATAACAAAATAGGAATGAGTCAAAATAAGAAATTAAAAAATGCAGTATCTTCCAATTCCTTTCCACTACGTCTTTCCTCTCCCCTCCAATTAAGGCTTCAACCTGGGTGACTGCCCCCTGTTTCTTCTCATTCTATGTGGATCTTCCTAAAGGTTAGCCTCCTAGCTGACACATATCTTCTCTCCTGTGATCCCAGGGCTACCACATGTAACTGACATTGAAACTCTTGATATTAAAAAAAAAAATGTGACATGTAGGTTGGGGTAATGGATGGATAGCACTGGGCTTAGTAGTTAGGTGACCCTGGGCAAGTCAGTTGGCCTCTCTGTGCCTCCTCAGTTTCTCATCTGTAAAATGAGTATGATAATCTCATCTACCTCATAGGACTGTAGTGAGGATCTAATGAATTAATACATGTGAAGTGCTTTGCAAACCTTAAAGCTCTATTTACGTGTTAGTTATTACTAAATTCCAAAAGCAAGGAGAAATCACTAATGATGATAGCTCACATGTATGTAGCACTTTAAAATCTACACTAACTTTCCTTATGCCCACCTAGTGAAGCCACTAGCACTTCACTAGTATTCTCCCCTCTTTACGAGTAAGAAAACTGAAGCACAGAGAGGTTCCTAACTATCCATTGTCCCATTGCTAAGTGGTAGAGCCAAGGTTCAAACCTCGATCTTTTGACCTGGAAGTCCACTGAGATTTTCCACTCTGTTACTTGAAGATGCAATAATGGCGTTCTTATTTGGACTTATGAGTCCCCATCAGATACATTATAATCACTAGGATGAAAGATGGCGGAGCATAGTATCAAGGATTGCAGATGTAGAGTTAAAAGAGGTGCTGGAGGCCATCGGATCCAATCTCTTCACTTTACAGACACTGAGGCACAGAGAGGTGAAGGGAGTTTTCCAGGGTCGCACAGTCAGTAAATATTCGAGGTAGAATTTGAACTCAGATCTTTTTGACTCTGAGTCCAGTGCCCCATTCCTCTTATTACCATTGTAAAAAGAATGCATTTGAAGTTAGAAGACCAAAGTTTATATCCTGGCTTTGCCGCTGACTAGGTGTTTGACTTTGATCAGGTCATGTCACCTTTGTGGGACTCAGTTTCTCTATATGTAAAATTAGAGGGGTGGACAAGATGACCTTTACCTCCCTTCCATCTTAATATTCATGAACTTGATATCTTATTGAGCAAGAACTTTATTTTAGAACTTAGCTGGGATTTCATTTGCATTGAGAATACCTGGCGAAGAAACCTCCTCCCCCCCCTTCCCTGCCCCCACCAAAGCAGATCAGCACCTGCCAGGGCCATAGAGCCAGCATGTGATAAAGGCTGGACTTGAACTCAGGCTGTTCTCGCTCTGAGACTAGCTCCTCTGTGACATGCTGCCTCTCTAAAAACAGCTTTAGCTGTTTTAAAAGTCAAATATTTATTGAAATAATAACAATAGTTGGTATTTACATAGTACTTTAAGGTTTTGAAAGGGCTTCAAACAATAACATCTCAGTCTATCCCCATTTTTACAGATGAGGAAAACTGAGGCAGGAAAAGTGACTTGCCCAGGGCCACACAGCTAGTGTCTAAGGCCAGATTTGATCTCAAGTCTTCCTAACTCCAGACCTCTGCTCTAACCACCTAGCTGCCACCTAGCTGCCAACTATTATTTTCTTCTCTCATCCTTTCTTTTTTACCTAAGTCCTAAGATGTTTCTTTATTATTTCTCTTTCTCTATCCCTATTATCTCCAAATTCCTAGAGTATACAGCTGGCAGATTTGGACAGGATGACTCCACAGGATATGCTCTCTTCGGACTTGACAACATCCAGGAGGAGATCGTCACCCTCTCCATGTTTGTCCGAACCCGCAAGTCGTCTGGCTTTCTCCTGGCCTTGAAAAACAGTACTTTCCAATACATTAATGTCTGGCTAGAACACGGAAGAATAGCTGTGTTCACTCCAGGATCTCCCAGGCTATTGGGAAGATCCTTTCTCAATGATGGAAACATTCACTTGATATCTTTGAAAATGTCACCAAATAAAATTGAACTCTATCAATCTTCCCAAAATCTAGGATATCTTTCTACTTCTACACGTAAAATTCGAAGTGGAGACATTCTCTATGTTGGAGGCCTACCAGACAAAAAAGAAACTGAATTCTGGGGCGGGTACTTCAAAGGATGTATCCAGGATATAAGAGTAAATAGTCACAAACTGGAGTTATTCCCCATTACAAAAGAAAATTCAACCCTGAATCACACTCTGGTTAATGTGACACCTGGCTGCACTGGGGATAACCTTTGCAAGGTAGGATTTTCCACAGTACCAACCCGCACATCTATTTTGATTTGTTGTTCAGTCATTTCAGTGGTATCCAACTCTTAGTGTCTGCATTTGGGGTTTTCTTGGCCAAGGTACTAGAGCGGTTTGCCATTTCCTTCTCAAGCTCATTTGACAGATGAGGAAACGCAGGTAGAGTGGGTTCAGTGGAAGGTAGGAAGTGTGTGAGACTGGATTTGAACTCAGGTCTTCCCGACTCCAGGCCCAGTGGTCTATCCACTGCACACTTAGCTGCCCTGTCCATTTTGAAACTGCTTTTATAGTTTCCATATATATATCAAGGATGCTGTAAACACATGATTGGTAAAGCCCAATCTGTGTCATGTTTTTTTCCAGCAGCAGTAACCTCCAGCATGGCCATCTGGTGACCGACAACACACTAGTTCAAGGCAACTAGTTAGGATTAAGGAGTTCAGAAAACTCACTGTGGAACAAACACGTCATGGTAAACTTAACACCATGCACTAATCACATGAACTGATACACCACAATAACAAAGTGTAAAAAAAAGACTAAAATCCTAACAGCAACCACCTCTCTCCCTTCACAGGAGTCAGCAAATATGACCCACAAGCCAAATCCAGCTTATCTATTTTGCGAAGGGTCAGTGACCTAAGGATTTTTTTTTACATTTTAAAATAAAATTATATTTAAATTTTCAAAGCCATCTTTAGCTTTGTGGCAATGCAGAAACAAGTGGTAGTTGGATCTGGACCTCAGGTAGTAGCTTGCCAGCCCCTAGATAGGGAATAGGAACTAGATTCATGATTTCATTAGTATACAAAACTCCTAGATGAGGAAACACCTTCTCCCAAGGCAAGTCAGCATCTTCTCTGCAATTTATAGAGAGCTGCCTAGAACACTAAGAGGTAAATGACTTGCCCAGGATCACACAACCAGTATGCCTCAGAAGCTCAGCTTGAATGCAGATCTTCCTAGCTTCAACATAGGCATTGTATACACTACAACATTACCATTTTATGGGTTTAATTAAATCAACTCTGGTACTGAAATGACCCTATCCACCAAAAAGTTCAGTATTTCTGAGAAAGTCAGCAAGGAAATGAGTTGGAAGGAAAGTAGCTGTCTTATTTATATTACTTCAATTTTCCATAAACATTCATAAAATTATTTTACAAACTAAATGTTTTATTTTCTTTTTCCATTACTATGCTCCTGATGAGAAGAAGGGTAGGGTAGTAATTGATAAAGAGTTGGTTAGGATCAAGGAGACCTAGGGTTCCAGGAGTATCTGTGTGACCATGGGCAAGTCTCTTCACATTTCAGTGCCCCAGGAGACTCTTTAAGATGAAGACTTACAATACTAGGGAGTTCTCCACATTGATAAAATCACAACTCTGAACAATGTCAACAACAAGGAAAAATGTTCTGGAAGCTTACCACACAACCCAAATTATATTAATCTGTCTATTGAGTGTGGAGCTCCACAGATAAAATTGTAAAAGGCACTTACACACATGCGGAATCACTAAGGCTCCCATATCGTTTGAAATGCTTCAGAAGCACCATCTAAAACCAATATAGTTGTAACCATGCCTCCTGTTTGAGGAGGTTTCCTCTCATGGAAAACCATTTTGGAATACACCAAAAGAGACTGGATTAAAGGCACCCTTGCTCCTTTGACCTCTAAGCAATTTCCTTTGTGTTACACACACGCACACACACACACACACACACACACACACACGCTCACACACTGAGAGAGAGAGAGAGAGAGAGAGAGAGAGAGAGAGAGAGAGAGAGAGAGAGAGAGAATCCTTGAAAATGTTGGCCATGCCAACCACAGCTTTCCTTCTTTTTCTTAGTACAAAGCAGAACTGGGAAAGGATAAGGTGTGGGTAGGGGGGAAAGAAAAACAGGTACTTTTTTATAGTCTAACTTTTTATATAGTCTACCTCTACATGATAATATGATTTCTCCTTTTCATTTCTCTCATCTAGTACAACCCTTGCCACAATGGAGGCGTTTGCTATTCCATCTGGGATGACTTCACCTGCTCCTGTCCCCCAAACACAGCAGGAAAAGCCTGCGAGGAAGTCAAGTGGTGTGAACTCAGCCCATGCCCACCTGAATTCCAATGTCAGCTGGTACGCCGAGGCTTTGATTGTAGGTATCATTAAAATATGCCATCATTTCTAATTATTTGTAAAAAGACACCCAAACAAAAATAATGCAGACCAAATTACCAGCCTGCTAAAAAAAATGAGGTGCCCTAACATAAGTACTAGGAAAAGAGTTCTCAGTTAATGCCAAAGCCCCTTTTCACTTTCCTACTTCTTTCAAGATTCCACTAACTTCAAGTGTAAATCAGATGGGCCCCCTCTTTGGCTGTTTCTCCTGTCTCTTGATAATCCCGATGAGACGTGGAACAATCCCAGTTCTAACTCTTCTGATGCATAAAGGCAATCAATCTTCTGTACTTCCCTGCTCCCCCAAATAAAATGCAGCCCAGGGAGCCCTAGGTTACAATCTCCCTGAATTACTGGGAAAAAGTGAACCTGGAGTCTGAAAGATTTCTCACCCCACCTTTAACCCCATTGGATAATATAATGGAGCTCTGAGGCTAGGGGGAGGCATAGCCCAGGAATTAAGAAGGAGAGTTAGCATTCTCTGTACCCTTCCTGCTCGTGTTGAGGAACTGCTGTGCCTGAAGAATAGAATGAAACTCATTTCTGCCACTTACTACAGCTTTGACTTTGGCTAAGTGTCTTAAACTCTGTAAGCCTCAGCTTCTTCGTATGTAAAATAAGTTTGTCAGTTAATGAGTATTTATCTATTTTATTTATTATCTATATTATTCACTGTGCTAAGGATACAGAAGGCAAATGGAGGGAGAAAAACAAAACGGCCTCTTAGGTCTACAGCTACGAGTTACAAAAATGATTCAACATCATAGTTCCACTTTCGCTGCCCCATTTTCTAAACAGCCTCCATCGTGTCACACCTCTTCTCCTGTCCCCCAGTGTATGAACGAGAAAATTAATGCCCAGTCGTTGTGACTCTACCAAGGTTGCTTGGGTAGTCAGGGGCAGTCAGGATTCAGACCCAGGACTCTTGCTATGAGGCCACTGCTGCCTCTCTTAATTAACAATAATAATAACAACCACAACCACAATAATAATGATAAATTTTAATCTCTGCTTTTGAGAAACAGTATTTTAAAGCTCATTACCAAACCTGCGTTTTCACCTCTGCTCGGGGCCTATCTCAGGATAAAAATTTAGTTTGCTTTGGGCTTCTTTGGGAAACAAAGGTTATACTGACTCCAACAGACGGGAAAAGGTTAAAGATTAAAACAGGTTTCTCTGAAGTAATATTTCTCTTCATTTATTCATTGGGCAGTGTCTGTCTGGTTCAGACTGTAAAATAGTCCAGCTATCATTTGCCAATGCTTTAGTAAATTGTTTCTCTTACCCTGTAGCAAGAGGGTTAATTTTAGGATTCTCTCATTTTGGAATGAACGTTATTGGTATCTTAGTTTTCTTTTCTTAAGTGAAACATCTGAGTGATAAAACTTAAGTCCCTAATCCCAACAGCATGCTACAGAAAGTCCAAGTCACTCTAATGCTATCTTTGCAAAAAGCACAAGATTTCTGAGAATGAGGGCCCCAAATTAATGACCATCATTCAGCCCATATCATTTCTCCCTGTTCCTCTCAATCTTTAAAATGGAATGCAGAAAGCCACCTAAGATTCCGGTAATGCAATCCCCAGAAGAGATGCCCTTTGAACATAGCGGTTTGGTTGGTGTTTTGGTTTTTATTCACAGTGATAGTGAAGCAGGGTCAACATATGTAAAATGTGAGAGTAACAGCTAAAGTGTCTGGATCTCAAATATGGCAAAAATGTCTAAGTCAAAAGGTTTTATATATGGCTTAACTCAGAGAAGAGAGAGACTGTAATTGGATAGATATGATGCCATTTTCCTTTGAGAGAGGTGAGGGGTTCAGTTAGTGCAAACACTAGAGTTCACCTTTTCCACTTTCTAAGATCAAATTTTACAAGATATTCTGATCCAACCATTGTAGGCTTTTAAAAAACGAAACTACTTTGAGATTAGGTCTAACAGTTCAGTTCATATACAGCCATGGATTTAATTTATCCACTGTGATTTTATTCAGGCTCTTATGTGTATTTCCTTAACTTTAAATTAGAGATTTTTAAAGCATGAAGTTATGGGAGGGGCAATCAAAGAATTGCTGAGGGAAGTGCTTTGTAAACTGAAGCAGAGGTGTAGTGGCTGGAGGGTCAACCTCAAAGTCTGGAAGACCTGAGTGCAAGTACCACCTCAGCCAGATGTTGGTGTTGTGATTCAGGTCCTCACTTAACCCTTGAGTGCCCCAGAGCTGCTCTGTTAGTCTACAAGTGGTAGAACAGATATTGTTTTACATTGGCAGAGAGAGTTTCCCATTAGAGCCATCCCACCTTTACCCCAACAAAGCTATTATTAATAGAAGCTAAATGTGTGCTAATGATAGCCAGATGGCCTGAGTAAAAGGAAGGCGATAAATGTCAAAGAAGACTCTGCCTGTGTTAAGAGGAGTCCTTCACAGAATCATAGATTTAGATGCAGAGAGGTCACCTTAAGAGGCCAACCTCACATTTTGAGATGAGGAAACCAAGTTTCCCAGAATTTGAGACTTGTACTGCATGGATGAAGTAGTGGAGTTAGGTTGGGTACCTAGGCCATCTTAGTACCTTACTTAGTACCTAGGCCATCTTAGTACCATACTTAGTACCTAGGCCACCTACCAGGAGCATCACAGGCTGTGATCAAGACATGTTCAGAAGTTCTATGCTTTAAAATAAATTGTTCATTTACTGCCAGAAGTAGTGGGGGGAAATGGGTTTTTGTAGTTTTCCTCTGACTGGGCAGTCTCCTCAGCAGGTGACTTGTGATGCCCAGTAGTAGCTAAACCTCCCTGTATGATGTGTACCCAGGGCTGTGTTGGAGCCAGCTCAAACCATCTATTACAGATTAAGTGTAAGGAGCATTTCTACCTTACTACAAATCAGGACTTCCTTGTTTTGTTGATCGTCTAGACTTAAGAAAGTAATAGAGAAAATGTAATAATAACGAAGATTAAGTTTAAAAGCGTTTTGGGGGTATTTTTTCTGGAGAGCCAGTGCTAAACACTTAACAGCACACCCTCCAACTACAGGTACCTTTGTACCCCTTGTGTAGGGCTGGTTTATTTTACTTAAGTGCAAAAAGCCCTCGTTATGGCTCTATAAAATGAGGACTTAATCTATTTTGTTGCATTGGGCTGTGGTGCATAAAGCTGGACTTCTAATAAATACCACAGTGCTTGGAGGACTGCATAATAATTCCTGAGGTTTCAAAGACTCCTTTTCTACTGAAGATTAAAAAAAATAAGCAAACTATACACAACGGACTTATCAAGGTAGCAATAAGAGGTATGGACCGTGACTGTCTTTTATAAATTATTTCTACTTGTATCACAGGGCTTGTACATTTAGAGCTCAAAGGGACTTTAGAAGTGATCTAATCCAATACTTTAATTCTAAAGGTAATGAAAAGGGGGTGTTGAGAGGTTAAGTCAATTGCCTAAGACCAAAAGATATTAAGACAGCTGGGATTTGAACCCAAGGTCTTTTGACTTTCCACAGTATCATGCTTAATGAATCCTTCTTGATTAATTGAATGAAAAAAAACCTAGATCAGCTAACTCGTATCATTTTCTTTCCTTAGGTGTAGCCAATGCTGTGTTCCACGGGCAGGAGAGTACCATATTTTTCAGAAGCAATGGAAAGATCACAAGGGAACTCACCAATATTACATTTGGCTTTCGCACCAGGGACTCTGATGTCATCTTACTGTATGCAGAGAAAGAACCAGAATTCGTTACTATAAGCGTTCAGAATTCTAGATTACTATTTCAGCTACAAAGTGGCAATAGCTTTTATATGCTGAGCCTGAGGAGTATGCAGCCAGTGAGTGATGGAATGTGGCACCAGGTGTTTCTTTCTATGATGGAACCATTTGCCCATTCCTCCCGATGGCGAATGGAGGTAGATGACCAAACAACCGTTGTGACTAGTATTGTGGCCACCGGAAACCTCAACTTTCTAAAGGAAGAGACAAATATTTATCTGGGTGATAAACCTTTTGACAATCTGGATGGTCTTCAAGGGTGTATGAGCTCAGTAGAAATCAGTGGCATTTATCTCTCTTACTTTGAAAATGCTGGTGGACACACTAAAAAACCCCAGGAAGAGCAATTTCTCAAAATATCTACAAATCCCGTGGTCATTGGCTGTTCTCAAGTGGATGCCTGCAGTTCTAATCCTTGTTTGCATAATGGAGACTGTGAGGACTTCTATAACTCTTATGGCTGCGTGTGTCCCATGGGGTGGACAGGGGCACATTGTGAAATCAACATTGATGAATGCTTTTCCAAACCTTGTATCAATGGCATCTGCTCTGATAGGATTGCAGGCTACACTTGCAGGTGTAATTCTGGCTACACAGGTGTGAATTGTGAAACAAACATCGATGACTGTGAGAATCACCAGTGTGCAAATGGAGCTACCTGCATCGATGGCATCAATAACTATTCCTGTCTGTGTTTTGGTAACTATACAGGAAAATTGTGTAGGTAAGTACTATCACTGGAGACCCTCTATCTTTTGGTCAAACTTTAATCCTTTCTCTCTTAGAATGAGAAAACTTTAATCCCTGGGGCATACAATGGCCTCCTCACCAATTATGCCAAGTGGTTAATAAGACAACTAGGTGGCATAGTGAGGGTACTGTGCTTGCTGTCAGGAATACTTGGATTCAAATCGCACCTCAGGCACTAACTAATTTTGTGGTCCTGGGTAAGTCACTTAATCATTCTATAACACAATTTACTCAACTGTAAAATGAGAGTTTTGAATTCAGTGGCCTCTAATATCTCTTTTTGCCCCAAATTTATGATCCAAGAAAGTTCAGCTTCACTAAAGTTTGATCATGCCCTTTGCTGGGTTGACCTAACCAGTTAAGTTGGTTCTGACTTCAACTAAACTACCAAAGGAGAATATTTCTCCAATTATCTTTGTCACGAAATGAGAACTCATCCACAAGAGTCTTCTTCTGACATTGTAGTACCTAGAATATCTATCCATATGAAAAATGACTCCCAGGATATGTGGAAAACTAGGAAAAACATGGTTACTACTTCAAGAAAGAGCTGAGGAAGAAGGATTCAGAAAAGCATCTCTCAGCTCATCTGGAATATTAGAAAAAAACTGAAGAGATCACTAGATCAGTATTCAATTCTGGTAATAACCTGGACAAGTCATCAAGCATTTATTAAGTCCCTACTACATGCCTAGAACTGTGCTAAGCTGTAGGAATACAAAGAAAGGTAAAAACAAAACAAAAACTCTCCATTTTTTGGTATTATATATACATAGCCTAACAATAACTTTTTTCCCCTAAAAAAAATTATAATGCTTCAAGATTTCCATTCAAGGAAATCATCATTATCCTCAATGGTTTACATGTTTTAAAATTTCTGAAACATTAAAAGTATCTGTTCAATATTTATTAAGCATATACTATACTTAAATACCAGAGGGGGGAATGAGATATTCATTACCCTCAAGAAGCTTACATTCTATTTCTGTGTTTTGGCTCATATTTGTAAATAAATCTGTTTTCAGAGAGGTACACCAATCTGCCCAAATGGATTGTAGTTATTTATAATCAATCATAGCAAAATGAATGGCCCTCCCATGTGAACTATTTAATTCTTTCTTTCTTAATGGGATTAATTGCAGTGCGTTGTAAAAGTAGCATAATGCATGATAATGAGCCTGAGGCTAGGAATTAGACCCGCACTCAATTCAACTAAAGAAGAATTTATAAAGTGCCTACTATGTGCCAGCCAGGTATTATGTAAGGCACATGGATATATACACATATCCACATGCACACATATACACACAAAGACTCATTTTCTCAAGAAGCTTCCATCGTACTGGTGGATGCAACATGGAAACAGATACTAAATATACTGAATATAAATGCAAAGTAACTGGGGACAAGTGGCGCCAGTAATAGCAGTGGTGGTGGGACAGGAATTAGGAAGGCCTCTTTAGAGGGGTTCCAAGAATCAGAGTTAAAGAGAAAAAATATCCACCTTCTACGAGCTTTTCCTAGGTCCCCTGTACTCAGGACAGTGCCTGAAACGTAGAGAGTGCTAGATTCATGCTTATTGGATGACTGGTTAATAATGATAATTAATATTAATAATAACTTTTACGTAGTGCTTACTATGTGGCAGGCACTTTGCTTATTGGATGACTGGTTAATAATAATAATTAATATTAATAATAACTTTTACATAGTGCTTACTATGTGGCAGGCACTTTGCTAAGCATTTTACAATTATTATCTCAGTTGATCCTCACACTAACCCTGGGAAGTAGGTGCTGTTGTTATTCCCATGTTACAGGTGAGGAAACTGAGTCAAACAGAGGTTAAGTGACTTGCCCAGGGTCATGCAGCTAGCAAGTGTCCAAGGCTAGATTTGAATGGGGGTCTTCCTGACTCCAGGCCTAGTGCTCTACCCACTGTACCACAAGGCTTCCTGATTAAGGAGTAATCCAGGCCTTTGCAAAAATATGAAGGTGGAGATGAATTGTCATTTACAGGGAACAGGAAGGAAAATGTAGCATAAATGGAGGTTGGGGTAGGGTGGGGAATAGTATATAATCATTCTGGAAAAATAGTTTGGAGCCTAGTTATGAAGGGCTTTATATACCCAAAAGAGGAATTTCTATTTTACCCTAAAGTAACAAGGAGCTTATGAAACTTCCTGGCTTTTCCATTTACTAGATATGTGACCCTGGGCAAATCATTTCACCAAGATCTCCCTCCTTAGTTTTCAGGTCAGTGAAATGGGAATCCATGTCTATCCTGCTTCTTGGGTTTTTTGTGAGAGTCATCCAATGAAACTGGATTGGAAAACACTTGGAAAACTGATTACACAAATAAAAGTTTTATTGGAGAGGCACTTTGGTATAGTCACAGTAGATAGAATTCTAAACCTAGAGTCAGAAAAAATTGCATTCGGTTCCCATCTCTGATACTAACTGGTTATACACCCATTAGAGCCTCTCTCTAAGACTTTAATGTTAAATTATAAATGGTTGATTTGAGGTTTGTACCCATGCATCAATGAAATTACAGATCCTTTATGTCAGTCAGTCAGCATTCATTTATCCAGCATTTACCGTGGGCTAGGCACTCCACCAAGCTCTGAGAACACAAAGAAAGGCAAAGCATCATCCCTGCCCTCAAAATGGGACATTCTATTGGGATACACACACACACACACAGTATATACATATATATATATATATATATAGTGTGTGTGTGTATGTATATATTATATATACGTATATACTGAAATGCATACAAGATACGCTGTAGTAGATGGAAGGTAATCCAAGAGGGAGGCAGCAGGGGATGGAGAGGGGCGAGGACCATGAAAGGCTCCAGCAGAAAGTCAGATTTGAGTCCAATTTTCAAGGAAGCCCAAGGAAGCGAGGTGGGTGAGGAGGGAAGAGGAGGGAAGGAAGAGCATTCTAGGCACGGAGGACAACAAAAGCAATGTCACAGAGATAGGAGATGGAGTGTCACATACAAGGCATGGCACATACTCCAGTAGAGCATGTAGAAGGTGGAAGGGGCCAGATTGTGGAAGACTTTAAAATGCCAAAAGACTTTCTATTTGATCCTAGCAGTTCTAAAAAGCTTCTTAAGCAGAGCCACAAAATGTACTTGGTATTAATATACACACATATACATGCGTATGTGTGCATTGACATCCATCCAAGCTTCGTTTTTGTCTTCATATACCCATTACCTAAAACTGTGCCTGGCGCATAGTAGGCGCTGGTTGAGAGAATGACCAAATGTTCAACAAGACACCCCTCTTTGGTAATTTAAAAGCACTAGCTCTGGAGTCCAAGGCCTGAGCTCAAATTCCTAATTCCAATTTCTAATTCAAATTAGAAGCTTACTATGTGACCCTGGACAAGTTCACAACCTCCTGGGACCTCAGTTCCCTCAGGTGTAAAATGAGGGGACTGGACTAGACGGCCTCTGAGATCTTTTCCAACTTCAGCTCTGTGGGCCTCTGATGCCATCTTCAAATGGGTTGATTCCTGTGTATGGGGCACCTCCCCCTCTTTTTCTTCCCTTTCCCCCTCCACCCTGCCCCCTCCAGAAGCTTCCCTAGCATTTGAACACATACATGGTCTAGTAGATACTGAGCAAGAATCTAAGGCACAGAGAGCTTCACAAGGTAAGATTTCATTGAAAAAAAAAAGAATCGATACACAGAAACTTCAGCTCATGAAGCTTGCGGCTATATTCTGGAATCTTATATGGATTCCATCACGTACAGAGCCTGATCGCCATCCAAAATGGCCCTACTCTCGATCGAGGAGCAGCTCCCATTCTGCTCTCTATACAAACATCATGGAGAGAATTTGGCCCAAGTTCTGTTTTGCTATGAATTATTAGATAGGGAGCAACAAGGCCTACCGGGGCAAGAGAAGGTCAATTCTGAAAGCCAACGGCCAAGTCACATCGGTGATTTGGTACCAGACTGCTGTCCCGTTTTTCCTGGCCTTTTGAGAGGCTGGCTTTTTTTTTTCCTATTGCTTTGGGTGATTTATTAGGCAGGCAGCAGCAAATATAGTAAGTTCCTTTCCGATCCCAAATTTATAGCCACACCATGGCATAGATCTTGTCTCCTACAAGAAAACCGTGTAGACACGGAAGATGTATGGTCGCTCCTGCTGCAGCCCCCTGCGGTGCCTCATTTAGAAGGGAAAGTAACTCATGTGTAATACTGAGCGTTTAAACATTTGGAGCTAAGTCAGCCTGTGTTCTTAATTAGCCAAGCAACCGCTCCACGTCGGAACTTTTGGGAGGAAAAAAAAAAGTTTTCTTGAATGAAATGAACAAGATGAACAGCTGTGACTGTCACTCTTATCTCTCTAGACAAACCAGATTACCAATGACAGTTTGTGGGAACGAGAGAAGAAACCTCACTTGCTACAATCACAGCAACTGCACTGAGCTCCAGGGCGATTTAAAATGCGTGTGCCGGCCAGGTTTTACTGGAGAACGGTGAGCCACCCTAGGAGTTGACTTAAAATTCGTGAAGGGGGAGAGAATTCAACTAGATGATCCAAGCTTCTTAGAGCTCCAGTGCTCCCCTTCTCCCATCCCTCCCCCAATGATTTCTTATCTCACTCCCCAAAGGAAAAATCTATATAGATGTAGGTATTCAGAATTCAAGTATTTTAACATGGTTCATTGAGAGACAGACAGGATGGCCTGTAATGTAAACACAAAGGAATTAGAGTCTGTTAGTCTTAATAGGAAATGTTACTGATAAAAATTCCAAAGGTTATTATCCCCACCTCCATGATACCAATATTTCTGGCTCCTCCCTCAGCATGTAAATGCTCCTGGCTCCATGGGACTATCACAAGAATTCCAAACATGGCAAAAATGAGGTTTCTATCAATTTAAAATTAAACAGTATGTAAGAAAGAAAGGCTGAACCATCAGCTTGCCAAGATATCCAGAAGCCCAGCAATAACATCCTACACTTTTATTCTCCCTTCACCCACAGAGCTGATATCTAAGGCCCTCAACCATTCCTCATCTAGTGGTCGCAGAGGCAGACAGATGAATACACTCATTTATTGGGAAATATTAGAAGAAAAACCATCATCTGTCAATCCCATGCAGCTGGTTCCAAAGTCAGGTTGAGATCACCTAGGCTCCCTACCCACTCCTGTACAGAATAAAGAAATTCAAGCACATATGACTTGAATATCCAAATTGTGACCACATATATGATGGATTCTTTTTTTTAAAGTTAATTGAATAGTTATTGAGTAAATGTGTTTGGTGAGCTTGGTGGGGAGGGATGTATGTAACACAAACTAGTTTGCCCGAATTTTTTTTTGTTTTTCAACCAGTGACTCTGGCCCAGACACGGCCACAATGTCCTTATTTCTGCCAAACAGTAGGCAGACTGGAGGCATTCCTTTATTTTGGCTGGTTGGGTCCCTTAGGGGTAAATCTAGCTTTTGCCACACAACACAGCTCCTGTTGATGTTGCTAGGCACAGGCATCCATCCGCTTCCTGAGCATAGATGCATGGATATAGCAGGCTATGGCCCTAAGCCACATTCCTACTTTCCATAGTTTTTGTTACTCAGTTTAGACATTCTGTACACACCAATCACTGTCACACATCACATTAACTGCTAGAGACTGCTCAGCTGGCCTCCAACTTATTATAGCTCCCAAATGCTACAACCAGTCTTCAGCTCTAAGTTTTGTATCATCTCCTTAACTATCTTTGAGCTTTCTTACATGGCAGTCCAGTCTGCTTCTGATTTCATGACATACTTTTTAAAAGCCAGCTATGCCCGTATTAATGATTCAAAGCTTTGGGGCATATTATTTTCCCTTCTATCATCATACATTGTTCCTATTTAATATAAAAGGATCCCTTTTTAATCTCTTACATTTATTCATTCAAAAATTCCAGGATTTAAAGTTGGATTTTTAACATGAAAAATTGTTAGGGGCAGGGGGAAGACTCTGAGGTTTTCCTTTGGCTGGGAGAGGGAAAGTATGTGGAAGGTAGAGGGATCATCTGGGTAAACTTCCCCTCTGCAAATTGATTTCTAAACCAGCAAGCACTTACTTAATACTTTCCACATTTCCAAAGCTTTTTCCCATCATTAGTTAATTCACCAGATGCTAATAGATTTATTTATTTTCATTTCCATCAACTAGTTAACCTCTAACGAGCACTCAAATGACTTCAGTACAGGCATCCTCTGTGTTGTTCAGCTCTATCTCCATTAAAAATAACAACACAAAGAAAAGGGAATTGGGGGTAGGGAGGGAAGGGATAGAGAGAGAAGCTAGAGAAATCCAAGGAAATGTTAGTAGTGTCCCAAGGCCTAATGGATATAACTTATAAAGCCCCCAAAGATGTTGAAAAACTTTCAACTGAAAATGTGTCTCCTGTATTGACTGGTTAAATCCCATACTTGACAAAATCGCCCCAGCAGGTTGTGAATGATGGATGAAATGGAACACTCCTGCCCACCCGGTACAGAGAGTGCTTTGGCAGACCCTGATAAGTTGTAAAATTTAGCTCAGATCTAATCGGAGAAGACTCCTTCCAGCCCAGAAGCTTAGGCCAAAAAAGGAAAACAAAATTTCTCAAGCATGTAAGGTATCTGTGGGGGTAAGGGTATGTTTTTCTTGGAAGATACTGACTTTTCCTTTCTCCTTCTACCTTACCTACCACCCTATTCATCAAGAGTCCGGGTAGTCTGCTGGACAAACCCTGCTTGTCTGTTATTCAGGAGATAAGCATCTTTCTCACCTACAATGCTGACCCATATTTAAGAGGGATTTGATGTGAATTTTGAAACAGTACAATTTGACACCATTGAGAATTTTCTAAGCTCATGGACAAGTTGCTGGCTAAAAACAAAACAAATTAGCAGTGTCATCTTGAATTACAAAGAAAAGGCTCACTAGGTCTTCTCAAAATAATGTTCCCTTGTGGGGATTATGCTCTTGAATGGCAGAGAAACTCCTTGAAAAGCTGAAGAAGGTCCTTAGTACCTGAAGTACAGCTATATTCCCAGTTAGGGCCTACTTCCAATCTACTTTGTCTTTTTTCTCTGGAGTACAAAGTGAAAACAGAATCACAGACTTTCTAAAAATGAACCTTTTCAGTGTTTTGGTTGGATTTCCCCCTTAGCACACTAGCAACCCCCACAGATGATATAAATGGGGGCACTGTTGGTTAGAATCTTGGCTGTATTCATTCAACTGCCTCTGATATGTAAGGTCTTGGATGGCAACACTATCCCCACTCTTACGGTGTTCACACGTCCCTAATAAACATAACTTTTATAAGGTGGGAAAAACACACTAATACCCTCCAGGGAGAAACCAGGTTTTACATTGCCCCAGCTTCTCAGTTGGATTCTAAAGACATACACCTGTTTTATTCATTCTAGCTCAGTGAAGACATTTTTTTGAGGGTATACTTTCTTTTACCCTGAGCAAGAGGTTTGATAGAAGAATGTTAAAAGGTGTTCTCCCCACAGCTGGTGGATGAGATTTTGTTCTGAGTCCTGATGAAATACTCAAAGCATTATTTCTCAATAAGCTCGTTCAACAAATTGGGGATGGGATGTCTCTGTTTGTTCTTTGAGGTGTGAAAAGGACATCAATGAGTGTGACTCTGACCCCTGCCTAAATGGAGGCCTGTGCCAGAACCTGCTCAACACATTTCATTGCAACTGCGACGGAAACTTCGCCGGGGAGCGCTGTGAGCTCGACGTAAGCGACCTCTCCTTCTATGTCTCTCTCTTATTGTGGCAGAATCTCTTTCAGCTTCTCTCTTACCTCATTCTTCGAATGGATGACGACCCAGTAATTGAGTGGGGTGAACAGGAAGACTACTAAGAATATCAAACAGCCTTCTCTAATTTATGAGCCATTGAAACTTAACAACAGATGCCTTGCTTGGTTGGAAAAGTCAGCTTTAGAACTTAAAAAAAATAGCAACCTGAGTTTTCCAATAATTTCAAAGGCAGTTTTGAAGCTTTTGGCTAGCATTTTATATGCATATACTGCATTTCCTTGTGATAGCTTTGAGCCTCTTAGCACAAAAACCGTTAGCATTTAGAAGCTTTTCACACAAGTGGGCAGGGCATGGCTGCCATTATGAATCAAGTAATGATGGATTGTTGTGTGTGACAGTCAGAAAAGGGGCCCCTGCTCTCCTATCCATTTCTGTGGCTAAATTTATATTGTGATTTGCCTGCATTCACTGCTCTTCTACTGTCTTTTATGTTACTGCACTAGGGTCTATCCTTTATGACAGGATGGTCTAAATTTGCAAGTTAATGATTGAACTACCTTTGCCTCCCATCCATGTGGTTATGCAGAGCTGCTTAAATGAAACTGCCCTACCTCAGTATGATAGGATGCATAGATATGCATGTATATGTATACAAAAACATCAATATCTATATACACATTAGTATGAGAGAGAGGAAAGAGGATGCGTGTGTGTGTGTGTATGAGAGAGAAAGAGAAAGAGAGAGAGAGAGGGAGAGAGAGAGAGAGAGAGAGAGAAAATGATTAACCAGACACTAACACTAGGAAATTTTAAGTCACAGAAAATTTGGAAAGTTAATTCTTAGATACAATTAGTCCCAATAGAACAAATTATACCTAATACAGTTTTATTTCTGATCTATGAAACATTCTTCTCTTAAACAAAATGTCAGGCTAAGCCTCCCCATAGTTCCCGTCTTACTGTTTCAAAGAGAAGACATCTCTCTTAAGAGATTATGTATTTTGGGGGTCATTAAGAGATCTCTCAATGAACTTCAGATTACAAACCACATCATACATTAGCTCTGTATAATATTTATATACAAGACAGGGGTCAAATAGAATCTTGAATGATGAAATCTTTTTAGACCTGGTTTTTGCAGTCTTTTACAAAAGATTTGTTCCATAGAGCCAATTCTTTGCAAAGATATAAGAGGCAGAGATCTTCCCACCACCAACATATATTTGTAGCTTTGAACTTGACTATGCGTATACAGACATAACTACCACCACATTGATGAGATTTCCATTCGAAAATTATGGGTCAACACAATACATATAAAAATAAGATATAATAATACTAGTGTGTCTTATTTAATCTATTACTTTACAGTATATAAAAACAGTCATTGGAGGAAATTTTATCTGCTACTATTTTTGTAACTCTCTTCGGCCTGGCAATTTTTGCTCTGCAGTAGCTAATAGGTAACATTTATATAGCACTTTGAGAGTTACAAAGTGCTTTATATCAATTTTCTCATTGGATCCTTACAAAAACTAAGTGAGGTAGCCATTATTATCATTCTTATTTTTATAGATGAGAAAGCTGAGGCTGCAAGAGGTTAGGTTAGCTGACTTATCTGGGGTCACCCAGCCAAGGAAGTGTCTGAGGCCAGATTGAAACTCAGATCTTCCTGACCCCAAATCTAGGAGTCTATCTACTACACCAATGAACCAATCAGTGAGTATTTATTAAGCATTTACATTACGCCAGGCACTCTGATAAGTGCTGAGGATACAAAGAAAAAACAAAAACACTCTCTTTCTCAAAGAGTTTTCCTTCTAATGAGGAGAGACAGCATATACATATACGGATGCATACATGGCAAATACGGGGTATATAAAAGGTAGCTTTAGAAGAGAAAATACTAACAGTTATCTAACACAAATATTTGTGTATATTTAAAAGCAAGCTTTTTTTCTATTTCGATCCTGTGACGATAAGCAAATTCACTCTTAATTTAGATGATAAAGTAACAATAGCATGAAAGAAATTTTTCAGCAAATGCTTTGTTTTGAAAACATTAGAGTAATGAATGAGCTAGGCAAGTCTTAATATTTGTATAACTAAAGATTTTTAGATGTTATTTTCCAATGGAAATGACCAGGGTAAAGCTGACATTCATTTCTCTATACAATATTCTTCACTTCTAAACATGGCATGAATCCCTATGTTGGGACATTTAACAAAGGTGCCTCTGGAAGTAGATACCCAAGTCATAGCTCCTTTATCCAAGGGGATAAGTTTAATTGGAACCAATTTGGGATGAAGATAGCTAATTTTATTTTTATACAGTAACTAGAAGACTTCATATTGCAAGCATGTGTCCTGTAGAGATATGTCAGTTATTTCATAGGGGCGGATAGCAACGAATCACAAAGTCTTTGCTCTCTATACTCAGGGATTTTTCCTAGTATCCACTTTCCTTAGTTGCCACACTGCTATCTCAGATGATTTCTTCTCAGCTGATACCATATGACAAGGGAGCTGGGGTAAAGACACTTACCATGAACCATTCCAGTATAATCTTGCACCAAATAAGAAAATGGCCATAGCCAAAGACTGTTCAAATATGTAAAGATTTCATCCATACAGCATACATTAATGGAGAATCTATTTTGTAAAAGTAGTATGTAAGACCACATGCCATATAATCCAGTTTATGACATTGAATATATGCTGCAATTAAAAGATGGTCACTCACACTTTCTCTGTTTGTACAACACCAATGCCATTATCTTCACTGTGATTGTAAATTACTTTTCTTATTTTCAAAAGCTTTATCATCCTGAAACATCCAACTTTTTAAAAAATGCTGCCCTTTTTTCTTTGTATTTCTGTATTCTCTACCATGTTATTTGTGATCACAGCTTTCCCACTTCTTTACATTAAATAAACCTCTGCCTTTGTCTCTGTGTGTCTTCTACCTCTCACTTCTGTGCTGATGACTTTGTCTTCATTTGCTTTAAATGTGCCATGCTCTAAAAGAATCCACCAAGCACAACATACCACACTGATGCATGAGGCCTTGTCCTGTCCTCCATACTCTTTTTCTACAGGCCAATGTCAGTTAGGGAGCACCCAAAGACATCAGAGCCAATTTGGTCTATAAGCATCTTGTATTTGTTCTCTTTATCCTTCTCTTTTTCTTCTTTCTCCCCCTCTCTGGAGACATTTGAGGATACATCAGATTCTTGTCTATTCTGATTATTAATTTACTTGTATTTTCACTACTAAAAACATCCATCCTGTTATCCCTCTCACCTCGCAAAACACAGACATTTTCCGAAAACCATCCCCAACCCTTTTCTTTA
The DNA here is from genome assembly GCA_028646595.1 of Phalanger gymnotis. Taxonomy (NCBI): domain Eukaryota; kingdom Metazoa; phylum Chordata; class Mammalia; order Diprotodontia; family Phalangeridae; genus Phalanger; species Phalanger gymnotis. Next base: position 262,397,030 of record CM053626.1, on the reverse strand, counting down.
CTAAAGTTCTAAACTTTTCTCCTAGACCACAAGGATATATTTCATTTTGTTCACAATTCAACTGCCACACAAAATCTCCATATAGATGTCTTTGTAGCTATACCTCCTTAGCCTTTTAGTTTGGAGGGCATCATCACCATTGTTGGAAAATAAAAAGGGGGAAATCTGTGTCAGGGAACAAAGAGACATGGTAGCAAATGGTTTGATATTCTAAAAGAATTACTATTTTCTTACCATTCAAAATTCTTCAGTAGGTTATTTTTTTTAATTAAGGAGTTAATTTTTTTGAAATATAATTTAAATTCCTTTAATTAACAGATTTGGTATCCTGCAAAAAGATATTTTTTCTTGAAAAAGTGAAAGACAAGAGTATGAGATTACAATGATATGGTTTAGAAGCTAATGCAGAAAATATCACCATCCTTCTTAACAACTAACTTTGTCACTGGCAGAGATTTATTACTACAAAGCATGATTTTTTAAAGCTTTTAGAAAGGTCACATACAACTCTCTGATATTTACTTAGAGTCCATGGAATTTGTAAATGAATAGCTGCATCAGGAATGTGATCCTCCTCAGAAAAAGTCTGATTCTGTCTGAAAAATGGATCCATTTAGTTAGGGGAGTGGAGAGAGAGGGTAGAATTAGTCTCAGTTGGGGAAATTAACAGAATAGCTTTGGGCTCAATAAAAGGAAACCCAAGCTAAAGATTAGAGCTGTTCACCATGGAATGGACCCTTCACAAATTAGGGAACTCTCTATTACTGGAGTTATTCATTACCCAGAGAATAGATAACTATCGGTATATAGTTAGGAGATTAGACTTAGATGTTCCCTAATGTCCCTTCCAAAGCTAAAATTCTATTATAGTTTATAAAGAATCGGCTCTTTGTGTTTGTAAAATGTCTTGTGATTATTTTATCTGTTTCATTTTTTTAAAAAATACATTCCTATGAGTCGATGAATTTTTATTTATCCTTTGACAGATATTTTTAAGTTTCCATTGTGTGCAGTACACCATGCTAGGTATTAAGTGAGAGACATAGCTCAGCTAAGACATCTTGCCTACAGGGAGCTTGCAGTCTTTTTAAAAGGGTAACACAACAACACATGTAGCTTTAATGCACAATGTTGTATTAGTACATTAAAGATGTGCAAAGAAAATCGATGTATGAAGTCTGAACTGAAGGGGTTCTTATTGATGGAGGTTGGGATCATGAAGGAGTGTCATGGAAGAGGTGTTTACAGAAGTTGAACTCTAAAGGATGGCAGGTAGAGAGAAAGAACGATGATATTCTAGGGAGAAGAAAAAGCACGAGCAAAAGCAAACAGGCAAGAAAATGTAGGATATGATAGTGAAGTAGAGAATGGCCCAGTTTGCCATACATGAAGATAATTTAAATGTTCTATTTTTCATATCTTGCTTTAGTCCTAAGCAAGAGCTTAATATTTTACTTCTGTCAGAAGCCAACCTGGTATTACTATACATATAGTGGAGAAATCTGGTTGGGTTGATAGTACAACTAGTTGGATTCATAACTAGTTAATATCCATGCTCAAAGAATGTTAGTACACCAGATTCAGACTGGAGGAAAGTGTCTAGTGGTGATGTCATAAGGCCTCATGTCCTTGGTCAAGTACTGTTCAAAAATTTTATCCTGACTTGTATGAAGATATGTTAATCAAATCTGTGAATGGTACAAATCTGAGAAAAATAGTCACTGGATAACGGAATAAGGATTTAAGATAATCTTGGTAGCTGGAATGATGGGCTGAATCTAACAAGATGAAATTTTTAAAAGAGATAAATATGAAAACCTACATTTAGAATGAGAAAATCAACTATATAAGTGTAGGATTAAAGAGCTCTGACTTGGCAGCCTTTGGAATGGAAAAAGACGTAGAACTTTTAACAATGAGAGCTAACTGTAATTCTGTGGCTCCCAACAGCTAACACAACATAAGACTATATCAAGAAAAGTAGTTTCTAGATTAAAGAGAAGACAAGTTCCATTGTACTCTAGATCACTGTTTTGGGAACCAAATGAGATCACATTTTGCAAATCTCGAAATGTGATACAAGTGAGTAATTAGCACTGCTGTCTTGGCCTTTATTAGTCAGATCACCTCTGGAACGATGAGGACATTTCTGGGTACCACATTTTAAAAGGGCTATTGTTAAAGCAGGGTTTGTTATGTGGGTTTGATGGTCATTCCACATGAGGAATGGGCAAAGGGAATAAGGCTGTGAATCCTAGGAAGAGAAATGATCATGGTAGTAATAACTGGTAATGCTATGAAACTAAATTTGTAAAGCACTTTCCTCATCCTCACAACAACATTATTTCTTCCACCTTTATAGATGAAGAAACTGAGGCTTAGAGAAATCAAGAAATGCCTGTAGTAACTGGCTTATCTGGGATTTGAGCCCAACTCTCTCATCTCCAAGTCCAACAGTGAGGAGTGCCCCATGGAAGAGGAAACTTTTTCAGCTTGTCCCTAGAGAGTAGAATTAGACTCATCAGACTCAGAATTAACAGGGAATAGCTTTGAGCTCAATAAAAGGAAACCCTAGCTAAATATTACAGGTGTTCACTATGGAATGGACTCTTCACAAATTAGGGAATTCTCCATTACTGGAGGCATTCATTACCCAGAAAATAGATAACTATCAGGAATGCTACAGAAGTATTCCTTAATCAGGTAGGATATCAGACTAGGTGTTCCCTAATTTCCCTTCCAAAGCTAAAATTCTATCATACTTTATAAGGAATCCCAAGGCTCTTCATGTTTGTAAAATGTCTTGTGGTTATTTCATCTGTTTTTCTTTTCAACAGTCCTTATGACAAATGCCAGATAATAGAATCTGTATTTCCAGATCACAGTGAGTTATATGACTTGACCAAGATTGCTCAATGAGTTAGTGGCAAATTAAGGTGAAACAGGATTGATCAGCTGTGATAGTTAACACTTTGAACCACACTGTATAATGTAGAAATGTTTGAGAATGAGAAATTTCCCCAAGAATGTATTTTTAGATGTGCTGATTTATCATACTGCTTTCTTGGGCAAAGAAAACCTAACACGATCAACTCTACCCTACTTAGCATCTGAAGGGCATCTTTATCAGGAAGAACAAGGTTGGGTTTGCTATTTCTCACTTGTAATTTACTATGTAGGCTCAGGCAAACCTTGATGTGGGTACTTCACAACCTATTACACAGTTGGTATCCATATAATTCAGGGCATTTTGGAATATTTTATTCAAATGCAGTGGTACAGTTTTTTTTTCTTGAATTAAGTGGGAAAACATCCTTGGTTAGGAAAATACTCAAAACTAAATAGAACTAAGTCAAAGAATTTCCACTGAGGTCATTGTATTGAATTACCGAGTTTCATGTTTTTCTGGAAGACAGCACTCAAGAGACAAGCCTTGTTTTTTGCTCTTGTGCTAGTGACTGGCATAATGGATAAAGTGTTGCACCAGGAGTTAGGAAGGAGGGAGTTTGAGTTATGCTGGACCCTCATAAGCTCCCTAACTGTGGGCAAGTCACATAACTCATTTAAGAGGTGCTATGCCTAGAATCTGGAAGACCCCAATTCAAATCCAGCTTCAGACATTTAGTAAAGATGCAACTCTGGGCAAGTCATTTAAGCCCTGCCAGCCTCAGTTTCTTCAACCATAAAATGGAGACAATAGTAGCCTACCTCCCAAGGTTGTTATGAAGATAAAATATTCATAAAATATTTAGTACAGTGACATATAGTAGATACTTAATAAATGCTTGTCCCCTTCTCCCCTTCCCTTTCCTATAAATTGGGAGAGTAACACCCATCTCACAGGGTGGTTGTAGAGCTCAAATGAGATAATATATGTAAAACAGTCATCAAACCTTAAGAGTGCTATGTTATCAGACACAACTATCAAAGCATTTGGTTTGTTTTCAGTCAGGATTTTGAGGTATTACTTTTAAAAATAGATTCTGTTACAGCTGTCTCCCTAAAGGAGGATAGTCTGCTTCAATGCAACATTAGTCATTTACCACCAAATGCTGGATAGGAGCTAGATTACAGAGGCAATTTCTCTTCAATAATTGCCAAAGTCATTCATCAAAATGTATTCCCTCAAATATGACAACTTCACAGAATCTCAGTGTTGCAACAATTTCAGCTAGCAGCTATTGTGGGAGTGAAAGACCAACACAAGCCCAACAACAAGAATGCTGCCAGCACATGTTCTTTTGATCTGCTTTACTAAGGAAAGTAGCATTAAGGGGTTAACAATCTTACTTTAATCCAACATATACATATAAACTCATTTAGTTCAGGAGGAAAAGCCAGCAACCTGAACTTCAGAGCAAATATAAACAAGTTGCAAACATACACAATATAAACAGACCAGATCACAATTCATGGTTACCAAGAAACCATCAACTTCTGGGTTCATGAGCAACACATGCGACTCACCCACGTGAGTTACAAAAATGCGACTTAAACCCACATGGTCTAAAAGCCTCTGATGTCACAAACATGTCACTCAAACCCCTGTAAACTAGGCTTTCCCTTGAGGCAAGGAGGTCATCAAGGACTCCTAATTTAATCAAGGAAACAAAGGCCATACTCTTCAAGGGCACTTGATTAAGTGCTAAAAGCACTCCTTAATTACCAATAAACTCAGTTAGAAGGAACCATCAAGACCATCAAGGACATCTATAACATGGCAGTCTGGTGAAGCCTAGATACCCTTTCTCAGAAGGGCTGTGGTTTTCTTAAAATTTATTTTAATACCAATAGGATTGCAAAGGAAAATGATTATATTGAAATATAGTTGTTAAAATATTTTTTAAAACAAATTCATAGAGTTCAGGTTAAGGACTACTGACCTGTCATCTTCTCAGTATTAAGCATTTAAGGGCCATAATACAGTTAACTCTCATTTATTTATCAATCACAAAGCATTTCTTAAGCACTGACTATATGCTGGGCAATGTGCTTAAGTGCTAGAGTTTAAAAAAAAATAGCCCCTGCCCTCAAGGAACACACATTCTAATGGAAGAACTCTCATTTTAATTTCTACCTTTCCCAGAAATGATTGGGGAATGAATGGCACTATGGTTAGCAATTGTGCCATATACACTTTACATATATTACCAATTTTTAAGGGAATCACATATAGTAAAACACAAAACATTAAAACTTTTATTTTTGAATTGCTTATGTGATTTCATCTAACCAGAGGACTCCTGGTAAGAGGACTGTTTCCACCAATGCAGATTTGCATCCTCTCTCAACTTACAGAGTTTTAAAATGTTGCCTGGGGAACTAAGAAGTTTCACTAATTTGCCTAGGTTCACACAATGAGTGGGGATCAAAAGTATGATATGAATCTACATCTTCCCTTCTCTGAAGGTACCTTGGCTACCTTCCAGAACACCAACACAATATTAAAACAAAATTTCATCTTTCTTTAATTTTCAGAAGGTATTTCAAATTTTATCCAATGAATCTAGAGCATTATCAAGTAGTAAACTTCACATTTAGAAGGCAGAGAATGGCTAAAAGGATCATAGAATTAGAGACAGAAGAGATCCCAGAAGTCATTTAAGGAAATTGAGGCCCAGAAAGGATGAATGACTTCTGAGGTTATTAGTGCTCCCCACACCCCCTGAAATTATTTTGCATTTTAAAATAGATTTTAGCTTTACTTATCTGTGCCCATGTTCTCCCTCCTACCTCACCCTGCCTCCTGATGGAATGTAAGTTTCATGAGCTCAGACGCCATTTTGCTTTTGTCTTTCTATCCAGAATACCTAGCATCGAATCAGGTCCATAGGACACTGTTAATGTTGATGAAGGTTGAACTGAATTGAATTGAGCTGCCCAAGGTCACATGAGTGACCTTGTTAAAAGAAAGACCTGGAATTCAAAAGGGTTTCTGTAGAAGTATGGATTGGACTAGTTGGCCTCTGATGTCACTTCCAACTCTGAAATTCTGGGATACATTGAGAGCAAATCCTCTGACTTCAAATCCAGCCCTCTTTCCACTACATTCCACCCTTTCAATGACATACCCTAGAGACTGCTTTCTTTAAAATCCAGTCCTTGAATTCAGCTTGTTTACTTGTTGTTTTTACATAAAATTTAAAGGGAACATAACAGAAATTCCAGGATTGTTCCTTTTTTTTTTTTAGTTTGCCATTTGTTTGGATGCCAGAAAAATCAAAATTACTCCCTAAATCACAGGGTTGTGGTGGGGAAAACTCTATGTAAATTTTAAAGAATTATAGTTATCATGATCCTTATTATTACTTATTATTATTTAGATCATATCATTAATACCAAAATATCCCCCTACTATAACAATCTTTGTGAGATTGCAGAAAGAAATGAACTGTGTATTTTAAGGTAAATATAAAATTAGAATTTTTTAAATCAAGATGTATATGAGGAATAAAGTCTCCTGAGGTCTACAACAAAAGCTAGGGGAAGGACTTGACTGTCAGCCCAAAGGGTGGTTATAGTCTACAAAGTCAATGAAATTTTAGGAATCAGGGAGAAGACTTGTGAAAACAAAAGAGAGAAAGTCAACCTTTATTGTATCCACAGCCAGAATATTTTATGCTATTTGGTCACTACATCTCCAGGTGGATATGATAAAACTTGACAAGATCCAGAGGACAATAAGAATGAGAGAAGGAATGAGGGTCCAATGAAGGACACTGATTGCTTGCTGAAGGAGTAAAGAGGAGACTCTTTGCCCTAGAAAGAAGACTGGGAAGGGTACATTAAAAAAAAAAAAACATAAGATAATAGATGATGTGGAATGTCTTTGCCAAATTCCTAAACACTGGAATGAAGGGCACCCTTTGAAACTAGAACGTGGTTCGAGCAGAAAATATAAACTGATTCATAAAGGATTTTGATTAATCTATGAAACAGGTTAATATCATAAGGATCTATGATTTCGTTGGTGTGGGACCTCCCTCCACTAGAGCAAATCCATAGGATAAGGAGTATGACCTTAAGCAGTTCAATTCAACCCCATGCATCTACCAAAAGAATTAGCAAACAAAACAGGCAAATAAACCTCAATGACATCTCGTTAATGATCATATTCAGGAGGAATTTGACTTTAGCAAAACTTTGTAAAAAGTTTGTATTACCATTGAGCCAAACATTCAACAAGCATTTACTAAACACCTACTGTGTGCCCAGCACCATCCTAGGTACTCTGGATACAAACTATCCATAATAGAGATCACAATCTATTCATGACAGAGTAGATAAGTCTGAAGAGGGTCACACAGGTAATACTGAGAGGGGTAAAATTTGAACCCAGATCTTCCCATTTCATGTCCAACATTCCATCTACTATCTCAGGCTGCCACAATCTATTTATTACAGAGCTTTATCTCATTAATAAGACAATCTGGGATTTTTCTAACCTTGAAAGTTGACATCAAGGACAATGATGTCTCTTTTATGGCATGTGCCTTGGGGGGCTTGTTAGCAAAAGAATACCGGGCTGGACAGACCTAAGTTCCTATGGTCTTTGCCTGTAGCAGAATGACATAGAATGATGAGTCCTCTTCAGCTTGCATCGAATGCACTGTCACTCATTACCTTGTCCAGGCTCCTCCCAATTTGCTTTTAGGAAATATGCTATAAGCCAGAATTAAACTTTAGTGTTTAAAAAGAAAAAAGAGAAAATTGACCTAAACTGGAAGTGTTGATACAAAGCCCACTGAAAATAGTTAAAAGTCAAGTCAGATTCTTTTGCCATTTTTCATGTCAAATACTTATTCATTGTATCAGACTTCACAAATTTTGTGATTCAGATTTGCAATTCCTTGGTACATTTTTTTCATCGTGTTTAAAATATTTACTGAGACCTAAGCAAGTTATTATTTTCACTGATTCATAGACTTAGAGCTGGAAGGAACATTAGAGATCTTCTAGTCAAACCTAAATATGGAACTGGGGCCCAGAGAGGTTTTGTGATTTGGCCAAAATGGCACAGCTAGTAAATAGCAAAGCTGATATTTGAATCCAGGGCTTTTGACTCCAAATCCAGCCCTGAGACACTTGAAATCATTTAATTTTATTGGTTTCATGCAGATTTCATTTCTCTTTGAATGGCTTTTGTTACCAAAACATTAGACTGAACAGTTGGTGATTCTTAGATCGTCAGGTAAGGAGAGAACTAGGTGAGGACATATTATATAGAAAGCACTATGCTACTATGCTTTGGGAACTCAAAGACATGGTAAACGATTACTGTCCTCGGGGAGTTTACATTCATACTTTCTCTACAGTGATCATCCCTTTTGAACAGATATTTTCAAAAACTATTAGAATATATATCCCAATCTCTCTGGAAGTATTATAAGAAATAAATCATGATCAGTTGAAATTACGAAGTTCTTTGACATCCAGCCATAATAATATATTGTGGTTATGACCTTGGAAAATGTATCCTGTCAACTTGACACATTTCTATTTGCCACAAAATTTAGTGTTACTCCTTCCAAGACCATCTCAGAATTCAATACTATACATCCACCAAAAGAATTTAACTAACAAAACAAATAAATCCAAATTGAATTTCTTTCATGGCCACATTTATGAGGAATTTGAGTGCACTAGAACTTTAAAGTAGATATTACCATTGGGTATCTTCTCCATTCACTGTAAATAGAGATATATTTCACCCTAAGCAATTCTGGACCCTGCCAGGGTGAAAATGATAATGGAATGAACAGAGATTTCTAGTTTTACACCAATTTTAGCTGAATTTACTGTTGCATGAATCCTTATATGTCCTTTGGAATTCCTATTTGTATAACTCTATTGACATACAGGTATTAGAGTGCAGATCATGGAACACCTTGCCTGTCTATGCTTGGGAGGGTAATAGGAAATCAGTCAAGAAGCATTTACTAAGCATCTGCTGTGCTAAATGTTGGGAACACACACACAAAAAAGGCAGAAGACAGTTCCTGCTTTCAAAGATTTCACAGTCTAACAAAAACAAGATGAAAACTACTATGTACAAGATATATAAGGATAAATTAAAAATAAGCAATAGAGGGAAAGCATTAGAATAAAGGATAGCCAATGTGAAATGTTCAATTGAATCCATTTTGTCTTTAATCCATTCAATTCAACCAATGTTTATTAAACACATTAAATGGAAGGCACTATATTGGGCAATAGTTATTTAAACATATCAATAAATAGTTCTTGTTCTCAAGGAGAACTCCATAATATGAATCCACGCACCATGTATCTGATGTGGTCCCCAAATATGTGTCAAACCTTTGGTTTCTTCCATCCAAAATGTTTTCATGAATTTTGCTTCCAACGATCAAATGTTGCACAGTGAGTTGACCACATTGCTTATACCAACCAAAAATGGAATGGGCTGTGTCAAGAAGTATGTAACAGATACATAATAGGAGGCCTTGAAGCAAATGCTGGATGACCACTTGTCAAATGTGTTGTGTAGCAATTTCTTTCAGGTATATGTTGTATTAGATGGTCACTGAGGCCCCTTCATACTCCAAAATTCTCTGTTAGCAGCAAGTTGTTGTCGTTGCTGTTGCCAAAACAACTTTTCTGAGGAGAATACCCTAGAAGCTACTCACTACCTCTAGAGAAAACATTTGGAAAACACTAAACAAAATATGATTTGTAAAATACACACACAGACACCTGGTCAATACTCCATGAACTAACTTAATTATGGAGAAATAGCATCTATGATTGTTTTATTGCGTCCATAAATACAAATTATTTCTTCCCACTTTTCCACAATTTCTTAAAATGTTCTAAATGAGTTCAAATGTTCGGTAAGAATAGATGGAAAACAAGTCTGAATGGAAAGGGAAAGACCATAAAGTATTTGAACATTTTGGATGGCTAGAAACATCCTGTATTATACAGCCCAACCAGGTGAACAAACAGCCTTATGCTACTCCCCTGGCCTGAAATTCTATATGGGAATTCAGCCCAAGATACAAGAAGCTCTCAAGAATGAAATTCTAATAACAAATCATTTTAATAAGGAAGAAAAGGGGGGGTGCAATTGAGAGACTGATATGGAGGCACAGGGAACCAGTAGAGGAGATAGGTGGTGCAGTGGTTAGAGTGCTGGGCCTGGAGTCAGGAAAACCTGAGTTCAAATCCAGCCTCAGATAACTATCAGCTGTTCGGTCCTGGGCAAATCTATCTGTCTCAGTTTCCTCATTTGTAAAATGGAGTTAATAATTTTAAAGTGCCCAGCACAGGACCTTACAGGTGCTTCATAAATAGTTGTTCCCTCCCCTCCCCACAATAGACCAACTTGGGTTTTTTAAAGTGCAAATATAGATTATGTACAATGAATACAAGAGTATAACAGCAAAAATGGTGTCAGGAGTGCTAAATCTCAGAATGGGTGAAGATTGGCAATTTCAAAAGATGTGGGGTTTTTTTTCCAAAATGATTTGGAGAGAAGAGGAAGATCAGAAAGAAAGCTGACCTACTCCTCAAAGTGGGAGACTAGTAATAAATGATAACAGAGAGAAACCAAAACTGCCTATCTCTTGTAATTTTTTTTTGTCAGTGAAGCGGAATGATTTTTCAGAACAGAAAGGATAAAACAAAATGGTTGATAAGAAGTTAAACTCAAGATAATCAGAGGGATCTCATAATCGTAGCTGCCCTCCATGAGCTGAAATAACCAATCCTGAGCTCTTATAGGTAACAACTGTAAAAGAAATAAGTAAAAAAATATAAAGCACCAACCCAGAGAACGTAAGAGGTGCTTGAGGACTAGAGGGTAAAAAAAAAGGAAAAGAAGGTAGAGTCTTCAAAGTATAGGTCAATGATCTGAGCTATAATACCTAATAAAATCCTATATTTTTAAAGGGATGTGTGCTACATAAAGACAAAAGATGGAAAAATAATTTCCAACCAAGGGAGAAGGAAGGCACAAAAGGAAACTTTCTGGGGAGGTAGCAGTTGGACTGAGTCGTGAAGAATAGATAAGATTTTAATGAGTAACAGGAGAGATTATTTTTGTATCAAAAACAGCAAGTATGCTCATTTGGATCAGAAGTAGAATACCATCAAGGAGTAATGTGAACTCGGTCTGGAAAGATATGCTAATCCAGACTGGGAAGGACTTTACACAAAGGAATGATTTATAGACTTTATCCTAGAGGCAAAACTATATGTCTGAAGCTTCTTGTATAGGGCAAGGATGTGGTCATTGTTCTTTCCTTCACTGCTTCTAGCTGTTTTTATGAGGTGCGATTGGTCATAATTGACCTTCCACCAACAATTTTATAGAGGAGTTTATACAGTGTTTGTATGCATAGATTCAATTCAACTCACATTTATTAAGTACCTACTATGTTCAAGGTACTATTCTAGGTGCTAGGGATACAAAGACAAAATAAATAACAGGTTTTCTCTGCAAAGAGTTTATATTCTACTGGGTGGAAACAACATGTATGCAAGGAAACAGACCCAGAAGTACATACCAAATAATTTCAATATGGAAAGAATGATACTGACTATGAGAGTAGAGGAGGGGAGAGGGGGGATCAGAAAATGTCTCTTGTAGAAAGTGGCACTTGACTTGGCTTTGAAGGAAGCTAGGAGGTATGTTTCTATACAGTCTAACAGATTTTGATCTTTCTTATTTCTTCTTCCTGAACAATGTTTTCCAACATATTTTACACTGTCCTTTGCAATGAAGTCACTGATGATTAGAATACATGTTGAACTAACTTGTAAGGTCTTAGCAAGTTTTTCATAGAACTTCTTAACCTTATTTTCTAAGTGGAGTACTAAGAAAAACCTTTATAGACAGGCACACACTAAAAAAACCCTCTTAGCCCCCAAAATTGTCACAATTAACCATATTTACCAAGTTGAGCAAATATTTATGAGTTCTTGCCCCCATTTTCTTTCTGGTCTCTACGTGCTGGTTTCCTTTTGTGTAGAGGGAAGAGGTTAGATTTGATGACCTCTAATTTCTATTTAGTTTCTAATCTTGAAGTTATTTTTGGCTCTTCCCTCTCCCTTACATGTCATATATAAATAATTATTAGGTCCTGTGGATCACAACTTCAGAACACCTATAATATGGCCCTCCCTTCTATTCCTACTGCTACCACCCTAATACAAGTCCTCGTTGTTGTTCAGTCATTTCAGTTGCGCCTGATTCTTCACGACCCCAGGTTTTCTTGGCAAAGATGCTAGAATGGTTTGCCTTTCCTTCTCCAGCTCACTTTACAGATGAGGAAACCGAGGCACACTTGCTCAGGGTCACAGGTCTAGTAAGTGTCTCAGGCCGGCTTTGAAGTCAGGAAGATGAGTCTTCCAGATTCCAAGTCAGTGCTCTATATATTGTGCCGCCTAGCTGCCCTACAGGTCTTCATTACCATTCCCTAAATGATTGCAGTAAAGTGGGGACGGGTTATTCTACCTTCTCAAACTGCTTCAATCTCTCTTTTGTAAGGTTGACAGAATAATATTTCTTACCTATAGACATAGTCATGTTATTGTTCCGGAGGCAGCTAGATGACTCCGGATAGAGTGCTGAGCCTGGAGTCAAGACTCTCTGAGTTCAAATCTAGCCTCACATATTTCTTAGCTGTGTGACCCTGGGCAAGTCACTCAACCTCTATCTGCCTCAGTTTCACAAAATGAAAAATGGGGATGATAAAAGCACCTCCCTCTTAAGGTTTTTGTGAGGATCAAATGAGAAAATAATTTTAAAGCTCTTGGCCCAGGGACTGCACATAGTACATGCTTAATAAGTGTTTTTTTTTTCTTTTCTCCCTCTACTCAAAAATTTTCAGTGGCTCCTTGTTTCCTTTCAAGTAGTTTAAATTCCTTTGCCTAGCATTCAAAGCTCTGGACATGCTGTAGCACTCTACCTTTCCAGCTGACTTCACATGACTTTCCTCCATGCTTTATGCACTACACAAACTGTACAGCCTTCTGTCCTCTTGAACACATGCTTCATTTTCATTCCCCCAGGATTTTGCTTAAAGTATTCTATGTGCCTGGAATGTTGTCTTTCCCTATAGTTTTCTGTTGAACCCCTTTCCATACTTTAAAGCCCAACTTAAATGCCATCTTCTCCAAGAAGCCCTCCCTGATCTCCTTAATAAGTAGGGATCTTTCCCCTCAAAGCTCACATAGCACTTAGTTTCCTGACTCTTGAATAGGCCCCAATTAGTGCAAATAACATATCCCTGAAATAGTCCTATATGTTAAGATTCAGACTGTTCGAAGCTATAATTATGTGAAATTTGGCCTTGGGTTGTAGTCCAAAGAAAAATGCAATACAAATTCAAATAATATTCACTATTCACACTAATCAGGAACTCACTGTATTGCGCTACATGGGTTTATGTCTTATCCAACTTCTAGTCCATAAGCCTCTTGAGGTCAGGAACCTTGCCTTACCCAAAATTTGCATCTCTTCCTGCATCACAAAACCATTTATACAGAAGTTCCTCAGTGCCTATCTGCCGATTATTGACTGATTAGAAGGTAGGTCGTAGTCCCATGACAGGGGGATTTTAATACCAAAGCATGAAGTTGGCATTTGATTTAGCTGGAAATTATAAGCCACTGAAAGTTAGAAAGATGGCAACTACATGAGAGTATATTGGAGAGGCACAAGCCTGGAGATAGGAAGGCCAGTTAGAAAATGATTAGCAGTGGTACAGACAAGAGATCATAAAAGTCTAAACAAGGACAGTGGCAAAGGACACGTGGGAGAGGTGAATTGAACGTGGAATCCAAAAGACTGCACAACTAGTTTGATAGAGAGAGAGAGAGAGAGAACACCTAAGTTTCCAACCTTGGTGATTAGGAGGACAGTGTTGCTGTCAAGAGAACTGGGGAATTTAGAAGGGGCATGCTCAAGAGAGATGAATTCAATTTCCGACAGAATGAGATTGAGATATGGTAGGACATCTAGGTAGAGATGTGGAACAGAAGCTCAGGGGTGAGATCAAGAATGAAAAAAAAAAGATTTGGGAGTCAAACATGACAATAATAATAGATGACTTTATGTAGCATATTTTCAAATTGCTCTGCATAAAGTATTTCATGGATCCCTCTACTAATGCTATATGAATACTATGGATAGTGTTTCCCTTATTGTACAGATAAGACTTAGAGACATTAAGTCATTTATTCATGATCACTTTGCTACTAAGTATCAGGAGTGGGCATTGTTGTACAAACCAGATGAGATAATGTAGATGAAGTTGATTTGCAATAGTAAAGCACTTTATAAAGGTTATGTACAAAAGTGGAAGCAAAATAAAAAGATAGAAATTTAGACTGATTCATTGTCATTCTGATGAATTTCCATGTCATATTGTTATCCACACTCATCCTTGGTCTTGGTTATTTAATAATTATTCTTTGTATAACTATATTTCAATGCCAGTAAAGCCTGGAAAAAATAAAGCTGAGAAACAACCAGTCAAGCCCTCACCCTTCCTTGGGGACCACTGAAGAAGCTAGAAGACGTGAGAGAGGGAGGGAAATTTATGGCACTGGCCCAAAGAGATAATAAACATGAGACAGATTGTTGAAGAGGTCCCAAGAAATGGTAGGGGGAATTGTAAGGGGGAGGAAGAAAATCAGAAGGGGCCAGAAGAAAAGGAATTTTCAGGAAACAACCAAAATAGTTCATGATTGGAAAGAACCCTTAAGCAGCTTGAAGACCTAAGGGATATAGGTGAAGATTTCAGAAATTGCCCCGAGGGCCTTATTAATCCAACCAAAGCTTGGTTTGGTTTTTGGTTCTTTTGCATAAATCAGGTTTACATGTAGAGATCTATCTATAATTTCCAAAACTTCCTCATCTCAACGAAAATTAAACGGGACCTAAAGGGTTTATTCTGTCCACTCCCATCTTACCAAAAATCATGATTTCTTCCTCCTCAGCCAACCACATTTTCATTAATGACTCTCTGTTGTATAAGTTAAGATTCTAAGCCTCCAAGCAAAAACTCCATAAGCACCCCTTAAATTTTGTTCATTGTAAAATATGATATCCAACAGAGAGAGGATGGCCCTTCTTTTAATGAAGACTTTTATATGATGCAGGCAGGGACTGTTTGACCGTCTGACTAAGCTCATACACCAGGAGTACATCATGCTAGCACTCATTTGCCACAATCAGTCATTGAATCAATAAGTACTTATTGAGTAACCACATGGAAGCCACTGATATATTAGGTATTGTGGAGAAAACAACAAATATAAGGCATGGTTGTGGCCCTGGTAGAGTTTTGCAAACTTGTTGAGGAGAGAACATGGATAAAATAACCAGTGAACAATAACACCTTCAAAAAAGGTTTAGAGAGAAGGTAAGAATGGATCTAGACCTTTAAAGATCATTCAGACAGGACAAGAACATGAACAAAGTGAACAGGGTGTGAACAAATGAGGAGAATAGAATGGGAGTGCGTGATGAGTAATGTTGAGAAGTGGGGGATAAATGGGATAGAGGTATTCCCACATTAGAGATCAAATTACTTAAGGATTTCTTTAGAAGTACGTCTCCAACACTCCAGGCCAAGGGGTGGGGAACCTGGGACCTTGAGGCCACATGTCACCCTCTAGGTCCTCAAGTGCAGCCCTTCAAATCCGAACTTGAAAACTGGTTCTGTGAAGTTTTGATTCAGTCAAAGCCCACATGTGGCCTCAAGGCCGCAGGTTTCCCACTCCTGCTCCAAGGAATCTATGATCCATCCAGTCACTGACACATTGGTACTAAGTGCTGCAGATACAAAGACAAAGGTGAAATAGTCACTGCCCTCAAGGAGCTTGTACTCTAATAGGAAATACTATATATATATATATATATATATAAACAAAATGTGTGTGTATATACACTGTAAATAGAGAACATATGCAAAATGAATGCATAGATTTGAGAGAGGATTTACTTTGTTGTTATTCAGTCATTTTTTCAGTCATGTCCAACTCTTCATAACCCCATTTAGATGTTTTCTTGTCAAATATACTGCAGTGGTTTGCTCCTTCTCCAGATCATTTTACAGATGAGGAACTGAGACAAACAGAGTTAAGTGACTTGCCCAGGGTCACACAGCTAATAAGTGTCTGAGGCTGGATTTAAATTCACAAAGACAAATTTTGATTCCAAATCCAGAGCTTTATTCACTATGGTACTACCTGACCCCGGGGATATGCTAGCTGCTGGGGAAAATTGAAAAACCTTGGTTTAGGAGGTGGTACTTGGGCTGAGATGTAAAAGAAAATGAAGAACTCCAAAACCCAGAGTTGAGAAGGGAGTAAATTCCAGACATAGAGGACAGGCAGTGCAAAGGCATTCAAATATTATGGGATCAGGACATTGAGGAGGTCAGCTGGATGGCAAAGTACAAGGAAGGGAGTAAAGCTAAGAAAACTAGCTAGGGAGGAAGGTACCAGGCTGTGCAGAGACTTCTATGTCAAACAAAGGAGTTAGTAGTTGAGCCATATCACAATCCATCCATATCTACTCAGCTTCTGAGTCTCATTTATGTCCTCTCATAATTTCACCATAGGCAGTCCACTCTAATGTTCTAGAGACTTTCCTTAAGTTCTGCCGACATCATCAGAACACCAACGGAACATACCCATCAGTTATCTCTCATCCTCACCCTGGATCCAAACTATCTTCTTTTTTGATCAAACATCTCTTTGACAACCACCTTTTTTAGTGCTCCATTTTTTTTTGTTTGTTTGTGGTGAGCTGCAGGCTGCTCACCATCACCCTTTGCCTTTCTATTACCTTTTAAGTGTGATCTGCGATTGCAATTGCAATTCAACTGACTGTAATGTTCCATGATGCACAGCCGTACTGCAACACTGATACGTGTAACTTACCAGCACTATTCTACTGAAAATTCAGAGTCAGCCCATACAGAAAAGTCAGAGCGTATTATACATAAGACCACCTTTATTTCTTATAGGTTGTGGATGCACAGACCTATACTTACTGTCATTTCTCTATTAGAATAATCTCCTTGCCAACAACAGCTAAATATGCCATGAAGCCTTTCCTTAATGAGGATTCCCAAATAGTATTCTCAGTATTATCAGATTTTAGGATAATTTGATAATTAATACAAATTGTCTGCCCCTTCCTCCCCAATTAGAAATGTTGGTGTTACAGAGGAGCTTTTGCTTGAGGAGAATTCATGGTTTTTAAAGTAATAATTGGCTTATTTCCTACACAAATGCTTTAATCCAATCTGTCTGACACATTTTGATCTCTGCTAATTAAACATTGTCCTCCAGCATGGCTTTGATATGAGGTCTCAAGTTAAAATGTACTTGGTGCTTCATTTGAATCTATTTGCAGTTCATGTGCAGTCCTACTGAGCAGAGGGCACTTGATGCTTCTCTAGGCAGCGGAGTGGAGGGGAGGGGAGTAGAATAGAGTGGAAAGAGTGCTGCTTAGATTCAGAATACCTGGGTTCATCTTCCAGCTGCAAGACCTTTGCACTTCATCCCTCCAGGGAACAGTTTCCTTATATTATGATAATAACAATTATTGTTATTATTATTTACATGGTACTTTCATGTTTGCAGGGTGCTTTACAAATATTATCTCCTATTATTATTATTTTACCTGTAAAGTGAAGAGGTTGGACTCAGTGATCTTTGAGCTGTTCTCCAGCTCTAACATTTGTCAATCAATAAGCACTTACAAGATGCCTTCTGTGCGAGGCTCTCTGCTAAGTGCTGGGGCTACAAAGAAAGGCAAAAGACATCCCAGCTCTCAAGAATCTCACAGTTTAATGGGAGAAACAATATACCGATGACTATCTTATCTATGATAAGCTGTATACAGGAAAAGTTGGAAATAATCCCTGGTGGGAAGGTACCAACAAGAGGGATCTGAAAAGGCCTTCTACCGCAAGCCGTTTTTTCTTAAGGAAATAAAGACAGCCATTGTTTTGGGATGGTTTAGATGAAGTTACATGACAAAGTTGGGGACATCTCTGGTTTTAGAACACACAAACGGATTTCCTGGGGTATTAGAGCATGGCTCTTATCTTCCCATTATGTTAAAGGTGAAAAGGCCACAAGAACAAAAACAGATAAGACCATTAAAAGATATCACAGACATTTGTTCCTTGAAGCAGCTGGACCATGGTGATAGCCCTAAATATAGTATTGATTTTTTTTCATTTTTTTCTTTTTCAAAAGAGACAAACAGTATTCTCAGTATTACCAGGCTTGAAGTCAAGAGAAAGCTTGGTGTGAATCCCCTCTCTGACACTTGCTACCAGTACGACCATGAACAATTCATCTAACTTCTGCAAGGCTGTTTGCATATCTTTGAAATGGGGATAATAATCCCTGTCCTAGGAACTTCACAGGGATGGTGTAGGAAGCAAACAATATATGCAGAGGGCTTTTAAAACTTTACACAGAAAAGTCAGCTTACTAGGTGGTTGAACCCCAAAATTGTAGTGAGAGGTTAATTGTTAGCTCAGAGAAGAGCATCATAGTAGAGTAGAGTCAGTAATGGACTGGAAATTAGGAAACCTGAGTCCTAATTCAAGCTTCGTCAATAATTAGCCATAGAAAGTAGGGCAATTCTACATTGATGATCATGTAAAAGGCAATGCCAATCATTGGGGGGACAAAAACTAAACCGTCGCTACCCTCCATGGGTTTACCTCCTACTGGACAAGTCCTTCAATTTCTTTGGGACTTCTCTCTTGTTTATAAAATAAAAGAATTGGACTAGATCTCAAAAAAACATTTCCAACCCAGAAAAGTCCGTGGATCTTAACCTTTTCTAATCAGGATATGCATGTGTAAGTGTCTATAGATATGTAAGTGTTTGTATAAGTATGATATAAAGGGGCAACTCTTTAAAACTACAAATTGGAAAGAATGTGCTAACCTTCATTGTCAGGGGGAGTTTCTCATCCAGGAATTCCCTATACTGAGGAAATCACAGGTCTCATCTCTATCCTATATATATGTATACCTATATTAACATACATACATAAATACACATAGCTATATAAATGCCTAGGTTTTACATAAAATAGGATATCAAAGGGTCTGCATACTTTCTTTGGATGGATATTGATTAAGGAAGGGGAAGGAGAGGAGGTAGAAATTGGAAAGAGATGAGAAAATATACTTTTTAGCCCCATTAGGATCCGTCACTCTTTTTTTAAAACCACTGAAACCCTCTGAACATTAAAAATAATCACATTTGGCAATATGTAAATTATTCTAATTTGAAGCCTCTGAGGTTAAAGTTTGTGTTTGGGCTGAGATAACTAAATCAATAGTTAATTGCCATTATAAATGTTTTTGAATTATAGAAATCAACATAATAAGCTCCTTGCATTATAAAGTGTATTTGCAAAATCCTTAGCAATGTTAATGAGTTTTACATTAACCCCACGAGACCAGCTACACCTAGGGGGGCCAGTTCTATGTAATTGTGCACAATTAATCCTCTGCCTCATATTTCAGAAGAATTTCACCATCCAGGAGCAGATGCTTGAAGGGACCTGCCTTACTTTTACTGAGTGGAGAAAATTAGTGCCTTTCCAAACTAATGTTGGTGCTTTGGGGTTTAGTATGTCCCCAATGAGTTACATGAACAGGGAGAGAGCATAGGGTAGCAATAAACACAGAGAGAGAGAGAGAGAGACAAAGAGAGAGAGAGAGAGAGAGAGAGAGAGAGAGAGAGAGAGAGAGAGAGAGAGAGAGAGAGAGAGAGGAATGGAAGACCTGGGTTCTGGTCTTGGTTCTTTCATTTACCATTATTATGACCATGGGCAAGTCTTTTTCCTTCTCTGGGTTTCAATTCCTTCACCTGTAAAATGAGAGCATAGACAACAGTCTCTAAGGTCCTATTCGGCTCTCAACCTCTGATCCTATGAAATTAGTGTGGAATGCAGAGGGAATTGAGCTGACAGTTAAAGATGTGCAAGGGTATACTAAGCCAGTCATCACTTTTACCCACTCAGGCCTAAGGTCAAGACTCAAATATTAAGATATGTGGTCATTGGTGTCCTAGAGGAGTTGGGGAGAAGTAGAAAGGAAGGGAGGGAGAGATAAGAGATGGGCATTCCAATTTCATAGAAGTACAGAGGAGATATTTTCAGAATGTGTGTGTATGTGTGCATATGTGTGTGTGTGTGTGTGTGTGTGTGTGTGTATGTTCCAGTTTCTGGTTGATATATTCCTAATTTATTTTTCTTTCAATGAGTATTAGAATTTTTGAAATTCGATGTCATGCCATTAATTGTGGGAGGCTATCTCAGGGAATATAGCAATTACTATTTTCCTATATAAATCATAGGTTATAATAGGATTGATCTAGTTAAGTCCTCCACTAAAACTCTACCTCAAATAACTCCCCATGGCACATAAGTGATCTAGGTTTCTCAATGTCTATGCCTGCAGAGTATGTACTCTTTCAGATCCTACCAAGTCAGAAAGGCTTCCTGTATATCTTTCATCTGGAGAGCAGTCTAGTTAAGTTCAGACAGGCTCTTTACCCGGCTGGCCACAGGGGGATGAACTTTTCAACCACGATAACTCTGAGACCACCGGTC
>CM053626.1:262364381-262375900 GCA_028646595.1 Phalanger gymnotis | reverse complement strand
TCTTCCAGTTCCTTCAAGGCTAGATACTAGATTTTTGCATTTGTATCCCCAGAGCTTAGCATAGTGCCTGACACTTACTAGTAACAACTTACTACTTTTTTTTCATTCATTTATTCATGTGCTCAAATTCTGTGGCTGATAAGTCTAAGACACTCTCTCTGCCATCAAGGAGTTATGATCTAGTTATATGAAATAATTGGAGAAGACCACAAGTCAGGCTATAATTATTCTAAATTAATGGACATGGATAAAAATGCTCTAGGAATTAAGAGAAGGGAGGAATTAGTATAAGGTGGGGTAATTGAAAAAAGCTTCTTTGAGGTGAGACTTGGGCATTCAGATTTTGGCCTTTTTTCTTCTTGGGAGCGGAAGAAAACTCTGACTTCTGGTGTCTGGCTATAAATACATGCATACACACATTGAAGAACAGTCCAAATAATTAATCCCCTTTTGTCCATAAAAATCAATCTTTTGAGTACCTACTATATGCAAAGCACTAAGAAATACAAAATATACAAGACAGTCAATAGCCTCAAGAAATTTCTAATAAATTTGGAGAAACAGGCTATATAAAATTAAAGAAAATACTATAAAGCATTAAATAATTGTCATTAACCAACTACAAAATTTCCAATGACTCCTTACTGCCACTAACTAAACTAACAATACTCAGTCTGGCATCTAAAGCATTCTACAATATGCCTAAACTGACATTAATTCTTTTAGGACTACTCTGTGGATACTGTCATTCAACCAGGTCAAATCAGCTAGTCGGTAAGCAAGCATTTAGTAAGTACTTACTGGGGGCCAGGCTTAAAACACAAATAAAGGTGAAAACAGTCCCAGCTCTCAAGAAATGTGCATTTTAACAGGAGAAATAACATGGATATAATTAAGTATTTACAAGCTACATAGACAATGGATATAAGGTTATCTTTGATAAAGACAATAGATTTAAGGTAGTTTTGGAGGAGAAGGCTTTACCAGATGACCGGACCAGGAAGACAGATTCCTATAGATTCCTATTACCAGTTGTGTATGTGTATGTGTGTGTATGTATGTGCATACATATGTATATATATACAGATGTGATTGAGATTCAAGTGTTGCATGTATATGTGTGTATGTGTGTGTGTGTGTGTGTATATATATATATGTATACACACACATACACACACAGATATGATTGAGATTCAAGTGTTGCCTGCTAATGCTTCCCCCACCCATTTCCCCCTCCACTGCACAAGCTCTTCTCTGAACACCTCTTTTATGTGAGATAATTTTCCCCATTCTTCCTCTCCCTTCTCCCAGGGAATCTCTCTTTGTTGACTATTTTTTTTAAATCCCCCCCAACATAATCAACTCACTCCCACACCCTTTTTCTATATAGAATCGTTCTAATTGCACCAATAATGATAAAGTTCTTAGAAGATACATGTATCATCTTCCCATATAGAAGGTACATAGTTTAACCTTATTGAGTCCCTTATAATTTCTCTTTCACATTTACTTTTTTATGCTTCTCTCAAGTCTTGTATTTGAAAGCCAAATTTTCTATTCTGCTCTAGTCTTTTCATCAGGAATGCTTCAAAGTTCTCTATTTCATCAAATATCCATTTTTTCCTCTTGAAGAATTATACTCAGTTTTGCTGGGTAGGTGATTCTTGGTTGTAATTCAAGCTCTTTTGACTTCCAGAATATCATATTTCAAGCTCTCTGCTCCTTTAGGAATGCTAAATCTTGTGTGATCCTGACTATGACACCATGAATGATTTTTTTCCCTTGCTGCTTGAAGTATCTTCTCTTTGATCTGGGAACTCTGAAATTTGACTACAATATTCCTGGGAGTTTTCACTTTGGGATTTCTTTCAGGCAGTGATTGGGGAGTCTGTTCATTTCTATTTCACCCTCTCGTTCTGTGACATCAGAACAGTTTTCCTTGATATTTTCTTGAAATATGATGTCTAGGCTCCTTCTTTGGTTGTGGCATTCAGGTAATCCAATAATTCTTAAATTATCTCTTCTTAATCTGTTTTCTAGGTGAGTTGTTTTTTCCAAAAAGATAGTTCGCATTTTCTTCTCTTTTTTCATTCTTTTGACTTTGTTTTATTATTCCTTGACATTTCATGCAGTCATTAGCTTCCACTTACCCAATTCTAATTTTTAAGAATTATTTTCTTAAGTGAGCTTTTGTACCCCTTTTCCATTTGGCCAATTCTGTTTAAGGTGTTATTTTCTTCAGAATATTTTCAGCCTTTTTTTTCAAGCTGTTAATTGTCATTTCATAATGTTCTTCCTTTGCTTTTGTTTCTTTACCTAATTTTTCCTCTACCACTGTTCTTTGATATTAAAAATCATTTTAGCTTTTCCAGGAATTCTTATTGGATTTGTGTCTAATTCACATTTAGTTTTTCTTGGAGGCTTTGATTGTAGCTGTTTTGATTTCTATGTCTTTTTCTGAGTTTGTGTCTTGATCTTCCCTGTTACCATAGTAGCTTTTTATGGTCATGTTCTTTTTTTTGTTGTTTGCTCATTTTTTCCACCCTATTTCTTAATTTGAAACTTCATGATAAAGTTTGGCTCTATTCTGGCCTGGGGAGAGGGAGAGTGGAGAAGCTCTTTCTCAAGCTTAAGGCTTTTTCACACCACTGTTTTCTAAGCTAGTTTTGGAGTTTAAGAAGTTTTCCATGTTCCAAGGTGGTGTGATCTGGAGAGAGGTATGATCTCTGTTCTCTTGGTCTAACTCTGATCTTTGTCCAGGAAGGGTTCCT
Source organism: Phalanger gymnotis (assembly GCA_028646595.1). Classification (NCBI taxonomy): domain Eukaryota; kingdom Metazoa; phylum Chordata; class Mammalia; order Diprotodontia; family Phalangeridae; genus Phalanger; species Phalanger gymnotis. The sequence continues at coordinate 262,373,129 of CM053626.1, read as the reverse complement.
GATCCTTTGGGACTGCAATTGATACTGCCCCAAGGGTCTCCTCCTCCTTTGGGACCAGAAATGATACTTTTCCTCAGGGTCTCTGATCCCTTGGTGCCTGAAACCCTCAGGGTTTCCACTCCCTCTTGACCAAAAGTGCTCCTTTCTGCCCTTGAACTATGCCCCAGAAGTAGGTAGAGGCAATGGAGTTGCCTAATAGCAATTGGTCCTGTGTCTACTGCTGGCAAAGGGCTACCCTGTAATTTCTTTCTGATCAGTTGCCAGGTTCCCTTACCATCTCTGGCTTGAGTGTTCTCAAAGCTGCTGCTGCTTCTGTCTCTACTACCTAGTCCCACTTCTGGTGTTTTGTTCACACAGCCTCTGGGCCTGCCTCCTCCCCCATGTTACAGATTTCTCTTTCTGACCTCCTGTGTTCTCTTCAGCTGGAAAAAAAATGTCTCACTCTGACTTTTTGTTGGCTCTGCCACTCTAGAATTCAATTTGAGGCATTATTTTAAAGTTATTTGGTGGGGAGTATTGGGAGAGCTTCAGTGCTTCTCTACTCCACTGTCTTGGCTCTACCTCCCACCTCCCCTTCTTTGTTTTATTGTATTTATTTATTTTGTTAAATATTTCCCAATTACATTAGCCCCACTCATGAGTTATTATGTGGTTATGTGTTGTGCTACAAGGACACTTGTCTGACATGTCTGTTACAGAGGACCTTCCACCACGTAAGCAGCTTTTGGGTCATTTTTGGACAACTCTAATCTCTTTGCTCTTGGTCACCTCCTACTTTTCCAGTCTTTTTGTACCTTACTCACCTTCACATACTCTACTGTTCCAGTGACACTGGCCACCTTGCTGTTCCTCACATTATATTCCTTCTCCTGATTACATTTTTACTGGCTCTTCCCTATGTCTAGAATTCTCTGTCTCTCCACCCCTACCCTCCTGGCTTCAGTTAAAATCCCATCTTCTGTAAGAAGTCTTTCTTGGTCCCTCTCAGTACTAACACTTCCCCCCTCCCACATTTCTTAGGTAAAAATTCTGTTCGTATGGGGTTGTTTGCATGTTACTTCACTCATAAGATTGTGAGCTCCTTGAAAGCTGGGCTTGTTTTTGTCTTTCTTTCTATTCCCTGTGCTTAGCTCAGTACCTATCACATAATAGAAATGGATAAATGTTTGTTGACTCACCTGGCATGGGTAATACCAGAGGGGGAGAAAAAGCTAGAGTACAAATTAGAATAAGCAAAAGAAACAAAAATACAAAAAAAATTTAATGACTCCCAAAGGAGTTACCGCAAGTAGAAGAGAATGAACACAAGAAATCATAAGGTTTTCCTCCCTACTTTAGAAGGTTAGTGTACAGATTTCAAAAATCTAGTCTGTGTTGTGGGTGATGCTAAATCCTTTAAGTTCACACTGGGTTTCCTGATGTAAGTTTATGATGCTGAGCAGGAATAGCCTTAGGATCATTAGGGTTATATGACTGTGCCAGTGGTCAATTCTTTTTCTCAGGTCAGGGTCATCTGGATTTCTTACATGCAACCTATCGCAGGATCTGAGTTACCACCAAGGCTCTCATAAGGCTGTGTTCTTGGCCCACTTGCAAAAGCCTCTTGCTCCCTGGGAACCTCATCAGGGGATGATACAAAATATTTGCATTTTAGAGGTTTATTCTGAAGGGTTTCCTTCTATATCCACAAAGACTAAATAGGGATTCTCTCACTTTCATTTAGGCACTCAGAATCGTCATCAAGTCAGTTAAGGGATCTCATTTCTTCCAGGTAAATTCAGTCATCATAATTATATAGAGACAATTTCATCTCCCCTTTGTTGTTAAAAAAAGGCACCTCCCAATAATTCCACCTCATGATCCCCAAAATCCTTTAGGGAAAGAAGTTGTACAAACCATTCTGGGGAAAAGGAGATCTGCCAATTAAGTTGGACCTGAAGGTCACCTGTTTCCCCAGAATATTTTGGAGCCCTTCCCCTACCTCCATACCCCAAGGAAGCAGGAAGCAAAGTTCCAAAGGCTTGGTTGATCATGTCTAGGAACTGGAACAAAGAAGGGCCTGAAAGAGTCAAACAGAACTATGTCCAAAAGCAGTTCATCCTTCTCAGGTAAGTCTTCCTGGAGGCTTCTAGGATAGTATTGCTCGTTGAGGACTCAGCTTCTGAAAAGTGAGACTCCCACTCATAATAGTAAAGAGATACGATGATGAAGTTGTCCTTATGACAGCACATTCCAGCATTCTACAATGCCAGCTGTCTGAGGATGAAGCGGGAGGCAGAAAACCCAGCCTATATGATGGTAGCATGTCCAATCTTACCCCACCTTTGTGGCAAAATGAGTTCATTGATCACAAGTAATGATTCAAAGGGGTCAATTAAGAAGACGCCTTCTATAACAGCTTTTATTGTGGCTGTTACAATGGCAGACTTGACTGACATAGTAATGCCATATCTACATGAAAGGCAAACTTCTTGCCTTTGATTAGAAAGGAGGATAATACAATCAACTTGCCATTTGGACACAGATCAGGAATGACACTGGTCATATCAGTTTTTCAGAAGTAGGCACTCTAATATGAGGAGTACTTTGGGGCATAAATAACTATCTCATCCTTAATTAGAAGGATCATTTAAGTGAGGTAGGGCTATGTAAAGTCACCAGCCTCACTTTCTCCTCTGGAGCCCTCTCGGTCCAGTGGCAAGCTACAGATCAGGATGACTGGAGATAGCCTTGGATGCAGTGGGGAACCATGGGCTTTTAAAATCCAATCTCATAGCATCACCTCCCTGATGTCATGGTCCTTTCTGAGAATGAAGGACAAACAATAACCTTTGTGAGTAGTAGTAGTAGGAACTGCCCCACCAGGGACCCAACTGGAAATGGCCAGTGGGAGATGTAGCTTTCTCTCTTTCTTTTTCCTTCCTTCCTTCCTTTCCTCTGTCTACATAGGATATCATACCCTTACCTGCAGGTGCTCTGCCCAAAGGAATATAAATTTTGATCACAGAAACCGTGAAAGATATTTTGGGGTTTATGGGCTAGTTTTTTTCTTAAGGACTGTGCCTTAAACCCAAATCACTCTGGCTCTCATTGACTGCCCCAGGTCAAGTCACACTTGGTCTTTGTTTGTCCCTGATTGGCTCAGAGTGAATGTAAATAGCAATTATTTCTGTTTTGGGCAGAAATCCTGAGGGTCTTCCCCTCCTAGACTGATTTTTTTTGACTAGGTAAAAGAGGCCATTCTCTGCCTCATTTCTTACCTAGCGTTAATCACTCAAGGAATGTTGCCTCAGTCAAACTGAGACCTGTTAAAGATCTTAGTTTAAAAAGGCCAAGGTCTCCCACTGTTTCCAGGGTCATCTCCAGTCCTCCTGATCTACATCTTGCCACTGGACCCAGATGGCTTCAGAGGAGAAAGTGAGGCTGGTGATTTTGTATAGCCCTCCCTCACTTGAATCCAGTTGATTCTCATGTCATGGCATCACCTCCCTGATGTAATGGTCCTCTTCGAGAATGAAAAACAAACAAGAGGATCCTAAAGTTCCATGTCCACACAACATTATATCATAGTCCCCATGTCCAAATCTCATTGAACCCACTTCTCAACCTCTGCTGGGCTTTTGAGGCCATATGATGCCTCTAGTGGGTGTTGAGTGGTCCACAAGCTACTGTATAGAGAGGAAGGCATCAATAAAATTCTTCTATTAAGCCTGATCCTAAAGGGGAAAGACTTTTTTAGTCCTACTAGCCAGGTCATGGCCACCACCCAGGAATTAGCATAGATTACTTACTGTCCCATCCTTCAAGGCTCTCTCCAAAACCAGCTAAGTGGTCAGCATCTCATCCCACAAGAAGGCCTTTCCAAGACTGCTGAGCCCCAAGATAACCCATTGCTGAGTTAGTAACACAGAAATCCATTTGTACATTCATCTCTTATTGTTGTCAGAGCCATCCATGAACCGGGCAAACTGTTCTCCCTGGGAGTATTACCTCATTCTGCTCTCCTCATTTGGAGAAGAGCAATATGGGGTAAAACGAAGTTTTAGCCAAACTGCGCTTCTTACTATCCTGCATTCATGCCTTAAACTTCTAGCCTTTCTTCATGGTTTCCTTTAGTTCTAGAAGGCATTGTTGCTTCCCTCCTGTTGAATTCCTATGTATCCTTTAAAGTTCAAATCACAGAATGGCAGATCAGACATCTAATCCAACCTGTAACTGAAAGAAAATCTCTCTAGACTCCCCAATAAATGAGGTAAGGCTAGAAAGAGTAGCACTAGATTAGAAGTTTGGAGATAACTCAGGAAACAATAGGGAGCCATTGCAAGATTGAACAGGGGGGCAACATATCTAGATCTACCTATAAAGAATTAGTCTAGTGTGAAAGACAAACTAGAAAGGAAATAGAATAGAGATGAGACATATTAGGAATTTATTAAGACAGCAGTCTTTCTGGATAATAAAAGCCTGTATTAGAGTAGTAGAAATGAAAATAGAAAGTGGGATAGGTAGAAGAAATTATAGATGAGGTTACTGCAGAAATAGAATCCAAAGTTAGCATTTATGATCTTTCCTCCAATACATATTCATTCTACTGACTTTACTCCATCATTGATATCCATTGTTCTATGTTTAAAATGTTTGTGTTATCTTTTCCTTTTTTTCTCTTCACTTCATCAATTACCAAGTCATACGATAAAGAGATAATGTACTGGGATCTATAAGGGGCCTTAGCAGTGATCTAATCCCATCCCTTCCTTCTGAGAACAGCGGCTGAATTTGGGGTACCAGTTAGTCATGTAGATGGAAACATCCTTTAGTCCACTGGACATATGAGTCTCAAGAGACACCAAGACTATAGATACAGATTTGTGTATCATCTGAATAGAGTTAATGTTTTAACTGTAGTAGTGAATGACATTGCCCAGCGAAAGAGAATAGAGAAGAGAAGAAGAGGGAAGACAAAACACTGGAGAACAATTTTCTCAATGGCAAGGAAGAAAGAAGCCTATGAGGGACTTACGGAAAAAAATAGAGGTGAGAGAATGAATTCATTTCAATTCATCATTTATTATGAGCACCTACTATGTGCTGAGTACCAAGGCTACAAATTAAAAAACAAAACAATGCTTGATCAAAGATCTTACATGCTACTGGGAAGTATTCCTTCTTATTAAGCTATTTGGTAAACAACATTTGGCTAGATTTTCCCCTATTCTACCACGACTCTTCCCAAGACAATCGTTATACCTTGATAGCATTCCTCTCCCATTTCTTCTTCCTCCTTTTCTTGCTAACTGTAAAGTGGGCAGTGTATTTATGGTAGAAAATTGACTACTACAGAAACAGTAACTTTAAAAAGAAAAGCTGGCACTCATTCAATATTACTATGGAAACAGCTATTCCCAGAAATACACTGAGAAATACACTGGCATGATATAGTTCATGGATTTAGGCCTGTGTGGGAGGTTTTTGCCATCCATTAAATCAATGATCCACTTTTTATAACAAAAGTCTCCAGACAGTCATTCATAAAAGCCTTCCTACTTTGACTTGCATAAGAAATGTTTGTCTTTAATTTTCATGAATATTGCCTAGTGGATGAAGGACCTGACTGATTCAAACTCTGGAAGACCTGGGTTCAAATCCACTCTCTGAAGGGAGTTGACTGCATGACCCCAGGAAATCATTTAACCTCTCAGTGTCTCAAGCAATTTTCTAAGACTATAAATCACAGACAAGGTCCTGATTTATATAGGTAGAAGAAGGTCCTTACCAGGAACTCCCAAAATAGATGAAATCAAAGGTTGAGTCTGAAAAAAAAAGTACACATTTTCTTTGTTTCTTTTAAGACTGGATCTCCCTATCTTGCCCCCACTGAAGTGAAGGGCCTTCTTGCTATTAATCAGGCAGGCAGATTTTACCTGCTCCATTTCCATCCTGGGCCAGTTTGCTCTTTTTAAGGCAACTTGATGGCCCCCAGCTCCTGGCAGTTCAGACTGATGCCAGACAGTGTGGAAACCGTGATTGGCTTAGTCCACTATAGTTCAGAATTCCTGAGCCAGACTCAGACTCCCTGGTAGGGGAGGGATTGATTATAGCCATATATCACTGTGTTTGACATTTTGGTTCTTTACCAATACAGCTGGAAAACAAGCAGTCTGGATAGCTGAAAACCTCACTTGTTTCTTTAATCATATGAGCAATAGTAATGCATGAGGAAGTTTGTCCTGTCCTTTACAGCACCTAAGGACCATAGTTTACAAAGCTCATAACACGTTCAGGCTGCCATGGGACCTGTGATAAGCAGACACATTCAGAAGGCTTAATTCTCCACCCTGAAATCCTTCCACCTGGGCGTTTCTCCAGTGACAAGGTTTCAAGCACAGACACCCAGCTCTGTCAGAGACAAAGACCAGGGAACATTCTACTGGTGCTGCTGCTGCTGGGACAGACAGACAGTGAGGAGTGGTGATGGATGGTGAAGCTGGGCCTCCAACACCACTCCCACTCCCCTTCTTGAATCTCCTGGTTTGAAATGAAACCTTTCACATTTCCATCCCTTTCAATTCTGAAAGTGTAATCATTTCCCAATAAGCCGCACAAAGCTTGATTTTTTTTTCTGGGGCTATTTCCTATGTGTTTATGGTTTTCCCATTCTTCCAAGTGCTGTCATCAGCACCAAATATTATGACAGGCAGCTCTGGATGCCTAGGATGGAAATGATCTCATCCCTTCTCTCCACCCCCTCCCCCTTCCAGGCAAACCAGTTCATGTTATGTTTTCCAAATTAGATTAACTGTTCCACAATCAATTAGTGAGGAAACAGTTGATCCTGATGGGACCAGACTGAAGAACCTTCTGGCATCTCCACATCAGTTCCCTGAAAGTGCCAATTGAGCGAATTTCCCATACTTAACGGGAATACTGTTCAGAGTACTGATGGTTCAAAAAGATGGGCTATGGCCCTTGAGAATTCTAAAATGCAGCAGCGCAGGGAGAATTGGCCAGGGAAAGGCAACTCTATAAAACTGAAAGAAAAAAAAAGAGAAACTCAACAGTCTTCCTCCGAATGAACTCCATATGAAAACCTCTTTGAGGGGAGGAAGCAAAAGTACACCACTGTCTCATAGGTGGACAGGATGGAAATGAGCTGTCTTCACAAATTTTAGCTCTCAGAATAGTTGTTATTTCTCTTTGGTCACTATAGGCCCTTCTCCATCCAAGAATAATTACTAGAGTGAGCCAGTGCTTGGGAAAATAAACTAATAACTATTGGTTTTACTAGGGAAAGTCACAGTGTAAAATGATCAGGTTAGAAGATTATTAATATATGAAACATGAATTAAATGAGATGATGGGAGGAGGGATGGCCAATATGGAAACTCAGCAACTCTTCTGCAATTTATAGTTTTTAGTCAGTGGCCCAGGACCATGAGAGCTTGTGTTGCCCATGATTTCCCAGCTAGTATAGTGTCAGAGACAGGATTTGAATCTAGGTGTTTCTGACTCCGAGGCAATGCCCACTATACACTATTTTAAGCTGCTTCTCAAATAAGACCACAATGATATAAAAATCCCTGAAAGGTTTTGGTCAACTATTTATCAACTTTTTCCTTTTAATCACTACATGCCATTTACAATTAACTTGGAACTTTATTTTCTGAATACCTTTCCGAGCAGATTCTGGGAAGTTGGTGGAGTAGGTCAGAAAACTTTCATCTCTCTAAATTTACTACACAGAAAAAGACAGAACATTGCCTCAGAGGGAATGTAGAGCAGGAGAAGTAAACAAAAGTCAGGGTAAAGCAGCTGTTCTCCTAAAATAATGCCAGAAGAACTCAGGAGAGACCTGAACCTCCAGGGGCAGAGATTCAGCCTGAGCGATGTGCAAACACCTCCAAGCCAACTCTGGGGAATCAACAAATAACAAGCTCTGGGGGCAGTTGGGGTTGGGCCTCAGCCTTAGGAACTTTCATCTCAGGGACAGTAGGGGTGGGAGTGGGGTAGGAGGGTCAGTCTGACAGCTGAGGAGGAGATTGAAGGATCTTCCACTGCTGAGGGACACCAATCACCCCTGTGCTGGTCAGACACATGACTGTGGGGAAAAGGAACTAGCACACGTCCGGCAAGTGCAATAGCAGGTGTGAGGGACCCTGCTGGCTGTGGGCACTTACAGGACAGTAGAGTCCCTGGTTTCACTTCCAGGGCAGAGAGGATGGCTATTGTTTATAGCCACTGGAGGAACCATAGGGAGTAAGATCATTTGTGGGACAGAGTGACCAGGGGCTCTAGTCATGGCTTAGGAGTGGAGAGAGGAGCCCAAGGTTGAGCCTGGGACAGACCTCAGAAAATAACAGGACCTGAGGTGTGGGGCATTACTTCCCATACCTCAGGACTAGGATTTGATCACACTAATAGCTGCAAAAAAATAAAATAAAATAATAAAAATGAGCAAGCAAAGGATAAAGAATCCAAGCATAGACAGCTACTATGGGGATGGAGAAGATCTGGGGAGGAAGATAATGGAGCTAAAAAAGCCACTCTTTTTTCAATGAGAAACATCAACTGGTCCCAAGATTCCTTAGAACTCAAAAAGGACTTTAAAAATCAAATAAGAGAGATCAAGAAAAAACTAGAGAAATAAGAGCAATCCAAGAAAATCAAGAAAATAATATAAAGTCAATCAACTTGAAATAGAGAACCGAAAACTTCAGGAAGAAAATAATTGCTTGACAACTAGAATTGGGC
>CM053626.1:262329471-262364281 GCA_028646595.1 Phalanger gymnotis | reverse complement strand
GAAAAAAAAACAATTTACATATCATGGAGCTACAATGAGGATTACACAAGACCTAGCAACTACTATGTTGAAGGACCGTAAGTCTTGGAATACTACATTTCATAGAGCAAAAGAGCTGGGGTTACAACCAAAGGTAAGGTAACTTACCCAGCAAAGTTAAGTATAATCCTGAATTTTTAAAAATGGATATTTAATGAACTGAAAGACTTTTAAGTATTTATGGCAAAACCAGCATAACTTAAGGGAAAATTGAATATATAACATCCAGGAGAAATATAAAGTAAACATTAAGTACCAATCATAAGGGACTCAATAAGGTCAACTCATTTACCTCTTATATATGAAAATATCATCAGTTCTATTACAACTGTCATTTTTATTTAGGTAGATAGGAAGAAAGTCTCAGGCTGAGCCGAGTGTGATGGGGTGATACTAAAAACAAAATAAAACTGTAGGGAGAAATAAAAAGGAGCAATTATCTCATACGAATGAGGCAAAAAAGGAAAAATTAATACATAAGAAGCTAGGACACGGGAGGGCAGGTAGTGCTCAGGAATAGGTTAAAGAGGGAACAACATATATCTATAATGGTATAAAAGTCTTCTATGTTCAGAAATAAATAAGAGGGCAATAGGATGGGGGGGAGGATAAGGGAGGGATTCTTGGAGGGATGGGTAGGTTAAGGAGTAGGAAGGGAAGGTTGCAGGTAGAAGTAAAGCAGAGGAGCGAGGAGAGATAGGAATAGGGTGAAGAGGATAGAGGGAGGAAAATATATGAGTAATTATAGCTTAGAATGTGAATAGGATGATTATATCCATAAAATGGAAACTGACAGCAGATTAAAAGTTTGAATTCAACAATATGTTGCTTTCAGGAAATGCTATAAAGATGAGACACACACAATCATAAAATAAAGGTCAGGAGTAGAATTTATTATATAAAAAACAGGGGTAGTAATCATGATTTCAGACAAAGTTAAAGCAAAAATAGATTTAATCAGAAGGGAAAAACAAGGAAACTACACTGTGTCAGCCACAATATTGAATATTGCTTTAGACCATTTAAAATAACTAGACAGTCTAAAATACCTGAGAGTGTACCTGCCAAAATAGAAACAGGAAATATACAAATATAAACATAAAACACTTTTTAAATAAAGTTAGATCTAAATAATTGAAGTAATATTTATTGTTCATGGGGAGGTAAAGCCAATATAATTTTTTAAATGACAATTTTACCTAACTAATCTATATATGTAATGCCATCCCAATAAAATTACTAAAAAATTATCTGAGTTAGAAAAAATAATACCAAATTCATTTAGAACAAGAGGTCAGGAACTTCAAAGAAAACAGATGAAGAAAAGATATAAAGGAAGCAGCTCTAGTAGGATCAGACCTTAAGCCATAGTAGAAGATGAGAGTATTGTTGAAGTATAAAATGGATAATTTTGATTATCCTAAATTAAATTTTTCCTGTATAAATAAAACCTATGAATAGAAATAATGTAGAAAATTGGGGAAAAAAAACTTTCATAGACAGTCTCTCAGACAGAATGGGATTGGGTTGGAATATTGCTGTGGTGTAGGAAATGATGAGCTGGTTGAATTAGAAAAGCACAGAAAGACTAGGATCTATGAAAGAAGATTCTATCTACCTTCAGAGAAACAGACGACAAGGAGAAATAAGCACAGTGTGGTCTTACATATATGTGAATGAATATGTGTGTTTCTAGATATCTATATATGTATTATATGTGTGTATATGTGTATATGTGCATATACACATATACACACGCATATATATATATACGTATCCATATCTATATAAAGTAAAAAATACATAGCAGAGAACAAAAAAAAAACCCTGCAAGGAAGGAAAGAAAAGTTTTGAAAACCATGTGTGGTATTTATTATGTAGGTTTTCTTGAAATGGAAATTTATTGTTTTATATTGAATTCTCTCATGCTCTGCTGTGTACACAGCAATTTTTTTCTTCTTTCATTTTGTACTGGAGTTTTAAATAAATTTGAAAACTTAAAAAAAGTGGGAACTTCTCTACAAAGTATCACCTTTATTTTTGGTCCACATCTGTGATTTCACCAGCATATGTGGTGTGGAAAATCTCTCCACCTATGCAAATCTACAACTTAGAAAATTGCCTGTGTCACTGAGGGCTTAAGGGACATGCCTAAGGTCATGCAGCTAGTATTTGATAGAGACAGGGCTCAAACTCTGATTTATCTCAACTTGGAGGCTACACAGCATTGAAACTTAGGTCTTGTTTCAGGCACCTATTATTCTTTATAGAAGATTGCTATACAGGGTGTTCCTAAAGACTGGACACACAGGCAAAAATGAATGCATATTTTCAAGAAATGAAATGAATGAGATTTTTATTTAATTGGAATATTAACAAATAACATCTTCAATATGATTTCCATCATTTATGATGCAAAGTTTGATGCACTTTGCAAGATTCATGTGAACTCAATGCAACAACTCCACATTGCCATCAATAGCCTGTGTCCAGACTTTAGGAACACACTGTAGAACAGGTGCCTCATTTGGAAGGTTCTCCATCTGTGTTTATAGGCTCTTTTTCTGGAAACCATTCTATAGCTGTGTGTTTTAAGCCCAGTTGAAGAATAGAATAACATGAAAGGTTCTGCAGCTCCCGGAATTGCAAGCAACTGGTTATCAAGTGAAAATATCAAAACCACCAACATCCAGCTTTGCTCAAGGATTAACAATGCACTACTTGAGACAGTTAAGTGACCTGCTTCATTAGAAATAAAACCTGAGGTTTGGTATTGCACAAAAATTGCTATTACAGCTAGGGGACTGGTGCTACATGGAGAACTTGAAACAAAATTTTGAAATCATCATTAGCTCATTCCAAAGATATGGTTGGTGTTATATGGTTAATATATGAAAATCTGTTGTGACCTAGAATTATTCATAACATAGGTCTACCTTGACTTTATCCAACAGGGTTTTCTAACTTGATGAACCATACAATTGAAGCACAGGCTGGCCAACAGCACAGTGCTGAGAGCAAGAAGACAAAAAACAAACAAACCCAAACTCTGGTGTCTTACTAATCCAGTCATGGCTAAGACCAATGGAGATGGCCCAGGGCAAAAAAAGCCCACTTGATTACAGATTCCCACAAGGATTCTCAAAAGCAGGGGTTTTGGAACCAGCTCCAAATCAGCTGTTGAATTTTCAATATGAGTATTTATGCTTCAGAAATAAGCAAGCACTACAAATCTGGGCTTGCTTTATTGTTTTGTTGATTCCCTAGATGTTACAAATTTAGGGAGAAAATGTTAACAATGAAAATGAAAAGTATATGTTCGTACATATTTTATTTCAGAGAACTGGTTGTTAAACATTATGAACATACCCTTGCCTAAAAGGGATTTGTGTGTGTGTATGTGTTTTCTGGAAAAGAAACTTATTTTTACCAAGGAGTGGGAAGAGTAATTGAAAAAAGCAAAATGGGGACATGTATATTCTGTAAACATCAGAAAGAAATTTGATTATGATCTTATTGTCAGCACAGAACATTTCTATTCAAAGAAATCCCAGTCATATGGGTTCTATACTACTAGAGTTCAAATGGGCTTGAGAAGTGCTTGGCTGATTTCTGAGCTGTCAAGAGGATGAAATATGAAATAAATCATTCTGTACAAGCAATACCCTGAAACCAGCTCTTCCCAACAAGGCTACCTGCACTTTTTGGTTTCTAAATATTTGGGTTCTGCCTTGAGCACATGTGCTTTCACAACTATTCAATTATCACTTCAAATCTCCTTGATGACTCAGAAATCTGTCTGTAAGATTAGGGTTTCCCTGATCAAAGATGCTTTTCCAGGATGTCCAACTGATTTCCTACCATCTCCCTTTCATCACTCAGAAGACAAGCTTCCCCCCAGCTCCACCCCCAAAGTCATGAAATTGAGGCCATGCTGGCAGGGTAGAGTTGAGGCTGGGGAAAGACAGGCTGAAAAACATCCATCCATGCAAGTACATAAAATTTTATGGTGAATCTATGTTTGATGTCACAAATACAAATTGTCATTTGTTGCAATTGAAACAGCATCAGTAAATGAATTAGTCTGTTTCACAGCAAATTCTGAAAACAGGACTTAGCCCTTTATATTAGGAAATGTATTATAAGAACATGTTTACTTCCATTTGGTTCCCTAATGGGGAAAGTTTCATTCCCTTCAGCTGTCAAGTCTCTTGGCGCTAGCCCACATATGCTCCCTCTGGTATTGTTTCTTTAAAATATTATTCTGGATGGTTCTCATTCTATAGTAGTTTGTTCACATATATTTGATTTTGCTCCTTAAATGACACTGTGATTATTTCAATCCTTCCAGCTAACAGACAACTTGATCTCGGACATTTTCACCGCCATTGGCTCAATCACGTTGGCTGTGTTACTGATCCTCTTTCTGGCAGTGGTTGCCTCCTTCATAGCTTCCAATAAACGAGCAAACCAGGGGACCTACAGCCCCAGTCGTCAGGAAAAGGAGGGGTCACGTGTGGAGATGTGGAATATGGTGCAGCCTCCGCCCATGGAGAGACTGATTTAGAAGAATCCAATGACCTCAAGGGAAACCCTGGACTAAATGAATTGTAAATAACAGTCTCCATTTGGAGATTTGGGGGGGAGGGGGGGGAGGGAGGAGGGACAGGGGTGGAATGGATGTTCCAAGAGCTATTCATCTCACAAATGTGATGACCTAGGAATTGTGGAACATTTTCCTTTGATCGCCTTAAGGTCCTTAATGCATGAACTTGACACCTTTACTCATTATCCTGGGCTAGCCAATCATGCAACTGTTTTTCTGTGCTAGTAATTTCAGCCCGGGTAATGTACAGAAATGTCTTAAGAATTCAGAGGCTTCTGGGAGAAGCACCAGTGCCTGTCATTTAGATGTTTTGTGAACTGCAGACCCTTTTGGGGTTCACCCTTTAAATGGGCAGACATCATTATTGCAGAAAAACACTACAAAAGTGAAATAAATGTTTCTAATGAGCTCACCCTAGTCATGTTGTGGAAATGTGTTAGTTGTGAACACTATGTTGCTTATGCTTCATTCTTTAATATATTCTTTAACCACTGAGTCAAAGGAAGTCATGGGAATAACCATGGCAACAAATAAAGGTTAAACTGTCCTTCTCTCTCTCTCTTAATGTTCTTTGTTTTATTAATGATAACAATAATAGCTAGTATTTATCGAATGCTTCAATGCTTACAAGGAGTTTTACATATCTCATTTGATCCTCCCAACATCGCTATGAAGTAGGTGCTTTATTATTATCCCTGTTTTACAGATGATAGAACAGAGCATGTGAAATGTGAAGTGACTTACCCAAGATCACCAGGGTCCAAGGCAAGATTCCAATTCAGGTCTCCCTAATTCCTAGCTGTCTAATTACTAGAGTCCATGGGATTTGAGTCCCTTCTTAGATGTAAACCTATTCAGTGCTTGGGTCAGTCTTCTTATCTAAAGAATTTTAAACTTCTTTTAGGTGTGCCTACTAGCCTTTAATTATTAGGATGTTAATGTTAAATGATTTCTCTAAGGTAAAAGAGAAGCAGAGTATGGTAGTGGCTCAGTAGCTGACAGAGTCAAGGTGGCCTGGCTTTACTAGTTATGTGACCTTGGGCAAGTCATTTACCCTAGTAGTATCCCAGGGAACTCTAACAACCACGACCAGCACCACCACAACATAGCTAGTATTTATACAGCACTTTAAGTTTTGCAAATATTATCTCATTTTATCCTTACAACAACTTTAACAGGTAGATGCTATTATTATCCCCATATGAGGAAACTGAGGCAGAGGTTAAATGACTTGTCCAGGATCACACAGCTGTTATGTATCTGAGGCTAGACCTGAACTCAGGTCTTTTTTTTACTCCATGTTCAGTCTTCCATGCACTGCCTAGCTGCCATTCCTTTTGATTTGCTTCTCCCTCGAGCCCTCTACTTCATATTTTCTGTTGTTAACAGAAAAGGCTATGTGTCCTTAATTGAGGAAAAATAATTAAGCTTGTATACTGTGTTTATTTAATTTCACTTATCCAAACTTGCAATTTTATCAGTGTATAGAACTTTCACTACACTAATGGAGAGCTATAACTCCTCTACAATTTATAGTCTTAGAAAGGAAGAGAGGAAAGCATTTATTACGTGCTTATTATGTGCCAGGCTTTGTGCTAAGTGCTGGTGATACAAACACAACCAAAAAGAAAGCCAGTCCCTGCCCTCAAGGAGATTACATTCTAATAAGGGAACAATACAGACAAAAGGGAGCTAACTGAATGAAGATGCTGAGCAGCCTCCAAAAGCAACTCAAAGATAAAATGATCCTTAAAAAACACTGCCCAGGGATATCATTTCTCTATACCCCCTAAATTAATTGAATACTCAGTTTCCAAGACCAGGGAAGGTTTAAGATTGGATAAAGCCATTGGAATATGTCTGTAAGGCATTAATTAAGAAAAGTAAGCATTATAACCCCTCCTTAATCTACCCTTCTCTGTAAAACCCAATTAATCTTCCTTACATACCTGAAAGTTCATTTCTCTAGTTAAAAATTTTTGGTTTCCCCACCACTGCTAATTAACCCAGATATAACTAGATTTGGCAATTGGAACTTTCTCCCAGGGCACCAGAATTTAGAGGATACCAACAACAGGTTAAAACAAAAACCAAAACTGAGCTTAGCAAGAATAACTGATCTAGTGAGAAAAATTGGGTTAGTAAACATAATTAGCCATAATAGAAGACATCAGATTGCATGCTTCATTCCCTGCCAAAACTCCTCTCCAATTTGCCTCAGTACTCTGGGTGGGATGGAAAAATCAAATAATTGTAGAGGCATCTTAGGCAGAAGCAAAGTGAATTTATTTTACAAACCTTGTGAGATTTGGGTGTCGCCTCCACTAGGATGAACTAGTGAAGGGAGGCAAGGTACAAAGGATATGCATCAATAGATATACCCTTAATGCAAAGATTCCCGCCCACCTCTATCCCTTCTAGCCATTGGCTGGGAGATGGGCTTACAATATAGGCATGAAAATATAGAGACAATCCATACATACTTTCCTTATTTGGCTACTGATGTGGTGATGATATGGCTAAAGAGAAGGAATGAGGAAGGAGAGGGGGACCTTCCTGGAGCAGAGAACAAACAGCTCACAGGTAGACTATTATTTCCCTATTTGGTAAAATTCTTGTGCTAGCACTGAGAAAGGGGAAAGGAAGGGGCACCTACAGCTTCAGGCCCTGACTTTCCAGAAGTTAGGTAAGTCACCACAAGGTTAAATTCCAAGCCTCTCCTACTCCCTCAGACATTCCTTATTCCAGAAATATGAGAAGAGAGTAGCCTCTATATTCTTACCCTATGAAGTCTTCACAAATTATATCCTTCTCACTTAGTACTAATCTTTTCTGTGATGGCAGCTTCCCCAGAAACAAAGGGACTCAAAGTACTTATGGAGGAAAGTATCTCAATATCTCTCATTTCCCTGCCCAACCCCTGCTACAGTCTTGTATACCAAAGTCTTATACACTAATATCAACCCTCAAGCCCCAACTGATATACAAATGGAACAGACAGAAAGAAATGTCAGTTATATAAGTTAACTAGCTCTCTCTCTATGCAGTTTCCAGGGAATCAAAATTTAAGTGAAAATTTTTATGCTGCTTGTCCTGGCATATTTTATTGCTCTTCCTCCAAGCATTGGAATGAGGATTCTGCCTATAAAATAAAGCCTGAACTTACTCTGACAATTAAACCCCTCTAAACCTGCCTGTCCAGCCTTAGACCCTACTGCTATTTAAACACCTTCACACAGTCTCTCCTCCCACCAAACAGGACCCATATTTCATTCTGCCGTCTCATCACTGTGCCTTTGCTGACACTATCCCTCATACCTGGAGTAAATTGTCCATCTCCCAAACTCTACCTGTTGACAGGGAAGAGAATAAGCATTTATATAGTGCCTATTCCATACCAGGCACTTTATAAATATTATTTCATTTGATCCTCAAAACTACCCTGAGAGATAGGTGCTATAAGTTGCATTTTATAGTTGAAGGAACTGAGGCAAACAGAGCTTAAGTGACTGGCCCAGGATCACACAGTTAAGACTAGACTTCCTGACTCCAGGCCCAGCACTTTATCTACTATACCCCTTAGCTATTCCAAAGTGAAATCCCTCACTTGCTTCAAGGCCTAGCTCAGATGTCACTTCCTATATGAAGGCTTCCCTGATATGATGGGAACAATGGACTAAACCTATTTTTCTCCCTACCCCTCAACCAAATCTGACTAAGTTTTCCTTAAAATGTATTGAAATAATCTTTGAAAATTGATTGGCTCTGGAAAATGAACTTATTGGCAGTCTAAATACTAAATAGCTGTGAGGAACCCCAGGCCTTCAGTGAAGGGGGGAATGTTAGGCAGCAATAAAGAGTAGCAAGGCATGCTGAAGGAGAAAGAGAAGGCAGCATGTGCCAGGCAATTCAAACCTCCACCGCCACCTTGATCACCATGTACCTTCAGACCTCTCATCCTAGGAATGCACACCCCAAAGCCCTGGGAATAGCTGGGTCCCCATACCCATGACAAGATCTGTTTCCAGCCCAGGCCCCTGCAGCCATCATTGAGGGAAGAAATCCTTTTGGAGAAGTGGCCCACCTTCCTCACCATTACTAGCAACAGCTTACTAAACAATTGCCCAAGATAAGCCCAAGAGCCCTGGGAATGGCAGTACCACCCAGACCACCAGTCATGCCTCCAGTCCAGCCCTCATCACCATCATGAAGGGAAGCAACTCCTCTGGCAAAGAAGCCAGTCATTCCCATCAAATGCCCAACAGATGTTACCCACATGGCAGGCAAAGAGCTTACATGAACAAGCAAGGCACCCTGATGGAGAGACAGGAGGAAGCATATGCCAGGTAAGGCAAACCTCCATCACCTCGACAACCATCTCCCCTTAGACCCCAATGGAGGTAGCCCAGGATTCTGAACCCAAGAGCCTTTGAAGTAGCAAGGCTTCTAGCCCAGGGCTTAAAGCTCTTATTTTGAGATTCAATAGCTGTGGCCATACAGCCTGGCAACTGCTCCTCCAGGTATTACAGCCATACCCCATAAAGTCCCAGAGAAAAAAGTACTTGGCACCAGAGTCCTTGGCATTGACAACTGGTTCGACATCAGAGACTAATATGATCTTTATCCATGGAAAGAAGCATAAACATCTGTTTTGCCATTGTACCCTAAGGACCAAGGGACCTTTTTGTCAGACTTGCATCTAAAACTTCCCTAGTCTCCCCACATTAGGATGTGAGGCTGCCTTACTTTTTATTTCTACCCTCAGCATTTAGCACAGTGCTTTGCATATAATATGTGCTTAATGAAGACTTTTTTTCCCATTCATTGAACAATGGGAACACTGTATAACCTCTCTACATTTTTACCTCAGATACAAGCCTTTTCATCCTCAAATTTCTCATAGTACCTACCTATCCCTTTGCTTTACACTTATCTTACTTTCCCTTGTGTGTGGCATGTGTGGGGATGGGGCTTTATTCTACACAGCAGATTGTTAATTATTTGAGAGGAGGGGGTATATTATATCTATATTTGCATATTGACCACTTAGTAGAATGCCTTGCATATACAAAGTGCTTGGTAAAGGTTCTTTGAATTGAATTGCAGTCGGTGATGCCAGTTAGATGAGTGATGCGATATACAGGGGCTGAATAGCCCACTTCCATCATGTATACCTAGGGTATGGATGCCCCCACTCCAAAACCTTGACCAAACTTTGCTAAGGAACTAGCAGCCAATGCAATGTTCTTCTTTGAGTTGTAATGATGAGGAAGTACTTAAGGTGGCCCATTTCCTCTATATGTCATTCATTCACCTCAGAGGAGTGAATGGCAATGGAGATCAATTAAGCCCGGACAGCTCTGCAGATAGCACTAACAAGGAAGAGATCCTGGATGCTGTCTGCGGACTCCAGAAGAGAAAAGTGGAGACACACATCCCACTTGCTGACATGTGTTGCAACACAGCAAAAAGCAGCATTTGTAAAAAGACACATCTGGTACGCATTTGCCAGGAGCAATAAGAGGTCTAGCTCCCATAAGGCCTGTGTAAGCCTTACGTCTGCTATAGTCATGACACATACTAGGAATGGTGAGGGGAGCCTAATGACCATAAGTGAAATTCACCTGTCAAGTCTGCCCCAAATCTCAACTCCTGAATATGCCACTGTGTGGCTAGCCTCTTAACTACCAGAAGGGATAAAAAGAAAATTCCTGTTCTATAACACAGGCAAGCCAATGGTAAATGTTAACATTTTTTAAACCTTATAACTATATGAAATAAGTAAAATCTCTTGGAGTCACAGCCCCAAAACTTATTCATTGTATAGCCTTCACAAGTCGCTTGCCTGTGAGCCTCAGTTTCCACATCGATAAAATGGAGTAAATAATAGCAGCAAGGTCTGTATTTGTCAGGGCAAAAACAAGAGTGTAAGAAACATGCAAAGTCTTTTGTTACTATATAAATTTTGAGTTTTATGATGTTGATCTCTAGTAAAGGACTTTTCTCTTTCCTGGCTTCCCCAAACCCTGCCAAGATTTCAGCCCAGAGAATTGTGGGAAGCATTTCCAGCTGCAAGAGCCATCTGAATTGTAGGTACCACTTACTAATGAAATTATAAAACAACAGCAATGTCTTAATTCCAGCCAAACAAAGCAAAAAAAAAAAGATCATAGAAATTGGAAGATTTCTTAGAAATCACTTAGTTCAACCCCCTCTTGCATATGAGACAACATAGAGGTTAAGTGACTTGCCCAAATAACAGAGCCAGGATTTGAACCCTGGTTTGCCGACTCCAATTCTTTCATTCTCTATCTAAGTAGTGAAGATCCAAAGGATGGAGATAGAGACCATAAAGAGAAGAGTGCAATTGTAGTGAGGACCATGTAGTGAGGGCTGTTGTGAGGTTCAAAGGGAGGCAGAATAGGCATCTTGAATCTCTTCTCCCCCAACCCTTCTCCAAGAAAGACATTAATTCCTGCCAGGAAGAGGAGAAGTAGTTGGGTCCAGAGGACCTTCTGCTCTCCTCAGAGTCAGAGAAGGGGTATCCGGCTAGAATTACATGGATCTGCAATTCAGTTATTGTTAGTCTAGAGGCTGTGAACAGGTTCAAGTCAACTTCTGATTATTTAGAGGAGGGAAGGGAACCCCAAGCTCTACATCCAAGGCTTTGCCTCTTTCCCACCAAATACCAGTTCCACAATGTACACACACAACAAATAGCAAAGAAATCCATTTATCCAAATCATAGCAAAACAGGAATCAGAGAAGATGTACATAGGAGAGTGAAGGAGTTTTCCCATTAGGAGCCAGATAAATCAACTCAAATGAAAGACAGTCCTTGATCTCACCCAAGGGAACACTCCCCACAGTTTCTAGAGTAGCAAGTTGAGAATAGGGACATGATAGAGATTGCCAGCTCCACTCATGTCATCTCAGAGTTTTTTCCTTCAGCAGCCTAAACTAGGGTTTGCCTCTTCCATCTTCCTTCTTGAAGCTGGAAGCCAGAAGCACCCAAAAGCTGTTCAATGCTTGAAGAAGGACTGATGGAGGTTGGGGCTTTCCAGTCCTCACTAATTCTGCCCTGCTCTTCACCCAGGGCAGGGCACACATCTCCATCAATAAGGAGAGAATCCTATATCAATGGGCAGATGTCACATTTACTACACAAGAGGTGTCAATCAGGTGACCTTGCCTCCTGAGTGAAGAAACCAGATTAAAATGTAATTGGGAAATAATTAAAAATACAACAGAACATAGTGTTAATATGTGATTTTCTAAGTCAATACGCTGCTTGCAGGGATCCTTATGTACAGTTTTGTGCCCCACCCACCCACTTCTATTGGAGTTTAACACTACTGGACTATACCATGCTGCTGCATAAGACCTCTGACTTTCAAATTAATTTAGTTTTCCAAAGATAGATTTTTTTCCACTATCACTCATAGGATTCTTCTTGAAAAAAGCAACGCCTGATAATTGGGTTTCCTCTCTCTGGCCGTCAATCAGAAAGCAACTACAAGTATATAGATCTTGACTTCACTTAAACTCTTTGATTAGAATCAACTACCTGACCTTCACCTGGTTTAACCTGCTTTGATAGGACTGTTCAAAGTAAGAAAATTTCCCCAAGTTCAAGAGTACATATGACCTTTCCAATTTCAACCTGCTTCCACCAAAAGTGCCATTTTGACTGGCGTGAGCTATAATGAATAGTGATGACAAAAATGCATGTTTCCAATTTAAATCCACTCCTTGAGGATTTGGCACCTGTACTAAACTACAATTGCTTGCAGAAACAAGGGTGCACTATCCATTGAAAAGATCTGAATCAATTAATCCATCAATCAACCAGTCAGCATTTATTAAGTGCCTACCATGTGCCAGACACTGTGCTAGCCCTTAGGACTCTGAAGACAAAAATGAAACTGACCTCATTCAAGGGATAACTTCATGGACCAGACACTGGTTCGGCTATGAAGTTGGCCAACTACACTGGTTGAGCTGGGGGGAACGATTCCATTTCATTCAGTTTGGTACGTGAAGTAATCTGTGACAGGTTGTTAATGCACACATCTTACCACATAGAGCTCCCGGGATCAATGACTGATTTTAAGCAGGACTGAAGCAAACCAAACTCCCAGTGAAGGCAAATTATAGGTCATTAAAAGTGTACAATTTGCATATTACAGCACAGCTCATATTCAAGATATTAGTCAAAATATGTTGTCTCAAATATAACAACTTTACAAAATCACAGAATTTCAGTTGGAAGGTACCGGAGGGGCCATCTTGTCTAATTCATAGCAAAAAAAAAATCCTCTTACAATGTTCTTTTGTCATCATCTAGAACACCTTTTCCTGAAGAACTCCCCAGTAAGGAGGACCTCCTGAGGTAGCTCATTTGACTTTAAGAGAGCTTACATTGATAAGCGTTTTTTTCCTAATCTTGACTCAATTAGCTACAAAGGTAACTTCAACTCGTTTATTCCTGGTTCTGCCCTCTGTGAATAAGCAAGACAAATTTCAGTCCTTTTTCACCTGATGGCACTTCAAATACTAAGCACATCTATCTGAAGTCTTCTATTCCCCAGTTCCTCCAGCTGATCCTTATATGGAAGGAGCAAACAATAATAACGAATATAAAAGCATTTGTATAGTTCATTAAGGTTTGTAAAGTACTTAACAACCTAGGGAGATAGGTGCTATTATTTTTATTTTACAGGTATGGAAACTGAGGCAGAAAAAGGTTAAGTAACTTCCCTAGGGTCATGAAGCTAAGAAATATCCAATACTGGATTTGAACACAGGTTTCCTTGACTCCGGGTCTAGTGCTCTAATTCACCGCCTAGCTGCCTCTAAATTTGAGTACCTTTACCATCTAGATAGTATCTAATTTATCAGTGTCCTTCCTAAACTGTAGCGCATAGCACATACTCCAGATATACTGTGATCATAACAGAGAAGAATAGAACTATCATCACATTTCTGGAGGCTATGGCCATCTTTAGATAGCCTAAGGCCATATTTGCTTATTTACCTACCTAATATTCTACCATTGATTAATTTCCAGCTTTTAGTCTGTTAAAACCCCCGTATCACTCCCCCCTACAAAGAACTATATAGCCACAGCTATCTCATCTTCATATATTATTGCAAGATATATTCCCAGCAGATAGAAGGAGAAGAAATGGAAGCAGTGACAGATTTTATATTCTTAGGCTCAAAGATCACTGCAGCCATTAAATTAAAAGATGCTTACTCCTTGGGAGGAAAGTGATGGCAAATCTGGACAGCATACTAAAAATCAAAGACATCTTGCCGACAAATGTCCGTATAGTCAAAGCTAGGGTTTTTCCACCAGCAATGTGCGTTTGTGAGAGTTGGATTGTAAGGAAAGGCAAGCACCCCAAAAATATACACTTTCTAATGGTGGTGCTGGAGAAGATGCTTGAGACTTCCTTGGACAGCAAGGAGATCAAATTAGTCAATATTCAAAGAAATTAATTCAGGCCATTCACCGGATACTTTGGCCATATAATGAGAAGATAGGACTCACTGGAAAAGGTTGAAGCAAAAGGAAAAGGGAATGGCAGAGAATGAGATTGATAGAGAGTGTCATGGAAACAATGAACATAAACTTGGACAGACTTTGATAATGAAGGATAGAAGGGCCTGGTATGCTATGGGGTCATGAACAATCGAACAATAACCAAACAATATCCCATCCTGTAATTATCAAGTTAATTTGTTTAACACAACTCTACCCTATTTCAAAGTATTTGATTTGACCCAATATCAAGAACTTTGAGAATCCAAATTCAGTTATCCAGTGTGATAGCTATCTGGATCAGCTTGGCATCTTCAAATTTTATAAATATGCCATCCCAGTCTTTAGCCAAGTCATTGAAAAAACTTGTCAAGCCACACAATGTCAAGCTTAGAATTCTGGGGATCATTTAAAACTTCACAGTTTTAAAAGCCTTTAGCCATATAGCGAGCTGAGTAAAGATTAATCCTGTTACCTAACAGTGTCATTATAAAGATATTGCACTCACTTGAAGTTATCAATATTTGTATAAATGTAATCAATTATTCCAGCTAGGAAGAGAAGCAGGAAGTTAGGGCCAGAGGCTGGCCATTCTGTATTCTTCAGAGAGAGGGGACACCAGGCTAGAATTATATCTGCTACCTCTAATATTGTTAGTATAGGGGTTCAAACTACACCCTTAATCACTATTTCTTAATGGGAAAGGAGTGTCCCAAGCCATGTGGCCAAGGCTTGATTTTCCTTCCCACCAGAAGTCAGTTCCACAATGAACAAACATAGCAAATAGCTAGCAAGCCCATCTATCCGATTCAATAGCAAAACAGAAATCAGAGAAAGTAAACAGAGGAGAATATATACCAGACAAAGCAGAGTGAAGGAGCTCTCTTACTGGGAACAAGATAACTCAGCCCAACCAAAAAAAAGTCCCAGATCTCACCAAAGGGGAAATTCCCCAAAGTCTTAAGTGCACCAAGCTGAGGTTAAGGGTATAATCAAAATGCCAACTCCTCTACAAATAAGCTTCTTGCCAGTCTTTCTCATCCCTTCAGGGACCCGAAGAGAGATTGGAATGGTTTATCTTTTTTCTTGGAGCTGGATGCCTTAGACCAGAATGGAGAGATCCCTTCTCTTTAACTCTCACCGACTCTGCTCTCACACAGGTATAGAGAACATTGGTCTCCATCGGTGAGAAGTCCCATGTGAATGAACCCTGATGTTTGGGTTACATGTATTTTTTTAACTCTGTGATTAAATAAAGAAGCATGTCTCCAGACACCATAACCATTCTCTAGAGGAGCAAATCTTGGGTAGAGGTGGCCTGCCATTTCTGACACTACCCCAACAACCAAGTGCTTACCAACTACTAGCAACAGACCAAGAGTATAAAGAACAGCAGCAGACAAGCTTCCCACTCCTCACCAGTTCTTCCTACTGCCTACAATCACAACTATTATCCAGGGAAGCAACCCTTATGGAGCTGAAATCTGACAGTGGGGGGTGGGGTGAGGGAAGGAAGGAAACAAACATGCATTAAGCATCTACTAACGGCCAGGTACTGTGCTAAGCACTTTATAAATATGATCTCATTTGATCCTCACAGTAACCCTGGGAGGTAGGTGCTATTGTCGTATTTTACAGTTGAGGAAACTGAGGCAGGCAGAGCCTAAGTGACTTGACCAGGGTCACACAGTTAATTTCTGAGGCTGGATTTGAACTCAGGTCTTCCTCACTCCAGGACTAGTGCTTTATTACTACCTAGCACCACCTAGCTATATCTTCAATTGCTCCTGCAAGTGCTAAAACACCCATCTCCTCAGTAGCCAGAGATACTGAAGACTTGGAAAACAAATTTCTCAGTGACAAAATCCTTGGTTCTTTCAAATTATTTAACATCAGAAATCAACATAGTTTGATCAATGTAAAGTACACTAAAGGAGATGCATCATTCCCGTCCTTGTCATTGTACTCTAAGCACCACAGGTCTTTCCATATCTCCTGTATAGGTAATCTGTCCTATTAGAATGTCACTGCTTAAGGACAGGGGATGTCGTGCTTTTCTACCTGCGTAAACTTTGTTTTTTAATTCATTCAAGCCAAGGTATCCTCTGTTTTGATGCTCTAAAACAGAGCTGCAGCTAGAAAATTTGTGCCTGCTGTGACTATCACAAAAGACTGTTTAGAGTCAAGGACAGAAAGAATACATTCAACTGGGGAGGGAGGCAAGACTCTGGTCCACACAGAGACAAGGGCAAAGAGAGGCCAGTGGACACCAGGCTAAGATACAGCAAGGAGGTGGGGGTATGGGTAGCTCACATCACCTGAAAACTTATTTTAACTAACTAGTCTTGCTAACCAGTGTTAAGGTTTAATAATCCTACACTGCTCAAGCACAGTAAGTGCTATCTGTATCCTTTAAATTTAGTATTAGAACAAAGCCTCAGTCACCCTGCCCCTAGATATACCTCTGGTCTGAAGCTATGAGGATGAAATTGTGTGCGTGCTAGCTTTCCTCAGCTGACAAGGAACAGTCTTAATTATTTCAATTTACATATTGCATTGGTGGCAATGCAGCTTAAACATTTCAAATGGAAGAAAAGCAGGGATAATCAATTTCCTAATTATAATTTTTTCCCCTTGAAGTTGATGGCCCTAATTAAAGTTGTCACTTAGGTCCACTCACTTAGCATTTATTATGCTGGCAGAATGAGAAAACCTTGCCAGGAGAAAAAGAAGGGGGAAAGGTACATGAAAAAAACTTTGATTGTGACATGCTTTTATGTGTCAGGTGAGGGGATCACTTTGTATCAGATGCTAGAGTTCTCTCCTTAGCTTGCCTTGCATTAAATTTATCTGTGTCATGCTGTAAAATATAGGCTTCTTGAGGGTAGGGATAGTTTTGTATTGGTCTTTGCAATCATATTTCTTGCATATAAAGGCTTAATAAATGTTTGTTGAATTTGAATCCATGATATGAAATGAAATAATAATTACTGTTCATCACGGATACCTTGAAAATAGCCACACAGAGAAAACAAGTCTCATTAATTTGGACTTTATTAGGTTTCAGTAATAATACCACTATTTTAGCACTTCTTGTTTTGCGAAGAACTTTCACATACCTTATTTCATTTGGTCTTCAAGAGGAAGGCTAGGTCTGGATTTTTATCCTCATTTGACAGATTAAGAAACAGAGCAATTAAGTGAAATGTCTAAAGAGAATACATGTGCATAAGCAGCATAGCCAGGACTAGACACAAGTTCCCCTGATTTCCCTACATAAGGTTTGGGGTACCACCAAGTTTTGATCTTTAATATTATCCTTGATCCTTCCTTCTCTCACCCCACCCCCATATCCAATCAGTTTTTAAGTCTTGTTCATTCAATCTTCAACATCTATCTGTCCTCATCTCTGCACTCAAATCACTACCCTAATTCAGTCCCTCATCACAACTTGCCTAGAATATTGTGAGTGTATACACTTTCTAATGAGTATACCCACTTTCATTCTTTCTTCTGTCCATCAATCTCTCACTTAGCTGCCAAAATTAAGCTAAGGCACAGATATAACTACATCCATCATCTGCCTAATAATTTCCAGCGGATCCTATTTCCTTTAAAAGAAGATAAAGTTTCCTGCTGTCTAAGATTATGTTATCTTAGTTGATATTTCACACAAATCATTCATTTTGAGCTTTCAGTCAGTAAAAAAAAAATTTAAAAACCTCCTGGTCAGCCTTACCTTCCCCATCTTGTCCTTCTGAAGTTAGTTTTTTAATAAACCCAACTGAATGTAATACATTACATTTACACCATTATATTTATCTTATAGAAGCAGCACAAGAAAGCTAATTGAAAGCAGGCCTCAGAACTCAGATCATATAAGTTCTAGTCCTGTTTCTGACATATTTTGGAAGTGACCTTGGACAAGTTACTGCACCTCTAATTGCTTTAGATAAATCTCTAAGACTACAAGGTGAAGCAAAGGTGCTGTCTTGCATTAGTAGAGGAAGCATCTTGCCAGGAGTATCCTGCACAATGAAATTACTGGTCCAATCCCAATCCCCTAGATTCCAGCCTGTCAACATCTTTTTGAATCCCGATTCCTCCTTCTAGTGAGTTAGTAACACTCGTAAGTTTGTGTCATCTGAAAATTGGCAAGAATACCTTTTATACCTTCACCCAAATCACTGATAAAAATGTTAAACATTACAGAGCCGAGTAGAGATCCCTGGAGCGCTCCACTGGCCATTTCCTTACAATTTAACTTTAAGCCATTCACGACTGATAGTTGGATCTGATCCTTTGGTCAGTTCCAAATCTACTTGTCATATAAATTAACATATATTTTCCTTTTTTTTCTCCACAAGAAGATCATGAGAATCTTTGTCAAGTTCATCGCTGAAACCTTCGTAAACTATATTTATAGCATTCCACTGATCCCCCTGTCCGGTAATCCTATCAAAAAGGAAATCAAAGTTAATCTAGGACTTCCTGTTCTTGATGAAGTTATGCTAATCCTTCAGAATCTTCACTTTTTCTGAGATATTTGCTAATCATCATCATCTCTGTACTACTAATGCAAACCACAAAATATACTTGAGCATTCGATTCAAATAAATTATACTAGAGCAGGAGCCATTATCGAAGACAAAACTGCCTGCCACGATCATTTAGACATTCCTGTGATCCATGAAAATTTGAGCACAATACTTAAATGGGTCAGCATAAACACTCATAACCACCAAAGCTCATAGAGTGGAAAGCTCTGAAAATATAGGAAGCTTGATGATAAATCCAAAAGCATGGGGACACTGTATAAGGTAGTACTATACCCATTGTCCTATTTGCCACTAGAGTTGTCCAAAGGGTGCTTTCTGATGAGTGTGTATTCCAAAACCTTCATTCAACCCTAAAAGCAATCATTTTATAGGAGTATTAGTAGGATTAGAGACATGTTATTGGGCCATTTCTATCTGAACTCCACAAAAAATGAAAATAAGACAATAACGACAACAACAAAGACCTCCAAGACCACCCTATATTCTGTGCCTTACAGGGAGGTAGGGATGGGAGAAGGGTAAATTACAAAGTTTGGAAATGGAAAAATGCTAACCAGGGTTATACACAAGGATTTCTGGCAAATTGAGTTTTTTGGATACAACTGATTGGTCAGTATGATGAAACTGTTCCTATGAATTTAAAAAAGAGATCAAGTGACAGACAGGGTTGCATGATGACTCTATTCAGAACCATTAGGATGATCAGACTGACAGAGCACAGTGGAGCAAATGACTCCCTATTGTGTTCTGGCACTGCAAGAAGGCAAGCTATATCAGAACAAATCAGAACCAATACCCAAGCTCCTGCTTTAGTGCATATGGCACTGACTAGCTTGAAATGGACTGAAGACATTAATACTTTTATTATGCACCAGTACTATGTCAAAATAAAATTGGAACATTTCATCAGATAGAAAGGATTTCATATTACTTTTTGTTAATGATACCCTTGATATCAAGCCACACAGCAATATATTGCTGATGCAGTACAGGGTAATACTAGGAAAGAACTGTATTCCTGAGCCTAGATTAGAAATGAGATGAAATTGAGAAACTACTAAGATCTGAAGAGGGGATAGATTAAAACCCTAAAGTCACTTAAAACCTTCACATAATAGAAAGTTCAAAAATTCTGCTTAATGAAGCATATTAAAAAAAGGTCAATGTCTCAATTTTTTAAAAGAGATGTGCATAGTTAGATGAAAAGTTCTCAGTTTTGTGACATGAATCCAATTAACAGACCAATTTCACCAAAAATAGAGTAATTTTTAAAAGTTGGTATATGCTGTACATGCATCGTGCATCTTCTCCATAATAACAGACAAAAAGTGTAAAAGCATCTCAGAAGGTATACACAGTAGTACCTGTAGCAGCTGTTGCCATGGTACAAAGAACAGGAGGAAAGGCAGAACTATCAGTGTCAAACTATCAGGGTAAAAGTTTTTTGAAAGGACTATAAAAGATCAATGAAAAGGCATTGGCAGATTTGAATATCTAGAAATAGACACAGAAACATAATAGAACATTAGAAAAAGCAATCTCCATATCATCCAATTAAAGGTAACAAAAAGTAAACATACAGAACAAAAATCCAGAAAAAAGTAATTGAAAGCAAAATATTAAGGCAATACAAGGAGTCAAAGTAATGCAAGAAAAATTTAATATTTCAGCAATCAAAAATTTTACTAAAGAAGCCTGAGAAGTAAAAAATAATAGAAGAAAAAATGAACCAAGAATAGGAAGTGAAAATTTTCTGGTCCTCTATGTGGTCACAAGAGGCTCAACACAACAAACACACAAGTTAGATCAAACAAGAAATAGAAAGCTCATGCACAATCAATATAATGAATGAAAGAAGTTTCGGCAAGTTATGTGGTTGAAATTAGCTTTTGTGCAAAACTAGAAATTGGTGGGACTGAATAAGAACTGTAGCTATTGACTCAAGTACTTCCCAGTGACCCAAAGTCCAAGCAAAGACTTGACCAGCTTTCCCTCAGATACAAGACTGATGCTATCTTTCTTGACAGAAGGCATCACAATTATTCTCCAAGGATGATCCCTCCAAATATAGGCCCAGTACTTTATCATATCCTTTTTAGAATATATTCACAGCCTATATCACACAAAATCCAAATCTACTAACAGATATTGGCTAAGGAAGAGAAGAGGTTGTAACAAAAAGTTCCAGGAATATAAAGAATAACTTCTTACCTATTGTGTAATTATATTGAACAAGCTGCCTGAAAACACTATAACATGTACACTATATCTATTGATTTCTGAAAAGCTTTTGAATCATTTCAGCACTCACTCATGTTCTATAAATGCACAAATCAGACCCAGGCATAGTGAGCATACTCAAGTGTCTGATGTCTCCATGGATAACTTTTCTTGGTTTAAATCACGTCACCAACTCAAAAATGTCAAAAATCATTGGTGTAAAACATGAAACTTTTCAGGGAAAAAAGTTTAAGCACATTATGATTCTTCCTAATATTAAATCCATTATCATTTCTCCTAAACTGAACTAAATATGGCCTCCAAATTAAAAAGGAGTTTGAACTAAAACATCTAATTAATCTCTTGATGTATGTGAATAATGAGCTAGAGAACTTCACTGAAAATTATATTAGATAGCCTCTTTGTTATAGGGAATCTTTATCCAGTGATATAAAAGTTACATTTGTATTTGACAAGTGTTAAGTTTCTTAATGCATGCCAAGGAAAGATAGATATTAACGGCCTTGAGCATGAAAACACATTGAAAATAAAACTATAAAGAAGAAAGCCATGGCTGATAAAATAAAATATTAATTGGAATAACATTTAAAACAATTAAGACATCAGTCTTAACATACATTTTCAAAAATGTAGTATTGATCATAACAAATTTGGATGGCATGCCAACAAAAACCAATACAATACTAACTACACACAGGGTCTACCATTCTCAAGTAGTTACAGATGAACACTTCTTCCAAAAAGGAAGAAGAGTATTCATAGACATTCCTAAAACACCTGAGTAACATGTCACGAGCATACAGAAATACATGTGGAACAAGCAGAAATCACTACACCAAGTAATAATTCTGATAAAAAGGAAGTTGAGAATAGAATCTGATAGGAGGGTGAAGCCACTGCAGAAAGGGAGAGATGGAAGTAGGCTACTGCCCTTCAGGCATTTCAGAAAAGAGGACGTAGATTAAAAGTTGTGGTTGTACTCACTTCATCAAAGAGTAAGGGAAGGTCCTTTAAAAAAAGCTGTTCTTTCTCTAACTTCTGCCCATACCTTTCTAGTAATAGGCACTGCAACATAGTCTACCTGCTTCTTTTATCTAAATGTTTCCTGTATCTTGATCTTTCCTCACATTTTAGAGAGAAGAATTAGCTGAAATTCACAAAATGTAAAACTAGGTCAGAGAACCAAACCTTTGCCAGACAGAAACGTTCTTAACTGAGGCTCTAGGCTAGTGTGATTGTCTTAATAACTTTCATCTGATACAACCTCCACAAAACAGTAGAGACGGGTACTTGAAGGCTACCATATAGCCAATTGCTTTACAGGAAACGCAGCTGATTAAATCTCAGAGATAAGCCAGGATTGGAAGGACAGGGCAGACACTAAAGAAAAGATCTCACTCTCTAGGGGTCTGTCAACTACATAGCCCATGGACCAAATCTGCCCAGCCCGGAGTTAAGAATGGTTTTTACATTTTTAAAATAAAGTTTTATTGTATTTTAAAATGTAAAAAAGCCCAACAAACCACTCTTAGCTTACCAGCCCTCCAAAAACAGGCAAAGGGCCCAGCTGTTGTAGTTTGCTGACCCCTGCCAGAGAGAAGACAGGAAAAGCCTGGGAAAGATGAGAACCATACCCATATAGTGAGGAGGAGGGAGCACAAAGGATTCACTACACCTTGTCAAGTCTATCCACAGTGATACCCAGTAGTGTTATTTAAACACGGGGGGAAAGCTTGAAATTAACTGATACCAAAAATGACAACCAAGAGAACACCAATAACTATAAATCTATATCCCTGATTTCCCGTCAGTACAACATTTTAAAGAGGCTAATCTATAAATATATTTAACGTATCCTCAATGAGGACACCAGTACAGAATGGGAAGGCTTTTTAAAGTGATATCACACAGTAAGAGTCCATTGTACTTAATGTTTATTGATCATTCAATGTTGGTAGAGGAAAGCACGGGAGAGGTATTTTTCAAAAACGTTCATCAAAATTATCCAAGATTCCTTGAAAAATATAACAACAGAAATAATCTTAATTGATGGTCTTCTGATCATTAGAACCAGACAAAGTGAAAAACAGGAAGACGTATGCTTGCCACAGTTGATCACCATTATCGTGGTGATCCAGCTGGAGGAGATACAGCATAGACTCCAAGAAAAGATTGAAGAGAGATTCCCTCTAGATGGCCACGTTCTCTAAATGCTCTTGTTTATAACATCATTCTGGTTGGCTTTTTGAACAAGGATCTCCTGTTTTCTGTACTTATTAGCTATCATTTGTGCAACTGTATAGACACTAGAATCCTAGCTTTAATTACCAACTCCTTTCTTAAACTTTGTATCCTGAGAACTCCTAAATATCTTTACTGTTCTTTGTATATTGTAGCTCATCTCTATGGTATCTAGTTTGATAGGCATAGATTAGGCCATTTCCTCCTTCACCCTTTCTTTCTTTCTAATTTAAAGCCCTTTTGATTAAATTTACAAGATTCCAGCCATATACACTACTACTGGCCCTAATTAGGTACATGATTATAAGTCAGTCTAGAAATTCAAATCTTATTCTCAGATACCATCTTCTTAACCATCTCTTTATATCAAATCTGCAATTCTCTTCTGCAGCTTTTGCTTTTAATGGGCAGGAGCGAGTGGTGATACCTGATCTGTGCCCCACTAAAATCTTCAATTTTTTCTCCCAGGATTTTGTAACATTAATGATTTCTAAATTCCTTCTGGAAGTATTCTTTGTGTCCCTAAAACTCACCAGAAATGGACAGTAATTATCCGATTTTATAAAACTTGAGATACTCTGTCATGTCTTCAAAATGTGCCTCAGATGTATCACAAATTCTCTAATGTTATCAGGTCATTACTTCAGTAGCTTTTACCGTAGAGTTATTACCCATCGGTCAGTAAGTCACTCAATAAACATGAGTTAAGGGCCAGTACTGTGCCAAGCACTGAGAATCCAAAGAAAAATAAAAGAGAGTCCCTGCTCTTAAGGAGTTCACCATCTAATAGGAGAGAGGATGTGCAAACGACTATGTAAAACAAGCTATATAGAAGATAAATTGGTAATAAACAACAGAGGGAAGGCACCAGAATTAAGAGAGATTGGGAAAGCCTTTCTGTGTAAGGTGGTATTTTAGCTGAGACAAAGAAAGCCAGGGAAACTAGGGGGAAGAGGTGAGGATGGAGGGATTCCAGGCATGGAGGATAGCCAGTTAAAATGCTGGGAGCCAGGAGATGGAGTATTCTGTTGAAGGATAACCAGAGAGTGTCATTGGATTGCAGAGTACATGATGCGTGTGTGTGTGTGTGTGTGTGTGGTGGGGTGTTGGGGAGGGGTGTAAGGTATAAGAACACTGGATTGAGTGGGAAGGGGAAGGTAAGGCAGGTTATGAAAGGTTTCTTATACCAAAGAGGCAATTTGTATTTGATCCTGGAGGCAATAGGGAGTCAATGGAATTTATTGAGTAGAGGGGTAACATAGGCAGACCTTCACTTTAAGAAAATCACTGACTCCTGAGGGAGAATGGACTGAAGTGGGGAGAGACCTATGGCAATGAGTCCTACCACTAGGCTTTGCAATAATAGTCCAAGAATGAGGCGATGAGGGCTTGTACCAGTGTAGGCAATGTAGAAGACATTTTTTAAAATATTTAATTTATTTATTTTCAGTTTTCAACATTCA
This sequence comes from Phalanger gymnotis, assembly GCA_028646595.1. Taxonomy (NCBI): domain Eukaryota; kingdom Metazoa; phylum Chordata; class Mammalia; order Diprotodontia; family Phalangeridae; genus Phalanger; species Phalanger gymnotis. The sequence goes on along the minus strand of CM053626.1, from coordinate 262,339,585 downwards.
CTTCCATAAGTTTTAAATTTTCTCCCCCTTCTTCCCTCTTCCCTCCTCCCTCCCCAAGATGGCATGCATTCTGATATGGGTTCTACACATATATTCCTAATAAACGCGTTTTCACGTTAGTCAAGTTACATAGAAGAATTATAATATATGAGAGAAACCATGAGAAACAAAACAAAATAAAAGAGAAAAAAATCTGCTTCACTCTGCATTCCAACTGCATAGTTCTTTCTCTGGATGTGGATGGCATTTTTCATCATGAGTCCTTTGGAAAAGTTTTAGGTCTTTGTATTGCTGAGAAGGGCTAAGTCTATCATAGTCAGTCCTTGAATACTGTGGCTGTTACTGTGTACAATGTTCTCCTGGCTCTGCTCACTTCACTGAGCATCAGTGAGAGAAGACATTTTGTTTGCATTTATCCAGTGCCTTATATCCTGTCAGGATTCCCATTTGCTTCTTTACATCCATTTTCTTTATTTTCACATTTTTGAAGCTGCTAATCTGCTTTTTTTTTCTTGTTTTGTTTTTTTATTTTTAAATAAACTTAATCCGTCCTAATAATCTGAAGGGTGTGACAGGCATTGAAGTTCCTTTATTTTCTCTTCTATGGGCATAACCAGCCTGTATAGATAGCCTGTTACATACTCTGCTCAGGTCGGGAAGGAAATAGAGATCTAGACCTGAAGTTAAGAAGGCCCGAGTTCAACTTTGGCCATCAACATTTACTAGTTATGTGACCCTGAGAAAGTCACTTAATCTCTCTCAGCTTCACTTTCTTCATCTGTTAAATGGGGATAATAACAGAACCTATCTCTCAGAGATTTTGTAAAGATTTAATGAAATATTGGCAAAGTGCTTTGCAAATTTGATAAGTGCTACATACATGCTAGCTATTATCGATGAAAATTCTCCTGCTTTCCATACCTGCTAGAAGTAAGATCTTCGGTCTTCGTTGTTCTTATAGGTCCCCTGGAGAACTAATCTGACAGACTGCATGTAAAGGTGTTCAGCCATAGAGTTGCCTCTCTTCTTAACTGGTGTTAACACCTTGATTGCTTTGCCAAACTTCCTTTCTCTTCTCTAACTATCCTCTTACTTCATCTTACCAACTACCTTATTTTTTGCCTATGTCTTTTTCTTCCTTTTACTTCTCTTGCTCTTTAAGAAGTTCTTCTGACCAAGTCCTTCTCCTTCTCACACATGCACACACACACACACACTTTGAAAGAGGTTGAATTTAAAAGGCATAGCCAATATAGTTTGACTAACTCCTCCATGAGACCATTCCTAGTAGCTTCATTCTATCAGGAATCAGCTATTGTAAAGGCTTTCCTATAAGGATCCCTTTTCCAGGAAGTAGTAACTAATTGATAAAGTTCACAATCCAGTCTGTATTGATTCTCTACATAAAAATAATTATTAAAATATTGGAATCTCTGTTGATTAAATGTTAATGGCATATATCTTCACATCCAGATTTAGGAGAAAATATCATTTGAAGCAAGGATTTTTGAAACAGGACTTGAAGGTACAATCGGTTGCATTTTGACTAACACATTGTGGTTAAGTCACTATTTAGCTTAATTTAACCCTGGATTTTAACTTTTGTTCACCTACTGTAGCCTTAGAATAATGGTTAATCCTTCTAGGAGTCTTGTATCTACTTTATCTATCAAAATCAAGGTATTATAAACCTTGGTATCTTAGTCTATGATTTCAGAAAGAGTGTTAGTTTCCTCTTGTTACATCTAACTTGATCATCGAGTATCTGTGAGGGATGAACAGGTCCTTATTTCTTCCATTCCAAACTCTCTCCTACCATACTGTTTCCCAACACAACGTTTTCTGTTCTCTTCTTTAAAAAAATGAAACCAGACCAAACCAAACCAAACCAAAACAAACTGTTCAACTTTTTTGTTTTTCCGTTGCTTTCATCTCTGTCCAAAAATGAGTGCGTGAATTCAGCTATTCGGATAATTTTTAAATACATTTTTATTTAAGTAAATATTTCCCAATTATATGTAAAAATTTTTTAACATTCATTTAAAAAATTTTTGAGTCCTAATTTCTCTCCCTCCCTCATGATTCTTCCTCACCCATTGAGAAGGCAAATAATATGATATTGATTAAACGTGTGAAGTCATGCAAAATTGTTTCCATGTTAGCCATGTTGCAAAAGAAAACACACTCCCCCCTCCACCCCGAGAAAAATAGTTTTAAAAAAAGCATGCTTCAATCTGTACTCAGATTTCATCAGCTCTCTCGGGAGGTAGATAGCATTTTCATTATGAGTCCTTTGAAACTATCTTGGATCATTGTCTTGAAGAGAGTAGCTCTTTCACAGTTGGTCATTGTTATAATAATGTTATCTGTTCCCCTGGTTCTGCTCACTTGACTGCATCAGTTCATATAAGTCTTCCCAGATTATGTAAGTCTTTTGAAACCATTCTGCTCATCATTCCTTATAGCTATCTGGATAATTAAGGAGGTGACACTCCAGATGTTTTGAATTCCACTACCTTGAAATACATAACCAGGCTATGGTAATAATGCTGAGATTTTAATACATGTTGCCTTTTTCTTTTTGTTGCTTTGTTAACAGCTCTCTTGATCCCACTTTCTTTTCCAGTAAGTGCTTAATGACTGTTTAACAGTTTTGTTATTAATGGTGGCCTCCCAGCTCTTTAAAACTTCCCCCAAACTCAGGGTTTCTACAATTAGTTTCTTAAAAGGACCATGACCTTAAAAAATCTTGTGAAAATATGCGAAATAATCTAGGAAGGTGAGGGGTGAGTGGGAAGGAGGGGATTATGAGCGGTGCCTGGTCCTATGAAGCAGTCATATGGGGCTACAGGCACCTCCACAGCTGTGCTCATTCTTTGAACACTAGTTGGGCAGGCCATGAGTGCTAGACATATTTTAAACACACATCACAGGTGGTTGTATAAAAACATTATAAATAACTATAATTTCTTCATGTCCATAAATAATTATATGGTCCAGATCTTTTGCAAATCAAAATACTCAAAAGTCCAAATAATTTCAGAAGTAGAAGACCCTAAAGATTACCTAGTCCAGAGGTTCTTAACCTTGGATCAGTGAACTTTTTTAATGTTTTGATAATTTTATTTCATTATAATTGAATTTCTGTGCAACCCTATGTATTTTATTTTATGCATTTAAAAACATTATTCTGAGAAGGGGTCCATAGGCTCCACCAGAGTGCCAAAGGGGGCCATGGCACAAAAAAGGTGAAGAATCTCTGGTCTAGTCCAACCCTGTCTGCAAAATGTCTCCCACCTACACTACTTTTGTTTTTCAGCCTTATCCCCTACTATGGGAGTATGAGGGAGACAGCTTAAACAGGGCTTTGGAGTACCAATTATTAAAATTTTTAGTGTGATCACACCTTGGAAACTGGCCAAAGCTACAAATCAGAGCTTTTCACATACCTTCACGCACCCTATGTTGCAGGGAAAGCATGCAATTCACTTTTCCCTCATTTTACAGGCCATGCCTTTGTACCCTCTTAACTCTCCCCTTGTTCCATACTATGTGTCCCATTGAACTCAGCCCAGGGACCACTTCTTTTTGTATTTCTCATGTCACTCTAGACTACTCCTGTGTTCTCGTCACACTATAAGGCGTAGTCTAGTTTTTGGTGTTTTTATTTTGCTCTCTGTTTTTGATGGTAAACTTCTCATGGCCAGAAAATGTATGCTTTTTGTTGTTTCCTTCATAGGCAGAACATAATCTGTTGCACGTAGTAGGCACTTAATAAACACTGAATTTGATTTTTATTGAATTTGTTGATGTCCCTCAACTTTAATTTCACTCCATTAATGGAATTAGCTGAGGAAATGAGCTCAGAGAAACTTAGTGATAAAAAGCGGCCAAGCTGAGTCTAGATTCTAGGTCCAATTCCTCAAAATGATCTTTGATTCTACAATCACAGGATTTAAAGTAGGAGAGAACCTCCATGGTTATTTAAGAGTGTGGCATAATGGAAAGAGCAACATCTGTAAAGTCATAGGATCAGGATTCAAATCCCATATCTTATGTTTATTACCCGGGTGGTCTTGGGCAAACCCATTTATCTCCCTGTATTCCAGTTATTTCATCTGTAAAATGAAGAGTTAGACTTACACTGACTCTGTGGTCCTTTCCAGATCTAGAACTATGATGCTATGATGACTCGATGCCTTCATTTTCCTGATGAAGAAACCGAGGCCAAGAGGTGAAGTGACTTACCCAAGGCCATAGTTGGTGATTATCTCCAATAGCTATTTAGTAGGAGAAATCAACCAAATTAGTTGGAAATAAGCTGTAACCCAACAATGAATAAGTTTGTGTACTGAAAATAAATAGAGAGTTCTCTAACACATTGGGAGGCAGTGTGGTGTAGTGGATAGTATATGAGGCTCGGAGTTAAGAAGAGCTGAATTTGAATGCCATTCCTGCCACTGAGTAACTTCTTTGGGCCTTCGTTTCCCTCATATGCATATTATCCTACCCAACTAACAGGGTGATTATATAGATCAGAGGGACTGAACACCCATCCCACTAGCTAAAAACTTCCACATTCAACCTGAACCAGATTAAAATGTAATTGGGAAATATTTAACAAAATAAATAAAAATATGATAGAACATTTTTGTGGTGGTTATTGTTGTTTGGTTGTATCCAACTCTTCATGATCCCATTTGGGGTTTTCTTGGCAAAGATACTAGAGTGGTTTGCCATTTCCTTTTCCAGCTCATTTTATAGACGCAGAAACTGAGGTGAACAAGGTTAAATGACTTGCACACAGCTAGCAAATGTCTGAGGGCAGATTCAAACTCAGATCTTCCTTACCCCAGGTCCTGTGCTCTAACCACTATGACCCTACAACAGAACATAGAGAAAGTTAATATGTGGTTTTCTAAGCCAATCCCCCATTTCTATTTGAGATTGACACCACTGGTATAGATCAAATGCAATCATACATACATACATATATATATGTGTGTGTGTGTGTGTGTGTGTGTATATATATGTATATATATATATATATATATATATATAAAAGCACATTATTGATCTTAAAGCACTGTACATATTTCAGCTCTATGGCATTTGCCCTAGCACCTAGCACAGTTCCTCACATATGAGAGGAGCATCAGATATTAGTGTAAGAGCTGGAAGGGTCCTTAGCAGCCATTCAGTCCAGCCCCTTCAATTTACAGATGATAATTTTGAGGCCCAGAGAAGGTAAATGGCTTGCATAAGGTCACCCAACTAGAAAGCATTTGAGGCAGAATTAAATGAGGTCTTCCTGACTTCTCTGTCATACTTGCAAGGGGAAATGCTGGACATGAGGAATGTTGAAAGGATTGACAGAACTTGTAGACTACAAGAATCTGCCTGAATTCACAGTAGTTTAAGTCCCAGATAAAACTTTCATGCACTGAGTGAAGTGAGTAATGTGGTTGTGGGAGAAGAGAAAAAATGAGAAAGAAGCCAATTACACAAATACTGAACTGTTGACATTTAAAATAAGACAAGGATGAGCACAGAGATAGGAAGGGGGAAAAATTCAGCCAGCGATCAAAGCCACCCTAGACAAATCACAAAATAGGATGCAATTTATTAGGCCAAAATGCCAACATTGTTCAGAATAGCGTTCAAAGTATCTATATTCTCAGAACAATGCCATGACCCCCTTTAGAATATGCCAGGGGGCAAATCTAGTCAGGATTCTATCAAATAATTTAAATACAAATATACCTGAAAATGACATTTTAATTCTTGCTTACTTTGTTACTTACATTGTCAGAATCATTAGATGGCTATGTAGAGGGCTCTAAGAAACACATCAAATGCCAGGTGCTTGTCTGGATTATTCACTCTAACCCTTAAAATACACAATAGATTGTCATTGTTAACACTGAGCTCTCCTAACAGGCCGCAACATACAAAGGGGGAATTCTCGAGAACAAAAGTTTACATTCAAACTACTCATGTCAGAAATCCAGGGAGAGGCCAGACAGGTCCTGGCCACAGGTCCTTCAGCCACTGCAGTCCCTCAGGTTTCACTGGGGGAAAAATTCCTCTGGGAAAGGGAATTTATGCACACTTGATTACAAGGGCAGCTGCTTCTAGGGATCTGAAAGCTTTATGAAGAAGTTCTTAGGATTTTGTCTGATGGAAAAATAACAAGCCAATTTGCCTTTGCCTGAGCTGAGCCCCTCACTAGCAGCCTCCCATCATCACTTCAGGCTTTGCTTGGGTCTTTGGCTGTTATTGTCACTTGTCATATCAGATAAAAATAATCTGGAATCCCAGAAGCTTCAGTGGACTGGCTTCCTCCTTTCCCCCTCCCTGGCCCTGAAACTATAGTCATGGTTAAGGAACTTCCAATGGCAAGATGAGCTCCAGTTCTCTTACAGAACACCTGCAACTCATGTTGACTGTTAATGAATGCAAGGGCAGTGGGGTGGGGTGGGACCTCCTTGAAGAAGGTACAGTCACTGATGGGGAAGACAGTTTATCCCCTACTCTCAAAAGTAACCAACGTTAAGGTTGAAAAGGAGAATTGGGGGCTGTGAAGGGAACATACCATATAGATTTTGGTGGCTTCAGATGATAAGATAAAGACGTCTGGCTAAAACTAGAGACTGTGAAAGGAAACAGGAAGTCACTGGCAACCTTGGATAAGACTTTTCCTCCTTTCTCCTGCCTCTGATAGATGCAAATTATCTGGAAACCCAGATAACCATAAAAGCCCCAATCCTACCTCCTATTCTGCCAGGCAATACTAAAAGATTTAAGCTGCAGAGAAAGACAAGAGGGTTGGAAGAATGCAGTGAAGGGTGGAGTTTCTGAATGTCTGCCAAGCCAAGCAGGTAGCAAGATTCTCATTTTGTGAGAATGTTCTCTTCACTTGCCCCACAAGCTCCTAAGACGCTAAGAGAACATTGCCTTCTGAGCCTGAGCAAATGAGTTCCAATCCTAACTCTACCACTTATTTAGACTCGAAGTAAAACCATATGAGTCAATGCTGCCTAGCCTTTGCCTGCCTTTAGTATCACACCCAAGTATGTAAGCACAAGCTTGGGCTGAGGAGTAACCAAGAAATCAGGAATGGAACCAGCTCCCATGCTTTTCCCCAAAGCTGTGGGGTTTGGAGATGATTTAGATACCAAGCCTGTGCAGGAATGTATTTGCACTAACTCTTCTACCCCTTTAACATGGCTGACATAATAAGACTCTAGCCTGTTAGTCTCAGAATGACTTGGGCCACCTAAGATTTTAAGTTCAGTCTGTGTTTGATCCTCATGCCTAGCACAGAGTCCTGCGCACAAGTGGTACTCAATGTACTTCTTTTGGTGAATGACAGTGCATGGTGTGGACACTTGTTATGTAGTCATGGTTGGTATTTAACAAGGATGATAATCTAATTTAAACCAACAAACAGTTGTTAAAAACCTACAACATATATACTATACTAGGTGTTACAATACCATATTATGAGATATATTGACAAAAGAAGGGCAGCTAGGTAGCACAGTGAACAGAGCACCAGCCCTGGAGTCAGGAGGACCCGAGTTCAAATTTGGCTTCAGACACTTGACACACTTACTAGCTGTGTGACCTTGGGCAAGTCACTTAACCCCAATTGCCCTGCCTTCCCCCCTCCAAAATACACACAGACAGACACACACACACAGACACACACACATACACACAATGACAAAAGGAAAAACAATTTCTCCCTCAAGAAGCTCACATTCTTTCTCGGAGGAATGTGTCATGTAAACAGATAATAAGTATATACATAATTTACTTAAGGAGAGAGAAAACATTAAAAGCTAGGGGGATGAAGATGTGAAATAAAATGTCTTCAGCCTTTTCCCTCAGTACAAAAGGGACTGGAGGATGGAACTTTTAAAGATGTTACAAAAGGAAGCTGAGGCTTATTTAAGGTGAACAAAGCACCTTCTTGAATCATGAGGTGAATTATATCCTCTCCATTTAAATAAGAAACCTGGCATGGAATTGATTCTTTAACATATGTCTACACAACTTCTTAAAAGGAGGAACAGGTGTATTAGTTTCTCAATAAGAGAGTTGGATTAACACTATGAACCATTTCACGAAATTGTGTCTTGGGAATTTCTGTGTAATAGATACTCCCAACCCAAACAACCAATTACAACTAATCTCATCTTTGTGCTTACTGTTGAAGAGACCTATAAACCTGTGTGGAAGCCTTATCTCTGGATGCCATGATTTAGAGGGCTACTCCTTCAAGAGCATAAAAATCCCCTAAACTTAGCTTTTAAAAAAATCTGATCTAATTGGGGTAGGGAGTAATCTTGAGATGAGCTTCCTCTATCAATTCATAGCAACATTTTCTCTTCAACTTATTATCTTGGAGAGTTGTCTTGGGAACTGAGGCACACAACCATGTGGGTGGAAACAGGACTGGAACCCAAGGATTTTTTACTCCCAGGACAGTTCTTTATCCATTACATCTAGTGAGCTTCTCCCTGGCCACGACCTGACCCATTCAATGCATTGCCTTCCATAAGCATCCTTCCTATGATCCAGAGACTCTATTGCCTGTTTCCCAAATAAATTGAGGGCATATTTCATGCTTTTTGACCAAACCATGTTCTGTGCCATTTTTCCCAGGTACAAAAATTGTGAGGAGGGTTCTGATGAGAGATGAGAGGTCATTAATCCTAGAAGGAAAAAATATAAATATAAATACAAAATGAAGGTTTTAACCTTTATGCTTTATGTCAGCCCTGATTAGATTAAAAGACCTCTGTTTTTCTCTTTTCTTCTTAATGTGGTGGAAAGAGCCTTGTGCTGGGAGTCAGGAAAGTTAGGTTCTAGTCCTGGTTTTGTCACTAATCATCCGGGTACCCTTAGACTAGTCATGTGCTGGGCCTCAATGTCCTCATCTATAAAATGTAGTGGTTGCACTAGATGGCCTTCCAGCTACGTCCTTTGCAACTTGGAGTCTTAAAAAGCTGCTACATTTTAAGTTTTTTTTTGGGGGGGGTAGATTTGTTTGTATACTATAGCTTTGCAATTTAACCCATTTGAGCATAGAGGGCCATAATATGACTCCAAAGGTCCATGAGGCTTGCTTTTCTTCAGTTTCAGAACTTTCTATTTGAAGAAAAATCGTAAGTTCAATTCACAATTACTCTAATCCCCAGGTTAGGTAAGTTCTTACCATTTAGGTAGAGGTTAGGTTGGTTCTCTGCCTAACTTTACATTTATATCTATTTCTAGTTAACCCCTGCACTCTTCATGGCTGAGGCAAAATTTAGATCACTAGAAACTTTTGGGGAATGAAATAGCAGATTCTATTGTAGTGTCTCTGGATGAAGGTATTAGGAAGAAAAAGTGGAGAAAAGGTCACCCTTTCCTCCAGCCTTGGGGTTCTACTCTGAGCTAAACTCTCCCGTCCTTAGAAGAAAAGCTTGTCTACAATACATGCCTCCATTTTCTCTTTTCTTATTCTCGTCTTAATTCATTGCAATTTGGATTCTGACCTCATTATTCTGCTGAAACTGCTCTCTCCAAAGTTAACAATGATTTCTCCATTGCCAAATCTAATGGCTTTTTCTTATTCCTCATTCTCCTCAACCTCTCTGCAGTCATTGACACTACTTTTCCCTCCAGGTTCTCTGGATATCACTCCACTCTCTCATTTTCTTCCTATCAGAACACACTATTGCCTTTGCGCAGTCCTTATCCAGGTGATACCCTCTAACCAGTGGTGTCCCACATGGTTCTGTCCTGGACACTATTCTCTTCTCCCTCTTCAGCTGGTGATCTCATCAGCTCCCATGGGTTTAATGGCCATTGCTACACTGATGATTCTCATATTGTCCTATCCTGGCCTCACCTCTCTGCTGAACTCCTATCTCACATTTCCAACTGCCTTTCAGATACCTCGAACTAGATGTCCAGCAGACATCTCATTACCTTTCCTTCTTAACCCCTCCATTTCCAAATTTCCCTGTTACTATTGAGGGAAACACCATTCTCCTAGTCCCTCGGGCTCTCAATTTAGGTGTCATCCTTGGATCTTCATTATCTCTCACCACACCCCCCC
>CM053626.1:262302210-262328971 GCA_028646595.1 Phalanger gymnotis | reverse complement strand
ACACCGATGGAACAGTTTAGACCATATTGAAGTTTCAGAGTTAAAGGAATATCTAAGCTCATTTACATGTAATTGTTTCGTGATAAAGTGGGCAAAACTAAAAAAATGAAGAATAATATAAACATCTGAAAACTAAAGTGTGATTTTTAAAAAAGGGACAATTAATTTGACAGGAGAAATTTTGAGAGTTGTAACCTTCTGTCTTCTTCTTCTTCTCTTCTTCTTTCACCCCCGCCCCTTGCCTCTCTCTACTATTCTGACAAAAATCTAAGAAGAGTACCAGTCTGAGTTGTGATAAGCAAATCTAAGGAGAAACCACAAAAGATTACATTTTTTTCCCAGTCTAACACCATGAATTTGGCTCACAGGTAAATTACTTGGACAAGAATTATCTAACAGGGATAGGCTTAGAGATCTGTTACTCTGATCCTAAAGTAAGCTCATAGATTTAGCTTCTGGTAATGCTGTTGCTCTGATCCTAGAACAGGATCACAAATTTAGCCCCCAAGCTCAAACCAAGGGTAGGCCAGCAGCACTGTCCCTCTTACCTGAGAGCAGGATCAAAAATTCAGCCTAGGAGCAGGCTAGCAACCTGTCCATCAGGAGCTCCACATAGGGCAAATGTGCAGTTATATTACAGAGACACAAATCAGAGTTGGAAGACTGGGAAATACTAAGATGGCAGTGATCATACCATGCCTTTATCAGATTACTTGGGGTTCACTGGAAGTTTAAGCTCTCTGACACAAGACAACCTGTAATCTTTGAAGAACACAGGACTAAGGAGAACATAATTATAGGAATCTAGATATTATAGACCAGAACATACAAGGTCACTGCAGTCCCAGCAGAAGAGTGCTGAGTCTGGCTCTCAATCTAGGAAGTAGGCTGAAAGAATGCTTCAACAAAACAAAGCAAAAGACAGCAAAACAAAACAGACTCCTACTATAAAGGACTAATAAAGTGACAAGGTCATAAAACACCCCAAACCAAGAAAAAGAAAATAACTTCAAAATGCCTGCAAACAAATTCTCAAAGAAAAACAGGGAGTGCCCAAAAGAATCGATTAGAAAAGAAATGAAGCAAGAGCTTTCAAAAAGTTTAAAATGATATGAATATGAAATTAAAACATTAAAGGAGAGAACCGGAGAATAAATCAGAGCTGTGAATGAAATACCTGCAAGGAGAATCAACAGCATCATACAAGAGATATAAAACTTTACTTAAGTAACATACTCCTTGAAAATTAGAATATGCAAAACAGAAGTTACTGACACCATTAAAAAAGAAATATTAAAATATTAAAAGTTGGGGAAAACAGAAGAAAATGTAAATTATATCTTATAAAAGAACTGAACCAGGAAAAATGGAGTTATAATTTAGTTGGGTTGAACTACGTGAATGATTTGTACAACAAAAGGATGGTAAAAACGATCATCTTTGAAAGACTTCAGAACTCTAATCAGTGCAATGATGGACCATGATAAAAGAGTTCTGATGATGACCTCATGGGTCTGGAAGTATAGACGTGCCCTTGACGGGAATAGAGAAGTTCTAAAGAATGGGTTTGGGAAGAAAGCTAATGAGTTTGTTTTGTACGTGTTGAGTTTCATGTACCTACAGGACATTCAGTTCAAAACGTTTAATATGCAGTTAGTAATGTTAACTAGCGTTAAGAAAAGAGACTAAAGCTGGACAGGTTTGTCATGAGGATCTAATGAAATACCATGTATAGAGAGATTTGTAAAGTGCTTAGCACAGCATCTGGCACACAGGTGCTTTTCATTCTTCCTTCCTATGTAGATGATTCCCAGATCTGTGTAACAATAACCATAATAAATAGCATGTAGATAGTACCTTATACATACTGCTTTAGATGATTATTATTCCTCCTTTACAGTTGAAGAGGCTGAGGCAGAGATTGATTTGCATGGGGTCACACAGTTAGTGGCTGAGGCCTCATTGGAACTCAGATCTTTCAGACTCCAGGCCCAGTGTTCTATATACCATGCGTCCTAGCTGCATAGAGATGAAAACTGAACCCACGAGAGCTGATGTGCCACCAATTGGAGCGCAGAGAGAGAAGAGGACTTAGGAGAAAGGCTAGCAGGATACCCATAGTGAGTTAAGGTGATACATGAAAAGCTTTATAAATCTTAAACTTAATTGATAACTGATACATGTAGCATTTTATCACCTACGTTTGCCTAGAACTTTAAGGTTTATAAAGCAGTTTTCTCATAACACCCCCATCAGGAAGGCAGGAAGGCATATTATTCTAATTTTACATGTGAGGAAATTGAGTCTCTGAGAGGCTAAGTAGGTCACATAGCTACTAAGTATTTAAGACAGGATTCACAACTAGATCTATTAACTCAAAGGCCAGCACTCACCCATTCTTTCAAAGTTGCTCTCAATGTCTGGTCTATTCCTGGCACAAGATAATGCATCTCCCGACTCTGAATCTTTACTGCCTATCCTCCCCATCTGGAATTCCTTTCCTCATCTCTGCCTCTCGACTTCCCTGGAGTCCTTCAAGTCCCAGCTAAAATCCTATCTTCTGCAAAAATCTTTTCCTGGCTTCCCTCTGTTGATTTTCTTTAATTTATCCTATATATACATAATACATTATTGTTTGAATGTTTTCTCCCTCATTAGATTGTGCTTCTTGAAAGCAGGGACTGTCTTTTCCCTTTTTATCTCCAGAGCTTAACACAGTGCCTGGAATATAGCATCACTTAATAAATGTTGATAGAATGTTTATTGCTTAATTTAATTTTCTTGATTCAGACTACAAACTTCACCAGTTAACTGAAACTGCTCTCTCCACAGTTAACAGTGATCTCTCAATTGCCAAAATTTTTAGTCCTCATCATTCTTGACTTTTCTGCAGCTTTGACACCAATCTCCTCCTGTATTCTCCCTGGCCCCTGTTTTTGTGACACTGTTCTCTCTCAGTTTTCCCCCTATCTACCTAATTCTTCTCAATCTCCTTTGCTGATTTTTTCACCCATCTCATGTCTACTAATCATTAGATTGTGAGCTCCTTGAGAGGAAGGACTGTCTTTTGCATCCTTTTGTATCTCTAGTGTTTAGCACAGTGCCTGGCAGTAGTAAGTACTTAATAAATATTGGTTCAGTAATCATCCATATCTCCCAAGATTCTGCCCTGGGCCCTTTTCTCTTTTTACCATTTGGTAATATCAGCTCCAAATTATCATCTCGATGCAGTTGATTCCTAGATCTATACATGCTGCAATGGTGTCTCTCCTGAGCTTCATTCTTTGCCTGCTACCTATTGGTCACTTCGAAGTGGACATCCCATAGGCAACTCAAACTCAGCATTTCCAAAACAGAACTCATCATCTGTCCCCTTAATCCTTCTTCTAAGCATCCCCATTACTGATGAAAGTACCAATAACCTATCAGTCATCCAAGCTCATAACCTCAGCGTCAGTCTCTATTCCTCACTCTCACCCTACATGTCTAACTTACATCCAAATCTTGTTATTTCTACATTCACATTTCTAGTATACGTTCCCTTCTTTCTATTTACACAGTCACAACCCTAGGTCAGGCTCTCGTCATCTCTCATCTGGGCAACTGAAATAGCCTTCTAGCTGGTCTCCATGCCTCAAATCTCAACCCACTCCAATCTGTCCTTCACTCAGCTGCTAATGTAATTTTTCTCAAGTTTCTGTCTGACCACATCACCTTTTTCCTCAATGAACTCCAGTAGCTCCTTATAGCCTTCAGGATCAAACACAAACTGTTTGACATTTAAAGCTCTTCATAACCTGACATTGCCTTTCCAGTCAGATATATTACTCCCCTCTACACATTCTATGATCCGGCTACATTGGTCTCCTTGTAATTCCTTGAACAGGGCATTCCATTTCTCATCTCCATCACATTGTACCAATTGTTCTCTTTGTCTTGAAAGGTCAGGGCCCTCGTCTCAGCTTCTTGGTTTCTCTGGCCTCTTCAAGACTCAATTCAAGTCACACTTCTTCCAGGAAGCCTTCCTTGGATCCCCCCACCCCATTGCTAGTACCTTCTGAGATTACCTTCTACCTACTCTCTATATATCTTGTATTTACCAAACTATTTACATATCATCTCCCCTATTAGAACGTGGGTTCCTTGAAGGCAGGTACTCTTTTTGTCTTTGTTTCTCTAGAACACAGTATATGTGGTATTCAAGAAGGATCAGCACCTCTGGTGTGAGCACTTGGTGAGCCCTTTTCAAGGGCTGCTCATCCACTTTTGGTATCTACCTGACCCCCAACTCTTCCCTGTGGTTCCAAGAAGCTGAAGCATGAGCAGCAGCCACAGTCTGCTAAAACAGTCATGGCATACAGGCTAAACCAGTTTGAGAATACCTGACAGGTCTCAAACTTGTTGGTGATTTAGGGGGACTTCCCCCAGGAGTATGTGTGGATGAGAGCGATTCATTCCAATAGCTACGAAGGTGGCTGAAGCAGGTGCTGTGAAGAGCTTAAAGTTTCCTTAGACACCAAACATGCCAAGATCATCCACTGTGTCCTCAGGCATTGCCAGTTGTCTTGACTTTTCTCTTGCCAGTGGTCTTTGATGACTCTGAAAGACAGAGCGAGACTTTGTCCAACTCTGCCTCACTTAGATCCAATCCACTTGAAAGTCAAGACATCACCCTGTGATGCTATTGGTCCCTTTGAAAATGAAGGATGAACAAGAAGAAGCACTTAATAACTGCTGATCACGTAGCCGGCTATATAAATCCCTTTATAGTCTGCCACAGTCTACATTTATAGATGTTTCTAATTATTCCCTATATTATATACTCTACATTGTAGTAACCTTGCCAATTGCTGCTTCCAGAAATTGTGATTCCATCTCCCACTTTTATGCCTTTCCACAGGTTGTCCTGATGCCTGGAAAGCACTTCATCCTGTCCTTTGGCTCTCAGAACCCAAAGATTTCTTTAAGGATCAGCTTAAGCACCACTTTCTAGCAGAAGCTATTCACAATACTCTCAGTTGTTAGTGTTCCCTACCTCTTCAAATTATCTTGTATTTATGGATCTGTTTATATATTGAATCCCATACTAGCTTGCAAGTTCCTTGAGGGAAGGGATTGTTTTTCATTTTTATTGTATCCCCAGAGCCTAGAATAGTTCTGGGCATGTTGTAGGTGTTTAATAAATTTTGTAGAATTGAATGGATGGATTGGAGAAATAGGTAGGGACCCAGTATCTCAATAAGGGTGAAGAACAGATTTAGCAAATGTAACAAAATATATCCTTTGACCCAGAGACACAATTAGATGTACACCAACGAGGTTGACAATTGGAAAGAACTCTTATGTAAAAGAATGTTTATAGCAGCATTTTTGTTGTTGTTGTTGTAGCAAAGTACTAGAAATTTTAAAAAAGTGTCCATCAGTTGGAGGATGGCTGAATACACTGTGGTGTGTGAATGCAGTAAAATATTATTAGACCAAAAGAAATGATGAATATAACAGAATTAGAGAACTATGTTGTTGGTGACATGGCTCTAATGCAAGCACTCTCTTAGCTGTGGTTTGATTTTAGGATGAAATGAGGTACCTGTAAGTCATAAAACATTTAACATTTTACTTTGCCCTAACAGTGAGGATATGCCACAAAGATACAGTGGCATTTAGCTTTTCTATACAAGTTCCTCGTCTCCTCCCATCTCCATATGGTAACATGGTATGGGGACTCTTTTGATCTTAGGCATCAACCAAGTCTGAAAGGCCTGGACTCCACACGGTCAGGGCTTTTTATCAGGTAATCAGGTAAGCTGGGACCACTCAGATCCTGGGTCAGCTTTAGATTCTTCTAACATATGTGGTCATATGTTATAGGACCAATATTTCCCTGTTGTATCTTCTTCCCCATGAATGGATAGAAGAAAAGAAGCTGCAATAGAGAAATGCTGATTCTATTACATACATAAAGAATTATATGAACTGATGCAGAGTAAAATGATGAGAAAAAGTTCTATGACCATATATAATAGCATGAGGTGACACAACTTTGAAAGGCCTCAGAACTGACTAAAGCAGTGACTGATAATGACTTCCAGGATGCCAAGATGATGGAATAAAGGCAGGGACTCACTTGAGCTCTCCCCCAAACTCCTCTAAATACCTTTAAAAATGACCATCAGTCTACGGGCCCCATGATGTGCATGATGTGCAATGCCCTGGTGTCTTGAGGCATAGAACACCACGTTGCAAGGTCAATGGGGAAGAAAATCTTCCCCACCCATCAATAGGCCTCATGTGGAGCACAGTGAGGGAAGCTTGCTTGCTTGTAGGAAGGCTTACCCAACATTAATTTCTCATTAGGCACTGAGACTATTAAATGAAAGAGTATATATCCTGAGAGGTGAGTTTTTGCTTTGGGGGCTTGCTTATGAGAAAGATGTTGTGATTCCCTGGTCAAGACTCTGAGTGGTCGTATGATCAGAGCTCTCTGGCTGCTCAGAGGTAAAGGATCTCTCAATCCAGTGGTGAATGTAAAGCATGCATAGCAGTATTGTTTTGATTCAGGCAGTAGAGCCCTGTCTGTTGGTTTTTATTTTCCTTCTCTGTATTTTTTGTTTAATTAAAGAAGACTGTTGACCCCTGAAACAGCTGTCTTTCCTAGTAAAGTAGATAAAAGAACCTGCAATACTAGCCATCCTGGGGATGCCAGTGCAGTTACCCTTACATGTTTCCTCCCCAGGTTTCCCAGTGTTTATCTGTTACCAGACCTGGATGCTAAATGAAGTGCAGAAGAATTGACAAACACTGCCCAAACCTCAGGAAGATTGCCTAGTCCAGCCTGTCCCCAGTCCTGCCCTCAGGGGACAGGTGGCCTGAAACTAGAGGCTCACACCCTACAAAGGAACCCAGGCACAGGATCCTTCCAACCAACCCAGTTGACCTCTCTTCCTCTCCCAAGGGCAGGACTCAGTCATCCTGACTTCCAAACCATGGACCTCTGGAGGACCCAGATTTCTTAGACCCATCTCTAGTCTGGATTTGGATGCATGGAAAAGGAATCAAAAGGATTTAGAGAAGTTATCTCACACAAAAGAGGCAAGAAAAAGCTTTTTCAGTGGAGGGGAAGAAGAAGATGAGGGGGAGTGAATGAACCCTACTCTCATCAGAATTGGCTCAAAGAAGGAATAATATACACACTCAACTGGGTATAGAAATCTATTTTACTTACCCTAGAGGAAAGGAGAAGGGGAAGGAGACAAGAGGTGGGGGGTGACAGAAAGGAGGGCAGACTCGGGGAAGGGGCGGTCAGAAGCAAAACACTTTTGAGGAGGGACAGGGTGAAAGGAGAGAATAGAATAAACAGGGGAGGTGCATAGAATGTAGGGAAATACAATTAGCAATACTATGAAAAAAATTTTGAAGCAAGTTTCTCTGCTAAAGACCTCATTTCTCAAACATGTAGAGAACTGAGTCAAATTTATAAAAATAAGAGCCATTCCCTAATTGAAAAATGATCAAAAGATATGACCAGTTTTCAGATGAAATAATCAAAGCTATCTATAGCCATATGAAAAATACTCTAATTCACTATTGAATTGGAGAAATGTAAATTAAAACAATTCTGAGGTACTACCTCATACCAATAGGATAGAAAAGGTAAATGACAAATGTTGGGGGAGATTTGGGAAAAATGAGACTTTAATGCCCTGTTTGGGTTGTGAATTGATTCAACCATTCTGTAAAGCAATTTGGAACTACTCCCAAAGGGCTATAAAACCACGCATACCCTTTCACCTAGCAATATCACCACTAGGTCTGTAGCCCAAAAGAGATAAAAAACAAAAAGGAAAAGGACCTATATGTACAAAAATATTTATAGCAGCTTTTTTATCTGGGGGTAAAGAATTAGAAGTTGAGGTGATGCCCATCAGTTGGGGAATGAACAAGTTGTGGTATGTGATTATGATCTTCACAACAGCCCTGTAACATAGGCACTACCATTATCACCATTGTACAGTTCAGGAAACTGAGGCAGACAGAAGCTAACAAGTCCACACAACCAGCAGGTGTCTAAAGCAGAACTTAATTCAGATCTTTCTGATTTCAAGTTCAAAATTACCCACTAAGGCACCTATCTGTCTTATTTGACTGAGATAAGTATTTTAAATTTGATGGATTTTTTTTTTGGGGGGGGTAGGGATACTGACTGGCAGCTGTTAAGGCAGTGGATAGCATGCTGGGCTTAGAGTCAGGAAGACTTGAGTTCAAATCTAGCATCAGACAATTACTAGCAGTGTGACCCTGGGGAAGTCATTTAGCCTCTGTTTACCCTAGTTTCCTCAAGTATGAAATAAGAATGGTAGCACCCATTTTGCAGAGCTGTTGTGAGGATCAAATTAAATTTGTAAAAGCATATAGCACAGCACCTGGCACATAGTAGTTACTATATAAATGCTTATTCTCTCTCCTCCCTTCATTTCCCACCTTCCTGTTATCTTCAAATTTAATAAGTCTTTATCAAAGTTATTGATATGTAGGTCAAACAGTTAAGATACCTGAGGGCATTTCATTAGAGTCTTCCCTGAAGTTAATAATGAGCATCCAAATAATTTCTCTAACATGAATTAATTTCTCATTTGGAAAGAATTCCTTAATTAGCAAACCAGGGGAATGCCATGGAGAGAGTATATTTAGATTTTTGGTGAAGTACATAGACAAAGTCTCTCATAATAGTCTTGTGGACAAGACAGAGAGATATGGATTGGATGGTTCTACTGGGTTTAGAAGTGAGTTACTGAACAAGACCAAAAGACTGTTAATTGGTGAGGCAATGTATTCTGGGAAAAGTTCTGAAGCTGAAGTCAGAGGACCAAATTTTATTTCCCAATTTTATCACTTACTTACGCTTGTGATCATAGGAAAGTTCTTTCTTGTCCTCCTTTTCTTCTTTGCGAAATTATTAGTTTAGTCTAGATGAATACTAAGGAACTTTCTCATTCCAAATCCATCATCAATGAAGAGACTGATGTCAACTTGGAGTAGTCCTTTGTACGGTGCCTTTGTAGGATTTGCTCTGTTCAACATTCTATTATAGACTTAGATGAAGTCATGGAAACAATGATTATTTTATGTATAGACAGAGATGGAAATGAAAGCTAATATACTGAATAATGATTAGTATTGATAGATAGATAGACAGACAGATAGATAGACAGATAGTCTGGAGTGATTTGCCAATGCTATTTAGGTGAAATTTAATAGGAGCAGCTACGTGGCACAGTAAATAGAGCTGTGGACCTGGACATACTACTGGAGTTTGAATCCTGCTTCAGATGCTTATTTGATCCTGAACAAGCCACTTTACTTCTCCCATCCTCAGTTTCCTCGATCTGCAAAATGGGGATAATAATGGCACCTATTTGTTATGGTTATTATAAAGATCACATTCATATATATATATATATATACACATATATATACATATATATACACATACATACATATATACACACACACACACAATACATGGTGTGTAAAACATATACATATATATGAAGTTCATTACAAATTTTAAAGTGATATATAAATATTAGTTATTAATGGTCCAAAATACAGCTATAAAAATAAAGGAAGGGAGTTAACTTTCTAGTCATTCTGACCTCGTTTTTGGCAATTCATGTGGAAAAAAAGTCTATGGTGAACTAGCCAAGTACAAGCATCTACAAAGAATCTCACTTCACAGAAGAGGAAACAGAACCCAGAAGTGAAATGGCTTAACATGACTGTAGAGCAGCATAAATAAATAACTGTTAAATAAATTTTCTCTTGTAGTGATTATTTTTAAATTAAGTCCCAGGGATTCTAGCAGTGTTCTATTAATGATCTGTTACTAAATCTGTTAATCATGTCTCACATGACATTTTTTTAAACAAGAATGCCCACTGTCACCAGTATTATTTGATATTGTACTAGAAATGCTAGAAATAGCAATAAAAGAAGAAAAAGAAATAGAAGGAATCAGAATAGGGAATGAAGTAATAAAACTACCTCTTTTTGCAGATGATATACTTGGAAAATCCCAAAGACTCAACTAAAAAGTTAGTTTAAACAATTAATAACTTTAGCAAAGTACCAGGATATAAAGTAGATCTCCATAAATCATTAGCATTCCTATTTATAAAAAATAAAACCCTGCAAGAAGGATAATAAAAGATACCCCATTTAGTACAAAATACCTGGGAGTACGCCTGCCAAAAAAAAACCCAGGAACTATACGAATAAAATCACATTTGTAAAAAAACTTTTTATGCAAATAAAATTTAAATAATTGAAGAAATATCAATTGTTTATGGATAGGCAGGCACAATAAAATAAAAATGACAATTTAATCTATTCTAATTTATATATTCAATGCCATCCCAACTAAATTACCAAAAATTATTTTACTGAATTAGAAAAATTGATAGCAAAAATCATTTGGAAAAACAAAAAGTCAAGAACATTAAAGGAACTAATGAAAAAATATAAAGAGGTTTAGCAGTACCAGATCTTAAACTATATTATAAGGCTGTAATTATCAAAACTATCTGGTGCTAGCTAAGAAATACAAAGGAGATCAGTGGAACAGAATAGATATACAATTTGACAAGTGTAAAGACATAAGTTTTGGGGATAAGAATTCACTATTTGGTAAAAATTGTTGGGAAAACTATAAAGCCGTCTGGCAGAAATTGGGCATAGACCAATATTTTGTACCATTTACCAAGATAAAATCAAAATGGACAAATGACCTAGATATTAAAAAGAGACATTATAAGAAAATGTGAAGAACATGAAATATGTTACCTATCAGACTTAAAGATGAGCTATTTATGAATAAATAAGAGATGGGGCACTGTAATATGTAAAATGGATATTTTTGGTTATGTGAAATTAACAGTTTTTGTACAAATAAAATAAATGTAGCAAAGATGAGAAGGAAAACAGAAAATTACAGGAAAATTTTATAGACAGTTTTTCAGATAAAGGTCTCATATTTCAAATATATAAAGAACTCTGTCAAATCTATAAGAATATGACTCATTCCTCAAAATGGTCAAAGGATATGAACAAGCAGTTTTCCAATAAAGAAATCAAAACAATTTATAGTCATATAAAATTGCTCTAAATCATTCTTGATTAGAAAAATGCAAATTAAAACAACCTTGAAATACCATTTTATACCTGTCAGCTTGGCTACAATGATTGAAGGGGAAAGTGACGAATGTTGGATGGGGATATGGAAAAACTGGAACAACTGGTCCAAACATTTTGGAGAGCATCCTGGAATTATGCCCAAAGAGTTATTAAACCACCTATACTGTTTGATCCAGCAAAACCACTGTTGATTTCCAAAGATGATTACAGAAAGAGGAAAAGAACCGATATGTTCTAAAATATTCATAGCAGCTCTCTTTGTGATAGCAAAGAACTGGAAATTGTGTGGATGTCCATCAATTGGGGAATGGCTGAACAAGTTGTTGTATATGATTGTGATGGAATACTACTGTACTATAAGAAATGATGAGCGTGATAATCCTAGAAAAACATGGATAGACTTGCATGAAATAAGGAAGAGTGAAAATAAGCAGACCAAGAGAATGTTGTGTACAGTTACAACAATATTGTTTTAAGAACAACTTTGAGTGACTAAGTCATTTTGACTATT
This sequence comes from Phalanger gymnotis, assembly GCA_028646595.1. Lineage (NCBI taxonomy): Eukaryota > Metazoa > Chordata > Mammalia > Diprotodontia > Phalangeridae > Phalanger > Phalanger gymnotis. The sequence goes on along the minus strand of CM053626.1, from coordinate 262,317,270 downwards.
ACAAATACCTAAATTAACTACAAAGGACATATGAAGACATTATCAGCGTACAGAGCGAGAAATGAAAAACAAGTATGGCAAGAATGGTTTTACACACACACACACACGTATTTAATGGTAGCCATCTCTAGGGCTGGTGGGGAGGGAAGAAAAAAGGAGAAAAAAGGAAAATTATGTAACTATTATATATTTAAAAGGAATAACAAGTAGTACATAACAGATCTGCAGTTTAATGTACAATCATCTTTTCCCCTCTATTCTATTATGTAAGAGAAATGCTTGTTCTATTTCTTAAGTTCAGAATAAAATAATTTTTTTTAAAAAAGAACATGATGGAGAAAATGTTAATATTGCAGATTAAACTTTGAAATGAGAAAAAGGTAACATTTTGGAACAGTTCCCCCAAAACATAAATTGTAAAGAAGTCTAAGAAACTAAGTTAAATTTTATTGCAAAAGATACCTTGCATCACAGTGAAGAAAAAAGCTTAAGATCATGAATTCACATTATTAGAATATGTAATATGCCCTTTTGAGGAAACTGACTTTTTATAAGTAAAAAGCATTCAGGGGTTAGCTAATTTTGTGCACTGAAGACTCATTTTCGAAATGAATGTCAAGGTTATACAGCAGGAGATTTAAAAGCATCTGGTAAGAGAGAGTGGGAGGAGTCAGAGAAGAGAGACGGCATGAGGAAAGATGTCACAGGAGCTGAGCAGCTGCACCATGGTGATTAATCAGGTCCCTGGGGACATTGTACAATATGTGATCCAGAACTAGACTGGGCATAGAAGGCTGGTTTCACAGGCAACCTCTGCTCTAGGAATCAAAAAGACTTTCAAGTGAGTTTGGTGAGTGATCACACTGCTAAGAACTATAGAAAAAGGTGCTAAAGCCTTTTTTTTTTTTGCTTCTTCACCTCCTGTCTCCTTTAGGTAGGTGCAACATCATCCCTGGTTTCTGATTTGTTTCTTTGCAAGGCTTTAATTTGATTTGATTTCCTTTCACATAAAAGCATATGTTCAGACTTGAAATGTGGTAAATGGCTTTGTACATGGGTGGAATATGGAGGAAATTAATGGAAAACACAGTGGTATCTGAAATCTACAGAGTATAAAATAGGGTAGAGATTATAGTCTCTGATCAATGATCAGAGGAAACTTCTCTAACCAGAGAGCTCAAGCTAGAATTGCATTAATATCAATATAGATGTTGATAAGATGTCTATATCAGCAGAGGAAGGAATCGCTGTGGCTCTTAGGCCATCACTCCTGGTGAAAAGCCACGACCTTATCTAGCTGATATCTGGAAATGAAGATTACTTGGAACAAGAAAAGCTTGGGGCAGTCTCCCTCCTTCACAAATGGAGGAAACAGTATAGCTAGGGATTAGAAGTCCCACCTCTAAAATGACTCCAGTAGAAGGAGACAGATATGGTCTACGAGGATTCTGTTCCTACCACTTGAGACAAGTGATGACAATTTTGCTGCCAGGTAGTTTTGGTTTCCATAGTGACACCTAGGGGTTATAGATATATATGATAGGCATATTACATAATTTATGCATTTTCATTAAGTTAAATATAAGGACTCTCAAACTTATAATAGTTGATTTTTTAAATGGATTACATTTCCCAAAAGAAACAAAGTTAGAAATAGCAGTACTATAGTCCATTGTTCCCAGCTTGGCCCACAGAAACCTAGTTAACCCACAAAATAATTGAAATACTGTACATGAACATCCCAGATTACCTGAACCTGAACTAACTGGGCCAGGAGTAAAGAAACAAAAGGAGAATCCCCACATGTGCACAATACCCTAAAGGGGAGGAAAGGAGTGGTTGGCTTAGACAGACATCTGACTCAGGGTGGTTCTTTTGACCGGGATAACTTTGTGACTAGACCAGTCAGAATGAGCTCAAGGCATGGATCAGCCTTTGGGTAAAAAGTATCACGTGCAAGTCACTGGTAGAGATGAGATATTCCTTTACATTTCCAGAATGTTTTGAGTTGAAAGCTCTGCACACAGGACTTAAAAAATTCTTTGGACAAAGAAAGGAAACATTTAAGTGGATTTTATGGTAGGCCCTGTGTGCCATGTCCTATGCCAAGTACCTTACCTTTGATCTCATTTGACCCACACAACAACCTGGTGAGGCAGGTGTTGTTGTTGAGTGAGGTAGGTGTTTATTATTACTCCTATTTTACAGTTATGGCAATTGAGGCAGACAGAAGTTAATTGACTTGCTCAAGGTCAAGCTAAGTAGATGAGGCCAGATTTGAACTCAGATCTCCTTGACTCCAGGCTCAGAGCTCTATATACTGTGCTAGCTAGCTGACTGTTCCACCTAGATGCTCCTCTAATAAGACATTTCAAAACTTCTTAACACTGAAAGTATATAAGGTGAGATGTGAGCAGGAATATAAGAAAATTGGAAGCTGAACTGGAAAGAGGGAGATAGTAAAGATAGACAGATGTGTAAGTAAACAGTGCTATGCATACACACACATATACATTCTCAAGAAATACATTTTGAATTTCCACCAGCACGACAGGAGACAAATACAGCCATTCAAATAAGAATTTGAAAATTAAACTACAGAGATATTAAATGACTGGCCCAGAACAAAGGCAAGGTTTGAAATGGGTCCCATGCCATTGAACTCATATTAATAGCACTTGATCTAACACGACCATTAGAGCCTTTCACTTCACATTTTCACGGGCATGGGAAGGTAGAGAGGGATGGGAATGGAGTTTGGATGATGAGCTACAGGGGCTCAGAATCTCTGGGAAGTTAGGGATACGACCAGGTGTGAGGATTTCTTGGTTGAGTGGAGGGCGCCACTCCATTTCCCAAAGGAAGCTGGGTATCAGGCCGGAGGCGAGTCACGTGGTCAGAAGCAAGGTCCTGCTTCAAACCTCCTAGAGATTAGTCAGGAAAAAGATGCAACAGGAGATGGAAATTGAACCTGCATAGTTGGAGAAAGAAGTCCCATTGCCCTCCAACTTTCCTCTTCTTCTCTTCTCTTTCCTCTCCCTGTTCCCTCAATTAACAGGCAGAGTAAGGCATAGAAGGCCTGGGGTCAAAGTCAAGATTGCTCCTCTTTGCACCATAGGTTCTACCTATCCCTTCTGGGAGACCAGGCAGGAGGTGGAAGTTACGTTGTGTGGCACAGATGGAAATTATTGTTTTGGGGCATATGTAAGAGGCATGGCCTGGCCCCTTGCTGCCTTCCCTCAAGGGACACACTGTCCCCAGCAGGAAATAGAAGGCACAAGATACAAGGTCAAAGGAAGGTTTGGCTCCTATCACCCGAGGAGGTTGGAAATCAGGAGGCAGCAAGAAATAAAGGCACAAAGATACAAAGGCAAAAACAATCCCAGCTCTCAGAGCCCCACAATGATGGAAATAACATGCAAACCATAATACATATGCACACACACACAAACATGCGCAACAGAATAAATTGGAAATAATCTTAGGGGGAAAGATTCTTGAAGAAAATGGGTTTACACAGGGAAACTAGGAGGCAGAGGTGAGGAACAGAATTCCAGGCATAGGGGACAGCCAGTGAAAATGCATGGAGTCAGCAGATGAAATATTGCATGTGAAGAACAAGGAAGCCAGTGTCATTATATTGAAGAGCAACGCTGTCAAACTCAAATAGAAATGGAGTCCACTAAACCATATGTAAAGATCCCCATAGGCGGCACAGACTTAGCTTTGAAATGTAACATTATCTATACTTGATTGTACTTTTACTTATTTTGTTAAATATTTCCCAATTACACTTTGATCAGATTTGGGGCACCCCTAGAGGTTGTCATGGGCCACATGTTTAACATCTCTATTGAAAAGTATGTGGAGGGGAGTTAGGTATAAAGACACTGGAAGGCTAGAAAGAGGCCAGGCTATAAAGGACTTTAAAAGCCAAAGGATTGTATATTTGATCATGGACATAATAGGAAGCCACTGTAATTTATGGAACAGGGGATGACATGTTTGGACTTACACTTTACGAAGATCACCTGGGTAGCTGAGTGGAAGTTGGACTCCAGTGGTGAGAAACTGGAGGCAGGGAGACCAACCAGAGTGCTACTGCAATAGTTTAAAAGTGAGATGATCAGAGCCTGTCCCAGGATGGTGGCTGTATCAAAGCAGAGAGGTTGGCAGATATGAGATATCTTGCAAAGATTAAGTTGACAGGACATGGCATGACATGATTGGATATGGGAGTAAGAGAGTGAGGCACTCAGGATGACACTTAGGATGAGAGTCTGGATGACTGGGAGGATGATGGTATCCTATGGGAAAGTTAGGAAGAAATGAATTCAATATTGGCCATGCTGAGTTTAAGATGAACTGAGATGACACTCAGTTAAACATATTTAATAGACAATTAGAGACGTGAGACTGGAGGTCAGGAGAGAATTTAGGGATGGATAAAGAGATCTGAGAACAATCTACATGGACCTGATAACTGGATCCATGGAAACTGTTATCAACAAGTGAAGTAGTATAGTGAGAAGGCCTAGGACAGAGACCTGAGGGATACCCAAGGGTCCTGCTCTCCAAAGATCTCCACAAATACAAAAGGCCCATTTTATCCCAGATCAGGTCTCACGTGGAACATGGGTTGATTTTTGTTCTCACTGTGAACCAGGTCTATTACATTCCTGTCCCTCCTACTCTCCTACCTCCACTCCCTCCAGCGACCAGAGTTTTCTTCTGCCACTGGTATAAACCAAATATGTTCCTCATTTTAGGGGTCTAAGGACTAGCACTCCAGTTCTATTTAATCACTTAACACTAGATTAGCTTTTATGAAAGAATATTTACTTCAAAAATATAGCAAGAACAAACATATGAACTTTCCCCCAACATACTGGGGACATAATCCCTCTTTATACCACCTCAACGTCTGAGGAGGGAGATTAGCTTACAGTTTAGATCAGTTCCTGCCAAGCATTAGTCTCACCAAGTTCAAGTCCAAAATCCTCTGGGACTAGATCTTCACTCTCTAGGGCTTCTCTACTGGTCTGGCTACAATACTTGTCCTAGATTCCTGGACCCTGGGTGCCCATGACTCAAGATCATGCATTGGAGACACCACTCTCTGAGCTAAGAACAGAAGAGGACTAAAGAAAAGGCCAAAATCCGAAGTCCACCTTGGATCCACATGGCCTAAAAGGTGAAGGGAAGAGGTGTGATCCTTTACCTTTGACTTCAAAGCCTGTCACACACAGTTGCAGTATTATGAAACTGTTGGTTGCAGGCTGTCTGTATGATTTCTTGTCTAGGCTTAAACCTAATTGACTTCCCACACGGGTACCAAGAACCACACTACCCAGGGACAGAAGTAGTGGAATCTTTGTGATAGTTATTCATCTTGAGAAGAATAATCAGTTGTTACTTATTAGAGGCTTCATCACCCAAAGTTTTGACATGGACAAATTTTATTTTATGTTACAGTACTGGGGCACTTCATGGCAAGGTAGAGTTCACCCAAAATTTGCATTTACATTTTAAATTCCACAGCAGTCTCTAATATATTATATGTGTGTATGTGTTTGTGTATATATATATATATGTATGTATATATACACATACACACGTATGTATACATACACATATATGAAGTCTCTTGTATGTGTATATATACACATATATATGCACATATGCATACATTTTCTATTACTTATGTATACATATATATACAGACATACACTTTGTGCTCCAGATAGATAGCAGACAAAGCTCTGGTTGGCAACTTTGGAGATAATTTGTACTGTAGTCTGAAGGATGCAATAGCAATGAATCAAATCTTAATGCTAGGTACAAATTTTTATAAATATTTGTGACTAACTACAGGTCAAGGTGATGTGCAGATGTTTACTTTTTTAAAGTTTATTCAAAACAGTTCTACTTCTATATTAAAAGCTATAGAAACATTCAATTTTGTACCTATGATTCAGTTTTCCAGTGGTCCTATTCCAGCACTTCTTACTGTGAAGGTGACAACTCTGGATTCTCAAAGGTTACTGCTCATGAGGTACAGTCTCTAGTGGTCTACAAAGTCTTCAAGAAGTGAGTAATACCAACGTGCCTGGCATTCGGGGTCTCCAACATTGGAGAACCAGTTGATCTAAGTTCAAGAGACTGATCACCAGAAGGTTTGTCGGATATAATAAATATTCTTAACTAAGTAACTCACAGGAGATGAGGCATAGGGGGGTTAACATCTGCTACCTACATTCAGAAAATCTTAGATCCTACAAAGTGTCAAATAACTGCAACAAACCTATCTGTTACATAATGAGGTTTTGCTTTCTACCATTTTAAGAGCCTCATATGCAGTTACTTTGTTTGCATTTTTAGCAATGATGCAGCAGAATAATAAGTCTATATATTATATGACTATGAAAGGCTTTTTAAGCAGACTAACAGTGTGTTGTGATGTCAGAGCACAACATATATTTAGTTCATTTTCTAGGCACATGTTAATATTTTCATCTTGTTCTAAGCTTAGAGTAACTGAGTCTAGGACTTGAGTTAAATCATTACCAAAGGACTACTGTGGTAACACAGGCTACAACTGAGGTCCAATGTTAAGATTCATTATTTCTAATAATTCATCATTGAAGTTTTAAAAATTATCATTTAAACAATAAGATTTTTTAAACTAAATATATTTTACACATAGTTTCTTGAATGAAAAACATTCGAGTGAAACAAAAAAGATTATCTTAATTATACAGTACCTGATTTTTTTTTGGTGTATTTGCATATTGCATCCAAAACTACAGATTTTCCACAGTGCTTTTTCGCCTTATTCAAGTATAATAAGTAGGAATCTATAGAAGCTCTAGGGTTAAACAAACTGTACATACATACATGAAAAATTCACCTAATTTACAGAGAATCAAAGTATAAGCAATGCCCTTTATGAACCTTAGCAAAGACATATCACAATAAGGGATGTCACAATCTGAATATGTGTTCACCGCCATAAAAATGCTATGTAATTTAGATGGTGCAGACATGAATAATTTGCTTAGGAATTACCTGACGAATGCAGCAACCAGAATCCTAAATGTACATTTGAATAAGCATATTAGCTACCAAGTACAATACTTTTGATTCATGGTATTAAATGTATTAATCTTAGGTACAGTATTTTCTTATTGCATATTTTCTGTTGCTAAGACCATTATGACACCACAATGTGACACTCATATTAATTTTAAATAAATGAAAACACCCCTGTCTAACAACAATGTGCACCACATACTTTTCTTTTATAATCACAATGAACAATGCTACATATATTTTTATATAACTGAAAAAATATGACCTTTATCTGCTAGAAAACAAATCTACATATTTGTGTCAACTAAATTATTCAAGAAAAAATATTGCACAAAATCCTATTAATTCTGAAATCTAATACACTTCCCTATAAATCCACATAAATCCCTAGTTACAATTGGATCAAAATGTTAATTTGATCAAAAAAGCAACATCATTTCAATAAAAAAAAATACAGTAACACTATTATTGGAATCTAGATGGGAAAGGTGCCAATACTGATATAAGGATTTTTTTCAAAGTATTTCCTACCTTAGGTGTGTGTGGGTGTGTGGGTGTGTGTGTGTGGGTGGGGTCTGTGGGGGCGTGTGTGTGGGTGGGAGGGGTGTTTGGGGGAGTTCTTTGTATTTGGCAATAAAACTTGGGAATTTATTTAACATTCTTGAATTTATTTTCTGATTTACTAAGATGCAAGGTGTTTCACAGTGAACAAGACAACCATAATAGCTGACTTAATAGTAGCTAATTTGCTTAGAAGAATAAAACATCTTAAAAACCCACAAATTTATAGTGTTTCTGTCTTGGCAAATATAGTCTCAGCTTTTCCCCCCTTTGTTGTGAATCTACCCAACTCTCTAAAAGAACCATGCGATTCAATGGCATTCCAGAAGGTATACAGTAAGGTTACTACAATTAACTAAAAAGTATGCAATAGTTACAGGGAAGAATGTGTCTTTATCAACGGACTAAGAGGTAATGCATACAAAATAGATCCTCTATCAATTTGAATTTATCATATTGATTTAAGAGACTTATAAAGATTTTTCTTTGGGGGCGGGAGTCTGTTTTTCTTGATTAAATAGTTTAATACAATGTGCTAAAATGACATTCTTGTTCACATTTTAAAAGGACTCTGGCAATAGCCTTTAAATGACAGTCTTGGAAGCCCACCTTATTTTAATTAGCATATTAGACTGAAAAGAAAGCTTAAAACTGGCAAAACCTTCTAAAGGCCTTTAGTCACAGGATTCTTTAGCTTGACCAGATAGAGAAGACTTTTCCTTCTCTTTCTGAGAAAACTTTGGCCCTTTTAGTGACTTCTATACAAAATGCAAATTTTTTTAAATTGATGGCCAAAATTATTAGATAATTAACGCTTATTAGATAGAATTAATATTACCTTAAAGATGTGAAATGCTTTCCATTTTACATTAGATCTCAAACTCCCTGAGGGCAGGGACTGTCGTTAACACAGTTTAACACAGTTTTATAAATTCTCCATAGTCTAGCACAGTACCTTTACCTATACTTGGTACTCAAATAAATATTTATTGAATGACTAAAACATTACTTATTTAATCAGAAAAGAAAATCCTGTTCTACATTTATGGTTTTACATTTATTCAAAAAGATATAATGGCTAAATGTGCCACTTTTTGTTTAACAAAATTACAGTTTCCAAGTCTGCATTTTCCTGTTTCTAACTTTCCTTTCCCTTCTTCTTCCTCAAAAATAGAGTATATATGATACCTAAGACAAATGGATCAAAGTCTGAAGCATACAGGACTTTGTTGACAGGAACTAAATAACGGTCAAGACTTTGTTGAGGAAGAATAGAAAAATTAAAAGGGAGTCCTTATTAATCAATATAATCCTAATTCCTCTAAAGATTCTTTCATGATAATTTTCCTCAACAGAAGAGAGAAATGTATAAATTAAATTTCTGTTTCATCATCAATTATCAGTAATTTTACAAAAGGAAGAATAAAAAGAAATTAAGAATAGTTTAATTCCTGGACTACTCTTATTAGACTACCTACAACACTATGAAGACTACTGACCTATGAATATAGGTATAAATTAATGCCTTGAAATACCAGTGTTGGCTACTTTTGTGGCTATTTTGGCAGTAACAAAGGATTTTAAAATTATGGACAACTACCAATTTTATATGTTTGCGTAAGGCACAAATGTGAGCCTTTAAAATATCACTGAAACTAAAAAAATAACTTACACCATCTTAAAAACGTACCTTAAATCACTTAATCAGATATGTAACTTAGATATTTATGGCAAAACATTTTTCAGCAAAATGATCACATTTGTATAACTGCCCAACTTGTACACTATCTGAAGGATTTAGGAGGCAAACACAGGCCATGGGATACAATCATGATTCATGTAATTAAGCAAATGGACAAAAATGAATTTTACATATTCTACATTTCAGTTATTTTTTCAAAGTTCAGAGGCGTGAATGATTCCTAAAGCAATAATTTATGTTAAACTTTATTTTTAAGAACTATCTCAGTTAACTGTTTTTTGCAAATAGTAAAGTAGTACTGGCCAATTAAGGTAGGTGATATAATTTACTTTTCAGAAATTGTTTAGCAATCCTATGGTTTCTTTTCTATTATTTAAAACAATATTCACAAAATAAAATCTTTTTATTGCATATAACCTTAATGAATTATAATGGAAGTTTGGAATGAGCAGATTAAGGCAATATATGATAAAGCCTTGAGTTTTTTAATATAAAAAGATATTTCAAAATTTTTTTTTCTTCAGAAAAGGTATACAGTATACACATTATTCTATTTGAAAACCAAATGGATATAAAAGTGTCCACCTGTAATTCTGGAGTGTGGACAAGAAAAAAAAACCAGCCCTTGCTTTGCATTTTTTTAAAAGATCTTGGGCAACTAAAAAAAGTACTTAAGAAACCAAACATATACGGAAAAATTATTCCCTTAAGTAAATATTTCATAGTGAATATCTAATGTTCATCAGACTGCCTCTCAAAATTCTCCAAGTAGACTGTTTAATTATCTTTTCCTAAAATTACTGTCCATTTTTTTGTTTTTGATGATATACTTGTGTATAATATAGAAAAGTTGCAGAACCAATTAAAATGTAACATTTCACTGTTTTTTCTAGCTGTATTTTTGGATCTATCCTATACCACTTTGAAATAGATCATTATTCCTTTCCAAAATCTAGGAAGATATTAAACCTAATTCAAAATTTCAAAATCCAGAAAAATGTTAAAATTGAAAGTAAATGGTATTTCGAAAGATTAGTTTGTAAAAATAAAATTAATCTTAGCAACACTGTCTGTGAATTCAGTTTATACCATATTTCCCTTACTCAAGACTCCTAGATAGTAGAGATGTACATGGGGACAGTAGAAACTATTTAAAGTGTCTCAGCTGTAAACTGAAGTTCACTGAGTTCACATTATGTTTCAGCACTTCACATACTGAGTAAAAGGTGAGTTCGTACCTTTCAAATTTTGGAAGACATGGCCTTATTTTTCTTTCTATAAATTATATGCAACATTTCTACTAGGTTCTTTTAATTCAGAAAAAAAATGTTTTTGGCCCTTGATTCAATGCATAAAAAGTCATTATTGCTCTTGAGAACATTAGCCTTCTGAGACAATTAAGTATAGTCCCATAAATCACTCATGATCATTATGTAATATTTAATATAGGCTTAAGATTAAGGCAATTTGCTGATCAGTATTTTAAGAGTTGCAGGCTCATTTTATAACAACTTGTTCAGCTCATGCTCAACCAAATGGATGCAGCACTAATTGGTTATCTGAAAGCTATACATGCTTCCCTCTGGATAAATAAAATGGATGACATTAAGCACCATATTCCAGGGGCAATCGTGTTAAATATGGAGACTCAACAAACTAGTACCTGATCTAAGAGCACAACGTCACAGTTGGCTTTATTTTTAAGACTCCGAATAAACAAATCAATGGATGAAATTGCCATTAAATTGCTGAAATAGGTGAAATTCATATACCAAAACAAACAGTATTTTGAAATTATGAGTTATGATTCCTACAAAACCTGATTAACATGTAACTTGAAAGTCTAAGAGGATTCCTTATGAACTTCTGAAGGAAGTGATTTTCCCTTTGACAATAAACTTAAGCTTTATTTCCGCTGCTGTTATCCTCTGAAATGTTTAAACCATGATGGAAAGCAGATGACATATGACATAATGTCACCACTTCCTGAAGTAGTCCAACATCTCCAGAAGTTTCCTTTGCTTCATTCCCATCTTTTTCCCATGGAACTAGAGTAGAGAGATGTCGTCTAAGGCTGAGATTAAGTTGATCATCTGAGGTATGGCTTAGTGTTTCATTATTTTCAGTTTTTCCTTGGAAAGGACTCTCTGTTTGTGAATCTTCTGCAGAATCAAGGTGTAGAACTGATTCTACAGGAGAAGCTGAATTTACCACCGTCATTGGGCAATTCACATTGTTGGCACTGAGGTGTTTTTCACTGTTTTCCTCTTTCAGAATGAAGAGAGATTCTGTGAAACCAGCAGAAGAAGCATGTTTTCTTGGGGATGGTGGAAGATGTTTCCCATGGAGAGCGCTATCATCCTGACCAAGATTCCATTCAGCTTGATCGTTAGAACTGCTACAAAGTACAGCCAGATTACTCTCACTAGGTGCATTGGATTTGTTCTGAAAGAACATACAATTTAAGACATAAATTATTTAAGAAAACTTCATGGCTTGTTCTTAGCATTTTTAAAATTTCAAGATAAATGTTCACCTCCATGACGAATGTGACTGAAGGTGTTAACTAAATTCTCCCACATTTCTCTATTGGTAATGATAAGAATGAAACAGAAGTTGAGCTTCCACACCCACTTTTGGACTTCTTGTCTTGGAATGCAGACATTTAAGGTCATATAGGGTGGATGGCTGGTCTCAAAATGAGAAGCTATTTATAAATAAATAAATGTCAAAATCTCTGGGTGCTAATATTTCTGGGAACACCAGAGCAACATACTTCATGTAAATGTTTCCCCAAAGAAGACAAGTATAAAATGGATTGAAAGCCAATGTTTTTTGTTTAACGGAAAGAAGTCTAATTAGTGACAGCAGTGATTTGAACCACAGAATCTACAGGGAAATATTAGCATTTGATAACTAAGCATAACTTTAGGTAATAAAATGGCACTATATTTTTTGAAGTACTGGCATTTACCTAACACAGCATAACATGAAATGACTTTAAACAACCTACAGATTTTATCATAGGCCCAGACAATCACAGCAAATGAAAAGGAATATCAGTTAGTCTGTAAGCTGAAACACTGAATTGCAAAAGTAAAAACAAAAAAAAGGAAAGACTAACCGTAGGCTTGTAATCAATATCATCCATTGATCTAAAAAAATCCAGGCTTTTTGCTGCTGATAGCTTTCCTTGATCTGAGCTATGTGTACTCAAAGTATCAAGGATTTCTCCTAGTAAGTCCATTTCACCTGGGTAACGAGTCTTTACTCTAGCTTCAACAGAATCATCACTTTCATAAAAATAAGCAGAAGCTTCTTCGCTGTCTTCTGATGATAACCTAAAGAAAAAAGGCCAAACTGAAAGCATGCGAAAAGATAGTTTCTAGATTGCAAAATCTGCATGTAAATAACTTTTGATCAATTATAATATACATGATTAAATTTTGAATATTGATAGAGTATTTTCAACTGAATGAAAAGACAAGAAAAATACATGTTGTACCTCTACAACCAAAGTTTTTGAAGGACAGGGACTTTGTTATAGCAATTCAACTTTTGCTGATTTTAGTGAGAGGCACAAACAGAAGTTATTCCAAGGCATTAAGAATTTAGGTTCGAGAATGAATACAAAATCTTCAACTATAATCAATCAATAAATACTTATTAAGGACCAATCACTATAATAGGTGTGCAAGGCACAAAAACAAAAATGAAATAGTTACTGCCCTCGAGGAACAAAATTCCATAGGCAGAGAGACAAAATGTAAACACTAAAGAATATACAAAATAAATACAAGGTAATTTCGCGAGAAGAGCACTTGCAGTTGGGGTGGGGGGGGTGAAATCCGAAAAGACTCCTTGACGAATGTAGCAGTCAAGCTGAGCTTTAACATTAATTAGAGTATCTAAGTTAAAAAGGAAACGCATTCTAGAAGTGTGGAATTCCTGTGCAAAGGGAGATGGAATGCTGTGTGTAAGGAACAGAAAGATCAGTCTTTCGCCCCAGGATCTGACTTGCCTACCTTCCTTCTTTTTTTCATTTCTTTCTCTCTATCTCTCTCTCTTTATTTATTTATTCTGATATTGAATCTCTCTATCTTGCCCAGGCTTGACATATGGTAGCTGCTATGGCCTTATCCTGCTATTGATTGGCCCATTAACCTGCTTCAGTTCACTCTTTCTCAGGTAGTGCAGTGCTCTTCCCTGTCCCCAACCTGAAGGAGGTAGGGGGCTTACCATATTAATGTCCTTTAGTACAGATACTTGATTGCACTTCCCCTACTGTAACTCATAAGTCCCAACCTTAAGAGAACCACTAGCTCTGGTCTCCCCTAACAGAGATAACAGGCATGTGCCTGGGAAAGGTTTAGTTATTTATAACATTTCATTGCACTATATTACGGTTTTGAAATATTCACTGAGACCCAAAGCATCAGCTGCTTTGAGACCTCGGGCAATATGACAAGAAATTTACTTACTTGCTTGCTCTGTCGATGTCATCATCTTCATCTTCAAACAGGACACAGTCAGTGCTTTTAATTTGTCTTTTTAAGCGTGCCTAAAAGTTATGATTAATAATATGATTATGATTATTACTGTGATTAATAATAAATGATCAGTTTATATGCAATTTCTAGAATAGTATTATTTTGAGAAAGCTGAAAAGAAATATCCATTCAAGGTTGTTTATTTATAGGATGTTTATTAATTATTGTTAGTTTTAATAACTGGTCAAAATTAGAGAATTGGGCAATTATTTCTCTGGCAACTTCATCATAAAAATACCCTAACACCTCTACACCTCTCCCCCCAAATATGTGTGTATGGGGATATATGTATACACATTTAATTCTTAACTTATAAATAGTACGAATAATCCATTTCTACAGCTAAGTAAATAGAAGTATTAAAAATCTAACCCTTTGCCTGAAGCACCGTTGGAGGTAAATGCCCTTTGTTCTTCAATTCAGAACCGCTGGGAAGCGTCCAATGAAGCAAATTGGTAAGCAACTAGAAACCAGGAGTATCTAGGACACTGCCTAGTGAGTTACACCGCCATTCCAAGATAGACAAATAAAGCATTTATTCACCTACAACATGCAGGCACTGTGTTGAGCTGGGAATACAAATAATAAGCAAGGAATGCCCCAGAGAGCTTACATTCTAATGGGAGAAGACAATAAAGGGGATTGGAAAGTGGGGTTGGGAGGGGCATGGTGAGAAGATGGCTTTGAAAGCGGCACAGAAGTCTTGGCAACTCCAAGAAAGGGTAAAAGCTATCAGAACCCAAAGCCCTTGGGGGCAGAATACAACATTCTGATGGGATTTAGGTGAGAATGTTGGTCAGAGAGCAGATGGCATGTTCAAGAGATAGTCAGAAGTCTGCAAGAAAGAAGTTTGATAATTTGTGTCATTGATTCATGTCATAATCCAAGCATTTATTTCACACTTACTACATTCAGGGTATTATGCTAGGCACTGTGGTTACACAGACAAAACAAAAAATTCTAGCTCTCAAATGCCTTACATTGTACTAGCAGAATACAACTCATACACAGACAAATAGAAAAAATAATGTGAGGAGAAAGAATACTAACAATAAGGAGGATGAGGAAAGGTTTTCTTTTTTTTGTTGTTTTTGTTTTTGAACATCTATTTTTTAAAACTTTGAGTTTCAAATTCTCTCCCCTCTTCCCTTCCCA
>CM053626.1:262283135-262301710 GCA_028646595.1 Phalanger gymnotis | reverse complement strand
ACTCTTCTCCTTTTCTTGGAGATCCCTTTCCTACTCCACTTGACACACAATAGCTAGGCTTTACTCCTTCTGTCAAGGGCAGCTAAATAGCATAGTGAATAGAGTATGAGGCCTGGAGTTAGGAAGACTCTTCCTGAGTTCAAATATGGTCTCAGACACTAGCTGTGTGACCCTGAGCCAAGTCACTTAACCCTGTTTGCCTTAGTTTCCCATCTGCAAAATGCACTGGAGAACAAAATGACAAACCACTCTCATTTCTTTTCCAAGAAAACTCCAGATATAATCATGAAGAGTCAGATACGACTGAAACAAATGAACAACTCCTTTTTATGACTCTTCATGATCTGACCTTGATTTAAAATATTAAGAGTTGTGAAGAGAGCACACTGCAATTTTCTGTGTCCCTTGTGCCCACAGGGTGGGCCAATGTGCATCTTATTAAAACATAGTAATAATAACAATATCATACTATTATTATGTGTATCAATTGCAGTATATATAGAAAACTCTAAAAGGAATGCATAGTATGGAGCAAAGAGAGCTGGATTTGGATTGAAAGTGCCTGAATTAAACATCACTCTGCTTTATACTAATCAAGTGAACTTGAACAAGTCAACCTCTCCACAACTTATTTTACTCACTGGCATAGTAAAAGGGCTGAGTTAGATCAGATGTCAAACATATGACCTGTATGAGACCCATAACATTCCCAAACGTGGTCAATCCAGGTTAAAATGTTATTAGGAAATTTTTAACAAAATAAATAAAAACACAACAAAACAGATAATATTACATTTTAAAACTAAGTCAATATGTGGCCTGCAGGGATTCCTATATATGAATTAGTGGCCTTTATTTTGATTTGACTTTGATACTGTGCTAGACAATTTTTAAGGCCCATTCCTGCTCTTGGCCTTATGATCTTATGATCTAGACCACAGGTGGGGAACTTGAGGCCTCAAGGCCACCCTATAACCCTCTAGGTCCTCAAGTGCGGCCCTTTGACTGAATTCAAACTTCGTAGAAGGACCAAGACAGCCACATGTGGCCTCGAGGCTGCAGGTTCCCCACTCCTGACTTTCTTTAAGGAAGTTTAGTTACTAAAAGGTCCTAATGGTGGGATCTACAACATGGAACTTAAGGATAACATTGTAGTGAGATTGGTGTATTCATCCATTCACCATTTATTACAAGGTAATGCTATTCTCCTAATTCAGTCAGATTCATATAAGGAAGATGAGGCCAGTCGCAAAGTTATATACAGAATATACTTGTCTTAAAAAAACACATTTTCTTATCAGTTAATTATTTATGTTGAAAGAGACAAAAGCCAGTCATGGTAAATTGTCTTTACTGCCCAGCAGGTTATCTTTGAGGTAGACCAATTTTTAACTTCATAGGACAGACAAAATAAAAAATTCGAAGTTCTCATCTTTCAATAGTCAGGCATTAAAGTAATACACGAATAGACCTAAACTTGCCTAGTATCTGCCAGTGGCCTGCTCAATATTTTACTACTTTTAGTAAATTCAGTATCTGACAATTTAAGTCAGCTAAGGTTCATGAATAACAGGGGCCTCTTGAGAGAAGGAAGAAAAGATATTGGTCTTTCCCTAATACTACCACAATCTTACTCACTCTACTTTGTAACAGTCAATTCACTATATTCATAGCCATGTTCCTCAGAACGTGTCTTCAATTTCATTGCTGCTTCCAAGACGATCCAGGTATTTAGTAGATATAGTCTATCTCTAGTAAGTCATGTGACTGAAGTCTAGGTCTTCATGTAAACTTTAAGGAAATAGAGGTGAGAGGGCTGGCACTCTTAAAATGTGGCTGTCCTGGGGATTTCATGGGCCTCAAGTCCACACCTTCTGGAAATGGAGCTCTTTGGCCTGTAGAAGAGACTCAGGGATCATGAGAATTGTACAAGTCCTTGCAAAGCTGTCATGTATCAGAAGGATTAGACTTATTTTGGGACCTTGGAGTCAGAACTAGGAAAACTGGATGGAAGTTGTAAAGGGGAAAATCTAGGATTCATGTAAGAAAATAAATATCTTAACAATTAGAACTTTCTAAGAGTGAAATCTTAAATAGGATGTTACTTTTTAATTTATTAGTAATAGATGCAATTTGAGCTATACCATGATATCACATGATGGAAAACCATCAAATAAGATTCATACTAGATATAAGAAAATAATTCGCAGTGTGTTATGCAACCTTGTGTTATTTTCTCCATCATAGCACTTTTTTAAAAGCAGGGATTACTAGAAAATATAAATCAGTAATCTGCTTTTACATTTACATTGTTATAAAAATGTGAAAGAAGAAAATAATAACTATTATGATATTTTAGTGACAGCAGTATTTTTTTAACTTATTTGCCATTTCTAACACATATTTCTCTACATTTAATTCTTACTTTTCATTTTAGACTCCTTTGGAGGTTACAAAGAAAATTTCTTTTCCACATTTAAGTGGCCTTATTCAAAGAAATAATTAAAAACTTATTAATCATATTGCAGAGAATGAATACAATCCAAATGGCATTTGAAAATTAATACAAATAGATATACCATAAATTAAAACAATACACTTACAGAAAATTAGAGCATCTGGAGGTCTAAAAATAGACATGATATTGTGGTAGTGGCATGGTCAACCATAGAAATGAATTAAAATCATGTTCCTAAGTTACCATTTAGTAAATTCTATTCAACAATTCTTTAACAAGGATTTAATAAGCACACACTGCGTGCCAGGCAGTTTGGTAAGCACTGGCAATACAAAAGCAAAACTGAAACAGTTCCTGCCCTTGAGGAAGTTAATATTTGTACACTCAATAACTTATTTATTTGAAGAACTTAGTGTATCACATAGATCCCTCCACTATAGGTCTACCTGACTTTAATCAAATCCAGAATAGACAGATTAGAGAAAAGGTGATGCAATGCACAGAGCACCAAGCCTGGAATCTGGAAGACTTCAGTTCAAATTCAGCCATAGATGCTTACTAGCTGCGCGACGCTGGGGAAATCACTTTAATTGCTGCCTGCCTGAGTTTCCTCATTTGTAAAATGGAGATAATAACAGCACCCACCCTCTAGTGTTGCTGTGAGGATCATGTGAGACAATAATGATAAAGCATTTAGCACAGTGCCTGACACAGATGAGGAAACCGAGGCAAACAGGGTTATGTGTCACACACCTGGCACGGTGTGTGAGGCCAGATTTGAACTCGCAAAGATGAGTCTTCCTGACTTTATTCCTGGCATTCTATCCACTGTGCCACCTACTTGCCCATATGACTGCTTAGGGGTAGTATCATTCACATTGTGCTCTAAATAGCTTATTTCCAGCTTACCTTTCCTAAGTATTTTTTCCCTCAGACAAGTGTGAAGATGAAGGTGGTCCAGGGTACTTGGGGGATGAGTGGTAGAAACAACATCCTAAAGCCCATGCAGGTTACGGCAGTTTTTCCTTAAAAGGTATTGAAACTGTCTTTAAGATTTAGTTGGTTCAAGGGACAAAGGATCTGACCTTGTAGTTTTCTTTCCTCATTCAGACTGAAGATTAGCAAAATAATGCTGCATTCAGCTGAATCAAGGCTCCATACATTCTATGCTCTAGTCAATAAATACTTATGAAGTACCTACAACGTGCCAGGTACTATGCTAAGTGCTAGGGATACAAATATGAAAAAAGACACTCTTTGCCCTTAAGAAGATTACAATATAACGGAGATCTCAGTAAGGTAATCTGAATGTACTACTCCAGCTATGGCTAAGAAAATTTCCTTGTGTTAACTGTTAAATAACCTATAAATGTCTCATTTTGTTCCAATATCAGACCTGAGCCACCAGACTGGCTGGTCTGCTCTCACTTATGACATGAGGGAAAGGGGCAAGGAAATGGGTGGAAAGATACCTGTGGGATGAGGCAGCAGTGAGCACAGGATCTAGGGACGATAACTCTAGATAGGTCTTTATAAATACTGTCTAGCGAGGCTTCCCTTTTAACCCATTCTGCCTGGGAAGCTGGTTTTTTTTTTTTAGGAAAGCAAACTGGGTTTAAAGTTAGAAGACCCGAGCTCTGGTTCTGGTTCTACTCTTAGCTAGACAGAACCAAATCACTTACATTCTCTGAGTCTCATTTCCTCATTATAAAATGAGAATTTTGGAATAAATGACCATCTAAGATACGATTCTAAAATCCTACAATTTTCTGATTAAATCTAAGATACTTTAAAAGAAAAAAGTTAATTGTCCTGGTGTATTTCCAAAAACAAAATGACTTGAAGAGAAGCAGATTGTATAGAAAGAATACCACATTCAGAGCCCAAAGAACTGGGTTTAAATCCAAGGTTCTGCTTTTTTATTTTCCGCGTGGCTTAAGAAAGTAACATCTTCTCTGAGCCTCAGGTTCCTTATTGATAAAATGAGGAACAGGGATTAGATAATCTTTGAGGTCCCTTACAGATCAAAATACTCTCTATTTTGCAAATGAGGGACACCTGAATTAAAATCCCAAAGATGAAATTAATTACTATGATCTTTGTTTCTTATGAACTAAAAAAGAACAAACTGATGGTGAAATATAATGTTAATAACATCCATGAGTTTTCTTCTAACACCCTGGGTTCCATAACCCATATTATAGACTAGATTAGTGGCATCAAATTCAAATAGAAATTGGAGCAACTATACCACACGTAAGGATTCTTGCAGGTCACATACTGACTTAGGTTTTAAAATGGAATATTATATTTTACTGTGTTTTTATTTACTTTGTTAAATATTTTCCAATTACATTTTAATCTAGTTTGGGCACTTGGGAATGTCACAGACTGCATGTTTGATCCCTTCCGACTAGGCCATCCTGAGAGGAAATCTATTTTCTCTACTTCTAATAACTCAAGACCCATTAAATTTGGAGGGAAAGGGACTTTAAAATCCCTTTCTATCCTTTGTATAGAATGTATTTCCCATTCTCAAAATTCTCTCCATAAATGTGTGTATTAGGGATGCACATAAACTTATTTTTAAACAGACCATGTACAATCAATCAAAAATGCACTTATTAAGTGTCTACTATGTGCCAAGTACTAGCCTGGCAATATGGATAGAAAGACAAAAACAAAATCTCAGCTCTCAAGAAATTTACCTGCTAATTGGAGAAATGTGTACCTAAGTAAAAACAAAATATATTTACAAGGTAATGGGAGAGCATTAGCAAGCAGGGAGGTCAGGAAGTGCTCAGGTAAGAGAGTTTTAAAGGAAGCCACATATTCCAAGAAGCAAAAGTAAAGATGGAGCAAATTCTGGGCAGAGGTGGGGCCTATACAAAGGCACACATAAAGGAAACAGAATGCTATGCAATCTGGTACTTTCTTTACTACAAAAAGCACTATATAAAAGTGAAACATTTGTTATCCTGTCAAAAAGAGAACAGTTCAAAAATAATATAAAAATGAAGACAAATTGGTTATTATTTTAAGTAAATATTCTAAGCCTTACCTGTGCTAGTTTATGCTTCTCTAGCTTCCCACCTTTTTCACTGTGTAATGTGTAAACTGGTGTATACTGTACAGAACCAGAGCAAGATCCATAGTCTTCTTCATTTTCCTATAAAAAGAGATACTTTTACTACTTATTTAACATATCCACCTAGTTTCTTTTTTAAAAAAAAGGGTGTTGAAAAGATAGGCCCTACAATGAATATAAATGCTATATAATTGGCTGACATAAGTATAGGATTTTTTCAGTAGAAAAATGAAATTCATTTTTACTTGAAGCTAATAGCTTTCAAAATGAGTTTTGTAAATATTTAACAATTTAAGTAAATTTTATCTTAAACATAATTTGTTTGCTTTATCTCTTATTACAAGAAAAAAATATTAAACAGTATTAATACTATTTCCCCTTCTGACCCCAGTAGAAATTCAAGAAAATACAGTAATCTGAGAAACTCTTCAAAATATATATTAAAATTAATTCTGCCTTTGAAAAGTCAAAAACATTGCCCAGCTTAACATAACTAATACTATAAAGGCAATATAAAACTAAAATATCTGATTTAATTCTAAGCTAAAGACCTTCACCTTTTAAACTCTCAGTTTGAAGCAAAAACTTCTATTATGATATCAAGGCAATCAACTTTATGAAAACATACATGCCTTGAAATAACTTTGAAGACCTCTGTTGTTCAATGATAAAACATGCAAACAATAAAGAGATTATTCAGGGAAAGCATATAGAATGACAGATAGTTGCTGGAGGGCTTGTTATGAAAAATGTATTACTGAACAAAGGACTAAGCATATTTCAAAAGTCATTAAAAACACAAATCTCATGTGATTTGTATAAGCTTCAAACTGATGTATAATGTATATGTATAATAAAATGTAAACGTACAAGCTACAAACTAATGCAAGTGCAAAGTTGGAAGAAAGTAAAACTCTGACATACCTTGTGTTTTAGTTTACTCTTTACTTCTCTTATTCCTTGTTTAGCATGATTCTTTGCCTAGAGGATGAAAAAAGGATCTGTTTTAGTTCTATTCAAAGAGTGAGCCATGAGAAAACATTGAGAAAATTATATATTAAGTAGACAGATTTCAGGTATAAAATATAACACTTACAATTTGTCCAAGTTACATATCTGTCCAAGGTAGATAAAGTATGTTAATATATGTCTGGCATGTTCATATGATGCTTCATTAGATTGTGAGCTCCTGCCGAGGAAGGACTTTCTTTTTGTATCCTCAGCATTCAGCACAGTGCCAGGCACACAGTAGGTGTTTGATAAATGTTCATTGACTACTGACTAATATGTGAGTAGTTCTATTCTCTTTGAATATAAATTCCAAGCAAAGACAACATTTAACAAACTTACCATCCCATATTGGAAAGCATATAATAGGAGTTAGCCAGATAACTGATGCCCAGCAAGGGTGGTTGGAAGGGACTATCAAAATATTTGGTAGGTCATTTTGGAGAAAATGTACACTTAAAAAAACTACAAAAGTAGTTCTCATTAACATCTTACAAAGAAATTCACCTTAGGAGAAATGAAGTGCTTGTACATGCTTGTGGAGAATTTGACCAGTGGTTTTTATCACAATAGGTTTGCTGTTCCATGTAGGCATAGAATTAGAAACAATTCAGAAAGTAAAAGCTACCCTCTTGCTTTATTAGAGAATACCTATGGAATCAATATGAGGTATTAGTGTTCCTCAGGTTCTGTAGTGAATTTTAAAAAAGTGCACAGAATGCTTAGAAGGCAACTTTCTGTGAATGTCTTTTAATTTTTATGTAGCTCTTATCACTTTAACTTGTTTTTGAGGAAATCTCCAACAAGAAAATCCCCAAACCATTTGATATCTTTCGCTATAAGTATTAGTTAAAATAGATAGGCATATTTAACTTGAAGAGAAGTTGGGTGGGAGTGGAAGTAGGAGAGATAAACCTGATAGGCATATTCAAGCATTTTGAAGGCTGTCATGCTATCATTTAGAAGAGGGATCGAGCTTGTTTTGCTTTAGTGTAGACATCAGAAGTAAAAACACTGGGTGAAAATTGCAAAAAATCTAATTTAGGATTGATTTGAGGAAAAGCTATGTGATATTTGGCAAGTTATTTAACTTCTCAGTACCTCAGGTAACTCAGTAAGACTACACTGGTAAGGGGAGTTTCCTTACATCAAGGAACTCACTGGTAAAACAAACAAAAAAAAAAACTATTCCAAAGGTGTGTCTCAGTGGATTCTCCCACTGGGAGATCTTTAAGTTGGGTGGTCATTCACTGGGTGGATTTAAATAATGAAACTGATGCTAGCTTAGGAATAATTTCTCCAAAGTTTTGTAATTTGTGTTAGAGAGATAATTTACTTCCAGTGAGACAGCCTTATATAATGGAAAAATTCTGGACTTGAAGAATAAGAGTCTTCTGCCTCTGACAATACACGTGTGACCCTTGGCAAATAACTTAACCTTTATTTGCCTCGGCAAATTTTCTAAGACTTATTTACTAAATCATTGGGTTGTATCTGCATTGGTGAAAAGAGTCCCCATGCCTACTAAGTCACAGGTTCTTTCTAAATTTCTGGCTTGGACTATTATAGCAGCCTCATAATTGGGCTCCTAATTTTGAAGCAGCTAGGTAGTGCAGTAAATAGAAAAGAAGGCCTGGAATCAGGAAGACTCGAGTTTCAATTCAGCCTTAGATGCTTACTACCTGTGTGACCCTGGGCAAGTCAGTTAAATTCTGTTTGTCTCAGTTTTCTCAACTGTATAATGGGTATAATAACAGTACCCACCTTGCAGGAATGTCACGAGGATAAAGAAATGCTTATTCTCTTCTCTCCCCTTCCCTTTCTTGTATTAAAATTTTCATTTCCAAAAATGACATTAGCTAGTATCTCCTTCTGGCTAATATGATGAGTCAAATAAAAATATGAGTATAACTAGAGAGAAAAAATCTATATGGTAAAGAAACTTCTGGAAAAGTTTCTAAGGCAGTTAGTCAACAAGAATCTATTGAGTGCTTAATTATGATAAGTACTGTACTAAGCACTGGGAATTTTTTTTCAAGGCAAAAAAACAATTCATTCTCTCACATTCAAATGGAGGACACAATATGTAAGTTACTAGATACATATAAGATACAGAGTAGATGAAAGGTAACCTCAGAGGAGACAGCACTAGCAATTGGGAGGACTGGGAAAGACCCCTGTAGACGGCATGATTTCATCTGAGTCTTGAAGAAGGCCAGGAAAAGTATGAGGCAAAAGGGATGAGGAAGATCATCCCAGGCAAGGGGGATAGTCAGTGTAAAGGCACAGAAATAAGAGATGGAAGATCCTGTCTAAGGAAGAGCAACAAAGCCAATGCAGTTAGACTAAAGAGTGCATGGAGGAGCCAGAAATAAAAGCAAGGGTAATTTCTTATAACAATGAGCCTTAAGTGAATTTTAAATTTATGTGAGAATTAACTTATTTGTTTACCTATTTCAATATATTACTGTTAGAGAATTTTTTCAAATGGTATAGAACTTGAAATTATTTCATAGCTTTTATTTAAATTTATTAGACTTCACCATACCTAATATGAATCTCAATGTAACAACCTGGGTTCTACTTCTGGTTTTTGACCCTAGATAATTTATTAAACATATACCTTCTTCCTGATCTGTAAAATAAGGGGATTGGATGAAATACAATCCAGGATGAAGTCCCGCTAAATTCCAAAACTATGCTTAAAAATTTCAAATACCTTATCAGATGAAACAATTGTGACAAAAATTTTAGTAAGGTTAACTTGCTTATTAGTTAATGTAAAAAATGTATTTAAAAATATGGATTTGGAAAAAGCTAGGTTTTTTTCCACCAGTCTTTTACTTACCAATTAATTTTTTTAATTTAAGAAATGAAAAGAGCTTACAAATTTATATGCTGTTCGTACGGCTGGGGTTGCTTTGGTCACTGCTGTATTAAATAATGCACTTCCCTTCTGTAACAACAACAAAACACATCATATAAAAAATCAGATTTAGATATCATAATTAAAAATGCAAATAGGCCCTGAAACAGCGAACAATCATACACTTGAAATATAAATAACTTATATTTCATTTACAAATGAGACAAGATATATATGTATACATATATACACACATACACATATATCAGCACAGATGATACATATATATCAGTATAGACTTATTAAATAGCATAATGAGCTCTTCATTACATTTTAAATGTTTAACAGAAATAAACACTACCATTATCAACTATTTTATTGTTATGCAGGAAGTCTCCTGTTAGGCATGAGTTTAGACTATTATAAAAACATTTACCAGCTTGCTAGCAGTGATAAAATTCCTATTAAATCTCACTGTCACATCTAACTCACATTTATGATTGTGTAGTATGACAAAGTTAGAGAATTCCTAGGCCAAACTGAGAGACATGTTATGCTTTTCAAAATGCATTTATTCTGTATATGAAAACACTTTTAATTTCAAAATTATCTGTATAAATATTGGGAAATAAAAAATATGATCAAGTGATTGATTTGCAAAATAGTTCTACTGAAAGGCAACTATGTATTTTAAATGGCATAGATATATGGAACCGATTATCCCTAATTTTCCTTTAAACATCCCACAAATATTTTAAAAGATAGATATATATTACCTTGACTGTGTGCATCCATTGCTGATAAGATCTTGAGTTTCCTGGAATATAAAAAAGAAAAATCATCGATTATATTTTGCAACAAATCCTAGATCTAAGCAATCATGAAGTATACTTCTAGGACTTTAATGGGCAAATCCTATTTATCTAGAGTATCATGAAAGTAGTAATGGAATATCCTGGGATAGGGGTGGGGAACCTGAGGGTCTAGAGGCAACCTACGGCCTTCTAGGTCCTTGGGTATGGCTTTTTCACTGAGTCCAAGTTTTAAAAAACAAATCCTCTTATTAAAGAGATTCATTCTGTGAAGTTTGGATTCAGTCAAAGGGGAAATATTATATATGAAAGTGTTGTCTTGGTGATTGGTCCTTTTTAACTCTAAGCTCCATGTCCTATCATCTATTTCTTCCCACAATATTTGTTTTAATTGCATTTTTAATGAACTTAATTGTATGAAAAAAAATTTTAATTAACAAAAACCACACATAATAACAATAGCAGCTAAGTGGTGCAGTGGAGAGAGTGATAGGCCTGGAGGCAGAAAGACTCCTCTTTGTGAGTTCAAGTCTGGCCTCAGACATTTACTAGCTGGGTAACCATGGCAAGTCACTTAATCCTGATTGCCTCAGTTTACTCATTTGTAAAATGAGTTGGATAAGGAAATGGAAAATCAGTACTTGCCAAGAAAACCCCAAATGGAGTAATGAAGAATGAGACACAACTGAAATGACTGAACAACAGCAATTTTACAGGTCTTCTTTAATCCAAGAGTTTAGGTTTGCCTATTGTAAACTAGCAGTGACTCAAAGGGTCCTGTTTTAGCCAGTATCACAACAATCTTCAGGGGTTTTTAAAAAATGATTTTTAGAATATTATAGCAGTTTATTTAAGCTATACATAATAACATATTGTTCTTTGCTCTTTTGAAAGAATTGCAGCTACAATTTAATAGAAATTATATATAGCCATAATTTAATAGAAATTATTCTTGATGAGATTATACATGTAAATAGTTTCATAATCTTGAGGTATAATGTACTACATAAATACAAGTTTCTGTACGTAATAATCACATAGTTGTACAAAACTTTGTTTTCTTTATTCCCTAAAGATATTATTGGGTCATGGAAATGTTGAAATAAAGTGACCACTCAGATGGATTTGGCAAATCCAAACCTTAAATGATTTTTCCCCATTACAATTAGAATATTATATTGGAAACATTTAACTTGGAAGGCAAAGTTAGTTTCCTTGACTCAGCAGCGTTGAATGTAGTATCATCTTGACTGTCTAGGCTCATGAGTAAATATTTAGCTTCAATGGAAATTCTGTGATAAAATGTGGCTTTTTTACTTTTCAACTCAGACAAGCTGAATATTGTCAGCTCGTGGACAAATTGCTGAAGGCATATATTCAGTATTTACATAACTGCTGTCTCATTATCGTTATGACCCGTGGGGCTAGCAGAGTGTGTGGAATTGAAAATGACATCCTGTGACAGTAATAGGGTAGAACTATGATCCTTTTTATAGTTTAATCCTATCGATTTTATCATTGGTCCACAGTCCTCTGTAATAAATGCTTTCACAGAGGTCACCAAAACTTTTAAATAAAATTACTATTATTGAAAAATAAAAGTTTTAACTAACATGTGAATTGGATAAATGAGTGTTTGAAGTGTAATCCAATCTAAAAGAATTATTCTTTCTAAAAAAGAAAATAATTTTGGTTGGGACTTTTATTCAGATTTTTCAGAATAAGGGAAAATTTGTTCAGCATGAAATTATTTAATTGTATGGGACAGAACATTTAAATATCATGCCTAAATAATGTCTCCTCTTAAAAAGAGGTAAAACAAGTTTAATTTCTATCGATTTTTTAAAAAACTGAACAATTCAGGTAATTAATTGAAGCTTCCTAGACAATTTTAACCCACAAAAATTCAAAGACAAGGGTGCTTTTTTGAGAATCCTTGCTTGTAGTTTCAGAAAGTTCAAGTTTGAAAACTTCATTAGCCTTATTACAAGAAAGAGACTATCTTGAAATAGATGACTAAAGAGGTGATTTCTAAGGTGATTTAGAGCATTAAATGTAATAGACTTATTTAGCAGTTAATTTCATAAATTTCAGTCATTGTTTTGAATGGCTGTGTTAGACATGGTAAAGGTTGCTATTACATCTCGTGTGCTTTAGGGGAATCAAACGTATCTTTACACTGACTTTTCCAGATAAACCTTCATTTAGGAAACAAAGTAGTTGGGTATCAGACAATATTCTCTGATTTCTTAGGATATTATTTCTAAATTTTAAAATTCAAACAAATTGTTTCTATGAATACCAGTACTAGGGATATAAATATAAAGAAACAATTGGTTGCTACTGAAGAAATTTTAGAAAATACCAGAGAAGCAGTAACTTTTCCTTTTCATCACCTTTGAATATACACTTTCATGTTTCTTGATTTTAAGGCTCATTCGTCTAGCAAAATGCAAATAAAAATAAAATGCAAATAAGTCTTATTATTACGATTCTGATTGTGTTAATGAAATATTTAATATGACAGGGGAGAGAACAACTAGATTCATGCTTAAGTGTAGAACTACAAAGTCAAAAGCATCCCTTAGCAAATGTAGGGCTCCCCCTCAATTTAAAAATTGATCACTGGCCTTCTTCACAAGCACTTGTCAAGTCCACTCACACTACTATGTCTGATCTGGCCTTAGTCATAAATCTCCCGGAGGAAAAACAACTTGGTCATATGTTAATCTCCCCTATAATCCTTAGCATAGTGTCATATACAAGTGTAATTTATGATATTTATTGAATGGATTTTAGGAATGTGCAAATTGAAGAACTCTTGAAAAGTAGATATAATCAAAATTATCTCAGGGACAAAATAATGGAAAGTTGGGAGACATAAAAAAGACAGCAGACCAAAGTGAAAAAACAGTGTGGCTATATAAAAGATATGAGAAGACATATCACATTCAGAAAAAGCAAATGTCATGTTATACAATTGGGAACATGTATTTTTTTCCACTTAAAATTATCATTAAAATAATTCTTACTCTTGTATCTAAGTATATTATTAGTTCTTAGCTTTAGAATAAAGATATAATTCCAGTTAAATTTCATAGACATTTACCTGGTTCCAAATTTTTCTATGTGATGTGATTTTTTTCCCTCATTATTTTGTTTAGACTGGTGGGGTGTTTTTCCCCCACATTTCATTTATTAACTAATGTTCTACAGTTTTAAGGAGTATTGGCTAATGTTAATGTTTCGACGGCATGTTGCGAGGCTCAGTGAACATTTACTAGTACAACTGTGAAATCAGAGAATTTAAGACACCAGCTGAAATAAAATAATACTCCTTTGAGAATATCACAGTGTCATTAGGTACTTGTGAAAAGGAATTTTAAAAAGTTAAAATTTTAAAATAAAATAATTTTAAGTAAATAATTAATGTTCTTAGTCCATACCTCCACAGAAGCCACCTGAAGTGATCTCTTCTTCAAATACATCAGAAAACCCCCTTCCTGCATTTAGTTTTGCCAGTCGACCCTCAATAAACTGAAAGAGAAAAATACGGATGTCATGTTCATTATTTACTTATATATACATTATTTGTACATGTACATTATTTACATATATAACAATTTACATTGTTAATTTCATAATATTAAAATTTTATCCAATGCAGAAATATGAGGCAATGGAAAGATCCGAGTTTCCTATCCTAGCTCTGCCTCTGTCACATGATGTTGGTCAAGTCACTGTGCCTTTCTGTACTAAAGGAGCTTCATTTGTAAAATAAGGGTAATACTGTGTGTATGACCTATTTCACAGGATTGTGGTAAGCAGAGTGATTTGCAAAGTATCAAGCCTATGTAAAGCTATTGCTGTTATTAGCATATACAATAACATAATAAGAAACTTAGCAGCAAACATAAAGATAGAACACAGTAGGTGCTTGATAACTGTAATTAATTATGACGCGAAAGTACAACAAAAAAGCATATTTCAACCACTGACTGTCAAGTAATCAATGTAAAACTATGACTTTTATGAAGGATGGCATAGACCCTAAAATAACTAATCATTAATAATGAAAACCATTCCAAGAGTAGCCACTTTGTTATTTCATATAGATTGAAAAATGCTCTTAAAACGATAACTATAACATAGATAAAAATGTATACTGAACTGACAAAAATGGGGCTATCTAAACTACAAGAATATCTATATATCAGAAAGCAAGCCATATTTTTAAATATGGTAATATTATAAAATAGTTGAGGAAGAATATTAAAAAATCTCCTTTTAGTTCCACTGAAAATAATAAGAAACAATATTTTCTCCAGCTCCCTTCCAAACTTTTCCCTTTGGGAAAGTAAATAGAACAAAGTATAAGGTGCCAGGAAATGGATCAAAGGTGATAACCAAACTTACGTTCTCTAGATAAGATCATTGCTTCTCCACTCCCATACAGTGACTGGCACTGAGACATAAGTAAGGGGAAAGGGAGAATCCTTTTTTGCATTCAGTGTTAAGATACTGATCACAGGAAGAAAGCCTTCTCATTTCCTAAGGGGAAGGTCAAGGATGGAACTGAGTAGTGACTACTGCAGAATGTTAAACCAATTTTGCATTTTATCACATTATGATCTTCCTTGTTCAAGATTCCTATAAATGTTACTTCAAATCATTTTGAGGAGAGAAATGTCTAAGGCCATGGAGGTTAGGGGAGAGGAATAGGCTGCTTTGGACATCTACAAAGTAAAGCATTAATTTTTTTTCCTCTGACATAACACAAGTTTTAAGACTGTTATTTTGGTAGTTCATTAGGAAGATTGCCAAGGTCCTTTCTGTAAGAAATAGAAAAGTATTTCTACAGTACAGGTCAAAAATGATTTTACACAAGCCAAATGAATGATTTGGTTATTAAAAAATACATTTTGCTTCCACAATGAGCTACTGCATCACGATCACCTTTTATTTTACTAAAAATGCGAAACATAATTATGTAAAATTGACAAACCAGTTTGGCTTTTCTTCTGTAATATCAAAGTAAAAAGCACATAAACATACCTATGATGGCTAAAAGTCGAAAATAACTAGGAGATAACATAAAGACCAACATTCTACTACGCAGTTCTTTGTAAAAGTAAATTAATGGATACACAAATACAGCAGTTCTACTTAGTGACTTTTGTATAAGGTCTTTAGTTGCACAATTCTCAGGTATAGTTCCATATCTACAGTTAGGGAGGAGGGAACAATGAATCAACTATTTTCAACCTGTAGAAGGGTCTACCAACAATGAATATTTATTTGTTCCTGAAAATCTATTTTGCTGAAGTAAAAAGTTCGTCCCAAAAAACATTTGATTTGGTAATTTCATATCACACATCCTGAAATAAATTATGACATATTTGCCTGAAGTATGAGATCACACAACGTATGCTTAGACTAAGAAATCATTGTAATTAATGAAAACATGCTTAAATACAAGATTGACTAATGAGACAATCAAATATTTTTAGCTTCTGTCATAAATAATAAATTATGAATTTAAAATTTGGTTTCAAATGAACACCAATACAAGTTAATAAACCAAAACCTGAGGGAGATGTAAATGGACAGAGAAAGGGAAGGAGAAGGAAATGAGAATTCATTAACCATGTACTATGTGCCAGCCACTGTGCTAAGTACTTTACAATTATAATCTCATTTGATCCTCACAACAACCCTGGGAAGCAGGTACTACTATTATTCCCATTTTACAATTGAAGAAACTTACACAAAGGCTAAGTACACTTGCTGAGGACGAAACAGCAATTAACACGTATATATTAAGCTCCGACTATGAGTCACGCATGGAAATACAAATAAAGTGAAACCAATATTACTCACAAAGTGCTAAATGTTATTTTGAAAGAAAAGAAAAATTTTTCTGTTGGCAAACAATTGTCAGTGGCAATCTGGTACCTGTCAATTTACAAAGTGAATTAAAAAGTTCTTTAAAATATTCTACAAAAGAATAAACTGAGGAGTAGTAACAATGGACAAGAATGCTTATAAAACTGCTCCCTGTTAATTTTTTCTTGGCTAAACTTCTCCTTCATTTTTGGATTCAAAATCAAGGTTTTTTTTTCCACTTCCAACATGAGTTATACTGGTCTGACCATGACCTATCACTGGATTTTTTCACAGTCAAAGAGATAAGCACATCTTAAGCTACTGTTGTGTAGAAAACTGTCTTTGAACGAAAAGACATTATCTCTTTTGGAACAGTTACGAATTTGCTACATGACATAACCTGACACCTGATTAATAGTCACCCTCATCACCTGGCAAAAACATACTCATAGATAATTGGAACACTGAAATTCAGTTTTCAGCTTGCAGATTATTAGAATAAGCCATTTAGATGTAAGTAATGCCAAAGATGACTATTAATGAAAACAATGGTAGCAACGCAGGGATAAAATAAAACACTGCAGACTGACAGTGCTTTTTCAAAGAGTACCCAGTTTTAAGATTAGAGTATGACATTAATAAACACCTATCTAGCAGTATATTAAATTATTTAAGAACAATGACAGTACTTTATTAATTTCTGTAGCACTCACAGTTACCAGAAATGTGTCCAGACTTTAAGAGGAGCTCATTTGTTGAACGAATAATCATTTTTTCTAAAGTGAACTCTAGGAACTTGAAGTAGATAACTAAAAGAATATGCTACAAGATAGCAAAACTATAACAGAGCTCCTGGAACTTACATTTTTGAAAAATCAAGAGAAAAATGATTTATGTAAATAAGTATGTAACATTTTTAAACAATTACCAAGAAAAGTACCAACAAAATTGTAACAAATCTAAAATGATCCTGAATTTGTACATAATCATGACATAAAGAATACCCATGCGATAGTGTACAAAGTGCACCTTTTCAAAGCATTACAAAATGCTTCCTTATATCCTAGCACAACATACATTCCACAGTTTCTTCTTCCAGAAAAGAAAGTCACTGCTTTTTGTTCCAGTGCATTTAACAGTTACCAATATTTGAAGTTTCATATAGCAATATGAATAGTAATTAGAGATCTGATGTGAGAATCGAGATAACAAATGTAAAGGACTTTGCAAACTTTAAAAGAGCTAAATTAATGCTACTATTAAAAAACATTTTGAGTTTTAGCTGTTATGAAGTAGATGATACGGTCAAATGAAAACAGATAACTGCCATTTAAATTATACTTTTAAAATGGTGAACCTTAAACTGCGAAAGAATATAAAATGTGAAACTAATGTAAAACTTCCTGGAGGTTGCAAAAACACTTTCTTACATCTACATGTTTAACTTGAAGGGAATGCAAATTTTACTTTAAATTATACCTTTCTCCTACAAGATGAATTATATGGTTACTCACAGTTCTCAGGCATTCTAATTCTTCTCTCTAAAAAGCAGAATGAAGTAGTAGATAGGTAACTGGCTGTGAAGTCTGAAAGACTTTACTTTGAATTCCAGCAACTGATACATACTGGCTTGTGACCTTGGGCAAGGCATTTAACCCTTCCAGTAGTGCCCCAGCAAACTCTAATATTATAATATGAATTAAAAAAAAACACCATGAATTCATAGTTTCCCCGTAAAAAATTTCTATCAATGAAATCATACATACAGACCATAACTTTATTCCTATCTCTTGTTCAAAAGTTCTTATTCCCATCAATTCACAGTCATGAAATTTATTTTTTCTTTTCTATTTTTAAATTATTATTTATTTAATATTTTTAGTTTTCAGCATTGATTTTCATGAGTTTGAATTACAAATTTTCTCCCCATTTCTACCCCAAATCCCCACTCCAAGATGGACTACATTCTGATTGCGCTGTCCCCCAGTCTGTCCTCCCTTATCACCTCACTCCCCAACATCCCCCATTCCCTTACTTTCTCGTAGGGCAAGATAGATTTCTATGCCCCACTGCCTGTAAATCTTATTTCCTAGTTGCATGAAAAAACATTTTTTTAACATCTGCTTTTAAAACTTTGAGTTGCAATTCTCTCCCCTCTTCCCTCCCCACGCACCCTCCCGAAGAAGGCAACAAATTCAACACAGGTCACATGTGTATCATTATGCAAAACCCTTCCACAATACTCACGTTATGAAAGACTATATTTTGCTCCTTCCTATCTTATCCCACTTTATCCAAATTTCTCCCTTGACCCTGTCCCTTTTCAAAAGTGTTTGCTTTTGATTGCCTCCTCCGCCATCTGCCCTCCCTTCTATCGCCCCCCCCCCCATTTTATCTCCTTTCTCCTTCTTTCCTGTGTGGTAAGATACACAACTGAGTATGTATGGTACTCCCTCT
>CM053626.1:262211897-262282635 GCA_028646595.1 Phalanger gymnotis | reverse complement strand
GCCCCTTTGTGGGTTCTGTACTTCTAGAATTGGTTCAGAGCCATTTTTTCATAGGTTTTCGGAGGGACTTGGAGCGGAGCTCACGCCGGTTACTGCTTTCCAGTAGCCATCTTGGCTCCGCCCCTGCAGCTGTAGTTCTAAAGCTGCCCCACCAGCGGTGGCCGAACCGCAAACTCAGTCACGCAGCTTTTCCCACTAACCTTCTCTGTTGTCTTTGCTCTTTGTGGGTTGAGAGGTCTGGTAGATGCCACAGCTCAGTAATTCAGGATGCTACGGCACTCTCCGTTAGTCTCCTGGTCTGGTATGTCCGGGTCTGGTCTGTTCGCGCCGTGCGCGCTGGGCTCAGCTCCGCTTCCCTCAGCTGGGAGCTGGGAGCTCCATGCGGGACAGACCTTACCCAGAGACAATCCAGGCTGTCCTGGGCTGGAGCCCTGCTTCCCTCTGCCACTTTGTGGGTTCTGCAGCTCTAGAATTGTTTCAGAGCCATTTTTTATAGGTTTTTGGAGGGACTTGGTGGGGAGCTCACGCCAGTCACTGCTTCCCAGCCGCCATCTTGGCTCCGCCCTCCGAAATAGAGGACTTTCAAGCATTCTTGATGAAAATACCAGAGCTGAATAGAGAATCTGACTTTCAAATACAAGAATCAGGAGAAGAATGAAAAGGTAAGCAGGAAGGAGAAATCATAAGGAACTTACTAAAGTTTTGTTTACATTTCTACATGGAGAGATGATGTGTGTAACTCATGAGACCTTTCTCAGTATTAAGAATTAAGAATTATGAGTTGAGACAAGAATATATTGAGAGGGGGGAGAAAGGGAGAGATAGACTGGGGTAAATTATCTCACATAAAAGTGGAAAGAAAATGCAGTTCTGTTGGAAGCGAAGAGGGGCAGGAGAGGGGCAATGAGTGAATCTTGCTCTTATTGGATTTGACTTGAGGAGGGAATACCATACACAGTCAATTGGCTACCTTACCCCACAGGAAAGTAGGGGGAAGGGGATAAAAGAGGGGGGATGGTAGAAGGGAGGGCAGATAGGGGGAGGAGATAATCAAAAGTAACCACATTTGAAAAGGGACAGGATCATGGGAGAAAATTGAGTAAAGGGGAACAGGAATAGGATGGAAGGAAATATAGTTAGTCTTTCACAACATGATTATTGTGGAAGTGTTTTGCATAATGATACATGTGTGACCTATGTTGAACTGCTTGCCTTCTTAGGGAGGGTGGGTGGGAAGGGAAGAGGGGAGAGAGTTTTCAACTCAAAGTTTTAAAAGCAGATGCTCAAAAAAAGTTGTTTTTCCATGCAACTGGGAAATAAAATACATAGGGAATGGGGCATAGAAATATATCTTGCCCTACAAGAAAGAAAGGGGAAAGGGGATGGGGGGGGTGACAAAAGGGAGAGCTGAATGGACCAATCAGAATATATGCCATCTTGGAGTTGGGGGGAGGGTAGAAATGGGTAGAAAATTTATAACTCTAAATCTTGTGGAAATCAATGTTGAAAACTAAAAATATTAAATAATAAAATGAAAGAAATGAAAAGGGTGAATTCACCACCAATGAACAGAAAATTGCCCAACTGTATGGCAATAAATTACACAATCTTAGGGAAATAGATGAATATTCACAAAAATATAAATTGTGCATATTAACAGAAGAGGAAGTAAAATACCTAATTAACCCCATTTCAGAAAAAAGATACTGAACAAGCCATTAATGAACTCCCTAGGAAACTATTTCCAGGGCCTGATGGATTTTCAAGCAAATTCTAGCAAACATTTAAATAACAATTAATTCCAATATTATAAAGACTATTTGGGAAAACAGGCAAAGGAGTGCTACCCAAATTCTTTTTATGATACAAATATGGTACTGAGACCTAAACTGGGAAGAGCCAAAACTGAGAAAGGACATTTAGACCAATTTCCCTAATGAATATAGATACAAAAACTTTAAATAAAATTTTAGCAAAAAGATTACAGTAACCTATCATGAAAAATAATACACTAAGATCAGGTAGGATCTATACCAGAAATACAGGGCTGGTCCAATATTAGGAAAACTATCAGCATAATTGATATGAACAACAAAACTAACAGAAACTGTATGATAAACTGAATAGATACAGAAAAAGCTTTTTAACAAAATAAAACATCCATTCTTACTTTTAAAAAAAAAACACTAGAACGCATAGGAATAAATGGAACCTTCCTTAAAATTATAAATAGCATTTACCCAAAACCATCAGCAAGTATTATATGTAACGGACATAAGCCAGAAGCATTTCCAAGAAGATCAGGAGTTAAACAAGGATGCCCATTATCACCATAGTTATTCAGTATGGTACTAGAAAGGTTAACTTTAGCAATAAGAAAAAGGAATTGAAGGAATTAGAACAGGCAAAGAAGAAAATAAGCTATCACTCTATGCAAACGATATGAAGATCCTAGATAATCAAGTGAAAAACCACTCAAAATAATAAACAACTTCAGGAAAGTTGCAGGATATAAAATAAACCTACATAAATCATCTCCATTTCTAGATATTACTAACAAAACCCAACAGCAAGAGATAGGAAGAGAAATTCCATTTAAAGTTACTGTAGACCTTATAAAATACCTGGGAGTTTACCTGCCAAAACAAACCCAGGAATTATATGAATAAAATTACAAAACATTTCTCACACAAATAAAGTCAGATCTAAAGAATTGGAAAACCATCATTTACTAAATCAGTAGGCTTGGCTAATATAATAAAAATGACAACTTTACCTAAATTAATTTACTGATTCAGTGCCATATCAATCAAACTACCAAAAATTATTTTATAGAGCTAGAAAAAAATAATAAAATTCACCTGGAAGAAAAAAAGGTCCAGAATATCAAGGGAATTAATGAAAAGAAATGCTAGGGAAAGTAGCTTAGCCATACCAGATCTTAAATTGCATTATAAAGCAGTAATCATCAAAAATTCTTGGTACTGGCAAGGAAATAAAGTGATGATCAGTGGAATAGGTTAGGTACATTAGACACAGTAGCCAATGACTATAGTAATCTATTGTTTGATGAACCCAAAGAATCCAGCTAACTATTTGACAAAAACTGCTAGGAAAACTGAAAACAATATGCAGAAACCAGGCACAGACCAACATCTCACACCATATACCAAAATAAATTCAAAATGGGTACACAATTTAGATATAAAGGCTGTTATTATAAGCAAACTGGGAAAGTAAGGAATAGTTTACTTGTCAGATTTATGGAGAACATAAGAATTTATGACCAAACAAGAGATAGAAAACATTATGATGAAATGCAAAATGGATAATTCTGATTACATTAAATGGAAAAGTTTTTGTATAAAGTCAATGCAACCAAGATTAGGAGGGAAGCAGAAAACTGGGAAAGAATTTTTACAACCAGTGTCTCTGATAAAGGCCTTTTCTAAAATTTATAAGGAATTTCTCAATATATAGAGAACTGAGTCAAATTTATAAGAATATAAGTCATTCTTCAATTGAGAACTGGTCAAAGGCCGTGAACAGGCAGTTTTCAGAGGAAGAAATTAAAGATATCTATAGTCATGTGAAAACATGCTCTAAATCACTACTGATTATAGAAATGCAAATCAAAACAACCCCAAGGTACCACATCTCACCTGTCATGTTGGCTAACATGACAAAATAGGAAAATGATAAATGCTGGAGAAGATGTGGGAAAATTGGAACACCAATGTATTGTTGGTGGAGTTGTGAACTGATCCAACCATTCTAGAGAGCAATTTGGAACTATGCCCCAAGGGCTATAAAACAGCATACCCTTTGACCCAGCAATACCACTTCTAGGTCTGTATCCCAAAGAGATCATACGAATGGGAAAAGGACCCACATATAAAAAAATATAGCAGCTCTTTTTGTGGTGGCTAATAATTGGAAGTTGAGGGGATGCCCATCAGTTGGGGAATGGCTGAATGAACAAGTTGCTGTATATAATGTAACGGAATACTATTATGCTATAAGAAAGGATGAGGAGGAAGACTTCAGAAAAAGCTAGACATATGAACTGATACTGAATGAAGTGACCAGAACCAGGAGAACATTGTACACAGTAACAGTCACATTGTGTGATGGATTATTTTGAAAGACTTATCTCTTAGCAATACAAAGGTCTAAGACAACTCCAGAAAACTCATGATGGAAAATGCTATCCACATCCAGAAAAAGAACTATGGAATCTGACTGCAGATAGAAGTATATTATTTGAGCTCCCTCTGTCCCCCATCTGTTTCTTCTTTCTTGTGGTTTCTCCCATTGATTCTAATTCTTTTTTTTTTTACAACACGACTAACGTAAAAATAGGTTTAACATGAATGTATATGCAGAGCCTATATCAAATTACATGCCGTCTTGGGGTGGTGGAAGTGGAGAGATTGGGAGAAAATTTGGAACTCAAAATCTTAAGGAAGTGAATGTTGAAAAGTAAAAATGAATAAATTTAATTAAAAAAACAAACAAATAATCCAATGAATTACATGAAAAGGAGGGTAGGAAATCTACCTGACTGGGAGAAAAAAAAAGGAGGAAGGGAAGAAATACATAACCAAATAAAAGCAGGAGAGAGGAATTAATTCAAAAAACCTCTCTCTAATGGCAAATGGTAAAAGAAGAAGAAAGAATCAAAGGGGATGGAAAGAGAGCCAGTGGGAACAGAGATAACTTAAAAAAGATTTTTAACTGAAGGAATATAGTACTGTATTTACAGTGAGGGGTGGGGATCACAACCTGAAAACAAATTCAGAGATAGATGAGGGAAAATATAAACCTAAATTTGAATGAATTAAATAATCCAATAAAATGAAAAAGGATAACAGATTGGATAAAAAACCACCCCACAAATTGTTGCTTACCAGAAACACACCTAAAAAATAAAGACAGAGACAAAATAAAACTAAGGAGATAGACACAAAATTTGTTATGTATCAACTGAATAGAAAAACAAAACATAAATCTGCCATCATATTATCAGACAATGCAAAAACAAACATTCAAAAAATGAAAAAGGATAAACAAGGAAACTGAATTATGCTGAAAGAAACCACAGACTACAAAGCAATCAGTAAGAAATTTATATGCTCCATATGCCTTAGCATCCAAATTCATAAAGGAAAACTCATCTGAACTTCAAGTAGATATAGGCAGTAACCAAATATTGATAGAAGACTTCAATATCCCTGTATCAGTTTTGGGTAAGTCTAGAAGAATGATAAACAAAAGGAAAACTATGGAATTGAATAAATTTCTAAAGAAACTAGAGTTTAAAAAAAACCTTATGATATTTCCTAAATAAGAAAGCAAAAGTATATACATGTGTCTCTTGGCCACATGAAACTTTTATGATTCAGACATAAATGGATACAATAAAATCTTAAATAATTAGTGGGTAAAATAACAAATCATAGAAACAATTAATGACTTTGTGTAATAGCAATTTAGATATGAAGATCGTTCCCACCCATTAATAGGCCATGCGACCTATTTACAGCATAGGAAGCCTAAGACACATGTGGTGGGAGGTGCTTGCTGAGAGGCAAATGAGCAAGGTAAAATCACAGTAAAACCAGAAGAAATAAAAAGAATAATCAGAACACATTATGCACAGCTGGGGGCAGGAGGAACCATTTCCCATATCACAGGGCTATTACCATAAAAAAGGCACAAGCAAAGGAGAAAAAATTCAATGAAAGAAACCTATTACAAGAATAGAGATGACTGGAGTTCATCTTCAGAAACCTCCAAAGAGTAACATCAAATGGTCACCTGTCCAAAAAGAATTTATAGATCTTAAAAAAGATTTTAAAAATCAAATGACAGAGATGGAGGGAAAACTTAAAAAAAAAATAATCCAAGAAAAACAAGAAGGTTATGAAAGGAAAGTCAACTAATTAGAAAGAACAGCCAGAATCTCAAAGACAAAAATCACACCTTGAAAATTACACACTTACTAGCTGTGTGACCTTGGGCAAGTAATTTAACCCCAATTGCCCTGCCTTCATCCCTCCAAAAAAAAAAAAAGAAAATTAGAATTGGGCAAAGTGAAATCACCAAAATTACAAGACATCAAGAAATAATTAAACGAAACATGAATAATGAAAAAATAGAAGAGAAGGTGAAACATCTTATAAGAAAAACAACAGATTTAGAAAATAGATCAAGAAGAGAAAATATAAAAATAATCAGACTAACTGAAAGTTATGATTAAAAAAAAGAATCTTGATACAATAATACAAGAAATAATTAAAGAAAATTGTCCTGAGGCATTAGAACAAGGCAGTGAAGGAGAAATAGAAAAAAAACCATCGATCATTACTTAAAAGAGACCCTATGAGGAAAAGTCATAGAAATATCATAGTCAAATTCAGAAAGCCCCAGCTCAAGGATAAAATATTAGAAGCATCAAAATTAAAACAATTTAAGTATGATGGTGCCACAATTAGAATTACACAATGCCTAGCAGCACAGACATTAAAGGACCACAGGTCTTGGAACACAATTTATCAAAGAGCAAAAGACCTGGGGCTCTGGCAAAAAATATCATACCCCACAAATTTAAGTATTATCATCTTGAGTGAAAAAATAGACACTTGATAAAGTCAGACTTTCAAGACTTGTTAGAAAAATCCAGAACTTAATAGAAGATTTGACATACAAGAACCAAGAGAAACATAAGATACACACCAAGACTGACTATAGGGGATTCATAAGTACAGACTGTTTGCCTTTTATATAGCGTAAAATGTAAAATGTATGTCTAAAATTCTTATTAATAATTGGCGAGCTCATAAGAAAGAGGGGGGTAAACCTGACTACGATATGAATTTAAAAAGCAAAACCATTTAGAAACAGCTAAAAAGAGTGACTATTTTACACAAAAGAGGTGTAAGACGAACAAATGATACAGAAGAATTTGATGGGGAGGCGGGCTGGTAGTTCTGGTAACCTACTTTCATTGGGAATGGGTTTAGGAGGGAACAATACATATTTATTTAGAAGAGTATAAAAGTCTTCTAAATTTAGTTAAAATAAAATGGTAGGGGTATAGAGTGGGGGGAGAGGAGAAAGGAGGTATTTTTAGAGGGAAGAATGAGGGAATAGGCGGGTTATAAATGGGTGTTTAGATTTATGGGAATGGGAGGATGGGGAGGGATCCTTGGAGAGAGGTAGGCAAGTACTAGGAGGGCAAGGTAGTTGGTAGAAGTAAAGTGGAGGAATAGGATACAAGCGATACACACAAATATAAAAACATAGATCAGCAGTAGAGTATGTTTGGGAAAGTATATGTCTATGTATGTATATATGTATATGTGTATGTATATATCTATAGAGAAACATATCTAAACTTTCTTGTAGCCTTCGGGGGTGGGGTAGGGGGAGAGGAAAAAGAACAAAGTAAAAAAGTGCACAGCAGAGAACAAAAGAAAACTCACAAGGAAGCAAAGAAAAGATGGACAATTCTTAACACAACATGTATTATTTATCATATAGGCTTTCTTGAAATGAAAATCTATTGTTATGTGTTTTGAATCCTCTCTTACATTCTGCTATGCATATGACATGCTTTTATTTCTTTCCTCATATTTAAGTTTCAATATTTAAGTTTATGTTATGTTTCATTCCTTTTCTCTATTCTGTATTAGTGTTCTGGCCCTTGAGTCTAAAATTAAATTTAAAAAAAGAATAATCAGAACATATTATGCACAGTTATACGCCAAAAACTGTCGTTATTCATCTTTTGTTTTCAAAGAGGAACAATTAAATTTTTTATTTCTATTTATTATTTTATTATGCAAAAAACCCCATGCCTTGGAACACAAAAGAAATAGAAGAATACCTTCAAAAGTACTAACTATCCAAACTATCAGAAGATCAGACAGAAATCATAAATAATCTGATCTCAGAAAAGGAAATACATCTAGCTGGAAAGGAACTACCAAAGGAAAAAACTCCTGGACCTGATTGACTCAGAGAAGTTGATCAAATTTTTAAAGAACAGTTAGTAGCTATGTTTCAGAAGTTATTCTCAAAAATTGAGAAAGAATCCTAACAGCATCCTTTTATGAGGCACAAATAGTCTCGTAACTAAACCAGAGAAACAGTAATGATGGCTGATGCAAAAATTTTTTAAAAAAATGCTATGACACAGATTTCAGAGATTTATCCAAGAAATCATTCATTAGTGACTTTTACAGCAGGAATGTATAGATGGTTCAATATTAGGAAAACAATCAATATAACTAATCGTATTAAAAATCAAAATATCCAAAAACACAAAATCATCTCAATAGACACAGAAAAGCCTTTGACAAAGTACATGACTCTTTAAGGCTAAAAACCCTATGAAGTATATGCATAGAGGAACATACTTTTTGACAGTCTGTCAAGTTTTATTGTGTAAGCCAAATAGAAGGGTACTATGTACAGAGGAGATAGGGGAGGATCAATTCTTAGTCTCCTCCTCCTTGAACAAAGTCTTGACGATCTCCTCTTTCTTAGCCTGCAGACACTCTTCCTGACGCTTTTGTGCTTCCTTAGTCTTGGACCGGCGAGCTTCAGCCTGGTCAGGGAAGAGCTTCTTCCAGGCCTTGTCTGCCTTCAGTTTATGAATGTGCTCCATGAGGATCTGCTTATTCTTGAACACATTTCCCTTCACCTTCAAGTACAAGCTGTGGTACATATGGTGGTCAATCTTTTTGGATTCCTGGTGATCTTCGGAGCAGACAGCTCAGAATCCGCATTCGCCTCATCCATGTCACCTTCTCAGGCATATGAGCATTGGCAGTACCCTTTCTCTTACCAATACTCATGTGCCTGCCCTTCCATCGAGCCAGTGTTTTTCTGGCATCTGGCACGAGAGTGCCCAGTAACAGGCTTCCGGATGATCAGCCCATGTTTAATCAGCTTCCGGATCTGCGGGAATTGGTGTTGGCGATTTCATTGGTCTCATTGGGGTCAAGCCATACCTTCTTCTTTCCACATCGAAGTTCACTAGAGGCAAGCCTCTTCTGATGCCTGAGCATACTCATGGTTGCACCCACAGCACGGAAAAGGAAAGGAGGGAATATTTTTTTTAATATTATAAAAACATCTAACTAAAACCAAAATCAAGTAGCACATCCAATGGGGATATGCTAAGAAAGCAGAAACATTAAACACTTCCTTTATTGGCCATGGTGCAATAAAAATAGTTTCAAAGAAAGGAACTTTAAGAAAGAATTAAAATGATTTGGAGACTTAATAATTTAAGCATAAGGAATTGGTTGATAAATGAACAACTGAGAGAAACTGAAAATTTCATTAAAGAAAAAGACAATGAAATAATATCATACCACTTTTAAGACACGATTAAAGCAGTCCTTAATTTATATGTTTAAATACTTTCCTCAACAAAAGATAAAGAGAGGTGATCCATTGACTATACAACAAAAAAGGCAACAAAACAAAAAATCCTAACTAAGCACTAAACTAGGAATTGTGAAAAAATAAAGAAAAGATTAACAGAATTGAAAGCAAAAACCTCATCAAACTGATAATAAAACTATTAGCTGTCTTTTGTTAAAAAGAAAACAGGTAGTCAATTTTTAGAGGGGAAATGAACTTTTTGGTATCAAAAATGAACTTGGGAAATTTCACAATTAAAGAAACACAGCAAACTATTAGGAACTACTCAATTACATGCCAATAAAACCAGCAATTTAAATTTAATGGAGGAATACTTACAAAAATATAAAATACATTAACAGAAAAAGAAAGATTTTAAAAAGCCAATTTCAGAAAAAGATAATTGAATAAGCCATAATTGAACCCCAAAGTTAAGAAAATCCAGGACCAGATGGATTTACAGGTGAATTTAAGTAAGTAAACATTATTACAACAAACTTTTATTCTATGATATATTTAAATAATAATTAATTTCAATACTACATAAACAGTTTACAAAAGTAGAAGAAATCCTTTAAGTTCCTTCTATGATACAAATATGGTCTCAATACCTAAATGAGGGAAAATCCAAACAGAAAAGAAAACCACAGACAAATAACACTAATAAACATTGATGCAAAAAGGTCAAATAAAATATTAGTATAGAGGCTGCCACAATATACTAAAAACATTATGCGCTATGACCAAGTTGGAGTTATACCAGGAATACAGGATTGGCTAAGTAGTATAATGAAGCATTACAGAAGAACTAGGGGAGAGCAGTCACATGAAAACCTAGAGAGTAGAGAATAGCAAGGAAAAGAGGGTGATAAAGAGTGTCAAAAGCTGAAGAGAGGTCAAGAAGGTTGAGCACTGAGTGCTCAACTAGTTGCCACTAGATGTGGCAATCAAGGGATCATTAATAACTTCAGAAAGCAGTTCCAGTTGAACGATGAAGTCAAAAGCCAGTCTGCAAAGACCTAAGAAGATAGTGAGAGGAAAGGAAGTGGAGGTACCTATTAAAGATGGCTTTCTCAAGGAGTGTGATTAGAAAAATGAGTAGAGATATAGAACAACAGGTAGCAAGGATAAGGAGCTCAAGTGAAGTTTTGCTGTGAATGAGTAAAACATAAACTCATTTGTAGGCAATTGGTTAGTTGTTTGTTTGGCTGTTGTCCTTTGTTCTCAAAGAGGACCAAAATGACATCACTATGCTTGAGTCAAGTTTCAGTGTTTCCGACTGTGGCTGATCAGGCTAATCAATACAAGCTCAGAATGCTCTACCGCAGGTCAGGTACAAATAGTCCATGTGAACATTGGGGTGGATACTCCAAACTTGCACATCCTGCATTTCTGTTAAGCTGCTTCAATTCTGCTTTGCTCATAGAGCACAGCACCTTCTTTGATGGGGGCATGCCATGCTGGGCAGTCCTGTGCCAATGTCTCCCACATCACATAATTTCAAAGTTCTTGAGAGAGACTTTAAGTGTGTCCATGTATCGATTCTTCTGATCATCATGTGAACACTTGCCCTGTGTGAGTTCTCCATAAAATAGTCTTTTTGGCAAGCATATTTCTTACATTCAAACAACCTGGCCAGCCCATCAGAGTTGCAC
Source organism: Phalanger gymnotis (assembly GCA_028646595.1). Classification (NCBI taxonomy): domain Eukaryota; kingdom Metazoa; phylum Chordata; class Mammalia; order Diprotodontia; family Phalangeridae; genus Phalanger; species Phalanger gymnotis. The sequence continues at coordinate 262,271,542 of CM053626.1, read as the reverse complement.
TCTCTGAAGCAGAGTTTGAAGGCTTGGCAGTTTAGTTCAAATAAGGACCTCAGTGTCTGGTACCTCATCCTGCCAGGTGAGCGTCAAAATTTCCCTAAGACAATTCAAAAGGAAGTGATTCAGTTTCCTGGCATGGTGCTGGTAGACTGTCCAGGTTTCACAGGAACACAAGAATGTCAGCATCACAGCTCTGTAGACCTTCAGTTTGTTAATCTGTCTAATACCTCTTCTCTCCTATACTTTCCTTCTGAGCCTCCCAAACACTGAGCTAGCTCTGGCAATGTGTGCATCAACCTCATTATCCACATGTGCATCCCTGGAAAGTATACTACCAAGGTAAATGAACTTATCCACAGCATTCAAAACTTCCCCATTTGCTGTAACTGATAGTTCCACGTATGGATGGTGTGGTGGCGGCTGATGGAGCACCTGTGTTTTCCTGGTGTTAATTGTTAGGCTAAAATTAGCACAAGCAGCAGAGAATTGATCCATACTTTGTTGCAACTCAGCTTCAGAGGCTGCACAATCATCTGCAAACAGAAAATCATGCATCAAGACTCCCTCCACTTTGAAGCTGGCATAGATTTTGCAATCAAAACTAATCTAGTCAACAAGCTTGTATGCCTGCCAAAAGGAGTGAATGACAGGCTCATGATGATGTGATTGCCACCTGCAGCAAAACGTCACACATCCATCCTCAGAGCCTATGCTCCCACCATGATGAACCCTGATGAGGTCAAAGAAAAATTTTATGAAGACCTGGAGACCCTTATCATCAATGTGCCAGAGGACAAGCTTATAATTCTGGGTGACTTTAATGTTAGAGTAGGCTCAGACTACCAGACTTGGCAGAGAATCCTAGGGAGGAATGCAGTTGGAAACAGCAACAGCAATGGTCACTTACTACTGAAGACTTGCGCATCTCATGACATTCTCATCACCAACACTATCTTCCATTTACCTAAATGCAATAAAACTTCATGGATATACCCGCGCAGCAAACATTGGCATTTAATAGACTATGTGATTGTAAGAAGAGACAGACAAGATGTGAGAGTGATGAAGGCAATGTGTGGTGCACAGTGCTGGACTGATCACAGACTTATCCTTTTCAAGCTAAATATTTGATTTCAGCAAAAGTGGTGCCCCCAAGGCAAAATGACTAGCAGAAGAACTAATGTCAACAAATTAGAGCTCTTCTCTGAGCGGGAACAGTTTGTTGCTAACTTGGAGGGAAAACTGAGCCAACACACAGTTGGCAACAGCGGAGCAGAAAAGGAGAGGGCAGCCTTCAGAGATTTGGTGTATAGCACTGTATTTGCTCATCTGGGTCAGAACACTCACAAACACCAAAACTGGTTTGATGAAAATGATGGGGAAATTCAGAAGGTGCTAAATGAAAAATGGGAACTCCACAGAGTTTACCAGCAGGATAGCTCATCCACCCCTAAGAAGGCAGATTTTAATTCCATCAAAAGTAAAATACATGCAAAGCTTAGAGAGATGCAGGATTCTTGGCTTGGTAAGAAGGCAGATGAAATTCAGTTTTATGCTTATAGTAATAATCCAAAGCACTTTTATGATGCCCTGATGGCTATTTATGGGCCAAAGACCTATGATGTATCTGAACTACTCAGTGCTGACAGAGCAACACTGATTAGTGATAAGTACATGATCTTGAGAGATGGGCTGAACACTTCCATAGTGTTCTCAACAGACCATCATCAATAAATGCTGAAACCACTGACTTTTTACCTCAAGTTGAAGTTAATCCCTCCCTAGGTGAAGCTCCAACTGAAGAAGAGGTTTTGAATATAGGAAATTAGGAAGCAGCCAGTAGACAAGGAGTGACTGAATATTAGTGAGAAGGTAGGGATGACAGAGGGAGCAATATGCTGGAGAAGACAGAATGGAGTGTGCTCCCTAGTACATGTGGAGGGTTTTGCCTTAGCAAGAAGAAAGGCCACTTCATGAGACAAGAATGAAGGAGGAGGAAGTGGCAGAAAACATTACAGTGATGTGAAATGAGGTGAAGGAGAGAAGGAGAAGGAGCTCTCTGTGAATAGTCTCAATTTTTCCATAAAATGAGGCATACTTCTCAAATGAGGCAGGAAAGTGAAGCTATGAGAGGCTTGAAGAAAAATTTAAAGACTTGGAAAATCCATTTTAGTGAGTTGGATGGTGAATTTGATTAGGGAGGTAAAAAAGGATTGCTCTGCCATAGTGAGAGCCCAGTTAACATTATATAACATATACTTGTAGTAAAGCTAGTCAGCATGGTTTCCTAATTTTCTCCAGCTTCATTCTGCAAAGCAGAGAGAGAGGTGGAATGACAACAGATTGTGATTAGTGTGGTTGAAAACTATGACCATCTCTGTGTACCTATGATTGCATGGAAGAGTTAGTCATGGGAAATGAGAAAGTTGAAGAACTGGGAAATCAGAGAATTTGAGGAAGTAGCAATATAGATATGCATACACACACACACATATATATCTCCTCCTATGAGGGTAGAAGTAGGGTAGGAGAGAAAAACTGTGAGCCAGGTACTGAACTCAATGAGGAAAAAAGGAGAGTGTCCCTAGAAGTCTGTAGACAGCAGGTACCAGGATTTTAATTGGGTGGTATACATAGATTGAGTAAACCTCAAAGAAGGAGAGGTTTCAGAGTTGGCAGTACAGTGAGAGCTTGGAAACTGCAAAGAGAAACTAGAAGTAATCTAACTCCCCTACCCTAACTCACAGCCAGTGAGTATGGGTGAATGAATTAAAATTTAACCAGTGCTAGAAAGAACAGCCAGGAAAATAGCATCATGAGAGGAGAGCCAAGTATCAATCAGTACAAGAAGATGGAGAAAGCTAGAAAAGACAAGGTTTAAGATGAAATCTAGTTACTTATGAGAAATGTTAAAAACTTGGCAGTACCTAGCAAAATAATCTCATACATCAAAGGTGTGTATGTTCGTTGAATAAATGAATAGATCACTAATAATTATGGAATAGTAAAATATTATTTTCAATAATACTACTATTATTTCTAGAACTATTTTAAAGATATTTCTAAATATATATCATGATATAGGATCTGAAACTCAAATATGTATAGGACATAGAAAAGTACTTTTGCAGATGAAATCTACAGAAGACTTTATTTTGTGTCCTATCCTCCTTCCAAGACTTAGCCATTAATCTTTGGTATAGAACAATGTCAAATGCTTTCTAAAAAATCAAAGTACACTATGTTCCCTTATCTATCATGACAGTATAACTTCAAAGAACTCTAGTAGATTAGTTAAGCATGACGTCCCCTGCCTGACTCCATTCTGGATATCCTTATTCAAATCATGGGTTTCCAGGTGTTCTCTCAATATAACCCATACTACAGTCTCCCAAGGTCTGCCAAGATTCCATGTAAAAGTTATTGTACTTCAATTTTCTACTCAGCCTTAATCAGTTTTTAAGAAACTGACATGATTTATTTTAATTTCAAATCAAAGAAATTTTTCTTCAATGTAATTGTTAAAAGTTTAACAAATTTTTAACCCAAATCGACTATCTACTTTAAGTACAAGTGATAAATATTTTATTGTAAATTCTATCACAATATGGTATGATAAAGTGCTACATTTTTGTTCATGTTTCTCTATTAACTTTACAATGCCTGGGTCATTTGTGAAAAAATCGATTTTAATAAAAATACATCTATGTCTTTTACATTTATAAGTTAAACACGTTAAAGGATCATATAATTTAAAGCTGGAGAGATTAAGGAACTAGCTAAAGGTCTCATAGATAATAAGGATTTGGATAGAATTAAAATCCATGTCTCTTACCCCAAATTCTTTACATTCTGACAACATTAAGTGTCCCCATCATCAATTCTCATTTATGACAGCTAATATTGCAGTCTTTGAGCACTTCAGGATATAAATTCACAAACATTAAAATCAATATTAGCAAATATGTTACTTAGTAAATCCATTAACACATAAACTCCTCAGTCTCTGAAATAGTACAGAGTAAAATTTCACATGATGACCTCTACCATTCCAAAGGTTTCTAGCACAAAACTGGAGATGTTACTATGAAAATCTGTCATTTGTCATGTAGTAGCATATGAAACAAAACAACAAAAAAATTTAGTTAGTCAATTGGTGGCTCTTCCTCCAGAATCTGTGCTAGGTAAAGTTCAATGCCTTATTACAACAATTTTAAGCCTGAAGGGCAATATAAAAGCCTCTAAAGTCCACATAGTTCCCTCCTCTCCAGCTTCAAGGAGTTTATTTTAGATGGAATGACCTAAATTCAATCACAATCATTCCAAGTCTCCAGTTAGGAAAACTGAAAACATTTAGGCAGTGACTTAGTCCACTTAACTTTCAATTTCTATCTCTAGTTAGCCTTGGACTCTGTGATTGAGGAAAACTTCAGTTTATTGGAAATATTATATAAAGAAAAAGCAGATTATATTATAGTATCTATGGATAAACTGGGCATCAGGAGAGTAATATGGCTAAAGAGCTAATCTGTTCTTTGGACTACCCTCAGCATCAGTGTCATAACAGTATAGTCAATGCCTCTTCTTAATGACTTCTTTTCTAAGAAGTCACAGCTTAGTTCTCCCTTAGCTTTTCAAAGGTGTGCTGGAATTCCATGCTTGCTCCAGGCTCTCAAATTCAAGCCCTCAAAATCTCTCCCTCAAATCTTGAGATGACTTCTTCCTTTTGTGCAAAAAAAATCCTTAGGGTAAGACCTAGTCTCTCACACAATGCCTTTCATTGATTCAAGGAGGTTCTGATGGTCTAATTCAACCAGAAAGTAGTCCTACATAACAAGGATAATTACTTTTAAGTGTGTAGGATAATCAAGGAGTTCCCTTACACAAACAGTACCATAACTGATGGCAGCAATGAGGCAAAGAATAATGGGGGGGGGAGAAAAGAGGAAAATTCAGCACACTGTTGATGCTGTTAGCACTGGCACTCATAATCACAGAATTAAAGAATTAAAAGGAACCAGAGAGATCATCAAACAAAGCTCATTTTAAAGATGAAGAAACAGTTTAAGGTCACTTCCTAAAGCCACATAAGTTATTTATTAGTAAGATTAGGTCTCAACTCTTAGTTCCATGTTCTTTCAACTATACTACAATATTTTCTTCTCCCCATCTCATTTACCACATCCAGGAACACAAATACATTTCTCTGGCTAGCATTATCACTTCCAAAGAAAGTTTCACCCTAAATACATAACCAAGCCCTTGAATGTTATGCACATTCTGAATTAGGATTTTTTTTTTGGGGGGGGGCGTTAGTTATTCCTCTTTTAGACGGCACTTTGCTTCCAGAATTATTTCTACTTAATCTAACTGTAAGTTCTCTATTCTCAAATCTCTCCTCCTCTTACAATCAAAAGCTCCCTTTTCCATTTTTTTACATCTTCTCCTTCCTGAATTTTGGAAGCTTACTGATTCTATTTTCTTTCTTACTTTTATTTAGTTGTCTTATTCTCACTCTCTTTTCTCGCTTTCAATTAACTTATTACAAATCTTTCCTCTTCTACTTTTTTCCTTTTTTCTAACTTTTTCTAAAAAAAAGTTCACCTTATTCTTTTCACCAATTCCCTTCCCTTTCTGTTTATTCTAAGCTTTCATTTTTTAATTTGTGGATTTTATACTTATTTCTTTAGTGTCTTTGGGTTCTTAGGAAAAATAAACCTTTTAAATGACTAAGTTTGAATTCTACCTTCTTAACAATTTATGTGAAACATTCTAGCTTGCCTTTTCTCTGTGAAATTTCTTCGTAGAACTATCAATTCCTGAGGTACTGCCCTATAGTAGAAACTTTCCTCTCTCAGACTATGAATTCCAATTCTACCTCTGTCCTTGAAATGATAATTTTCTTTCCCATTTGCCATCGAAACTCGTCTCTGAGACCATGCCCCTCCACACTTCTGGATGCCAGTTGCCTTCAAAAGCTCTGATTCCCCTACTCCCAAGGCACATAGAGGCACACTTTCTCAGAGGCAGAAATAGGTGGAAAATGTGACCCTGTTGACCTTATTTCCTCCCCTTATTCCCCATCCGTATGAGGAATATGGCAGAAAAAAATGGAGGCATCCATGGTCAGTACCTCATACCTCCTGGCCTCTATCAATCACCAGACAGGGAACCTGCAGACCCTGTGGCTCTTACAGCAGCAGGGGGACAGGGAGAAAGGCCAGCTTTTGCCCTGCCACATATCTAGAGACTACTGTGTTTTGATCTCAAGTCAGCCAGGTGGAACAGCAGATAGAGCCCTGGACCTGGAATGAAGGATACTTGAGTTTGAATTCTGCCACAGAATAAATGATTATTGTTGTTTTCCTTGTATAGGCATACTATGTACATTTAACATTTTTTGCCTTCTATTTCACTTCCAGAAGGGTTTTTGCCTCTCTTCTTCCACGCTGTCCTTTGGTTCATACCAAAGTATACCTGTATTCAAAATCAGTTGTTCTCTCCTTTTTTTTAACAGAGGCTTGTCACTGTATATGCAAGTTCTTCTATTTTCCTAATTTCTTCTGTTATGCTGGCTATAAACCCTGTCTTTTGTTTTCTCTTCACTTCATTCAGAATTTTGATTTCTCTCTTGAAGCACTCAGGAAAATTCTGCTATAGTTCCTTCAGAAATTGATTTAACTTCTTCTGTCTTGAAATTTTAGATATGTTTGAAGGCATTTAGATGTCATGTTAAACATCTTCTCTTCTTTTAATAGCTCCTGTTGATTTATTTGCTTGCAGTCTAAGTTTTCTTTCTTCTAAGATCTTTGGTAGTCTTAGTCTTCTTAAATTCCTCTTTAGCTTACTTGCTAACTTCTGATTTGATGTCACATTCCCTCAAAGGCTGAGACTACAGAAAGACTGCCAACCTCAGGTGAGGAAACGAGCGAGACCTTCCTCTGACCATGCCCCTTTCATCTCCTCCTTCTCTTCTTCTCTGAGTGAGGGCTGGTAGGGGCCAGCAGCATACTTTCTGTCTCTGCCTAAAGCAACTTCTACTCCCTGCTGCCAGTCTGATCTCTCACCCATGATGTGAAGAACCTACTATGGAAAGAGAAGCAACCTTCTTTTTGACCTCAGGTCTTCTGTTTCCTATTGCACCTGTCCTGTGAGGCAAAAGGAACAGTAAAGTCAGTGGGGAGCAGGATTTCTACCGCCTACTGGGCAAGTTTGACACTGCCTAATTTCTAGCCTTCAGAGGGAAAGGGAGTAGTGAAATAAGACCTCCCATCTGACCATGTGCCTTCCATCTCGTAGTGTACTTGTCTCCTGCTTGATCTCCAGCCTTCTCTAAGAAGAGGAGTGTCATGCTCTACTCAATGATCAACATTCCCACACCCGGTCATACCCTATACATCCCACATTCTGAACCCTTGCAGTTCCATCATCCAAACCCTGTTCCTCGTCCTTAACCAATCAACTCCTTATTCCCATGCTCCTCAACTCTCCCATCTCAAAGTTCTAACCACCCCCAACCCTCCCACTATGCCCTCTGGAATACCCATTTCACAGTCAACAAACTTCCCTTCCTATCCCACTCCTTCTATCTAATAATCACTGAAGCTGGCTCACCCACCTGTGACACAGCAGTCATGGCCACCCTTTCCAATACTAGCTGCACCTTCACTAATTGCTCTCAATTCACTGCTTGAGGCACAAGAATTGTAATGCTCCTTGCTCTCCAATGCTACTTTCAGGTTCTCTCCCTTCCTCCCTTTGTAGCTAAACTTAAAAAGCCCATTTAAAATTGAGACCTCCACTTTCTATCCACTCACTCTCTTCTTAACCCCTCAGCATTCAGATTCTGACCTTATCATTCCACCAAAAACGCTTTCTCCAAAGTTATCAGTGATCTCTGAGCTGCCAAATTAAATGGATTTTTCTAAATCGTCATTCTTCTTGACCTCTCTGTAGACTTTGACACTGGCGATCACCCACCTCCTTGATAATATTTTTTTATTTAGGTTTTTGGGACACCATTCTCTTCTAGTTCTCATCCTACCTATATGACCACTCCCTTTTGGTCTCTTTTGCTGGATCCTCACCTAGATTATACCCTCTAACCATAATGTCTCGCAAGGTTCTTTCCTGGGCCCTCTCTTCTTCTCCCTCTATATGGTTTCACTTAGTGATCTCATCAGTTCTCAAGGATTTAATTACTATCTTCTAAATAGTCAAAGGATATGAACAGGCAGTTTTCAGATTAAGAAACTAAAGCTATCTATAGTTACGTGAAAAAATGCTCTAAATCACTATTGATTAGAGAAATGCAAATTAAAACAACTCTGAGCTACCAGCTCACACCTATCAGACTGGCTAATATGACAGAAAAGGAAAACAAAAAATGTTGGAGGAGATGTAAGAAACTATGACACTAATGCATTGTTGGTGGAGGTATAAAATGATCCAACCATTCTGGAGAATGATTTAGGACTGTGCCCAAAGGTCAAACTGTGAATACCCTTTGATTCATCAATGCCACTACTAGGTATCCCAAAGAGATCATAAAAAAGGGAAAAGGACCTACATGTACAAAAATATTTATAGCAGCTCTTTTTGTGCTGCAAAGAAACAGAAATTGAGGGAATGCTCATTAATTGGGGAATGGCGGAGCAAGTTGTGGTATATGAATATAATGGAATACTATTGTACTACCAGAAATTATGAGCAGGTAGATTTCAGAAAAAACCTGGAAAGACCTACATAAAGTGATGCAAAGTGAAGTGAGCAGAATCAGAAGAACACTGTACACAGTAACAACGGCATTGTGTGATGATCAACTATGATAGACTTAGCTCTTCTCAGCCCCACAATGATCCAAGACAATTCCAAAAGACTCCTGATGGAAAATACTATCTACATCCAAAGAAAGAACTGTGGAGTCTGGATGCAAACAGAAGCATACTATTTTCACTTTTGTTTTTTTTTTCTTCATGGTTTTTCCCTTTTGTTCTGTTTCTTCTTTTACAACATGACTTATGTGGAAATATGTTTGACATGATTGTACATATATAACCTATATCAGATTGCTTGCTGTCTTGGTTGGGGGGGGGGTTGAGAAAAATTCAGAACTCGAATCTTGCAAAAAATGTTGAAAACTATCTTTAAATGTAATTGGAAAAAAATAAAATTCTATTAAAAATGATCATCTTTATTCTGATAAATCTCAAATCAACCTACCCTGCCCCAACCTCTCTGCTGACTTCCAATTTCATTTCTCCAACTGCCTTTCAGGCATCTCAAACTGGATGTCCAGTAGACATCTTAAACTTATCATCTCTAAAACCAAACTCTTTATCTCTCTCCAGGAACCCATACACTCCTGCCCCAACTTCTCAGTCCCTCAGAGTCAAAACCTCAGTGATATCTTCAACTGCACACTTAATAAATGTTTATTGATTGAGTTTATTGATTGATTTGAGTGCCTCAAAATGGTCTCAGGCTTTTCTTCAGTTGGGGGATTTACTTTTGTCCAGATGCAGTCTCTGTCCCAAGTGAATTCTGGGGAGACAGGACTTGTCCCACTACATGCCAGATTCTTTTTCTTTAGGTCTGGTGCAGTGCCATGTGCACACTATCTGAATTCCTTTTTAGGAATTCAGATTTAGTTCTGTGGGTTAGTACCATCTCTCCAGGTAGAGTGTGCTCCCCACCATCTTATACCATAGCCTCCTTTGTAAGTAGGAAGTGGTGTGATCTGCTGCTTTTTGCCACACAATGGCAGGTTGAGGTAAGGGACGGAGTGCTGTCAGAGACTATAGAAACATCATAGAAAACTGATGAATGCATACCACAGTCAGGTTGGAGAGTGATGAGTGAGAGTATAGAGAGTGTTCTTGGCTGATAATGCATAAGGCTGTTAAAAAGTTAGGTTTCTTGGTGTCTTTGACTATGGAGAGATGGAAATTGCTCTACCTCTGGCTCCTAAGTCCAGTTTTAGGTCATTTTCAAGAGTTAGTTAAGATTGGAGAAAATGTCTACACTTCCATCTTGTAGATCACATCACTCCCCAACGATATCTTAATTTTTAAACTAAATGGTCTTTTCACAATTCTGAATCTTCTTGACCTTTCTGTAACCTTTGACACTGTTGACCAACTTCTCTCCTAGATTGACTCTCTTCTCTGGGCCTTTGTGAAGCTGCTTTTGGTGCTCCTTCTACCTGTCTGATAGTTTCTTCTTGGTCTCTTTTAATGGAACTTCATTTATTTCATGTCCACTTATCCTCGGCTCTCATTTTTTCTTCTCTATACCTTTATTGTTTAGGGGTATCATTAACTCTCAAATGTTCAATGATTACCTCTCTTCAGTTAATTTCCAGGTCTATATCCTAGTCTCTCTCCGAAGCTCCAGTACCATCGTTATTAGATATTTTGAACTGCATATGCCATATGCACCTCAAATTCAACATATCCCAAACACAAACTCTTTCTCTGCCTCTCCTTCTTTTGGACTTCACTAATTCTCTTCAGGATGCCACCATCCTCCAAATACAACCTGTGGGTTAAACTCAACTCCTCGCTTTCAGCAACTCTATATATTCAATCAGTTGCCAAATCTTGTTATTACCATTTCCATAATATTTCTTTACATTTCCTACTTTACTCACAAAGCCAGCATCCTACTTCAAAAGCCCTTATCAGATTTTCCCTGGACTGTGGCAAGAGCCTTCTAAATGATCTCCCTGGCTCAATTCTGTCCTTAGTATGATCCATCCTCCGCATAGCTGCCAAAATGATTGTCCTAAAGCATCAGACTGACTATATCATACCCAACCCAAAACGCACACTCAACAAACTTGCTAATCACTTCTTGGAAAAAATATAAAATTCTTATTTGGCCCTGAAAGTTTTTTACAACCTAGCCTCTATCTATCTTTCTAACCTTCTTATGCATTACTCTCTTCCACATTTTGACAGTCCAGCTATACAAGACTAGCTGCCATTACTCAGATGGCTTTAATGCTTTCCCTCTTTACTTGAATCTTTTAGAATTCATGGCTTTCTTCGAGACTCAGTTCAAATGCCACCTTTTAAAGACTATTCCCATACCTACCACCCCTCCCCCAGCAGCTAGTGCCTTCTTCTCTAAGTATCTTGTATCTACTTATGTATCTTCTATATGCCTATTTATATACATGTCCTCCTCATGACAATGTAGATTGCCTGAGGCAGAACTGTTTTCTCTTTTATTCCCATTGTATTCCCCCAAAGTTGGCACAGAGCATGACATGTATTACATGCATATAAAGATTTGTTGATTGACTGACTGGTAGAGAACTTTGTTGGGGCATTTAAAGTTTAAGTGATATATTCAAAGAGATTGTTAAAGAGAAACTCAGGTCCTTGCTACTCCAGAATTGGCTCTCTTATCCATTTTACACCTATGTTACATCTTTTGTTTGGCTATTCTTGTTCAGTCATGCTTGACTCTTCACAAGCCTTTTTAGGGGGTTTTCTTGGGAAAGATATTGGAGTGGTTTGCCATTTGCTGCCCCAGTTCATTCTACAGGGAAGGAAACTGAGGCAAACAGGGTTAAGTGACTTGCCCAGGGTCACACAGCTAGTAGGTGTCCAAGGCCAGATTTGAATTCAGAAAGATGAGTCTTCCTGACTCCAGGTCCAGCATTCTATCCACTGCATCGCCTAGTTGTCCCTTTTCTATTTAGTACTTGAAGGTAAATAGTAAATCCTAAGGATATCTGTTTTTATGTGATTTGTTAAGTCAGTTAGTAAGCATTATTAAGCACTTATTATGTGTTAGGTGGCAAGGAGACAGGCATAACTGAAAAATGACTCACAACAAAAATGTGCCAGGCACTTTGCTAAGCACTGTAATCTAATGAGAAAAGGAACTTAAATGCAACATGGAAATTCTGTACTTTTAAATCACCAAACATACACAGCTATTATTCTTTTGTTATGCTAAGCTAAGAAAATGGACAGCATCTTACAAAATACATCATATCATAGAATTTATGGATCCAAAGAACTATTCTTGGGATTCTATGTAAATTTCTTATTACTATTACAAAAATTACTATTATGAAAATAACCTATCTAAATTAACTACCATCCACCTAAATTGTGCTCATTTTCTAATTTTATTTCTTTGTTGGTTTGTTCAATTAATAATGAATTTACCTTACCCTCATGACATGAAACCCCTTAATGCAGATTTTAATTTTTCAGTAAAAAGTTTCAGTGGTTTTTAAAAGCCAAGGGTTAGTAGTGAGACTTGATTACATCAATGATTTTATTTACAGAATTATAGAAATTTAGAGCTTCCTAGAAAGCATCTGAAGTATCATCTAGGACCTTAACTCTGTTGAGTATGTTCAATTTATCTATTATTTACTTGTTCATCTATTACTTATTTATTGGGGTACAGGGTATTTTCAGAGAAGACTAGTACCTCTGATATGAGGGCTGCCAAGCCCTTTTCAGGACTGCTCTCTTCCTTTGGTGTCTACCTGATCCACTTTCACATGTGGCTCCAAAAAGCTGTAGCATGTGAAGCAGCAACACCCTAGTAAACCATTTTGGCAGAGGAGCTAAAGCAGATTTAGGGTAACTGAGGAGTCTCAAACCCTTTGGTGAGGTAGGGAGGTGTCTACCCCAAGTACTGAAGACTTCCACTGGTAGAATGGGTGGATAGGAACAATTTGTTCCAACAGCCATGAAGGCACCTGAAGCAGGCACTGTGAAGCACTTAGCACTTGGTTAGACATCAAAGACACCAAAGTCATCTACTACATCTTAAGCCATCACCAGTTACCTTGACGTTGTCCTGCCATTGGACTACGGAGGCTCTGGGAGAGTGAGGCTAACCACATGTAACTCTTCCTCACTGAAATCTAATTTATGCTTGAATCAACTGACCTCACGTTTTGCCATGTTCGCCTATCTCAAAGTGCTGTGGCAACAAGCAAGCGATGAAATAGCAGGTTTGGACACACTGGCAGTTGTAGTCAAAACCCTGCACAGAGGTAGCCCCAGGCCATGGGGTCATCTTCTCACTGGAAGCAGCAGTGGGATCTGGCAGCCCCCTGTATATCTGAGCAGCTTTTTAAGGACCCTATTGCTCACCTCCTGGTGTTAGGAAGGGGCTAGAAAAAGTACCCTAAAAATTGTCTGCTTACCCAACCCAGACTTGTTTACCACGGCGGGAAGGGAATCCTACTCTGTGATTGAAACACAAAAAAATGTACACAACTTCTGCAAAGATGATTGCACTCACCATCAGTACATGGAATGTGTGAACATTTATGGACAACACAAAATCCAGTAGATCTGAAAGATGGATAGCTTTTGCTGCAAGAAAATTCAACAGGTATCACATCTACACAGAAAACCTGGGTGAAACAAGGCTGGTAAATGAAGGCCAGCTTACTGAAGTAGGAGCTGGATATATGTTTTTTTTAGAGTGGCCACAGTGAAAGGGAGTGCCACGCAGGTGAAGTAGGTTTTGCAATTGAAACTAATCTAGTCAACAAGTTTGTATGCCTACCAAAAGAAATGAACAACAGTCTCATGAAAATGGGATTACCATTTGAGGAAAGTGGCACATCACTATCATTAGTGCCTATGCTCCTACCATGACAAACCCTGTAGAGGTCAAAGAAAAATTTTATGAATATGTGGACACCTTCATGATCAATATGCCAAAAGGAGTCAAGCTTACAATTCTGGATGATTTTAATGCAAGAATAAGGACACACTACCAAGTATGGCAAGGAGCCCTTGGGAGGAACGGAGCTGGGAACAGCAATGGTCACTTACTACTGAAGTCTTGTGTGTCTCATGACATTCTTATTACCAACACTGTCTTCTGCTTACCTAAACACAACAAAACTTCGTGGATGTACCCTCACAACAAAGACTGGCATTAATATACTATGTTATTTTAAGGAGAAGAGACAGACAGGATGTGAGAGTGACAAAAGGGACGTGTGGCAGAGTGCTGCACTGATGACAGACTTATCCTCTCCAACCTAAATATTCACATTCAACAAAAGCAGCAGCTCAAGGCAAGATGACTAATGGAAGACTTAGAAGATCAGAACACTTCTCTGAGTGGGAACAGTTTGTTGCTAACTTGGAAGAAAAGCAGAGCCAATATACCGGTTACCAACAGTGCAGCAGAAAAGGGGTGAGCAGCTTTTAGAGATATGGTGTACAACAGTGCACTTACTCACCTAGGTCATAACACTCACAAACATCAAGATTGGTTTGCCAAAAATGATGGGAAAATTCAGAAGCTTCTAAATGAAAAATGGGAGCTCCACAGGGTTTACCAATGGGACGGTTCATCTGTCTCAAAGAAGGTAGCATTTAACTCCATCGAAAGTAAAGTACAAGTGAAGCTTAGACAGATGCAGGATTCTAGGTTCAGTAAGAAGGCCGATGAAATTAGTAACAATCCAAAGTGATTTAATCATACCCTGAAGGCTATTTATGGGCCAAAGACATGGTGCACCTCAACTACTCAGTGCCAATGGAGCTAGGTTGATGAGTGCTAAGGACATGATCCTAAAGAGAAAGGCTGAACACTTTCACAGTGCTCTCAACAGATAATCATCAATCGATGTTGAAGCCACTGACTGTTTGCCCCAGGCTGAAGTCAATCCCTCTGTAGCCAAATTTCCAACTGAAGAAAAGATTCTGAATTCCAATAAGTTCCTCTCCTGTGGCAAAGCAGCTGGTGCTAATTCTACTCCAGTTGAGATTTACAAGGTGGAGGGTCATACAAAAACTGACTGAAATTTTCCAGATTATATGGCAGGAGATCATCCCCTAGGAGTTCAAGGATGCCTCCAATGTCCATCTCTATAAAGGTAAAGTAAATAGATTGTCTTGTGACAACCACAAGGTTGAGGCTGGGGTACGGATTTCTCTTCGTCATTACTGGCAAGATGCTTGCCAGGGTGTTGCTTAATAGGCTGTCCTTCACCTGGAAGATGGCCATCAACCTGAAATACAGTGTGGCTTTAGAAAGGGCTGAGGAATGTTCAGTATGGTATTTGTCGCCCAACAACTCCAGGAGAAATGCCAGGAGCAGAACCAAGAGGTATGTACACATTTGTTGAGCTGGACTTTGATAATGTCAGCCATGAGGGCCTATGGAAAATTATGCCAAAATCTGGTTGCCCGGAGAAGTTCATCAATATTGTACATCAATTTCATGCTGGCATGCTTACCTAGGCTCTGGATAATGGATGATGCTCTCGAGCTTTCCCAGTCACCAGTGGAATGAAACAAGGCTGTGCGCTTGCTCCCATGCTTTTTAGCATGCTGTTTTCAGCAAAGCTGTCAGATGCCTTCAATGCGGATGAACACGGCATCAAGGTCAGCTATTGCACTGATGGTAAATTATTTAACTTTAAAAGGCTACAATCCAAGACTAAGGGGGAGGAAAAGTTTGTGCATGATTTTTTGTTGATAGATGATTGCACACTCAATGCGGCCTCTGAAGCAGAAATGCAAGAATGTATGGATCAATTCTCTGCTTCTCGTGCTAATTTTGGCCTAACAATTAACACCAAGAAAACAGAGCTGCTTTACCAGCCAGTGCCACACCATCCATATGTAGAACTATCAGTTATAGCAAATGGATACAGCAGATAAGTTCACTTACCTCAGCAGCATACTTTCCAATAATGTACATATTGATAATGAGGTTGATGTACAATTGCCAGAGTTAGCTCAGTGTTTGGGAGGCTCCGAAGGAAAGTGTGGGAGAAAAGAGGTATTAGACTAAAAAACTGAAGGTCTATAGAGCTTTTGTGCTGACCTTATTGTTGTATGCCAGCGAAACCTGGATAGTATACCAGAGCCATACCAGGAAACTGAATCATTTCCATTTGAATTGGAAAGATTCTGAGGATCACCTGGTTGAACAAAGTACCAGACACTGAGGTCTTTTCTTGAACTAAACTGCCAAGCATTCAAACTCTACTGCAGAGAGGGCAACTCCAATGGGCTAGCCACGCTGTTCAAAAGCCAAACGTACACTTGTCCAAAAGACTATTTTACAGAGAACTCACACATGGTGGTTAGAAGAAGCAACACAAGAACACTCTCAAGGTCTCTCTGAAGAACTTTGGAACTGATTTTGTGGCATGGGAGACACAGGCACCTACCAGCCAACACAGGCACAGGGCCATCCAGCATCTCGTGCCCTCATCAAAGAAGGTGCAGTGCTCTATCAGCAAAAATGGCATTGAAGTAGCTCAAAAGAAATGTGAGATGTGAAATTTTAGAGAATCCACACAGACATGTTCACATGGACTATTTTTGCCTGACCTATGGTATAGCGTTCTAAGCTTGTACTGGTCAGATCAGCCACAGCTGGGCACACTGTAATTTGACTCTAACATAGTGATGTCATTTTGGTCCTCCCTGAGAATGAAGGACAACAACCAACCATATATAGCTTGTTAGCATGTGGTATCCCCCATTTAATTGTGAGCAACTTGAAAGCACTAACTGCATTTTACATTTCTTTGTATCCCCAGGGCTTAGCAAAGTGCCTGACACCGAGCAGGCACTAAATAATTGCTTATTGAGGCAGAGTTCCTCTGCCACACTATCCTGACTCAACATAAGGCTTTTTAAATACACTGAGGTATGTTGCCTTCTGGGGGTAAATATGTTGTCCTTAGCAGATCCCAATAGTTACAAGTTAGTAAACATGAAGTTTTTCATAGCAGTAATTATTGACATATAAAGTTTGCAGAGGGCACTTGGAGAGGGAACATGGGGTAGTATATTGATAGCTGGCTTTTAAAGACCTAGGTAAAAATCTTGAATTAGACTCTGACCTAGGGGAAGTTAATGAACTTCTCAGTGCCCCCAAGTATGACAGCAGAGCAACTGGTGGTGGTGGTGGTGGTGGTGGTGGAGGAGGAGGAGGAGAAGAGTTTGGAGAGTAGAAGGTATATATTTCACAAATGGAGTTTCCTTTTAAGTCTGCACAAAAAAATGGCTAGAGTATTACAAAACTGAGGGGGAGGGGGAACATCTCCTCTGGCAATAAAAGAAACAGGTTACTTATACCTAGAAAAGATACAAGTTTAGCAGGATTTAAACATAGCTCCAAAATAATTAAAAAAAAAGTGTCACAGTGATAACCGTACATCAGAGAAGTGAATTAAAGTTGTCCACACTTACCTGCTTGAAAAGTTGAAGGTTCACTGCGGTTTCCAAAAATTGCTTCATTAAGCTGGAACGATGCTTTACAAAACTATCCTCACAAAAAGTGATGGGCTCTCCCTAAATTTAAACAGAGATTTGTAAAGGCATCATTAAATAATCATGAAGATACCATCTAGTTACGGGGTACTCAGCATATATAAATATCTATATCTATAGTCATACACATAAATACATACATGTATATACATACACATACATACATACACATGTAACATGTATACATACACATGTATGTATGTAACTTGGGCACTTTGGGATATACAGGTCTCCCGTCATGGAGCTTATGGGACAATGAGAGTGGCATGTTGTTCAGATCTTCTAACAGGAAGAATTGTCAGTTAGGAAATACAGTTCTTCCAAAGCTTGTCTCTGCTAAGTACAATATACTTTTAATTAAATATAGACAAGTTAGGATACCTGATAAGTAGATAGTGATGCTTAACTGCTGTTTCCCTCACAACAAATGTGAACCAGACCTAAGTAATGGAAGCACTCAATCCTCAATACTCCCAAAATCACATCTTTAATAATGGCTTAACAGGTCTATTGGTTAGATTTTAAATATACATATTATGCCTAATAGGTATATATGTTTTGCATGATTTTGCAAACAAAATTGCTATCATTTTGCTTGCCTTCTCAGTAGGTAGGGGAGGAGTAGGAGGTAGGGCAGGAATTTGGAATTAACTTTAAAAAGAAAGAATGTTAAAAATAAATAATAAAATATGCAGATTAGCAAATACACAACAAATATAAATATATTTAAATTTTTGCTAACTGTAAAATTCTGATTACTTAGTATTCTGACTAGTGATTTGCATAATGTATTTTTCATAAACTTAATTTGTTAATTTGTTCTTCACTTCAAAGTCTTATCTTTTCTTCATGATTACAAATGAAATTCTAAGCAGATAATATTTGTTTCCTACATCTGCCTTCACATTTTACTCCCTTAGTATACTAATTATTCCATTTTTCCTTTGCATTGCTTTATAATAGAACTAGTTGTCTACCAAATCAGCATCATTTCAGTTGCAAATACAAACTACGTAAATTTTATCTGGGTCTATCATTGCTTACCATTCATGTACTTCAAAACTCATCACATAACTCTGATACTGGTAGATCCCTCACTATCTGTAGACTTCTTCCCTAAGTATGCCCTTGACCATATAACACTTATAAAGAGGAGTGGATTTAAAATAATACCATTGAAAAGCGAAACAATGATTAATGAGTTGTACTGAAAATCCACATTTCAATGTAAATAGAAAAAAGTAAATCTGTTAAATCAGAGTAAAGTTCAGAAAAATTTTAAATGTACTATTTAAGGAGCCATGGAATATACAAAGACTAAATTCAAACTCTTTACGTCAGGAGGTTATTTGAAAGGAGAATAAGTTTGATACAAAGTAATACGGGTATAAGGAAATAGTGGAAAATCAGGCTGATCGGTGCCAGGACATGGTGGCCTTGATTATTATTTGGTGCTTGCAAAAATACTATCGAGTAATATTTGCCTCTTATTCTTGCTAGGCTATCCTTCTATACCTGCCTTGTCAACTCACTATCCTACTCTCTACATCAGCTCCTCTAAACCTTTTCTTCCTTTCTCAATCCTCTCCATTTCCCTTACCCTCTTAGCTGAGAATCTTTCCTCTTATTTTACAGAAAAAATTTGAGACCACTGTCAGTGAGTTTCCTCTTCTCCCCTTTTCTTCATCTCTTATTGTTCAGATGCCTTCTGCCACTATCTCCTCCTTCATTCCGGTCTCATGATAATTGTAAGGTACTCTTTCCCAAGACTAATCCCTCTACCTGCTTAAGCAATCTCATTCCATCCCTGTCTCCTCTAAAGGACTGCCCCTTCTGTAATCCTTACTCTATCACTTATTTGCAGTCTCCCCTTATCTACTGGCTCAGTCCTCACTGCCTACAAACATGACCATGTGTTCCCCATCCTCAAAAAACCCTCACTTGATTATTCCATCCCCACTATTGTCTAATATGTCTTCTACCCTCTGAAGCTAAACTCCTTGCAAAGGCCATCTACAATAAGCGATGACATTACTTTCTTTCCTCACACTCCCCTCATTCTCTCCTGGCCACTATTTCACTTGGTGATCTCATTGACTCCCATGGATTTAATTTCCATCTCTATGCTGATGATTCTCAAATCTGCCTATCCTGCCCCAACCTCTCTGTTGACCTATAATCTTACATCTCCCAACTAACTTTCAGATATCTAAAAATGGATATACAATAGATAAATTAAACATGCCCCAAACCAAACTCATTATCATTTTCCCCAAAGTACCACCCCTTCCTACTTTTCCTATTACTATAGAGGGAAACACCATCCTCCCAGTCCCTCAGGCTCACAACCTGGGAGTCATCCTCTGCTCCTCTCTCTCAACCCAATTCATTATTAAGATTTGTCAGTTTCACCTTTGAAACATTTCTCATATACATCCCCTTCTCTCCTATGACACTGATATCACTTTGGTGCAGGCCCTCATTACCTCATGCCTGGGTTACTGAAATAGCCTGCCGGGTCAGTCTTCCTGCCTCAAGTTTCTCCCCATCTTCCATCTAGCCACTAAACTGATTTTCCTAAAGAGCGGGTCCAATCATGTCACTCCTCACCCCCACCCTGATTCAATAAACTCCAGTGGCTCCCAATCCCTTCCAAGATCACATCCAAAATCCTCTATTTAGACTTTAAAGCTCAACTTAACCTAGATCCCATCCCACTTTTCCAGTCTTATCACACTTGACTCTTTGCCACATACTCTTCAATCTAGTGACACTGGCTTTTTGGATCTTCCGAAGTAGATACACGCCATCTCTTGGCTCCAGACACTTTCTCTGGCTGTCCCCAATGCCTGAACTGTTCTCCTATTTCATCTCCAGTTACTAGTTTCCCTGGTTTCCTTCAAGTTCCAACTAAAATCCCATTTTCTATAGGAAGCCTTTACCAATTCCTCTTAATTCTAGTGCCTTCCCTCTTTTAATTATTTCCTATCTACCATGTATGTAATTTATAGACATTTATTTGCTTGTGAGCTCCTTGAAGGCTGGAAGTGTCTTTTGCCTCTTTCTGTACCCCAGCATTTAACCTAGTGCTTGGCACATAATAGGCACTTAATAAGTGTTTACTGATTTACCCCTTAGGAGTGTTCTGCAATGATTTGCTGATATAATTCTCATTAGGTTGTACTCCATATTTCTCTACCATGTCCCAGAAAACTTCATCCTGGAAGATTACCTCAGCATAGGAATTCACACTTCCCAAGTATCCTCAACCCCTTTGGCCCCTCCTTCTGATTGGATGGCTACTCTTAGGATCTCTTTGTAAAGAGGGTGCCCAGGTCAGCTATTTCTTCATTTCTCACCAGGCTGCAATCTCTATGCTTCTTGTTTCCTGTACTGGGCACCTTCTACCACCACCCACAAACCCACTTTTCAGTTTCCTTTTGTGTGTTGTCTTTCCCCATTAAAACCCATGTTACTTGCAGGCAAGTACTATTGCTTTTTTTGTTCATATTTATGTTCCCAGCTCTTAGTACAGTACATGGCACACAGTAAGTTGTTAATAGATGATTGTGGACAGAAGAATTTAATAAGGGCCTGAACACAATGAAAGGATTTATATAAGATAGTCTGGAGGTAACCATGACCAGATGGGACTGTTTGGGACAATAAGAGTTAAAGAGAATTCAAAAGGTTTCTGGCATGGCTGATAAGAAGAATGGCTGCAGAAAAGGGTAATTAAGAAATTAGTTTGGATGCAATGATGATGACCTTATTTTGGTCTGTTGAATTGGTGATGATGTTGGGATAGCTGGGTAGACATGTCTGCCATTCTGGTAGAAAATGTGGAAGTGGAGGTTGGGATAAAAGTCAGCACTAGAGAAAATTGGAGTCAACAAGACCTGAGTTCAAATCTAGCCTCAGCCCTGTTAGTTATGAGACCTAGGGGAAGTCTCCTGCCCTCCCCTCACCAAAAAAAAAAAAGAAAAAACTACAAGTGAAGTTAGCAAAGGAGGCAAAGAAGAAACATAGAGGTAAGAGAATCAGGACAATGCAATGCCATGGAACTGAAGGGATGAGCATTTTAAGACTAGGGTGTTCAGCATCTAATCCCAATGGAGGCTAAGAACTGCATAAATGCTACTGGCAAATCAGTAGGTCACCCACGACATGTCCACTGGTACACCCTAAACAACTCCCAGAGGAGGCCTTATGCCTAAGGCCAGATTTGAATTCAGGAAAAAGAGTCCTTCCGACTCTAGGCTTGGCACTCTATTCACTGTGCACTTAGGCCTATGTATTTGTATTTATTCTCCTAAAATTTATTCTGTATATATGTACTTGCTTTATATATCTATATCTATATATATATACACACACACATATATACACACATGTATGTATATATATTATATATATATAATTATATATGAACTTATTGTTTCTCCATTAGAAAATAGCTCCTTAAGAAAAATCATTGTTTTATTATTTATATATATATGGCAAGTATAATAATGGTTGACAAAATAAATACTTATTGATTAATTTATTCCTCAAACCTCGGAGAACAATCCTTCCATACATCCTTGTAGCTAAGGACCTCATTTCATACTTTTTTGAATAAAGTAATTTGCTGAGAGTTATCACCCAGTTCATATCTAGTGATGTTTTTACTGGATAGTATTCTGCCATCTGAGCGTTCTTTTGGTCTCCGTGCAGTCTGTTTTTATAGCACTTTGAAGAACTATTATAGAGACAGAGAAAACTTATTATTTAAAAAATTATATTTACCCTACCACAGATATATTTCTCAGATATCAGTTTATTAAGTTAGAATAAGTCAAAAGACAAAGCCTGGAAGAAATTAGATTTAACAGAAAAGAAATTAGACTAGCAATAATAATTACATTAAAAATAATACTAGTTTATTTTTATGGTCTTTCTAAGTACGTTATTAAAATGTAAGTGTAGCAGAAGCTGTTCAAAATCTGACAGACTGTCTAAAAAGCTTCTGAAACTGACAGATATTTTTAAAAACATAACTGTCTGATTTCCACATGGGGTGGCAGGGGCAGGGAAGGAAAGGATGGTATTTAGGGGCCTTGAGGCTGCAGGTTCCCCATCCCTGGGATAATCTCTAATGCCCCCTCTAACTCTAAAATTTCTGATCCTATGATCCAATCAACAGAACTAAAAGATTATTATTATATGCATTATATGCTATGAGTATATACATATACAAAATTTCTCACAACCACTGTTCTACAATCTGTAACTATTAAACTCCATTTTCTTTCTAAACACCTATCCCTGATTATTATACAAGTAAATAAAATTTCTGTTGGTTAAGTCACTAAGAAAAAATATGTGAAGATACTAATATTTTAAGGAAAGACAAGGAAGTCCTGGTACAATTATTCTACTTATTACTTGATATGCTCTATGTTTTTATAATATGGTAACCTTTTCTTCTATGGACAATTTTATTAATGAAGGGGGCAGAAAAAAAGTCAGCTGTGAGAAAGACACTGAGAAAGGAACCCAGCGAGAAAAGACAGAGTAAAAAATTACTGAGTAAAAATGATGGCTTCTAATTTGCCTATGACTGATAGGAAGGCTTAATACCCAGAATGAATGATTATGGGACAAATGGTTGTGGTCCAGCTGTGATCTGGCTGGTAGAAATGTGACTTCTGTTTTCTCATGAGATAGAGACGAATACTTCACAAAATAGATTGTACTCTTTATAAACAGAATTGGTTACAATCATATCTTCAAATGGGTCAGAAGAGACCTCAGAGCTGGATTTGAAAAGAATTCTCAGAAGTGGAACAGCCAGAGATCTTTGTTCAAATCTGAGAACAGAGCTCAAAAGTAAGGTGAAAGAGCTGGTGTCCCTTCCAAAATGGTGGTCATAGAGAGGTAATCAGAAATCAGAAAAGGAGGACTCAAGGGCAGAGGTTTCCTGAAAGGGCACTGCAGCAAAGGAGGAGAAGGTGAAGTCTGGAGAGAGTAAGAGTAAGGTATTTAAAAACTGATAGGTATTCTTTCTATTGAATGCCTTTGGTAAGTCTTTTAGTAGGATTTTGAAATGATTTTTCAAACACCATCATGACATAGTAGAGAGGAAAGAGTTATAGAATAGAAACTGTCAGAGTTATTATGAGACCCTAATTCTTTTACTCTCACATTTACTTCTAATGATCTGTGTGACCCAGGTCAAGTTTTTGGAACTCTTTGGTTCTGTTCTATGTGCCTGAAATAAATGGGGTTGGTTAAATTCTTTCTCAGGCTAAAATAAAAGTACAGTTACATAGTGGCATGTATGTGGTTTGTTTATTTAGAGGCTGGCCTATTCAAAATAAAGATACTCCAAAATCACTTAAATCATGCTATAACCTTGGGTAAATCATTTTATCTCTTGGGGATCTATTTCATTAATCTATAAAATAAAGGAGTTGAACTATACGATATCTAAGTTCTCTTCAGGATCTAAAGTTCTATAATTGAATAATTTTAACTTCACCTGTGAATCTCAATTAAAATGAATAAAAGGTAGAGTTGGAATAATTTAAAGGAAATCTGTATGAACATTTTCTTTATTTAAAAAATAGGGAGGAGAATAGGGAGAAATAGGTACTATTCCATAGAACAAATCAGAACTATGTCAAAACGGCTATAATACTGTGCATACCCTATGACCCAGCAATAGGTCTGTATTCCAGAGATCAAAGAAAAGGGGAAAGGATCTATATGTACAAAAATATTTATGCTAGTTCTTTTTTTTTCCAGTAGCAAAGAATTGGACATCAAGGAGATGATCATTAATAGGGGAATGGCTAAACAAGTTGTAGCATATGATTGTGGTTGAGTATTACTGTGCTATAAGAAATGACAAGTGGGCACTCCCTCAGGTCCGGGTCGGCAGCCCCGGTTCCATCAGGACACTGCCCTCCTGTCGGCCCATGCGTCAGGGGGCGGGGACACTACCACTGCCACGTCCGGGCCGACACTGCGCCGCCCGGGCGCAGGAGAAGCGTGGGGAGGGGAAGCCGGAGCTGAAGCGGAAGCCGGATGCGGATTTGTCGCCTCGCAAGCGGTCCTCACTGCAGTCATGAAACCTGATGAAACACCTATGTTTGACCCAAGTCTACTGAAAGAAGTTGACTGGAGCCAGAATGCTGCAACATTTTCTCCAGCCATTTCCCCAACATACCCAGGAGATGGCTTGGTTTTGAGGCCTCTTTGTACTGCAGATCTAAATACAGGATTTTTTAAGGTACTTGGTCAGCTGACAGAAACAGGAATGGTCAGCCCTGAGCAATTCATGAGATCATTTGAGGACATGAGGAAATTAGGGGATTATTATGTTACAGTTGTAGAAGATGTCACTATAGGGCAGACTGTTGCTACAGCTACTCTGATAATAGAACATAAATTCACCCATTCAGGTGCAAAGAAAGGAAGAGTAGAAGATGTTGTTGTAAGTGATGAATGCAGAGGAAAACAACTGGGAAAACTGTTATCCTCAACTCTTACTCTGCTGAGTAAAAAACTGAACTGTTACAAAATCACCCTTGAATGTCTTCCACAAAATGTTGGCTTCTATAAAAAGTTTGGATATACCATATCTGAAGAAAACTACATGTATCACAGGTTTCTAAAGTAATGATAACAAGAATCATTTTTAGAATGAAAGCAAAGAAATTTATTGCAACTAGGCTATTCTTTTAGAAAATCAAAAGTATTTTATTGCTACAAAACCAGTGACATCTCCCTTTCCCCCATAAAATATTGGACAAAAATTTTTAGTCTACAAGTTTGGCATATTAGAAGATTAAATTGGATTGATGGAGCATGCTGTGATAATAAACTACAAATGAATGTTATGAAGGAGAATACTTTTAACCAAAGGAATATATTTTTAACTTGAAATTTTTCCTGTATTTTTCTAAAGTTGGGTTTTATTCTTTGTAGTCAAAGTATAGAGTATCTGTTTACTATCTTCTTATTAAAAGAAAGATTGTGAAAGAGAATTTACTGTAGTGTACAAAAATTGTTAGATCACTAGTTTCTTTAATTATAATAAAAAAACTGACATGGGTTTAATTGCAAGCTGACTTCTTAATAAACTAGCCATGGTAACTCATTGAACACATATACTTATTAATAATGTTGGCAAATATCAGATGATCGCTTTATAAAAAAAATTAGAAACCTTCCATTTGAAATACTGCAATTTGATAAAAACCTATTGAATATACTGAGGAGAATGATGAAATTCAAAGTAAGAAGTAGCTGTTTTATCTGTGAAATTTCATGTAGCTCATTTTATCTCCAACCATATCAGTATAATTTGATTAACACTGAATCTAGGCATCTGTGTTTGATAGAGGTACTACACATCGTCACAATCTGTTTCCCTCAATTCTGAAAAACAGATTTATCTCATAGCTTTTCACTGATGCATACAACACCAAGTCTCAACTACCCTTTTGACGAACATTTTATGGAAAAATCACATTGCTTTTGTTGCACTCATAAAATTTGATGGGGATTTTCTCAGTGATAACATGCACTTCTTAGTATTTGCTTTTTTAAAATTTTTAGTATCAAATAAAAACGTACAATTACTATTCATGTGAATAGTACTCTATTGATAGAATTGTAAAATTTTTCATGTTCCCTTCTAATAATTCTTGAACTTCTAGGTCTTCAGGTAATGGTCAGTGTTATTTATTAGCTGTTTGCAAAGTAATTAAAGATCATCTGTTTTCATCAAAAAACAAAACAAAAAAAAGAAATGACAAGGGGGGGTGGTTTCAGAAAAACATGACAACAACTATATGAAATTGATGCAAAGTAAGAACTGGGGATCATTATGCACAGTAAGAGGAAGACTGTAGTGATAATCATCTGTGAAAGACTTGGCTACAATGATCCAAGACAATTCCAAAGGACATATTAAAAAATGCTATCCACCTCCATAGAGAGAACTGATGAACTCTGCAGAATGAAATATAATTTTCTCACTTTCTTTAGTTCTGTTGCCTTTTTTGGAAATATGGCTAATATGGAAGTATGTATTGTAGGATTTCACATGTATAACAGACAACATATTGCTTGCCTTCTCAGTGGATGTGGGATGGGGTGGAAAAGAGAGAATCTAAAACTAAAAATTTAAAAAGAAAAAAGTAAACAATAAATAATAAAATGTTTTAAAAAGGCAAATAGAACACATCAATACAACAATTCCTTTAATATTGATCTACAAAATATTTTTCAAAAACCTACTTTCAAAGCCTATTTAATCAAAATTCAGTAGGGGTTTTGTGCTGAAGGGCAGAAACTTAATAGTTGGGAAAAACAAATAATACCTTAACAAGATAATAATTGCTTTTATAGCTGCATTAGAATTTTCTCCCTTTTAATGGGTTAGTGCACTCTGTAGGAAATTACATGTACTTTTTAATTAATTTATTGATATGAATTCATCTTGCCATAAAATAATAAAAACTAACTGTTAAGCAAAATGTATTAAAAATTCAGATGAAACTGAATTTAGGGAAAAAAGGGAAGATTATTACTTAAAATTTAGTTACAATGAATTCCTATCTGTTACTAAGATCCTCTTATGGGTCATCCAGATTACACTAAGTACTTCTGCTGTTCTTATAACCCCCAGGATATCTTTTCCAATCCAATACCATCCAATCAACATTTATTAAATGTCTACTGAGTGCAAGGCTCTGTGCTAAACACTGGAAATGCAAAGACAAAAGCAAAACAGTTCCTGACTTCAAGCAGAGATTATTAAACTGAGTGGAAAGAATATGTCAATGCCTAAGTATATACTAAATTATCTGAGTAGGGAGAGATCATTAGCAATTGGGAGATCAGACAAAGTCTCACATAGGATATTTCCCATGAGTTTAGCTTTGGATGATGCTAGAGATTTCGAGAGACAGAAATGGAGGAATGTATTACAAGTATGAAGTCAAGAGATAGGATGCCAAGTTTATGAAATAAGCCTGGAAAGGAAGGCTGAAATCAAATTGTTAAGGGATACGGGACACCAAACTGCTAGAATTGTCTTCCTAAAGTAAAGTTCTGATAAGATACCATACCCAAGTTAAATCGAAAACCTTCAAAAGCTCTCCAATGCCTACCAAATTGAATTTGGCATTTAAGAACTGCCATAATGTATTTATGCCTTTCTTCCCAAGCTTACTTTACACTACATCTCTTCTTGACTACACACTGTACCCAAACTCTACTACTCACTCTTCCCAATCTCTATGCCGTTCCTCCTGCTGTTTCCTATGCCAAGAATGAATTCTTCCCATATCTTTGCCAAGTGAAATCCTACCAGTCAAGGCTTAACTTAAAATGGCATCTCTTCCATAATAAACCTTCCCCAGTCACTTCTTACCAAAAGTGATTTTATTCTCATTGAGTACTATTGCACTTTATCCATACTTCTCATGTTGTACTTTATGCATGTTGTCATACGGTAGTTATGAACATTACATTTCCCATGCCAAATTTTAAGATCCTACAGGACAGGAACTATGCCTTTTTCATTGTTACATCCTTCATTCACACAGAAAAGGCTATACAAGCAAACCATAAGCTCTGGCATGTTCTACTATACTGAAAGGGCTTCAACCACAATTGCAAGGACAGATTACATATGTATTCCAAGGATCAAAACAGTTAAGCAGGGAGATGCTAGTCACTAACTAGGCTGGTCATTTGGTAATAAATTGTTTGCCTATGTCAAATCTCTTGAAACAAAAATACAAATTGGCACTCAGTCTTCTGAGGCCTTCTTCTACTTAAGTAGTGATACTGGCAGAGCCGCAAAAAAAAGGTGGCAAAGGGGGCAGACAATCATATAATTTTTAAGACCATCTATATACACTGTTTGTAATACAAACATGAGCTTACTGGCCAGTGACCAAATAGATGTTATATTAGAGGAACTGAATAATATGAAACTAAACCTTCTCTTTATAAATTAAATCAAAAGACCAAACTTGCAACTAAATAGAGGAGTGGCTCATTGGTTCTCCTTTGGAGAGGCAATAAAGGAGTTGGAAGAGTGGCTTTTGTTTTGTCTTCAAAGGTAACAAGAATCATCATTTTTTGCACTGTAGTACTCATTGCACTTAACTGCAAAAAGACCACTGCGAAGACGACTTCAGTCTAAAACATAGAGAGGATTAAGAAGTACAGAAATTTTATGAAGAATATGGCCCTTCAAATTCAATCAAGATATACTTTTTAATACTTGATGCTTTCAGTGAAAAGTTGAACATAGGAAAGCAGCAAAGAAAAGTATGTTTGAAAACACAGCTGAGAAGCAAGAAATGAAAGCAGCCAAAGGCTTAGAGACAGAAGTTTCATGCCAATATATCACCTATAGGCTTCATGCTTATACATACCCTTTTCTTCAAGAAAGAGAAGGAAGGGGAGGTGCTGGACAGTGAATAGTGACTCACAATACATCATAAAAATGAAATACATTCAAACAGACATGAAAAACTTGTTAGAGCAATAATAAACACCTATGCCAAGCATTTATAGCTTTTACTATGGCACTGTGCTAAGTATTGGGGATACAAAGAAAAAGCAGTAACAGTCCTGACCTTCAAGGAACTTTATATAAAAACACATATACACAACACATACAAAGTAGATGGGATGGAATGTAGTCCTTAGAGGAGAAGGCACTAGCACTTGTAGGGAACAGAAAAGGCCTCCTGGAAGGAGTAGTGATTGAGCTGAATAAAAGTAATAATTGAGATAAGTCCAATCTGACTTATTTAAACAGACACTACTGACGCCAAAAAATAGACAGTTCATAAAAAAAGAGATGACAACATAGGCTATTACCATTATCTGTAAGGAAGTTTAACCAATGTAAATCAATCACCACAATGAAGAGAACAAAAGAACAACTTTGTACTTCTCTAAAAGCATAAATACAACTTTTCAACTTGACTAAACTAAAAGTAGTTTGTGTTTGACCACTTACTCTCCTCTGCACATGCTAAGTACTGTTTTAATTAATGCAAACTAAACCCAATTCCACAAATACTTACTAAAATGTTTTACTAAGGTATATGCATGTTCTGTTGTAAAATATATAACACAAGAAATAATGCTAACTTGTTACCTTAATCACAGAATATTATTAGATTACAGTAACTTGATACTCTCTATTCAGGTGACAGAACTAAGATGCAATATATTTCATTCTCTATCCATTTAAAAAAAGGACAAAATGTTAAGGTTATTTGTAATGTATAATTTTTAAAAAGATACAAATTAGACATGTAAAACAAACTAAGAATAATACATTTTTGAATATTATAATGTATCAGGGAGGAAAGAAGATCATTAACATTAAAGATTTCACAGAAATTTTTTTATTATTTTCACCTATTATACTTTTGAAACTAAATAATCTTTTAAGTCCAATAGTCATTTATTTTCATTTTTTATTTTAATGAGAATTGGTAAATGTTTTAAAATAACACAACTCATGAATCAGTTCTGTCGCATTTGTAGGAATAATGAAAGCTACAGAAATGGAAATGAAGAGAAATGCTAATTTAAGATAAATGATGAAGTACTGAGAAAGTGTTTAACATCCATAAAAATGAATTAATTTTAGGACCCAAAATAAATAGTGGAAAGGGAGCTAAAATGATCTTTCTTTAAAAAAATACATTAAAGACACCCCCACCCCCAAATCTATTTCAGGTGTGAATGAGGTTCATACTTTTCCCTATTTCCAACACATTGAAATAATGGAGAAATGCTTACAGGTTTGTATCTCAATGCATCTCTGTAGGATCCAAACAAAGCAGCCTGAGCCCTAAGAAAGGCCCTAGCTACTCCATCACCCGTAGCTGTAGACTGCTTCTTCAGTTTATTTTTCAAGGCCGAGACCTGTGTGACAGAGAGGTACAGTTAAATTAACACCTCAGAAATTGGTACAGCAAGGTATGAACCCAATCAGCAGGCAAACCACAGTGTCTGCAGGTCAGCCAAAAAATCATCCTCCTCTTTGATAGCTTATCGTTTTAACTGTAGAGAGCACCTGCTGGTTCGTTAATTGAAAGGAAAGCAGGAGATAATGGTAAAGTGCTAATGTAAATTGGTTTATGCTCTCTTTTTTTCCCCAAGGCCTCTTGACATAAATAATCTTTAATTATTTTATAGTAAACTGCTTGTGAGCCACTTTTCAGAAAGATTTTAGCAATCATAACATGTGTCTACTTGTTTGAGATGAAGCCAGTTGGGTATCTTTCATTTATGTATGTAAGGTTATTTGTTAAGGGCTGCCAAGGTTTACTTACCATTTACTTGATTTAAAGTTGTGTTTTTTTAAATACCTTATTAGCATGTATAATTTCTAACCATGCATTTGGTCAACCATTACTTGTTACTTACAAAGGATGGGGGCTTTTCAATATAATTGTCTTTATGGCATTTCTCAATACTAGAATGGTTAAAATAAGCAAAAATGCTTTTATTTTCAAAGCACCCCTTCTAAGAAAAAATAACACCTAATTTTTTTGCCTGGTTTTTGAGGTTTACCAATCTTATTTGGCTTGATGACTCAAAGTTCAAATTTTACATATTTTAGAAGATATTTATGATATTTATACTAATATAATAGCCTTCATTTGCTATGACACTTTAAATTAAGTAAAATTCCTGACCTAAACATAATAAAAAATGAAGTATGAGAGAAGATAGGTTTGTTCAGCCTCCAACTCATTCCATCCTCTCTTTTCAAATTGTGCAATATTAAAATGCTTAGAAAGCATGGAAATTTAGGCTTGTTCACTTGGAAAATATGTTCATTCATATGCAATTACTCATCATTACCTATCACAGAAATAATTAAGATGGTTCAAAATATTTTTAAATTGATAGGAAAAATGCACAAAATCAAATGTTTTTCTTTAAAAAAAAATAGGATGTATTGTTGCTCTCATGAGCCAATCCTGCAGCCAAAATAGTTTCATTCCTTCCCTTTGAATGTATATAGGAAAAATATTTTTTGGTTTTTTATGCAAGTCATGACTGCTCTTGTAGATGATGATTGTAATTGAAGTGTCAACCTAATTAACAACTAAACTTTGAATAATGCTAATGAGAAAGGAACACAGCATCAGAGAAAAGACTGGCTCTACAGGTGATAAACCTTCACAGTAGTGACATTTTCCAGTGTAAAGTCACAGTTACTGTGATCTGATCAAAGAGAGAGACCCCCATTGGGTCCAATTATAACCACAGCTTTGAAAAAAATTATTGAGTTATGATGTTCATAATCTATGCAGAAGGGCCTTTACAGTATAGGTCTTCTCCCCATAGCTGTGGTCTTTTCAATTTATACCCAAGCTCCATAGATTCAGATAAAAGTTTAGAGTTTGATTTGTTTAGCCCATAGAATTGTATACACTAGTGCTCATTTAAGACCTTTTTAAAATGTATTAAAATATATCTCAAAAGACACAAAATGTTTTTAAAAGCTTTTATTAGTGTAAGAGTGGATATATTGTATATTTAAAATAATAAATGCTTGTCATAATAGTTTTGTCCTGTATTTTATTTAAATCTGAAAATATATTTTCATTTGAAGACTGAGTATCAAGTAACAATGATTTTATTTTCAATAAGTTAATAAAGAGAACAGGTGACTGTTAAAAATTTCCTTCTATATACTCATATTGTGGCCATACTTTGAATTTGAAGAAAAATTACAAATAGTAAACAAAGGAGAGGGAGAGGGTATTTTTCTAATGAAAAAAAATAAGTGAACGAAGGCCCTCATTATCTGACCATAAATGTATTTTACTCTACTTCCAAATTAGACCTGGAAAAGTTATTGACTTACACCTATGAGAATGGAGAGACACAAAAAAGACAAAAAGATTAGTATTTAACCTAAAGAAACTATCTAAATTCACACGAAAACTATGAAATAATCACAAGAAAGCTTAACAAGAATGATGCCTTGTATTTTCTTATATATTTTTCTAATAAATATTTTCCACCCCACTCCAATGTTAAGCACAGATAGAGCCAAAAATATTCTTCTCTCCATATAATTTTTCATGCTGAATGGGCTCCCATCAGCAGCACATAAAAATAGTTTTCAAGTCATTCCTACATTTCTTTTTCAGAGAAAAGAACAGTAACAGTTTAGTGTTCCATTGTGCTAAGGTCAGTATCTATAAGAAAATCTGCAGGAAGAAAATAAATATTTTTTAAATCATGCCATTATTTTTGATGTGAACATGTTAAAGTTTGACAAAACAATGTTGTCAACTGTGCTCTGACCCTGAGCTATGTACTATCATTGTCCACTGTAATTTTCTTTAGCTCTCCAGTAGTTTACATTTAAATATAAATGTGCATATAATATACATATATAATATATACAGCCTTCTGCACAATGTCAGCTGTTTTGCTTTTCATATTTTAAAATTTATTTTTGAAATAATTTTTTCCTATAACTTTACCACATTTAAAAATTCTGCTTTGGAAAATGAGTGGTTATACTTCACACAGGTATTATTTCAAAATTATTTTGACATTCAGAAGATGACTGACTTATTTTTGTCATCTAATAAAATGAAGATGACTCATTTCATAATGTGTAAAGGTTCCAATTAGAAATGGAATTCGTTTGAGACAAAGAAATGAATGTATACAAACAAGTTAGATGCAGGATAAATGCAAAACAATTTATAGAAGGAAGGCACTGGAATTAAGAGATATTTCATTTTACAGATGGAAACTGAGGCCTAGAGAAGTGGGGTGACCTGTCCAGTGTTATATAGTGGCAATGCAAGGAATTAAAATGAGGTCCTTTAATACTAAATCTAAGTGCTTTTCCATTACATCATAGTGCCTCATTCACTACTGCTATACTCACCAAATTTCTCTTTATTATTATTTTGGCATTAAAATGTCTGTGGAGAAAATTTAACTGAAATCAAGTAAACAACTATTTACTAAGTGCCTTTTAGATATGCAATTATACCAGGCACCAAAGACACATGGAAAAAGAAATCTAGCATAACTGCCATTGCTTTCAAGGACCTTATATTGTACTAGGAGGAAATCATAGGAATAAACAGCACTACCATACCAGCTAGATGACTCATTGAATGGAGCAAGCACAGAACCTGGAGTCAGGAAGACCTGAGTTCAAATCCAGCATCAGACACTTAGTAGCTATGTGACCTTGGGCAAATCACCTAACCTGTTTGCATTTATCCACTGGAAAAAGAAATGGGCAAACCACTCCAGTATCTTTGCCAAGAAAACTCCATCAATAGCAATAGTGTGCTATGGTCCAAGGGGTAACAAAGACTAAACAACTAAACAACAGCATCATACATTACAGAATGGTTTAAGACTTACAAAGCACTTCCCTAACAACAAACCTGTGAGGAAGCTACTGTAATTATAATTAGTAATATTTTATACATAAAGAAAGTGAAGCTCAAAAAGCCCAAGTATTTGCCCAGGGCCACAGTTAGTGTCACATATAGGATTCAAAAATGCAACTTGTACTGGAGTATCACATTTTCCCTCAACAAACAAGATTAATTAATATTAGACTTTTATATAGAGGATCAGAGTAATGAAGTCATTCAGCAAATACCATCGATCAGGAAAATAAAAACTGAATTGCACTACTGACTAAAGGAGAGCTGAAGGCATTTTCTGTTAGATAACATTAAAGGGAAAATTACCTACTACAAATGCTTGTTGATATGACTTGACTAATAAAACCTAAATGTTTTCAATATTAAGAAAGCTACAGAACAAAGAAGAGAGGCTAAGCAGTAGATTACCTATGATAATAAACTGTTCAGTTTTCTACAACCCTGTGATTTTTCCCATTTCTTTCTTAAGTATCAAGTTTGTACATTTGGCCAAAGCTGACCATTTTAAACCATCATCTTCTTTTGTCCTTATAAAAAAAAGCATAACCTTCTGTGCTACTGTATTTTGTGACACAATTTGACTTCCTATTATATAATATTCAGGTTCTCGTATAGAATCATTTCTTTTTCTCAAAAACAAGCAATTGGAAAGTATGTATTGAACAATTTTTACTGGCCCAAGTACTGAAATGGATCTTAAGTTTAACATAAAATCTAAGATACATTTCCCTATCTAAGGCATTATTAAATTCAATTCAATAAATATTGTAAAATACTAATTATGTGCAAGACAATGTGTTGGATCATGAAGAGAGGTGACAATGACTATGCAGTCCTGACTTCAAGGAACTTAAATCATACAGGGAGAATCTCAAAAGCACACAAATAAAGAGGGAGGGGACAAAAATAGCTGCAGAGAAATGAGGAACATAAGGTTACAGTTTTAGAGCTGGAAGGGAACCCAGAGGCTGTCTAGATCAACCCCTTGATTTTACAGATGAAGAAACCAAGGCCTAGGGAAGTTAAGTGACTTGCCCAAGGTCAAACAGGTATTAAGAGTCAGATGAAGGATTTTAATCAGGCCCTCTTGACTCCATATAACACTCAGCTAAAGGAAGCAGATCTCAAGTAGAGCCTTGATGGAAGAATTCTAAAATGTGGTGCTAAAAAGGTAATAAATTTCAGGCAATGGAAAATAGTTTGTCCAAATTCATGGAGACAGGAGATACTAATAATAAATACAAATATATGAGGAGTAATGGAGTTTTAGCAAAATATAGAAAACTGAAGGGACACCATATGGAAGCTGATTGGAAAAATTACTGGAAGCCAGATTATTTGGAAGCCAGAAGGCTTTCAGTACCAAAATAATGAGTATGTATTTTATTCTACAGGCAGTCAACAAACTTTAATTAAGTGTCTACTATGTGCGAGGCACTGGGCTAACAGATAGAAAGAAAGGCAAAAGACAGTCTCTGCTCTCAAGGAGCTCACAGTCTAATGGGGAAGACAAAATGCAAACAAATATGTACAAATAATATATACACAGAATAAGTTGGAAATAACCAACAAAGGGCAAACACTAAAATGAAAGAATACTGCAAAAGGTTTCCTATAGAAGGTAGGGTTTTCACTGAAGGAAGGCAGGGAAACCACGATGCAGAGATGAAGAGGGAGAGACTGATCTAGGCATGAGGTCAAGGTGTAAGAAGATGAGAAGCCACTGAAGCATCTTGAGCAGGAGAGTGCAAGAGTCAGACCCCTACTTTGGGAAGATTGTTTTGGCAAGTCTTTGGATAAAAATTGGAGATGGGAGAGACTAGCAGTAGGGAAATGAATTAGCAGACTATTAAAGTAATCTAGACAAGAGGTGATAAGACCTAAATTATGCTGGTAGCTTTGTGATGAGAGAAAAAGAGACAGATGTAAGAGTTGTCATGGAGAATTTTTGTGGAGTTTGAGAGAAAAAAGGCTTGACAACTGATTTAAAAATGAAGGATGAAAGAAAGAGAAGAGTCAAGAATGATCCCAGAGTTCATCACTATTTACTTCTTTTATGTTATTTTAGGCAGCATTGAACTATACAATTCGGTCATTTCAAGTGATTTAATTTACAACAGTTAAATTGTGACATATTTCTTAGCTCACAGAATAATTACTCATTTAGATTTCCAGATTAGGAAATAGAGAGATAAATAAAAAGTAGAAAGTTTACTGCTCAAGTACTCTGAAACATCCTGAAAATTAAAATTAAAAATCTAATGTAAAATCTGGGCAATTACCTCTGAAAGGGTGTCTGCTAAAGCATGGATAATGGTGTGTCCTCTGGAACAATGCTAAACACATCATCATTTTTCATATCTACTTTCAAACTATCTAAAAGATACTTAGAATTTTACACAAAATGAAAACTTTAAAAATGGTTTTGGTTACTGAGATCACTAACTTGAAATTTTACAGGTTCACAGCAGGAAGCCTGTTAAAATCAGGAGCACTGTTTTTACCGAGTTTCATGAAATAAAATTTCTAAGTCTCAAGAAAAAAATTGATAGGATTATACAACTCATAAGCTTGTAGTGAAGATTAGGTGAAATTATTCACATGAAAAGTGCCACTATACATATATATATATATATATATATATATATATATATATATATATATAAAATGCAGATATATGATAATCTCTGAAAATAGGTTAAGAAAATTAAGAATTAAATGGCAGGAAAGAAATTTAAAACAAAATGTAATTTACAAATCTTCTTGCTTCAGTTGCAGTAGCAAGGCTTTTTCTATTTCTAAATACAAACACAAATCCTAAAATGTAGGTAAGTAGCACTAAAAGCTTAATTTTCAGCTTTTTTCATTTCATTGGTTATCAAAGTCAGATAAAAAGCTCTTTTAAAATGTTGCTGGTTATAAAATTGATGATCAATTTAAAAGTAATCACTATCTATGGAAATAAAAGAAGTTAGCTGAGAAATAGAATAGCTGTCTCTGTATGGGTTAATGAGGTAAAATCAATAGTTGCTTCTTGAAGACACAGTGACTTGAGAGCTAAATAGAAATTCTCGCAATTACACTGAAATCTAAATCTTATTTTTCATCTGACCTGACCATTTCTTGAGAAGGTCATTTTAATTGCTAAACACCAGAAAGCAAAGGCTATAAAAAGCACAGGTATGACAAACCTGCAACCAATATAAATTTTTTCAGGTCTTTTTTTTCTGTCATAATCCATATTATAACTAACTGACCCTACTGTGTTAAGTATGTATAGAAATTTAGTAAGAATAAAATTCAATCTAATTTGGGAAAACATGGATGACAGATGTTCTGAAAGATCATGAAACAAACTGATTTGCTTGATAAGCATTCAAATAAAAAGTTTTACTTAAAAGCCTTGAAGATAAACCATTGTCTTTGTTTTTCAAACCAAAGGACATTAATTAACTTAGGGAGAGATTATAAATAAGCAATTGTCTTGAAGGCAGCTATTCAAAATTAGTGGAAGTTCCCCAATTTTTTGCATCATTCGTTTTTTGTTACAATTTTTTTTCATATGCTATTGTTGCTGTTCAGTCATTTCAGTCATATCTGATTCTTCATGACCCCATTTGGGGTTTTCTTGGCAAACACACTGGAATAGTTCGCCATGCCCTTCTCCAGAGCATTTTTTTTTACTGATGAGGAACTGAGGCAGACAGAGATTAAATGACATGCCTAGGATCACAGAGCTAATAAGCATCTGAGACCAGATTTGAATTCATGAAGATGAGTCTTTCTGACTCCAGCTCTAGCACTCTATGCACTATTGCCACCTATGGTAGTAACACTATTAAACCTATTAATCCCCATGAAAGTCTCATAATAAACCTAACCATCTCCTGTCAATGCTTAGATACACATAAATATACATACATATGTATATCAAGGTAATACCACTTTATAATGAGATCTACTGAGAAGTTTAGCAACTTAATCCCCATTTGACAATGTCAATGGAATCACTTTCAACCATATTCTGGGGTCTACAGTGAATTTTAGAAAAATGAGGTTTCACTGAATTCCTATCAGAAGGAGGGAGGAGTTACACTGTCAGGGGAATTTATATCCAGAAACTAAGGCACCCAATTGCCACTGACTTAGTATTAAATAAGGATAGAAAGATTATGGTACTTTAAAGAGATCAGAAGCCTGACAGATCATATTTATTCTTTTTTTATAATGAAACTGGAATTAAAAAAAATAGGGATGGTGACTGAACCTGTAAGAAATCTCTTCAGTATACATGATTTAAGAAGAGAAGCATGTTACAGTGACTAGGGCATAAATATAGGAGTCCATGTATCAATTCATCCTATGATTCTACCACTAATGCTATCCTTTTCCAGGGTCGAGAAAACTGTCCTATCTTATAGGATATGCTAATTAATTCTTGGTAAAATATGAACAAAAAGTGTTAATTTGTTCCAAAGTATTAGTAATAATCATTTTCTCACACATACAAATACTATCAAACGTAAATTTCTTAGACAGAATAATGGCTTATTTTGTATGTTTAAGTCATTATTCATTTCAGAGGATAACAGATTAGAGCTAGAAGGAACATTAGAAACTATCAAATCCAAGCCCAACATCTTACAGATGAGGAAATGGAGTAAAAGAGGGGATAAGTGACTTGCATAGGATCATGCAGCTAGTGAGTAAGTAAAATGGAATTTAACCTAGGCCCTTCTGACTCTAAGTCTAACACTCTATCTACAACTCTACAATGGACATAGATTATCTAGAGATAAAAGTTTTAATTTCTCTTTAAATAAACTCTAACACTTACTTTCCAGACTTGATAATAATCCAAAGTTTACTTTACTGAACTAAAAAGAGTTTAATAAACATAGTTTAATGGAGACATTTCAATAGAATCAATTTTTAGAATACACATTTTGAAATAATTAAGAAATATATTTCCAATTTATTATTCCAATTTTCTTCCCTTTTAAACTGTGAGCCTTTTTCATATCCCAGCTCTTAACATCCTGTCTGGCACAAAGGTGGAGCTTAATAAATGTTAACTGACTTTTTGTAGCAAAATTGTAGAAATTAAACATCAATGAAGGAAGCAATTGCTTTCTTTTCTCACAAAATTAGTATGCAAAAACAAAATGAAAGTTCAATTAAATCAGTTTCCCTAAAGTTACCCCATATTCAATATATGTATTATACATTTATAACACTAACACACACACATACACACACAATAAAAGATAGTAAATGGATACAAAATCATAACTAAGCATATATCCATAAAACGTAACATATAACATATGCTAGTCATAAATAAATATTTGCTTCAAAACAAGAAAGAATATTTTCTATTCTAACTCAAAATCTTCAAATATTTGATCATAGCTATACTTTTTTTCATAATGGTTTCTTTATTCAAATAACTAGATTTTCAAACAACACCAACTTCACAAGTACATTTTAAAAGTATAATTTACCTTGAAAATGCACTGTAACAGTAATTTATCTTAAAATTCATTCTCAATAAAGTGGCTATTTATTTGTTATTTTTTCTTTTTTTTAATGATCCAAATCTACAATGAAATGATGAAATTTAAAAACAAGTGTTCTTGTCAGAAGACAGGAAGCAGTTTCCCCCCCCTCCTTAAGGAAAACAAAGGATTCCTGAAAGCCATGCTCTGATTTATTTTTCCAATTTGAAATAATCTTAGGAGTAGCGGAACTGCTACTGGCATGGTAGTATTTCTAACAGTCAATAAATCTAAAATATTATGTGTGAATATTGGAATGAAGCCATTAAGAAGATTACAGCATGCAACACAGCAGAGGGTCCACAGGAAAAAAGGACTGGTAATTCAGGACAACTGTGACCGCTGACCTTTGAACAGTCAAGACCACTGGTCAATCTGACACAATAATAGAGTTCACATGCATAGAAAGTCATCTGCCCTGTAAGTATTATTTAAATGCTTTGTTGAATGATTTAAAAAGGACTCATTTTAAATCTCAGGCAATTTATTATACATCAGACAATACCAATAATAATCATTTTCAGGTTTTTCTTTTCAGTCATTAAAAAGAAAATCTAGTAATATGATATCATATTTTTATTAGATTAACATATATTATTAGTTTTAAATATTTTGCCATTGTACAAATCAAGATGCAATGCTTTTTATCACATCTTCTAGGCATATAATAGGTAGTTTGGGAAGACTGATGAAAATTTTTAATTTGCTGGGGTTGTTACACAACTGCCCAGATTGCTTTCAGCACCAAGTGATAAGCTTTTCTTAGATTTTAGTAGATTGTTCTAATTTCACATTATAGTTTTTGCTATTTATGTAATCTTCAAGAGACCTTTCTATAAGTTTGTGGGCATTATCTCTAGGTATCTAAATTAATTACAATTTCACTTTTTTGTGGTATACCTTTTAGCCGAACTTTATGATATTTGAATTCTCTCTATTAAGACTTTTATGATACTTAAATAAAATTTCTTATCAATAAAACATAAGATATCATTGTATATATTCAGAGCTTTATATTTCTTGTGGTGTTTAAGTCTTTATATGTTCACATGAGTGCTTTTAATAAACAAATTAGCTTCCATCAAGAATGAAGTTTCTTTTCTTTCTACCTTGGTAGGAAAAACATAATAAAAACATAA
The DNA here is from genome assembly GCA_028646595.1 of Phalanger gymnotis. NCBI lineage: Eukaryota > Metazoa > Chordata > Mammalia > Diprotodontia > Phalangeridae > Phalanger > Phalanger gymnotis. The sequence continues at coordinate 262,231,076 of CM053626.1, read as the reverse complement.
TTCTCAAAGGATCTATAATCTATCACTAAGGCTACTATAATAATTTTAATACTAAACATAGAAAAAACTGAACTTCATTTTTTACAAAGCACTCAATTCTTTCCTGAGGGCATTACAGTGGGAAATGTATACACATGCAGAATATATTCCTAAAGCTGAGACTGAATTTTTACTCATTATTTTCTCCATTCAGAGAAGGCTACTTTGATGGATTTCTAATGAAAAACTGTAATCATTTCTAGCAGCTTCTGCAAAATTTTTATAATGAGCAAGTCTAGATATTAGAAACTATAAAGATAACTGTTCATTGGGTTAGATTTGGATATACTCAACAGGAATTTTACTGAAATGCAATGAACTGGTTTAGTTTTAATTTACTGCAAAGTCAGCTAACATTAACATGGTAGTTATTTATTAGTAGCTTAGATTTTACTTTGAATACTTCATTCCCTATTATACTAGAGGAATAATAATTATAAGTATTCTAGTAAGAATCCAAAATCTTAAAATTCATCTAGTCAAGCTCCTTGAGTGTATTTCAAAGCACTTTTCATATTATATTACATTTTAAAATTTCCCCAAACCATTATATAACACCAATTTTACATACTCTTGAAAAATACGAAGTTCTATACAAATGTAATGTATTATTATATTCTATTATTACATTCTAAGACAAGCAAGCCAACACATATAAATATAGAAGCAGTGCCAGGATAATTTTCAGTTCCATGTTAGGGAAAAGAAAAGTGAAATGCACTTTTAGAGACTATTTAACATGAAATACAGAATATGTTCCATTATGAGCTGCAGACAAAAAAACCTCTGCAAGATCAAAGACCAGAAAAAAACTGGCACTTAATTTATCAGCCTTTACAGACAAAAGACAGTTTTCGTCATTTCAAAAGGATCAGATGTCTTTTATGACAAACTGGGTTTGCAGTTTAATTTACAAATAGAATTCTAAGTAAGCAGTCTTTGCTCTTCCAAAGTATATGACAAATAGTGTAGGTTTTCATTCATGCAGCCCTCAGCTGGATAGAAAAGATTAAAATAAAACTGAAATAATTTAGAGAAAACAAATAAATGTTTCAGAAAGTTGAGAGAGATCAAAGCCAGAATTTTCTGACCCCAACTGTACAAGCATTTCTTATTATATTGACCAGTGCCATCAGATCATTAATTAAAAGGAAAAGCACTGGCAGGTGGCAGGGAAGCAAAAGCCGATAATTGGCCCCCTTCTTCTTCTTGCCTTCAAAAACTCTCTCGTTCTTTTGCAAGACATGCCACTAGGCAGACAGAAATGCCTACTTTGTAATATAATGATTAAGATGAGATGAAGAGACTTACGTCTAAAGCAGCTATGCCTAATGAATGCAGCTAGCTTTGTAATTATGATCTTGCTTTTAAAATAAGTAATCTGACGTTCCATTCAATGTTTCCTCAACTGTCAAAAAGGGAAAAATAATCTTAAATATGGACTTTAAGGCTTATGCTTTTTCCTCTACCCCACCCATAACAATTTTGCTTTTATATCAGGTAGAAAAAAAGGACAAAAATAACTACCAATAATTCAAAGACCATGACGAAAGCATACACGCCCATTATGAAATAGCCTTCAGACTTACCACTTCACTTGGTAGGTTGCTCAGGTCATTAAACGGTGTTTCCAAAGTGTTTGTGTCAACATTTAACATAACCACGTCCTCCAATGATTTATTTTTTACTCTCTGTTAAAAAACACACACAACTATGAATAAATACATTTTCTTTTACTTAGCACAATATGAATTTGTAAACAGAGATTATCATTATTAAATTATGTATCAAGGTAATAAGATTAGCTGAACTTAATTATATTTTTGAAACTCCTAAAAGTCCTCTTATCCACCTAAGAAAGCTTCAAAAATTATGAATTGGCAAGAATTACGTTCTCAGATTCACTTATGCATTTAATAAAATGCTCTCATTTGAGGGCTATTATATTATTTTGAAGCAGAAGTTGTTAAATTAGAAAGTATAATACACCTTTATAAAATAGATATACATAAATCATACTGCAGAAACATCAAGGACTTCAAACTTTGATGCAAAAGTATACCAGCATTTCTTTCCCCTTACAAACAACTGAATAAAAATGTGAAATAAGAGTTCTTAAAATGGGCCTATGAATTTTTCTAAGCTGATAACCGTATTTTAATATAATTGCTTTCTTTTGTAATCACATTTATTTTAGGCATTTAAAAATATTAGGTATCCATAGCTTTCACCAGAATGCCAAAGAGGGTCCACTAACACACTCACATGTGTATACACACATTTAGAACTCATAATCTAGGGAAATTAACAAAAACATTACTGAATTGAAAATTAAGATCACAGCACTTTGAGAAATATGTAAATCAGAGTAATACTTAGGTTAAGAGTAATATCAAGCTGCTAAAGTTTTAAATATTCATAAATATGTCATATCATAAACTTCTACATAAAACAATAAATTTCACTTTGCTATAATCATGACTTTTCTTACAATCATGGGTAATGTAATTTGGGGAGATAATTTCAAAATTAGAAACATTTGCTATTTTTCTCTTCCTTTGAATGCATTGCATTAACACATTCCAAAACAAAAAAAAACTGCTCAATAATTAACAAATTAATAACACAGTGATGAGGAAAGTATCTTAAAGATGAGAAATAAAACAGCAGAAAGAGGGCAGGAACAGAAATGAACATAAAACTTATGGTTAGCAACAATATTCATGAGTACTGCAATAAAATATTTTTGACACAGGTTTATCAGATTGACCTCTGGGGAAGAAGATTTAAAGACATAGTGAAGTGACTCAGTCAGTCACTTTTGTTAAAATGGTCCAACCAGTTGAGCATTTGGGCAAAAACCTTAATTAACAAGTTCATATGCTCCTTTTATTTCCTCCCTTACTAACAAGTAAGGTTAATTCTATATTTTCCTACTAATTAAATTGTTCTGTCATCTCTTTTAAAATTGTAGCAACGAATACTACTTTTTGGTGCACTTAAGTAATACTATTATGTTTTTTTTTCAGAATTTCTAAGTATAAAAAGCCCTTAGTCAACTGGAAATCTTACAAGATATTTTCCCAAGACACTACAATAACATTTTTAATGTTATTAATTTATTAAATGTTTCATACAATAAACTGATTGGACCAATTAAAAAAGTTAAGCCAAGAACAAATCTCCCGAAGTGAAAAATGCTAAGTTTATCTTAAAATGCATGGTTCAACCTTTTGCACCAAGGCATGAATGACCAAATTTTTTGGGTAAGAGCAAAAATGCCCTTAGTGATTAATTCTACCACATTGTCAATATACTTCTTAAAAGTCTCTTCAACAGAACAATATCACGAAAATTAAGACACTTCTCTCCTGGAGTATCAGTCAGCAAAAAAGTGAAACTTTTGGTAGCAATGCTACGATTAGCAAAAGATAAATAAAATAAATATATCTGAGTAAGAACATAATTAGCAGTATTTTGATATATCCAAATACAATACAGATAATAAAATTACTGGTATTTGAAAATTTATAAAAGAAAACAATAATTTCATTTTTAATATTAGCCTGCTTAAAATATCATTCAAAACATCTTTTATGAAATTTCGTGTACTTTAAAAAAGTTTAAAATTGAGAATTACAGGAAGTATATAGAAACTGAGTATTATAATGTATTATAATAACTGAGTATTATAATGTATCAAACAGTTCTGAAAAAAATGAAAATGGCATAAAGAAATGGAAAATGCAAGGAAGTAGACAATATTCTTTAGAATCTTATTTGACTATTACCTATAAGCTATCAAGGGTAGCTGTCATATTAAATGGACTCATGAATGGAAACAAAAGTACAAATATCAATAGACAGATATTTGACACTAACATAAAGGAATTTAAAGAAAATATAGATATTTTCAAGTTTCTTTTTACAAAATTTAAGTCTAAACCATTTTGGGGGTTTGTATTCTACCTAGTTTTATCCACAATCACTCTTACCATCTTTAAAAGGAAATGGGAACAGAGACCTTTTCACATACAGCTCTCATGTAGTGAATAAAACAAATTTACATGAGTAAGAGAAGAAAAAGTGATCTTCTGATAAAAAGGCATAGAAAATAAATGATTATCTTCTTTAGAACTAATGAATGAAAACATATTAGGAAAGTAAGTAAAATAAAACATTTTAAAGGAAGGAACCTCAAGTAGTGAAGTAAGTAGTTGTTCTCACACATAATCTAAGGCATAATGTTTCTATAAATTGTTGCTGTAAATGTGTCTCTGCAAACATGCCTCAATGGCAATAAATGACACAAGGGCAACAATCGCCTATCCTTCTGAAAATGGGCCAAACTTCTTTATAGTTGCTTGTTTTTGACTCTGGAATGAGAAAGATGAAACCACACATTTGTAGAACCTGCTTGCATACTGCCAATCTCTCCAATGTCTCTTTGAATTTGCTCTGTTTTCCCTAGTCTTATTTTTAGGGGCAAAGCAAATACACAAAGCCTATGTTTTATTTTTATTTTGGAAGCAAATTTGTACAAACATGTAAAACCACAGTCTTATTTTCCTCATAATTACATATAAAATAATCAAAGGGAAGATTCATAAAGGGCTACATTAATTTCATGTTTCTGTGGGTAACTAGGTTTAGATGTCTCTAGAGAAATGATGAGAAGTTGGAGCTGATTTAAGGAAAGAAAAAAATGTATGATAAGAGAATGATTTTCTTCTTCATCAAAAAAAATGGCTATAATTGCAGTCAAAAGCAAGGAAATATAGCAAGCTAAGGGATATTATATTTGTAAGCAACAATATCTATAATTCAATTTCGGATATAATTTGTTCAGTTTTTATGTTTTTATACTTTTGTACTGTTTTAAGGTAAATGTCAGGCATATACTATCCTGTGATAAAAAAAATATGAAGACTTTATATTAAGATTGGCATGGCAAAAAGCATACTATCTTTTAGGACATAACACCATTATATTAATTAAGAAGTTAATGACACAAATGGTCAGAGAAAATTCCTGAATCTAAAATGCACTTTCAGTAATTCTTTATTCATATCACAACAAAATAAGGTTACACTTTGTATAAGGCTAAACTAATGCCAAACAAGATTCTGAATCCTGAATCAGTTATTTCTCAAAACAATCAAAAAAAGTGCACTAGAACTCATTCCTATTTATATTTTGATTTATAAAATTTTTCTTGACACATTCTTTTTCACAAGTTGCATGATTATTTTTAAATATTCAATACAAAAGGATAAAAAATTAAGGCATTATATATAGCAAGATTTTAAGCTTTATAAAAAAGTTTACATAAAATTGGGGAAAGATGATAATTACATTAATATGTCACAGGAACTAATGCATAAAATATTACTATAAAATTAAGTGCAGCTACATGACAAAGCAGAAGTCCAGATTTGGAATCAGGAAGACCTGAGTTAAAATCCTACCTCAGGGACTTAACAGATAGATGTGTAACCCTGCCCAAACCACTTAACCTCTCTAAGCCTTAGTTACCTGATCTGTAAAATGAGGCTAATACTAACATCTATCTCTCAGGGTTGTTGTGAGGATCAAATGAGGTAGCATTTGATATATGAGAAAACACTATACAAAACTTAAGTGTGTGTATGTCGACATACACACACACACATACAAATATATATGTATGTATGTATACATGCAGGCAGCTAGGTAGCCCAGTAGATAGAATGCTGGGCCTGGAGTCAGGAAGACTCATCTGTGTGAATTCAAATCTGGCCTGAGGCACTTACAAGCTATGTAACCCTGGGCAAGCCACTTAACTCTATTTGCCTCCATTTCATCATCTTTTAAAATGGGCTAGAGAAAGTAATGGCAAACCACTCCATTATCTCTACCAAGAAAACCCCAAATGGGGTCACAAAGAGTTGGACAAAACTGAACAACAACAATGTATACATACATATATATATTCTAGTTATTACTAAGATGATATCTATTATAAATAAATTTCTAAATTATACCATCCATTTTAGGCCTTGCATTTTGTCTCAAAAGGAAAAACATTAAAAGACCTACATTGCACTAGAATTGAGTAAGCAGCAAATTTCATAAGCCATGCCTTCCACTGCAAAAACTTCCAAATGGAACTTTGGAATAAACAAGAAGAATTTCTGGATTCATCTAAATTGAGGAATGGGACGTATAGACAGAGAACATGAAACTATAAGTAAACTAAACTTATAATAGATTAATTTTTTAAGTTGAGTAGAATTGTGTGAATAGGCCATTTGGAGAAGGATTTGATTTGCAAGATTATTATTTTTTATATCAACACTTGGTAAACTCCAGGGGATATGTCTTGGGCTCTGGAATCAAAAACAGAATAGCACTGTGATAAAAGTGCTCTCTTTCCTCTTCCCCTTATGATGATAATCTTGAAAGAAGTCACTTTAAGTCTCATAGATAAGAAGCCATGTGTTTCACTACCCAGTGAAATCGTCAGTTGTCAATTTGATGTTCTTTATATTAAGAAATATAGTAGAGAAGTATAACTAACCTCTCACTTCCCCCCTCAAATACTTCACATTAAGACAATAGGAAAAGTTCCCCCATTTAGATAGCAAGGTTGTCTAATAAAACAAAACAGCAACTAGGTGGTGCAGGGGACAGAGTGCCAGTCCTGGAGTCAGGAAGGCTCATCTTCCTAATTCAAATTTCCCCTCAGATCCTTATTGGCTGCGTGACCCTAGGCAAATCACTTAACCCTGTTTGCCTCAGTTTCTTCATTTGTAAAATAAACTGGAGAAGGAAACAGCCAACCACTCCAGTATCTTTCCCAAGAAAACCCCAAATGGAGTCACAAAGAGCTGGACATGACTGAAAAACAACTACACAACAATATAATAAAATAAAGCATAATAAAATGCATGTTCAAAAAGTAAACTTCTAAAAAGCATTACATTACAGGGCACAAAGTAAGAAATGTACTGAATGTGCTATTAAGGCACAGGTCACCAAGTGTCCTACTTGGAAAAATCAATTCAAAAATAAGTTATACAAGACAAAAGTCACTCTGAAGAAACAATAAAAACATAAAAAGTACTTCAGTAAAGATGAAAAAACTCAAAATTTCAAATCATAAAACTTCTATACAGGATATTTTAATGTTCATGTGCTTCAGATCTTAAAAAATTATATTAAACAACTTGGTATTGGAACAACATCACAAAAATTACTATGCAAACACTCCAAATACAGGAGCTGAAACTATTTCATAACTGAAGATTTTTTTCAAGAAAATAAAATCACTATGACTACAATTTTTAGGATGTAGTTTAAGTCTGAAAAAATACTTACCTCTATGAGGCTGGAGTGAATTCCAATCAGGTACGGCATTGGGGCACTAAATTGAAATATACACCATATTAAAACTCAAACTATAATGTAAGTAACTCAGAAGCTTTAGAAACGTTTATTAAAATTCTTATTTGTATCAGTTAATAATACTCAGAAATATTCAGAAATAATTTTTATTATTTCTCAGAATAATCTCTATATTTATTTATACATATATATTTTATATTATATTTTATATATATATTTACTATATATAAATATAATATTTCTCAGAAATAATCTTGAAATGTCAATAAAACAAAGTCAAACTCTATTAACTATGATAAATTAAACCAAGGTTTTTTAGGAAACACATGAAGGAAGAGCAGGTATTCCATTGTGAACATGAAATTTTTTAAAAAACTGAAAATTTTACCTGGAAATATCATCACTGGGCCACAATCTGAGTTGAATTATTTTCTATAAAATGTCCATTATCATAGCCCAAGAATAATTTTATGAACAATGCACATTATCATAGCCCAATTAACCAACAACTGTCACTTTTTGACTACATTTTCCATTAAATTTAATTCTAACTCCATAGATATAGAATATATTTTAAATATGTAAACTGTATTTTAAAAATATACATATTTCTCTCATCACCACTTCCCCTGAAGTACTCTGTAAACTAGAAAGTTCTATATAAATGTAAAGTATGATTAATAAATGTTTACTCTTATTAATAATGCTGTGGGTACATTATGATCTGCCCTGATAGAGGAAGTTATCTGCTCCAATAAGAGAACAGAATCTTTGTCTTATTTTCATTGTTTTCACTACTTCCTATCTGTTTTCAATGTTTTATCTGTGCTACTATAGTCTCTCTCCTCTTTCAAACTTTTAAATTATTTTATCTCAGGCTTTCTCTTGACATCAGTGTTATTTTTGTGGTAAAAAATTACTCAGAGGTTTTTAAAAATGCTTGAAATAATCATGCTACTGGATATCTAAATATCCACTTAGTCTTAAATTAGATCCAAAGCACCAATATTTAATATTAAATATAAAAATGAAAGTTTATCTCAGGAATTAATAACCAATTTATTAATTAGGATAACCAATAATCAATAAATTGATGGTTACTGGCTTTTCTCTGTAACCAAAAAGGCCAAGGGAGACTCTGACACACCTTAAATCAGGGGTGTTCCTTCTAACAGGGAACTCCCCTGACAAGTGAAACTCGACCCTGATTGGTGAACATTTAATGAAGAGATGGGCTAGGAAATCTTCAGCTCCTTCCACTGAGAACTTGGCTTGATTATGAGACTCAGCAGCCTCAAGGCATGTGGGCAAGGGAAGCCACTCTGGCTAAGTTTTCTTCTTCATGAGCTTAGGGTTGCCCTAAACTCTAATGAAGAAGATCGAGGACAAAATGAAACTTTTAACTTTGCATTTTAAAAACAACACATTATATACATTATGTAGTATGCCCATTGGAGAATGGACAGGTTTTTACACATGGACTGTAACAAATGAACAGAATTCTTAAAAATTATTACTGACAAATATATTTTAAAGAATTCTTGAATCCTGTTTAGTGTAAACCATCATTCAAAATGGGGTGGGGGAGTGTTGTTTTCCTTTTCTCAAACAATTTACACAATCATTCCTAAAATAATTTCCATCATTAAAATTCCAAACTCTATCAAGCCTGTTTTCTGCAAGTCTTTACCCTGTGTCCCAACTGCTAGAACTTTCTCATCTTAGATTATCCTCCAACTACTCAGTACATATGTATTATTTGTGAATTGTCTCCCTCATTAGAACCTTATGAAGGCAGCAACATTTTTTGTCTTGCTTTATATTCCCTATGCTTAGTATAGTGCCTAGCACATTACTGAGCTCTTAGATGCTTGTGGACCAAGCAATCTAAAGAAAACAAGCTTTTGAAAGTGAACAACTCTAACCCATGTGTTAAGAGTCAACAAAACTGGAAATTTTTAATTCTGAATGAAGTCTCTAAATTGTCTTGACCTATCTTATCTTTGCTTTTTCCCCTTAATTTTCATGAAAAAGATCATTTGGCATAGATAAATATTTAGAATGTTTTCTTTGGTCAAAATATACACTTGAAAGTTGAGGGCCTCTTCTTGGCAGAAATAGGAGACCAAGGGTGTGGAACGCTACGTATAATGTTAAACACTTAAAATATGCTATTTTCTAGAAGTTTTCCTTCTTTCTTTTTTATTCTTTGCTATAAGGGATTGCTTTGTTGGGAGAGATAAAAGAAGGGATAGATTGAGAAATGAAAATGACAGAAAATATACTACACTACAATTTTTTTTTAAATAAATGAAAGCAAGTTGAAGGATCCCATGTTGTCGTTGATATTCTTGACAGTGCCATAATGGAACACTCTGAATCCAGCAGGGATTAATAGCTATGAATGTGTATCAATCTTCTGTTTTAAATAGGAATAACTGGTAACCTTTCTAGCCTCAGTTCTCAAATTAATATTCTATCTGGAACTATACAGGAAAGGGGATAAAGTATAAAAGACGAGCATTTTTTTACTTTCTGGGCCCACATTTAGACAATTTCCACAAAGCAAAATAGAGAAAATTGCATAATCTCCAGTGACTCTGGACACACCTACTTCCTCCTCACTGCTTAGAAAAATATGAAGATGATGAAAAATATGCATTATTCTACATATCACCATGAAAGTGCCAAATTTCCCTGTAAGATGGATAATTTTACCAAACAAGTTAATGACCATCAACACTATTATAAAACTCCCTCAATTTTGTCTAAATATCTTTCATGTCCTCTCAGGAGAATGCAATCTCCTGAGGGCAGAGGCTATTTTGTCTTCATCTTTTTATCCCAGAAGTTTAGCATACTGTCATAAACACCTAATGAATGTTGAGCTGAATTTGCTGATATAAGAAAACAATTACTCTCATTGTCCGATTTATTTTTTGTTTTTTTTTTGTATTTTTTTGCAGGGGAGGGGGTAGGCAGGGCAATTGGCATTAAGTGACTTGCCCAAGGTCACAGAGCTAGTAAATGTGTCAAGTGTCTGAGGCCACATTTGAACTCAGGTCCTCCTGACTCCAGGGCCAGTGCTCTACTCACTGCACCACCTAGCTGCCCCTCATTGTCCAATTTAAATATGGAGGGATGAAACATCATAGAAAATTGAAATGAGCTGGCAAAATTAATCTATAATAATAATAACAATAATTTACATTTAATTAACTGTAATATTAGTTTTAGCCATCTAGGTGGCACAGTGGATAGAGTGTCAGGCATGGAATCAAAAAGACTCATCTTCATGAGTTCAAATCTGACCTCAGACACTTACTAGCTGCGTAACCCCGGGCAAATCACATTTACAATTTACAAAGTGTTTTGCCTCAGTCCCTCATCTGTAAAATAAGCTGGAGAAGGAAATGGTAAACCACTCTAGTATCTTCACTTAAAAAAAATCCCAAATGGGGTCACAACGAGTTGGACAGGACTGAATAATGACTTAACAACTAATGTCAGTTTACAAAGTACTTTCTGCACACAAACCCTATGAATAGAATAGCATAATGAACAAGTACCTATTAAGCACCTTCTATGCCTGGTATTAGGGATATCACTCAAGAATCACTACCTTCCATAAAAGGCTTTTCATTCTACAAACAGCATCATTTCCATGTTATGTATGAGGGCTTAGGTCAAATGACTTGCCCAAAGTCATTAAGACTACGCAATATCAGGACTCAGAAACAAGCTTTTTTTTTTTTTTTACTATAAGCACAGAGATCTTTTCATTATGGCCTCATATTTTGGAGAACTGTTAAGAATGTAATATTTGTGTAGATACTCTATTGAGAGATTTCAAAAAAGATAAGCAAAAATACTGCAGATTAAACATCCAAATAATATGCTACGTAACAGAAGCTCTGAAACTCTACAATTCTGGTTCTACAAACTAGTAACTAGAAACCATTGACAATAATAGTCTAATCCCATTACCTTTGTGGAAATTTAAATGTTTTAATTTTATATAAACCATACAGTACTGGAAAGAAAACTAGTCACAGAGGCAAAAGATCTGGGTTCAAGCCCTGTTTCAACTCTTAGTATGTGACCTTTATTATTACTTAACTTCTGAGTCTCAGTTTCTTCATCAAAAAAACAAAAATTGGTAATATGCACACTTTAAAAGTCATGTAATTGTTGTGAGCCAATGCATGTCAAAACACTTAGTGAATTGTAAAACATTATATAAGTGAGATTTCTCATACAAGTACCTATGTAGGAATATATTCACCTCCTATTATAGTGTTAAGTCTAGAGGTGCCCACAGTACAAAAGTACTACGCATTTATTAGCTTCATCTTGCAAAGTCACGCACCCTACTGATATCTTTGAGATATAAACAATTACTACTGGATTTTACAACTTGTCACTGGTTGTACTATCCAGCCCAATAAATATTAAGTGCCTACTGTTAGGGCATAACTAATGAAAAGAAAGACAATTTTTCTTGGCAGAATTTTTATTTTAAGAAACTGAACATCATTAAAAACAACTGTTTCTTATGAAAGTATTAAAAATAAATGCCTAAAAATTGGCCATTTAAAAAAAATCTACAGAGATCTCCTGAATAGTTCATAAGCCCTGAAAACTAAACCTGGTAAAGGAAAATATGAAAACATCAATAATGAAATTACTGGGTGCCTCTACATGTTTTTTCTCACTAATTTCTCACAAAATTCAAAACATATGTATATTAGTACTATAACCATAATTAATCTAGAGCATCATTTTCTAAAATAATTACCATGCTTTGCAGAACATAAAGTTAATTGAACAATAATTATTTCTTTCTCACGAAACGAGGATTGTGTACATCCTAATGTGAAATTGACTAAATCACATAAAAAGTAATTTTGCAACCCTAGCTGGAATTTCCTAATTAGATTACAGTGTTAATATGTCAGAAGGATATCCTTGGTAAAACAGATGCTTTATCATCAATATGCAAAACTGTCCTGCACTTTTCTTTCAATGAAGTTACTTGCCAAGATTGGATACAGAAAGCATTATGCGAATGCTTTTTGAGGGTCTTTTGGGTAGCAATTAATCTTTATTCCAATATAATTACTATGTGAACAGCAAAATCAGGAGATGGGTACATTTTGTTTTTTAGGAAGATGGATTCTTACAAGCAGACCACCCAGGTAGAATACAATCTTATTAATAGTTTATTATTTGGTGTGATTTATAACATAATTTATATTGTCATATTTTTTAAAGCTCTATGCTCTGAATAAGAGACTAGTTTATCTTCCTGTGGATGGATGGCAACCAGGTGGATAGCCATAGTATGGTACAAACAGAATGCTGTGGAGAATAGAATAGAAAATGATTATCTCCTTAAGAACAAGAAGTTAAGTATTTTCATAAATGGTCACTTTTCTAATTTCCTGGAGCCACATTACCTCAGAAGAGTAGGTAGCCTTTGGTAAGGCAAAAGCATCTAGAAAATATCTGAAAACATTCACTAGCTTAGAATGCTGCCATTCTCAAAGAATCTGTCATTGGAAGAAGGGTGCTGGTTGCATTGCTCCTACACCTGTGGGGTAAATAATTTTCTCCTGATATACTAAGGTGCTGGCTACTAGGAATAGCCTCAAGATGGCACCATGACTTTATATGCTAATACCTCAGAGGTCTGAGGAAAAGATATTATTACTTAGGAGTAGAATCCTCACAGAAATTGAGAGAGGGTTCTGATCAAATTAGTAGAATCAGAAAGAATACTTCTGCTGCCGCAATGGGCTTTTTTAGTGTTTGACAAAAAACTGCAATTAAGAGAAACTGAGGCAATAAAGTTCTGAGAAGGGTTGATTTATTAGCAAAGCTAGCAATTCCCAATAAATGGTGTCCAAGGCTCCTCAGTAACCAAGGATACATCTGACAGTCATGACAGCTCTTTTATAGTCATAGAGAACTCAAAAATAATGACATCAACCTGATGTAACAAAAGTGTATCTCACCTCTGACTGGCCCATGCCGTGGTTACTAACCATAACTTATATCAGTTTATCACAAGGTGAACTAACGTCTTCTGGAAAGTTCAGTGACCGACAATTTATGTGAAAGAAGAGGAACCTAGCAATTTACATGTTAATGATTTTTGTTAGACCGAAATTCTGTGACTAGAAAATCCTGAAAAAAAGGAAAATAATGGGTGGAGAGCTGATTGTGTCACAAGCAGGGAATTAGTAGCTTTGATTAACTAAGATTTAATGAAATAATATAAAATAAAGAGCGATATTAATTTTCAATTTCATATTCGGGAATTTCTGAAATGGGTATATGAAAAATATTTTTCATGTCCTCAACAGAAGTAGGTCAAGGGTATATAATATATGTGTGGTATAAAAGGGTCATTCCCTCTCTATTTGCTTCAATGTAGCACAAATATACACAAAGAGTGAAAAAAAAAGAACCAGGCTTTACTCAAAAAATTCTTTAATCAATCTATCAATAAACATTTATTCTAAAAAATAAAAGAAAATATTTGAAAATACATTTTCATTTAATCTTCACAACCATACTGTATTATGTGCAGATATTATGGCCCCATGCCCCTATTTTACTAATTAGGAAACTCTGCCTCAGATCATCTACTTATGATCATGAAGCCTAGTTTGGCCTAGGTCTCTTCTGACTCCAAGTTCAGTACTTTTCCTCCGCAGCACACTACCTCTTCCTACCTTCCAATGAAAAGAATTAAGCCAAGAACACTTGAATCTCATTCTCTGCTGAGCTGGTCACAAGGAGGGAGGACACGAACATTTGTGCATGAGCACAAAGACAAACACACAAACACACACATGCACGTGCGCGCACACACACACACACACACACACACACACACACACACACACACACACACACACGGATACAGAAATATATTTACCTTCCAAGCAAAATACGAGTTAAAGGGGAAAATAGCGGAATGGAAAAGAGAGAGAGGTTAGGCAGCCCTCCACCCATTATTTTCCTAAGTAAAATAAACTTTATGGATGTAACAAAACAATACAACAAAAAGAAAATATATATTTATAGTTCTTTTTGAGGTGGCAAAGAATGGAAATCTGAGGGGTGCTCAGAAACTGGGAAATGGATGACCAAGTCATGATACATAAATGAGACTGTGCCGAATCCTTAAAAGAGTCATGACCCACCAGGATTCCAGAGGACACATGATGGAATATAATATCCACCTCCTGATAGAGGGGAAGGAGTCGGAAAGAGATAATTTTTTTTGGCCACGACCAATGAGGAAATTTATTTTGATTGACTGTATATATTTGTCATAGGTTTTCTTTTTCTTCTGTTCTCAATTTGAGGGGTAAAAAGGAGGTTGAGAAGACAGATCATAGCTGATAGAAACAAGGAAAAAAAATATTAAGAAAAAAAAAACCAAGCCAAAATCTTAGCCTAGAGCAGGGCTGCCCAAAGTGCGGCCTGCAGGCAGCATGCAGCCCGCAGTGTGATTTCGTGAGGCCTGCCTGTGTTTACTACTGGCGTGGAAATTGACATAAATGCTTTCACTAAAGTATTTGTGTCGATTTCTGTGCTTGTGGTAGACACAGGCAGGCCGCATCAGGGCGCACAGCCCATGTTTTGGACAGCCCTGGCCTAGAGCACAGACTGCTATCAAAATCCCGAGAATATTAGGGCTATATTTGGATTCAATGATATCTCAAGGTTCATAGACTACTTATTTAAGCCCTCAATTAGGTAGGCCACATGGCATGAAGCCAGTGCTTGAAATGATTCTACTAGGCAGGTAGATGCTGCAATGTATAGAGCCCCAGACTAAAAGTCAGGAAGATGTGAGTTCAAATTAGATCTCAGACCCTTAACAGATGCATGACTCTGGCAAGTCCTTAACCTCTCTATCTTGGTTTCTTCATCTGTAAAATGAGAATAATAGCATCTACCTCCCAGGGTTGTAAGAATCAAATGAGACAGTAACTGTAAAGGCTTAACACAGTATCTGGCACACAATCAGTGCTATATAAAAGTTAGCCACCATCACCATCATCATTCTAGGTGACTTCAAGTAAGAAGGGATAAAACGGTAGTAAGATTCAAATGTTGATAGTAAATCTAGTGCTGCCTTTCACAGCCATCAGTGGCAGGAAAAACCAGGCTACTACTAGTAATAGGGCTTAAAATAATCAATTATGACAAGAAAAGGTAGTAGCACTAGAAAAGTCATAGAACTCTCAGATTTTCTTTATTTAGAGGAAGGCTGTCAATAATGATGTTTCTTTGGACGTTAATTTAGAAATTCTCTAAGTTTTAACAGTTCAGTGAATTGTCTAAATCAGAGAATTATTACCTTACCTCTTAAGAATTAAGAGCATTTACATAGAACATTTAATGTGATACTGAGGTTAGCTGTTGCAATCTATTACTCTAGATATGAAGGTCTGTTCATGTATTAAAGTTATGTTCTTACAGGTATGTTTTTAGAAAATTAGACTATGTAAAAAAGGCTTTTAAAAAATTGAATATTCAAACAAAGCCCAATTAACAAATAGTTACTAAACATCTACTAAATGTAAGTCAATATAAGAGGCTGTTTGAGTGATAAAAGTATTTTATAAGTTCTTTATTACAAAAAAGACTTTTATACTCTTGCAGGTGTGAAGTTAGTTTACAAAATAATGAGAAGAGTTCTTTATTAAAAGTTAAAAGAAAATTGTTTCTAGTCCTGGCTTTAACTGCTAATTAGCTACAAGTCTATTCACAAAGTTGTTAACCTATGACACAGTGGTCAATTGCTAACTCTAAGAGGATGCCAGAAATGCCCTACCAACTGCCTCTATTTTTCCCAGTGATGAAAAAAATCAATACTGCATTGATAGGTCATTGGGCACCATTGCAAGGTGTTGTACCTCCATGTACTCATGGAGGTACAGCTGTGGAAAGCCTCTTAACCTTGGTTTGGCTCTAATATTTTGATAATAAAGTATTTCTCCCAAATGTAATGCTACAAACATGATCTGTTTCCTCTGAGGATGACTATTTATACAACTAATCAGAGAAATTAATTCAACAGAAAATTCAACAGAAAAATCATCTAACATCATGTAAAAAGTTAAATTATTTTAAGTATCTTTTCTATTAATATAAAAATCCTAAGATTAAAAATGAAGTCTCTTCCTTTAATTTTAAATTATTTTTTTTACCAATAAACATAATTTTAACAGATTTAAGAGCAAATTGTAAATTTCTGTTGTTTTAAAAGGCAGCTTAAAAAACCAACTACCAGACTCCTTTTGTATAGGTACTCCATAGGTACAGTGTTAAGGTATACCAATAAAAAGTTAAGATGTTATAAAGATAACATTCATCTTATAATCAGGATGAAGGCTGTAAGAGAACATGTTAAAATAGTCTCGAGATAACTCCTGTAATTCTAGGCACTCCCCAGGCATTTCAAAATTAAATTAGAGTCCTAAGAACTTGAACAAATATTTTAACCTTTATAGGTCTCAATTTCCTCAATAAAAATGAAGGGATTCGGCTAGAATATCTTAAAGTTCCCAACTAATTCTAAAACCTAGGATCCAATAAACAATTCCCTAGACCATCCTCTTTCCACCCTTCGAACCCACAAGCCAACTCTAATTGAGAATAATTTTCTCTACTACATCTTTAGGACTGACTGTAGGACTGAATGTTATGACCATATAAGTACTGTCTTCCATCGGTTGTGATTGTGTGGTTTGTCCTTCGTTCTCAGAAATGACCACGACATCAGGAAAATGATGGCATGACTTGCAAGTGAACTGGATTTAAGTGAGGGAGGGCTGTGTACAGCCACCAGCCTCTCTTTCTCCTCCAGAGCCATCTGGGTCCACTAGCCAGATATTGATCAGGACAATTAGAGATGGCCTAGCCTTCCACTGGTATCCAGCCAGAACTGGTTATTCCAGGTCTATTGTTAAACACAGGCTATGCCTAAAAGCTTCCTGTCTCCTTTGATGGGTGGGCAGTGGGAATGATAACTATGTCGTAGTAGAGAAATATTATTTTATATATGTAACTATAAAATTAAATATCTAAGGCTTTTTTTTCTAAGTATACATCATTAACAAACCTTTTGTAAACACAATGCATAGGACTGCATGTTCTACAAATATCTGAGATACTCAAAAATATAAAACAACAGAGTTGCAGACTTTTAAATAGTACAAGATATAAAGATACATTATATTGCCTAACTTACCAGCAGTAGTCCAGTAGATGTGGTGGAAGCACTGGGATATATATATGTTGCCAGTACATTGGATATAACAGTGCAGCTGATCCATGAAGGCAAGCGGTTAACTAAAAAATTTTTAAAAGGATGATAATGAATAACTTGTTTTAAAATCGAAAAGTAAAGCTCAAAGTTTTCCATGAATACTAACAACTGTAAAACTAAGTATACTAAATATCAATGTTCAATATTAACTTCATGAAGAAAATTAAACAATCATATTTACCATCACAAATTTAAGAGTAATATGTATTTTAGATATACTTCTTTGTAAACTATAGAAATAATCAGTTTTCTAGTAAATCTTGGGCAGCTTTGTCTACGTAAACTATATAACTAAGGGTAAAATTTTCAACGACAAATAAACATAAAATTAATATTTGGATGAGTCCAGTGAAATCACATGCAAAAAAAATAAAATGTGTGCATCACAGTTTGCTCATCACTCAGATTAATATAGTGCGATTAAATATGGAAAAGAAGAAGGTCTGAAAGCTCCTGAGGGATATCATTAGGGCAAATTGCCAAAGAATGAAACATGAGCCAGTCAGGAGAGTCTGGAAGCTGCAATAATACCAAGGGACTTGATTGTTCGACAGTTGGAGTTTCAGTAATGTGTGAACTGCAGGTGATGGTATCAAGAGACTCTGTTCACTGACACAGAGAATGTCACTATTGACCAGCGAACTGCCCAAGCTTGTCAGCTATACTACAGAAAGCCAAGTATATCATAATTTCATATTTAAACTGCTCATTCCAGATTAACATTTTGTATCCTATTTTTATGTCAAAAAAGCTACAATCATAGTGCTCCTATTTTAAAGGTAAATGGAATTTTAATTATTATTTTCTTGTGTAGCCAGACATTAATTGTTTCTGAATGCTTAACAAGAGACTGTCTCCTCCCTATCCCACAATGGGCCTATCATCACAATTCTTCAAAAATTCCTTTAATTTCTATTGTATAAAAGGTCTATCTACTTATATGTAAAATCACTATTTTCAAGTGTGTAATGAAATGATTAAAGCAGTAATTCCCAATCATTTAGTTGTGCTAGCATTGGTATGTCAAGCCTACTGATGATGCTATTGCATTTAAATGAAACAAAGCATAGAATTTTATAAAGTATTACCTACACCTATCCTATAAATTCAATTACTTAAAATATGATATTTTAGAATGGGAATGTCATTACTACAAAGAGGTCAATGAAGCTTAACATATTAAAATCTAAAAGTACCTTATACTTGTAAAGAAATTGAAGGTATGAGGGGGTGGAGCCAAGATGGTGGCTGGAAAGCAGGGACTAGCACGAGCTCCCCACCAAGTCCCTCCAAAAACCTATAAAAAATGGCTTTGAACCAATTCTAGAACTGCGGAACCCGCAGGGTAGCAGAGGGAAGCAGGGCTCTAGCCGAGGACAGCCTGGATAGTCTCTGGGTAA
>CM053626.1:262181306-262211397 GCA_028646595.1 Phalanger gymnotis | reverse complement strand
GAGGTGGAAATGGGGAGAAAATCTGTAATTCAAACGCATGTGAAAATCAATGCTGAAAACTAAACATATTAAAAATAAATTTAAAAAAAGAAAAAAAAATACCTGAAAATGACGGTTGGCTGTGGCAAAGCTAGAAATTTCAAGTCATGAAAACTATGAGATATTGCTAATTAGCTGGTCCTGGCACACAGGCAACTAGAGTAGGAAAGTTTCTATTATTCAAGCATAATGAAAAGCTTTGCACTGGTGATGTATCATGTGGAAGTACCACAAGCATATAAAAACACCGAGAAAAAGTACCTCTGATTCCTCAACCTGCTGAGTTTCCTACCATGGAGGCTGTTAAAGCAAGCACTAAGCTTTCCTGACTGTTGCATTATGTGTGTATGTACCCTATGGCGTGTTCTCTCTTGCTCTCTCTCTCATTCTGTCTCTCTCTGTTCCTCCTCCTCCACCATCAGATCTTACAGGTTCAACAATTCTATTAACTTCAGTATATCTGTATCCACTTCCCATCTATTCCCAACATCTAGTCTTTCATCTCTAACTGCCTTCTGCCTTTTGGACATCTCTAAAGCATCTAAGCATCTCTACCTCAACATCACCAAAACAGAACTCATTATCTTTCTCCTCGAGTGCTATATACTTCATAATTATATCATTGCTTTGATGGTGCCAGCATTCTTCTAAGTAATCTAAGTTAACAACCTAGAAGTTGTTCTCAACTTCCCCTGTCCTTCAATTGTCATGTCGAGTTATCTGCCTTGTCTAGCCTATTCTAATCTCCTACAGAATCTTCCTCATTCAAAAGTGTCTTGCTCCATGAAGTTGCTAAAGCAACAATCCTGGTCATGTAACTCTGCCACCTAACAAACATCTCTGCCTTCCCATTGCCTTTAGAATAAAATGTATTTGACAATTAAAAGCCTGGGTTATTTCCATCAGAGTCTGAGCCTTTACTAGGTCCCCTGCTTCTTCAAATACCCTTAAAAAGATACTTTTACAAAAATAGCTAGTAAATAGTCAGCAAGAACTAAGACAAAATGTAATACAGATAAACAGAAAGCTCTATACAACACTTGGATTCATTCAATCACATTTACAAAGATGGAGTAGATATGTCTAGATATTATAGTTTCTTTACAATAAATAGCCACCAGGCTATTTAGTATGTAATGTACAAGGATTGTGCTGATTGTTATGAGGAATTTTTTAAAAATCTATTTTTAAAAGGTTCTTGTCCTGAATGTGGTAAAAGATAGGATCTATATACAAAAAATTATAATATGAAGCAATTTACAATAAGTGGTTGACCATTTAGATAGCTAAGAAAAGGTTTTATCTCTCTTAGTCTCAACTTCACCATCTTGTAGAAATCCTTACCCTTACCACAGTGGTGTTCATGAGGAAAGGTGCTTTGCAAAATCTGAGTGCTGTATATAAAAGTGTGATTGAGTTATTCTTGTTGTTGTTAGTAGCAGTACAAATATTTAGAATATAACTTCATTTTGCAATGTACAGTCTGAATGCTTCAGTGTGCTTCAAACACATTATGTTGAAAAGTTTTGTTCTATAACAACCACCTGTTTTTAGCTGTGTGTGTGTGTTTTTAAGGGGACAAACTGACAAAACTATCAGAGAGAGCTGCTGCCCTTAGCTTCTTGGCTTCATGATTACAAAAAGATCTGAATTCTCAGTATTTCCCTGAGTTGGAAGTTTCTTTTTATCATCTCTTTAAACATCCTTGAATTAACCTATCTATCCCCCATTAATGAACTATAGTACAAAAGCCTGAAAAATCCATGGAGATGCCAGAAGTTCTACTTCAGTTACATTCTTACAGTATCAAATGTAGAACATAATAAAGTTCAAGGAATGATCAAATTAATAACTGATACAGATGGTAAGGCTTTAGTATGTGAAATTACAATGTCCTACTTCAACTAGATATTATAGCCTTAAGGTTTAAAGACTTTATGGAAGAACTTTAAAAAAAATCTAAATGTGGGTGACATACTAATCCCTAGAAAAATCTCATATACAATTTGTGTCGAAGTGTTATGCTCTTTAGGATAGGAGTTCTTAAATTGGAGAACCATTAACTTGCTTTTAAAAATATGTTATTGAATTTCGACATAATTGGTTTCCTTTGTAAATTTGTGTATTTTTGTGTATTTTATTAATTTAAAAATATTCTGAGAAAGTCATCTATATGTTCATGACAATTCCCAAGCAGTTGATCTCTCTCTCTCTCTCTCTCTCTCTCTCTCTCTCTCTCTCTCTCTCTCTCTCTCTCTCACACACACACACACACACACACACACACACACACCCCTCTGCTCTAAAGTCTAAGGTAATTTTTGTCCTTCTGCATATGGAAATTGCCTGAGAACAATTCTTAAGTTTCAGATTAAATTCTGACAAGGTGAACCAAGAAATCACTCAGAGTGAGCAAAATCCTTTAGACTCCCCTCTTCATGTTGGCTAATATATGTTTTAAGGTCTGATATTTCTGGGGTTGTTAAGGGCTTTCTTAAAATACATCCTTGACAGAATTAGAGTTAAAAATGTATATGCTTATGCGCCTTGAGACAGAAATGACAATTAAAAAAAGAAATTACACCTTAAGACAATTCTACTACTGAGAGCATATCTCTTATTCAAAATACTCTAGCATGACCTCATATGTTAACCAACCAGATCCCTGTAACTAACATGCTTACAGACTTAGAGAGATGAGATTTGCCAAACAAATATCAGTCAAAATAGGAGCTAACATTTAGACATCTGCTTTAAAGTAAAGCATCCCTTCCACTCGCCATTGGAGGCCACAGAAGATTCACTCTAGTTAACATATTACTGACAGGATGATGAGAAAGCTCCTGTCAAATGCTGGTCAGCTGGGTGTTTGAGACAAAATGCACAGCCCCAGCTGACTAGTTAGTGAAAGCCTGGTGAGGTACAATTATAGAGGGATATGACAAGTCTTCATGCTTGACTGACTTGAGAACCAACGACATGGTTTTAAACAGCAATCCTCCCTACCTCTGGTCACAAAACAGCAATAAGTCAACAGATGCACTGTTGTAAAATCATGATTTATTCCTTTGCTTTGAATACATGAGAGTACAGTATGATGTTATGGTAGACTACCACAGAAAGTTCACTTGAGGTTTAAACATCTAGGGCCTGCCTACAGCATGCATAAAGTCAGTGTTATAGACCAGATTTATCAGTCTACTCTCACACATTCTTAATTTATACTGCAACTGAAATTTTTAAGAACTAATTTTTGTCTCAAGCCAATGAAACCAAACACATATAAATATATTTATAACAGTGTATAATAAAACATGCACATGTAATAATGTCATGTAAACACCATCAAAACAAAATTAAAATGTTCACTTTTAAGAATATTTCATTTATATTCTTTAAAGATTTTAAATCACTCTAAAATTTCCTTACTGAAAATGCTGAAACCTGTAACTGTACTATAGAAAAGCCTATTACAGAATGTGATCCTTCAGCTAACTGAATCTTTAGCTATTGGAACACTAAAGCCCCAAGCAAGCTGTAAGGTTAATGAAAATCCTATTATTACATTCATTGGAACGCAATTCTAGCAAAAGAATCAACATCCCAGTAAAATAATGTCCCTGAAGCTAGAATAGAATTAAGGATATAGAAGAATTTTCACCTATGCCAATACATAAAAATCTGGCAGCAGATTCTTAAGGAAAACAGAGACTACTTTCTGTTGAAGTATGTTAAAGTGAAATTTTCCCATATTAAAACCAGATACATAATTAAGTTTTGTTAATACATGAAATAAGAATGCATTAATTTATTTGGCAATTGAAAATGTTGGTCAATTCATTGTGGCCCTTGCCACCTTTCTAAAGAAAATGTAATTAAATCTCAAATAAATCCCAAAAGGGTACTTTTGTTCCATACAACAATACCACTCACTCCTTGATCTTTAATACGACCAAAGCATAAAAATTACAGCAATTAAATGTTGCAATTCAAGTAATTCAGTATCTGCCACACAAAAAAGGGTTAGGAGACAGGAAAAGAGGAACTGAGTAATCATGTTCTTATTAGTCCTACTGTCCTATGATAATGAAATGAAGCACTTAAGAGGTGACATCATAGCCAGATCTTAATGAACTGTCATAAATACTTGGAATTAAGTTGATTTCGACGATAGAAGATAATTCCCTTAAGGATACCAAGCATTTACTAAAGTCATTTCTTAAAACAGCTGAATTAGTTAATGTTAAAGTGAAATGTCCTTTTTAATAAAACTTATTGATAATGAATGTGATAGCAATATTTTCTAAAATGCATTTTATATTTTTAAAAATATTTCATAAATAAAAGTGTTAAATTATAGGTATATAGACATGCAACCCACATCAATCTATTCTAATCAAGTAGTTAACTATACTTAAAAATAAATACTACCTGATAATTTGATATATATTTTTTAACTCTTTACTAGTCCTAAAGAAAACAAACATAAGTCATTTAGGGGAGAGGAAGGAATTTTTTTTCAAAGTTGAGCTAAAAATATTTGCAAAGGCCTCAGGATCTTACATGCAAATTCAAAAAAGTAAACGATTTATTAAATAGAAAAAAATTGTTATAACTGCAGACTATCAGGGCTTTAAGAGACAATAAAGGCCATCTAATCCAATTCATTTAATGTAAGAATCACCAAAAAATAAGTAAATATCATTTTAAAATAATTAATTCTGTACCAGATTAAATGCTAAGGAGTTACTCAAGAAAGTATTTTTATAACGAAGACTAAGAAAAATTAAATAGTCTAGAATTGACTTTTCAAAGAACATGATGGACATTTTTCAAAATATGAAAATACAATGAAAACTGGCATTGAGAGTTAAACATTAAGTCTTCAGAGTAATTCCAATATGACCTATAAATAACTATAACTATAGAAACTTCATGAGCTAAGACATCTGTGACACATGAAGTTGTGACAAATCAATTATGTCATCTTCTGAAATATGAAGTTAACTTTTAAGCCTTCAGAATTTATCGAAAATCATTTTTTTATTTTTGTGATTTTTTTTGAAATCATAAATCAAATATGACCTAGTGAAAACAAAACTGAGATAAAGAGGCATCTTTCCTGAGTTTTAATCCTGTAACTGCCATTATATTTGTGAAATTGAATGCTACCTCATTGGTTTGTTGTGAAGTGAAATTAAAATATGTAAGGAAATGCTTTTATATCATTCTGATTATTCTGCCATGACTAAAATCATTAATCTTAGAAAAGTCATCCAACAATATTAATTGTACTCCAATAACTGTAATAAAACTATTTCTTTTCACTCAAAGGTACTCTATTTAAAAACATTTATGTGTATATATATGTATGTATATATATATATATATATCCATATTTACAAATTATCTCTACCTCTCATTGCCTTCCAATGAGAAATTTTTAAAATGAAAACCAAAACCCTCTTAACAAATATTCATAGTCCATCAAAATAAATTCCCATTTTGGCCATATGAAAAAACATATGCCCCTTGAATTTAAGTCCATTGCTTCTGTTAAGGGATGGGTGTCATGTTGAATCTTCAGTTCTTTGGATTAGTGATTTATGACTATCAATACATTTATCAGAGTTCTAAAGACTATCAAAGATATTTTTCTCTATAATGCTGTTATTATATAAATTGGTATCCTAGTTCTGCTCATGTTACTGTATCAGTTCATAGAGGTCTTCCCAGTTTCCTCTAAAATTGTCCATTTTGTCAATAAATATTCAAATTACATTCAGGTAACAAAATTTGTTTAGCCATCCTCTTGTTTTCAAGTTTGAGGCTACTACAAAAAAGACCTGCTGCAAACATGTTTTGTACATAGGTCCTTTTCTTCTTTCTTTAATTTCACTGATGCATAAGCGTAGTAGTAGTAGAGTTGGGTCAAAGGATATACAAAGTTTAGTTAACTTTTTAAACATAGTTTCAAATTGCTTTTTTGAATGGCTAAACCAATTCAAAGATTCACTAACGAACAGTGCTCAAATTGGCATGCTTTCTCACAACTCCTCTACTATGAAATGTATTGTTTTTAACAACACTGTCCTATGCCTAAGTGATTATTTTTGGTTAAAATGTTTTTATATGAAATAACACAATTTTAAAATGTGAGAAATACTAAATAAAACACACTTTTAGTATCTGAAAGCATCATATTCAGATTTTTTTCCCTTTATACCTATAAATCAAGCTATTATAATTATTTGCATGTCCTTTTCTCAAAAACTTGCTAGCACCAAGGTATGAGAGAAAAGGGGATTAGGGCTCCAGAGTGCTTAGTTGTAAGTCCCAGTTTCGCGAGTGTTACAACTTCTCTGTGTCTATAAAGGAACAGAAACTGGAAAAAGGTATAGAGTTTTTGAGGAATGAAATGGGGAGATGAGAATAAGAAAATCTCACATTGGGTGGCCTTGACATTTAGTCAAGAAGCATTTTTTGGAGGGGGGAAGGCAGAGCAATTGGGGTTAAGTGACTTGCCCATGGTCACACAGTTAGTAAGTGTGTCAAGTGTCTGAAGTCACATTTGAATTCAGGTCCTCCTGACTCCAGAGCCAGTGCTCTACTCACTGGGCCACCTAGCTGCCCCATAGAAGCATTTTTAAAATTCCTATTATGTGCCAAATGTTATGCTTAGCTGTAGAGATGCAAAAAGATGCAAAAAAGTCACAGTCTAATGGGAGACAACGTGCAAACAACCATGTACAAACAACACAGAACAAACGAACTGGAGATAGTCTCAGAATGAAGGCACTAAGGATAAGTAGGCCTAGGAAAGAATTCTTGCAGAAGGTGGAACTTCAGCTGAGACTTGAAGGAAGCCGGGGAAGACAGGAAGAAGAAATGTGGAGGGAAAGAATTCCAGTCTTGGTAAAGAGCCAATGAAAACGCCAAAAGTAGGTAGATGGAGTATCTTGTGTAAACAACAGTAAGGAAGCCAATAAAAGGGAAGCTAGGAAGAGGAAAGGGCTTGAGGGATATGAGAAAAAAAATGAGTTCAGTTTTTAACATGTTGTGTTTATGACGTTTATGTTATATTTAGTTCTAGATTTTCAATAGGCAATTGGAGATATTAGACTGAAGGTCAGAACAGAGGTTAGATCAGGAAAAATAGAATGAGGAATCATCTTTATAGAGATGATAATCCATGGGATAATCCATCCCTGCTATCATCTCTTATCTCCTCCCTCTTATGGCTAAACCTCCTTGAGAAGGCCATCTACAATAGGTGATTCCTCTTCTTTTCCTCAATATTCTACTGAAACTCCTCTCTCTAAAGTTACTAACAATCAAAGATTAAACTGCCAAATCTAATGGCTTTTTCTCAATTCTCATCCTTCTTCACTTCCTTGTAGCCTTTGACACTATCACAGTCTACTCCTTCATATTCTCTTTTCTCTAGGTTTTCATAATACTACCCTCTCCTGGTTCTCCTTCCCATCTACAAGGCCTTTACTGTTTCCTTTGCTGGATCTTCATCTAAGTCAAATCTGATACCCACAAGTGTTGCTCAGGGCTCTGTTCTGTGAGCCCTTTTCTCTTGTCTCTTTATATTATTTGGTGATCTCATCATTATTGACTTATTGTATAAATAGTATAGAAGGGAAATAGAAAAAGGTCCAAAACAGAGTCCTGGGAGATACCACTCTGGATTACAATCCAGCAAAGGAAATCGAGGAGTCGTCCACCAGGTGAATTAAGGGGTTGAACTACAGGACCTCTAAGGTAATTTACAACTCAAAATTCTATGAAATGAGAAAGGTATTTCTACTATATGAAGTCAAAATATGAAAAGTTAGTAATTGCTTATATAAGTAATGATGAATAATTTGTAAAATGACCAAGCTTTAAAATGGAAAATATGTAATTAAACAATAAATACTTGTCAAATAAAATTATCTTAAAATATCTATCTAGATATAATACTACAATGTTAACTCTACCACCACCATTTTATCACTTGAAATAAAACTAATGTGCATATCAAAGTACTTCTCAACATTTTTAACAATGTAAAATTATGATATTTAAATAGTCTATGCTAAAAAGAAAGGCCTCCACATAGAACATTTTAGGAAGGACAGTAGCATAAAATCTATAATAAAAAAATGCTATTGAGTTGTAAGTTATTATCAGTTTGAAAAGCTCCTCCAAATCAGAGCTATTACACTCCCAAAGCACTACTCTGGAACAAAGATGAATCTACCTATTACCAGGTTAGGATAGGAGCTATTATCATGGCTCCTTGATTTCTTTCAAGTAGCTCCAATGGAAAAAGCCACAAGTGAATAATAAAGATCTCATAATAGCTCTTAAGAATTCTTTATACGGTAGGAGGCACTGAAATGAACTCTGGAGAGTTAAAGAAGTCTCATCTCCTGATAAGAAAAAAATAATTAACCTGACTTAATGTATCTGAGTAGGCCTTATATAAATCAGACTTTTGTACTTCAAGAGCCAGATTAAAACCATATATCAAAAAAGTATGTAGATATTGTCTTATAAGTACACATGGAACATATCTAAATCTTCAGAGGTCTGTAGGTCTTCTTTGTGAAAAGCTCAATATAGTCTACTTAAAAGGAAATGTGTGAAGTACTTACAGTGCTTAATTTGCTAGCAGTAATGATGATGCGCCTTTCATGTAGCATACTGGCATACAGTTGCAGCATATTGTTCACATCCACAGCAACAAAATATTCTGTAAGATTTCTCTGGATGAGTAAAAAAATACTCAGTTACATGTTAACAGGGGATATAAAGTATATTTTGTGTATCTGCATAAAAAATCAATTTTTCTAAAAAGTACTCTTAAGAACAAATATTCATCAAAGTACTGTTATTTAATATTACCTTATTCCCTGTGTCAAATTAGGACGATTATACTACTATTATACAGACATTGAGAAACAAAGGCACAGGCACAGACACAGACACACACATTTACTTTACAGTACAGTGGGAAGATCTCCTAGACTGATGTTGGGGGGGGTGTCTTTTGTTTATTAATGCTACCTAATTAATTAATGAGAGACTTCACTAAAATCCTTTGGATTCAATCCATGAAATCTCCCTTAGATTAAATTCTACATTATATCAAGCAATACTTCAAGAAAGTTCCACTTATTTTTCCTAACTACGTAAAAATCCTCCACTAATATAATAAACTTTCAACATAAAAAGGTCTTTCTCATGCCCACCTTCATTAAAATGTGAACTTTCTTTCCTAAAAGTATTTAAAATGTTAAGTATAACAAATATTCTTCATACATTAAAACATCCTAAGTGTAAGCGAAAAGTAGAAAGTGAAGAAGAAATTGGCTATGGTAAAGAAGCAACCTGACAATAGCAGCACCTTACAGTGAGCTCTAACTCAAACAGTGTTTAGTAAAATGAGAAAATAAAGGCAGTTAAATATGCAGTTGACAATTACAACCACCACCACCACCCTGGCCCAAATCCCCTGAAACTATATAGTTCACCAGCACAATCTAGCAATGTTAGCAATCGTGAGAGAGGAGACCAAACCTCTTGTTGTATAAAGTAATTTACACCTGAAGGGTCAGTGGTGAACCAATGAAGATGGCTGCTGATCAGCTTTGACTCAGTCCAAAAAGATAGATGCGAAAAAATTAGTTTCCTAGAATCATACAGCACTTTATACTTGGAAGGTACCACAGATTTAATCTAGTATTACCCCTTCCTTTTAAAGATGAGGAAACTGAGGTTCAAAAAGTAAGAGTCACATAGTTAAGTTTCAGATGAGGGATCAGAACCCGGGTCTCCTGATTCCTAACTTAATATGGGATACTGTCTTTGAGTTTTCTACATTTAAATCCACTACATCTTCCAAAACAACTGCTCCATTTTCAAAACTCTTTTTATGACTTTCCATTTTGTGTACATGAAACAGATTTCAAGCTTTTAAAAGATTATAAAAATGTCAGGTATAATGATAATTATCAAATGTTGATTATTTAACTTGTATTTTTAAACATTTCTAACAGATGTATAATCTAAATGTTAAATTGATATCTATAAAATATGAAAACTTAGAGGAAGTTTTCCTAACACGTGAGTAGAAACTATTATAGAAAAACTATGAAAGAAGATGATCGACCATTACACAGGATGGAACAGCATAAATGGGCTGTGATCTCCACTGGTGAAGAGAGTAACCATCTGTGTAGATAATAGTCTTATATAAATATCAAAGTACTAAATGGGGAATTAGTTTGTATATGGGAGTCATATTTATTTGTTCATCCTTTTTTCTCTCACACTCTTCTTATATACAGCTAAAACACATAATTTATTGTGATTTAAGTAAAAAATAATTTATTACAAATGTGAAGGTCTATATTCCGTTACAGTCTGCTATAGTTTTTATTTGTCTTAAAGTTCCAGAACAGTAGTTTTTCTGGGGGTGGGGAGGAAATGATCTAAATAGCTGAATCAGGTAATTAGCCCTCTCAGCTGTACATTTATTTGTGAGCAAAGGGGAAGGCAGGAGTTGGGGGAGGGTAGTAACTAGCATCTGCCATTTGTAACAGAGAGAAGCACACTGCAGTGAAGGGGCCAGGGTGTATAAGTTGAAGTACTGTCAGTCAGTCTCAAGGGAAAATGTAACAGGCGGTAACTGGCCCATGATACACAGTACACAAGGGTACAAAAACTATTAAGGGATTTAAGGGCTTTGATGGGCTGTCTCAGACCCACAATAAGAATACTGGGATCTCTAAGCAGCTTGCTACACAGTTTTTGCAGATGGGTTATTTGGGTTTGGCAGATACTAAAACTAACACATTATGGTTATGCTATTTTTTGTCTTGATATTAATAAACTGGCAATTACAGAATATTACTTAAAATTTTTTTTTCCTGTCAGTTCAATAAAGTCATCCACCCATGACAAATGCAATTGGAGAGTGGGAAAGAAATTTGTTAGATCGGATAAATTTTTTTAAAGAACGGAAGAACAAAGGAAAACCTAAATATATCAGATAGTATTTATTACTGCCTTGTTTTCCTTCAGTTATGTTTCCATTTAATTATTTGTGTTGTGACTGTTTTTCATTTTCAGACAAATGGAAAAATTATGCAAAAGATAGAAAGAGAAAAAGTTTCTTATTTTCTTGCAATTATCCAAAAATATAAACACACACCCACATACAAGCCCTTTATTAAGTTTACTGTATAACCTGAAAACACCATGGGATAAGCACATTTTACATCTGAAGAGACATGAGCAAGGAAAAGAAATGAACGATCAGTAGCAATGCAAAGTATTATTCCATATACAGAAATATATAAATATTACAAGTCCTAATTTTTAAAAAAAAAATAGTGTAGTACTACAAAATTTTTCTAGTTGAGCTTCATTTTAAATGTGAACATTTTAGATTTTATTCCATTTAAATGACGGCATTTTGCATTACCTTACAAAATTCAAGACCTACAAAAAACTTCTCATTTAAAAGTAAAAAGAAGGAAATCATGTCACAGAACAAGAATGATTTGAATAGAGTCCAATATAGATATTCAAAAATGTGGTGGTCATGTCAGAAATTGCAAATGCATTTTTCTATTTTATTCTTTTAATTTCTGTATTCATTCCTATACACTAGAAACAAAAGCTACATACATAGTAGAAGGAATCTAATCTAATTGATAAAAGAGACCATTTGGAAATAAAGAATAAGCATTACTGTTCACCTGTCCTAAATAAATGGAAAGTAAATCCTTTTTATACCCTTACCCAGATTCAACATACCTAGTTAATGGGAAAAGGAAAAGAGAATTGAAAAGAAGGGACGAGCCCCAGGGACAGAACCAAGCTTCTAGCTTCTTAGCTTCTGAAGGAAGCATCTCTTCCCTGAGCATAATGCCCCGTTGAAATAGCTTACAATGTTATTTCAATCCCTGTATATCAAATTCCATTTCCAAGCATAGCCAGGACTAAGGTTAGGCAAGTAAGATTGTTGAATACCATGCAATATATAGCGGGGTACATGTGATGAAGGAATTTATTATTATTCATTTTAATAAAGGCACATATTTTTTAACGTCAGGGAATTCTACTCTGCAACATATGTAAGTATTTACTTTGCGATAAATCAAGCTGCATGTGTTACAGTGAAAGTTCAAAGACTTCACTAGAAATATAGGGAGCACAATTTTCAAACCCTGCCTGGGGCACAAAAATGACTTTTCTAAGCTCTGTTCAGAAAATTTCCAGAGAGAAAATTGATTTGAAAATACTAAAATACTTACGCTTTCAGGTATTGTTGGTAGTCCAGTTAAATCAGGGGCAATGAAGTAAGACTGCTAGTCAACAAAAAAAAAAATGTAAGTAAGAACAAAACATAGCGAATGCATTTAATCAATCTAGTAGAGTAGTACATACAATGGGAGGAAGGTGAAATCAAAGAAATTACCCTCCAAATTAACAAAATCTTATTAAATACCATGCAGATTTCATTGAAATTAAGTCATTCTTAAATGGCATAATGAAGTTGAGAGTGAGAAGTAACAGTAAGCCTCCAGTATAAGGGATTAGGTGTTGGTGATAAATCAGTTCACACTTTAAAAAGCAATTAAAATCAACCAAAATAAATTTGAAAGAAATAATTCTGACAGGAGAAAAGTTTATTAAGAGAAAAAGTACAAGATTCTCATATGTTGATAAAGCACATTAACTTTGGAAAAGCTCACAAAATAAGAATTGTGACCCATTAAGACATAAAAGTTCTTCTAAAACCTTTGTCCCAAGGCAATTCATAAGAAAGGATGGATGACTATAAGTGACTACATATGTAGGTATATGTATACATAATCTATGTACATATACAGATATCCATATATGCATGTGCACATGTATGTGCATATAGATGTATTACAGGCCACTATTTAAGTGAGTAGCAATAAAACTGAACAAATTAAAGTTTAATTTCTGTTATCAGGAAGTTTTCCTTGCTCACTTTGTTCTCTACAAGCCTTTAATTCTAAGAGTTTGGAGAGGAAGCATAGTATCACTGTGATGTTTTCTTTTTTATATAGAATGTAGGACAAAAATTTCTCAACTTTAAAACATTTACCACATCATATTTTATTTCTGAAATAACTTTAAATGTAAAACTATCAGTTTTCTATTGTTTTAAAACTTCTTAAGACCTGTAACTAAACTTCAAATGATGAATATTAGATATTAAAACTAAATTTTTACCAAAAAAGCTCACTCATCAGCAAGTATCAAGCATCTATTCTATTCAAGGTTCTGTTTTTGTCAATTCTTAGAAGGGAAATATACAGCATAAACAGCAATATTTACAGAAAATAGTCATTACAAATATTGACATACAAACAGTACCACCACCATCAAAAACTTATAACCTGAAAACAGATTATACCATAATTAGCAGAAAAGTTTTGTTTTCTGTTCATTTTAACCAACAAAACTAAATCCTATTTCTTTTTCATATATGGACACAATACTTTAAAACAAATTCTTCACTGCTGGCAAAAAACAAACTTGATAATAAGCACCATACTACATGTCAATCAGATACTAAATAACAGTCATAAACTATTATTTTCTGATGAGAGGGAGTAATTCAAAGTATAAATCATCGAAAGATATTTCTCAGAGTTAGAGGAGATCTCAAGACAGAAATATAACATGAGTCATTAGTACAGAAATTACGTTTGTTCCTCTTGAAAGGAAAAGTAAATATAAACATGGCCTTCTAATTAGTTTGATATTGCTTTGAAAATGTAGACTCATATTTCCTGAAAATTGCTTTTTAAAGATATTATATAAACAGAAAATATTTTTAATTATCCTTAGTTTTTTAGAGGAAGGAATAAGAATTGCCACTTAAAGGACAGGTAAAAATACTTTGTAATTTTTTTAAATTGATTATAAATCATCAAATATTTACTTAGCACCTTTTATATACAAGGCACATTTTATATATACTTTATATACAATACACCCTTTATATGCAACATGTAATTTTATTTTCAACCTAAATTGTAATTTCCATTTAATGTCATTTTAATTCACCATAACTGGGGAAGGCTGAACTTCCAGAACTTGTTCATTGACAAATCTCTCTTGGTTCTTTTGTAATGCATGAGAAAAAAATTATTTCATTTTGGTATGCTAAGTTAAAATCACAACCGTATCACTGAGGCAGGTCTATAGCAATATATCAGAGAATTTTATCTGGAAAGGATATCAATGGCAATATAATTCTGCTTATTTTACAAAAAACACACAAGAAGTGAGTGAAAATTTAAAATACCTGTATGTACAAATTTGGTTAATTGCTACAGAAAAGCATTTTCACAGCAAGAAAAAATAAACAGAATAGGCCGTTGCTATTCTATACTGAATATAATAAACATTCTGTGAAGTGGAATTTATTCAAATAGATTTGGAAGCTCTCAGCATTAATCAAATAAAAGTGTTTATTCTGTGGAAGGCACTGTGCTACAGGTGCTGGGAATACAAAGGTAGAAAACAAATAAATAAATAAGTTCTGGTACACAAGGAATAAGGGCTCTACACCATGGAGGATGGATGGCAAGGGGAAACAGGGGGATGTTGTGGTGTGTCGTGATGGGCCTCCTGTAGGAAGATGCCATTTGAACCAGCACTAAAATAGCCTTGGGATTGTATTAGACAGAAGGAGGACTGCGTCCTAGGCATGGGTAACAGTCTGGGCAAGAGCAAAGACAGGAGATGTAATGGCATGTTCAAAGAACAGCAAATGGGTCTGTTTGGATGTAACACAATGAATGGAGAAAAATGTGCCAGAATCCTATAAAGGTAGGATGAAGCCAGATTATTATGGGCTTTAAATGTCAAACAAAAGAGTTTGTCTTTTTATCCTACCCTCAAGAACTTATCAAGATTCCTGAACAAGGGGCTGACATAGTCAAAACTGTATTTATGAACAATAACTCGGCAGCTACATGGAAAATGAACTGGAAAGGTTAGAAGTTGAAGATGGTATTACCTTAATCTGATGTTGCACATGTAAGCTGAGGTATCCTCTCCAAACCCAATTCCACTAATGAGTGGTTCCCCAAGCTGGCTACTTATCCCCCACCAGGTTTTTAAAAGCAGCCCTGGAGGGCCAAAGGTAATTCTGTAATGTCACTGACTTGAGACTCCATTGGTGTGTTTTCCTCGCAAAATTTTTGTTGAGAATTAATGTAGTTAGCTAGCCTTAAGAAGTCTTCAGAGATATTTTCTAAGGTGGTACATTACACACAGTTGGTATAAAACATCCTGCAAAAATTCTATGTGTGAGAAACTTCCCCTCAAGTAAAACGTCCAGAGGAAAGAGGCCTCAGCCTTATAGATGACGATACCGAAAGAATAACTCACAGCTCCTGATTACCTGGAGCCTTTTTTTTTTTACCACTAGGAGATTCTTCAAAAGTTCCCGTTAGGCATAGTGAGATCTCTTTGCTGGGTTCCTTGCAGATATACTCCAGATCACCAGCTGATCTGGGAATGCCATTTAGAACACTGATGGGCAGACTGCAAGCCTAATATCCTCCATCTGAAGCTGAAAGTCTTCTTCTGGTCAAACAGGGTTTGGGAGATCAGGGAGAGACCCGGCCAAGGACCTTCCTTCCATCCCCTGGAAATTCCTTCTCAGGAATGTATTAGAAAGCAAAATATCCAATTTTCTGGAAAAATTACTACCTTTCTTAATTTTTTGATACTTTATAGATGATCCCTGCTACTTGGTCAGGTTTCCCTGGACTATAATAACACAATTCCTTCTAGCTGAAGGTCTTTTTATACTTAGTTTAAGAACTTCTGATTGATTGATTGATTGATTGATTGATTGATTGATTTACTGGGATGAGTTCTCTCATCTAGTTAAGGTATCATGAGGTATATGTGGTTTCAATACAACCCTTACACTCACCTCCAAGTTTTACTATTTTCTTCCCAGTGCAAATCTCCTAGAATTTGAGAAGGGTAAAACTCCCCCAAAAAAACCCCAAACTATCTAAAAGATAGTCCTTTAATGACTTTGGGAGGGTCTGATGTTCTTTTTTGGATTCTTTGCCCACTGCCTTTTACTACAGAGGTTCAAGAGAAGCATTTTTGACACAATTCATAATCAAACCTTATAATAAATATCCATACAAGTATAGATACATATGATACAAATAAACATTTTTTACAAAGTGCTAGTGGCTTACTCTGTCTTATTTCCCAAAAGGATTTTTCCCAACACAAAACAATAAAGGAAAGAAAAACAAAAGGTAAACAAAATCAAGCCTACTTTCTCAGAGAGAAAGTATAAATTTTCAACAGAATTTCCTGATCCTCTGGGGCTCTCCCCACAGGGTTCAAGTCACCTCTTCAGGCATAGGTGAGAAACCAAACTGTCCTAGGTAAAAATTTTTTCCATGATTTCCATGTCACATAAGGTCATCCTAACTGGAGACTAGATAAAATTCTCTAGGTAACCCATTCTATAGAGGGCACACCAAATTTTTCTATGGGTTCCCAATCACTCTGAGATTCAGGCAAATTTCCTCTGGGTCCACAGACCAAAGGGCATCTGAAATTTCTCCCAAAGGATCCCTTCCACTGAAGGCGAACCTCCTGGAATTCCAAATTCACTCAATAATAAAATAAGTAATCCCAGTTACAGACTAAAGAAATCAAGATCAAATAAGCACAATTATGTGGCTCCCAAGAAGAGGAGTTAAGCAGTTTAGGATTGATGACTCAAGAGTTTCTAGACAACCAACCTTTTTATCCTATGGACCTTATACCACAAAAGGATATGAGAAAAGCCACCTGGATTCATGTCATAAGGTAAGTATTAAAACTGCTTAAAATTAAAAAAATGGGATGGGGGGGATGAAAATATATAAGATATCCTAGAATGCTTTAAGTAAACTGCTAGGTGCCAGTATGTATCTTAGGAATACAAACTTCATACTTGTCACAATAGCTTCAATATCAACATACATACAGGTTTCATAATAAAACAAGTATCAGCAACCATTCAATGAATGTACACGTGTTAAAGTCTGCAAAAATTGTTCCAAAATGAACTTGAATTAGAATCCCCAGCTGCACCCTCCACCCACCCCCAACTTAAATGTAAGCTCTTTCTGGGGAAAGACTGTTTTGTTTTTGTTAACACAGTGCCAAGTACAGTTCCTGCCAGTGACTGGCAATTTTAAAATATTTGTTGACTTAATGAATAAAATGATTGCATGCTAGTGGGAGATGAGACATCAAATTCAAGGAATGTCTCGTCTTCCAGCTTGGTTGGAACATTGTGTGTGTGTGTGTGTGTGTGTATGTGTATATACACATACATATATATATACACATATATATATACATATATACATATACATATATACATATATATATATATGAAATTCATTAAAAAGTATTCTGCAAAGTAGAGTTGAAGCAAGATTGTGAAAGACTTTAAATGGGGGCATTGCAGGAGCACTTTGCTTTTTATTGTGTCACAGAGAAAATGGAGTAAGAATAATTTCTTGATCAGATGAGTAATGTGATCAGATCTATGTCTTACAAAAGTCACTCTGGCAACCATGTGGAGACAGAGTGCAGGAGAGATAGAAGCAGGGTAAAAATTAGGAGAATATTTAAACATTCTGCCTAAACTGCAGAGATGTAATGGAAAAAAGAGTTAATATGACTTTACAACTGATCAAGTGTATCGTGTAGGGTAAAGGAAAGCATAGAGTCAAGGATGATTTCAAAGTTGCAAACCTGGATTATCAGGAGAATAGTGCCCTCAAAAGAAAGAGAGAAGTTGAAAGGAATGGCAAATTAAGGGAGGAAAATGAAGTGCAGTCCATAAATCTAAGTCACAAAATTAAACTCCTCAAGTCAACAATTTAGTTAGAAAAAATACACAGGAAAATATAACTAATAATTCAAGATAGTATAAGGAAAGAGGTTTTTTTACTAGATTGATGGGTAATGAATAATGCCATAAACACAATATATATGGATTTATTAGTGATTCTGACAACATATCCCAAAGTATCCTTGTAGAAAAGAGACAAATCATAATGAAAATGTAATTAGATACATATTTTACTTTGAAGGATGTAGGTGGCACAGTGGATAGAGTGCTGGTCCTGGAGTAAGGTATATCTGAGCTCAAATTCTACCTCAGATACTTAATTCTGTGATTCTGGACAAGTCAAACTCTATCTGCCTCAGTTACCTTAACTATAAAACTGGGATAATAATACCCCTATCTTTCATATTTCTGAATCAAATGCAGTATTTATAAAACCCTTAACACAGTGCCTAGCACATATGTGCTTAATAATTGTTTATTCTGTTTCCTTCTTTATCCTTAGTTCACTAAATGACTATACCCATGTCCAGTTTAGAGGCAGGTCATGATTAGAATGTCATAGAATTCAACAGACAATGGAGGAAGACACAGAAGGCCTTTTTGTTCAATTTGTGGATAACAAATTCCTCTCCAGGCTCCATTCCTGACTCTATGAACTTTCTCTACCATGCCATAGCCTCTTCACCCTGGAAGTTCACTCCTTACATCCATCCCCAACAGCATTATGCCTTCCTTATATGTGTTGTCTTCTCCTATTAGAATATAAGTTCCTTGAGGAACTTACCTCTTTCAGCTTGTAGTAGTATTCCCAACACATAGTACTGTTTCTGGCATATAGTAAGTGCTTAATACATATTGACTTGACTCAAAGCTGAAAGATATAGTTAATAAAATGGATGGTTGAATCGAGATTTTTTAAAAAAGGTAAATAAGCTAGAATAATGGGCCAAACTTAGCAAAATGACGTTTAACAGGGATGAACCTATCATTTGTCATAATTTTGCACTCTGGAGGGACATAGAAAGATCTAAGGCTGCTCAACTGACAAAATTCATGTGAAAGGAAACAAAAGCCTGAGAGTCCTAGTTGACAAGTAGAATAAGCCAAAGGTGTGACATGGGTACAAGAAAAGCTAATGTAATCCTAGGCTAGGATGGCTAAGAAACAGATCAAGGGAGATTCCCAGCACTCTGCATTGGTCAGATAAACCAGAGCTATAATTTTCTGTTCTGGTCTGGACACCATATTTGAAGAGATCCTATGAAAAAATTTAATGTGACCAAAAGAAGGTAACAATGATGGATAAGGAAACCTTGTCATAAGTTAACTGGTTGAAATAAACAGTAACGTTTGACATAGAGAAGACTAAGAGGAAGAGGGAAGGTGAGATACACATGCTATCTGTCTTTCAATATTTAAAGGGCTAACATGCAGAAAAGATATTTAGATTTAGAATTCCAGTTAGCTCCAAAGGATAGAGTGGTAGACTTCCTAAGGAAGCAGATTTGGGAAACAATACGGGGAATTCTAATCATAACTGTCTAAAAATGGAATGGGATTCTGGAAAGCAATTTGCAATCATGCAAAGAAAGTGACTAAAATGGCCTTGCCCTTTGATCCAGAGATTCCACTGCCAGTCAGATATGTGAAGGAGGTCAATGAAAAACAAGAAGCTACATATACACCAAAATATTAAAGCAGAACTTTATAGTCACTGGAAACAAAGTAGATGCCTATGTATTGGGATTGGCTAAACAAGTTGTGGCACACAAATGCAGTAGAATATTATAGTCTTTTTAGCAACAATGAATATACCAAAGCACAAAAGATTTCTAAATATGGATACAAAGTGAAGTAAGCAGAACCAGAAACACAATAAACACGATGACTACAACAATGTAACCAAAAAGAACTACCAAAAAATACGAAAGGCTAGGAAATTTTAATGACCAATATCAACTCCAAGGAAGAGATATATGTATGTAGAGGTACCTCTACCCACTTCTTTACAGGGATGGGGGATGATGGGTTTAGAATGCTGAAAACGTAAGGTTTCACATGTATATTTGTTTTGCTAAACTGCTTCCTTTCTCTTTCTGCCTTTTTTCTTCCTTTGTAATAAGGGATAAAAAAGATGATAATAATAGCAACTAGCATTTATGTAGCATTTTAAGGTTGGTGAAGCCATTTTATAATTATTATCTCATTTTATTCTCAGGACCACCCTGGAAGATGGGTACTACTAAATCATCCCCATTTTACTGATGAGAAAATTGAGACAGAGTTAACCCCTGACTTGCCAAAGTCACACAGCTAGTGTCCGAATTAGGGTTTGGCTTCCTGATTCTACATCCAGTGCATTAACTTCTGCCACCAAGCTGCTTCTAGGTAGCTAGGCAGATAAAGATAACATGGCATAGATGATAAATGTTATTAAGAGCCAGAAACACTTGGGTTAAAGTCTTGTTTCAGATACACGCTGGCAGTGTGACCCTGAGCAAGTCACTTAACAATCTAGTGCTCCAGGAAATTCTCCAAGATTATAAACAGCAAAAAAAGTGCCTAATTGCACTGACAGGGAATTTCCTCACCTGAGAGTTCTCTATACCAATGAAATCACAAATCCAATCCCTGTCCGTGTAAGAATAGCTGTCTAGGAAAGTGACAGAAAAGAGACACGTTGTGAAACGTAGGTGATGTAAACACAAGAGGTATCGAGAAAAGATATATTATTAAAAAAAGGAAATGACTGCTTAATAAGGTAATGAATTCTGCAACTCAGTTAGGTATTCAAGCAGAGACTGGTAACACTCTCAGAACAGAACTAGAAGGCTCTGTGTTGGGTAGGAACCTGACTAAAAGAACCATTAAGGACCAGTCCAAGTCTAATATTCTATACAGCAGTAAATAGAGTACAGATAATGTGTGCTACTGAAGTTCCCAGAAGGGAAATATCACTTCAGGTTGGTGTAGTAGCAATTTAGGTTTGAAGATCTTTCCTACCCGTTAATAGGCCATGTGACCTGCTGTCACAGGAAGCCTAAGTCACATGTGGTAGGAGGAGCTTCCTAACAGGAAAAGGAAGTTATGTCACAGGAAATGCTAGAAGAGAGAGAGAAAGCAATTATGGCTGCTAATGGCCATCGTGATACGTAGAGCTGAAAAATCTGTGACTTACCTATACTGGCAGTTTGTTTTTGGGAAGACCCCAGCAGAGGGTCAGAGAGGTTTTGGGATGTTGAGGTTCCATGTTGTAAAATTATGTATGGAATGCTTTACTATTCTGATAGATTGGGTAAATGGCTTGTGGGATATGGTTCTCTGGTGTCTGAATAAATGGTTTACTTCTTCTACCTTCTATGTTAAGAGTCTCATATACTTTACGATACAGGACTACATAGGCACTTTGACAATTATCATCTACATTAATATTATTGCCTTACTGATACATTATTTGGTGTTACGAACAAGATCACAAGGTATAACATCTCTATTTAGAGGTAGAAGGGCTTTTGAAGAAGAAATAGTTATCTTAAGATGGGAGGATGTAACTTATTCCTCCCTAGCAATGGAATGGTCTAAAGTCACTGGTTTGTGTGAGGACTGGAAACAGAAGCTATAGAGGGGAGAACCTAGAGATTTGGAAAGATGTCTGAAAAAAGTTACAGTTAACCCATGTAGAGAAATGCCAACAGCAACCTCTAGACGAGGCTGGATTTTACTCACAGAGTGTTGTATTACATATGAAAGCAGTGACAGACTACCATGGGAGAGAACTCAGACCCAGACAGTTGCTGAAACATCTGGCTCAAGTGAGAGTGTTTCTTTTACACCACAACAAAATGGGAAATCTCAGGTAGTAGAACAACAGATTGTTCCAGAATCTACTAACTTTGCTGTAAATTCAGCTAGAAGGCAGACAGAGCCAAGGAGGTCAAAAGTGCAGCTCAGTTCAGCCCAGGTCAAGTCTAGCAGCCAATCTGCTTATCAGGGTAACAGAGGGAGAGAATCTAAACAGGAGGATACAAGGTCAGAAGCTGAGGCACAAGGTGATACTTTGTTGCATGGCACTTCGCACATAAAGAACAACATTGCTACACTCTCAAACAGAAGTACACCCCATACAGCAACAGAAGCAAGAAACACAGGATCATAATACTCTGTTCAGGGAGGTTTTGGAAGATTTTACACAGCAGGAAATCACAGATATCCCTGAGTAGGTTCACCCAGAAAATAGGAGAATCGTTAATATCTTGGATGGTGAGAATCAGTGATGAAGGGGCCTCAGGAGTGTCTGTAGATACTATGGATTGTATGAGATTCATATGTGTTAGAATTCTTTTGTACAGCAAGCTTTTAGGGATTGTAATTTGCAAAGAGGTAACCAAACAACCAATTTGTTGGCTTTGGCTGCAACAGCTGTAAAGCACAATATCCTGCTGATACTATGTGGCCTAATGCAGATAGACCCATCTGATATTCAATTATGGACAGTATGAGAAAGTTAAAGGAGAAGATAATGAAGACTGTTATTATGATAGGGAATGCCAAAGTTATTATGAATCTCCCTTGGGAGTCTTTCATAGGAATTTGATAGTTAAGACAGCACCCTCCCCACTTATAAATGCAATTCTGACTCTGCTATTTGAAGAAGTAGAGGCCCCTCTTTCAGAGGCGCTGGATAAGATTTCACAGTTAAGTGACTTAGGAGACTAGGAAAAGATACATTTCCTCAGGAGAGAAGGGTAAATAGCCAGCAGATTCAACATAGGAATGGAATGACAAGAAAAGCAATGTTTTACTCCTCTACTGAAAGCAGGGGTAGATTTTAGAAGAATAGATGGTATTCCAACTAATGAGCTACACAAAATGTACCAAGATAAGGAGCTTAATAGCAGAAAGATTAGAGAAGTAAGAATGGCCCCTACAAATCCTACAGATCTTGAACCCTTGTATCCAAGTGAATCACACCTTTAAGGAGACTAGCGAATAGACCAAGCCCCAGCTCAGATTAAATAAACACACAGAAGGAATTACAGTCCCCATATTAATCTGACTATATATTGGAAAAATGGATCAAGTACTATAACTAGGGCACTGAGAGACACAGGGGCAGAGGCTAGCTTGATTTATGGAAACCCTGACAAACTTAAGCATGAGAACGCCTGTTACCATTACAGGACTAGGAGGGGCTGAAATATCAGCCAAACAAGTCAAACTGATGATGAAAATTGGACAATTGCCTAAGAAAGAATATACTGTGGTCATCATACCTATTCCTGAATACACCATTGGAATAGATATATTAAAAGGTATGACTCTGAATTTACCTTAGGGGAGATACCAATTTGTAGTAACGAAGACAGGAATACAGTTTTGGTGGGGAAAATAAAGATGGACCCAATCACTTTACCAGAACCTTCTAAAGTAATTACTTTGAAGTATGATAATTATTTAATATCAATTTAGTAAAACTTCAGTAAGGGTCAGAGCCTGAACTAACAATCAACTAGAAGGGGTGCCTGGACCTAAGCTTCTTTGTTCTCTGAGTTTGCTCAGAGAACACCTCTTTCTATGTCAACAAGACCAGATCTGACTGGGCTGGCTGACTTAAGAGCGTTCTTTCCTCTGTCTATTAGCCATTAAGGATCAGAACCTTAACCCAAGGCACTATCTTTAATGTGACTTCTTCTTTTATGGGCATATACTATGTTATGGCAATGTTAATGGTAAATTAAAACACAGAAATGCTGCGTTGTAGTTTCAACTGACCCTTGTCAACTCTCTTATCTGATTGTATTTACTACCTATTCAATTTAGAAAATCCTTTCTTGTATTATGGTTAAACATACATGGAGATCATAAAATTGAGTAACACACACATGCTGAGTTGCGACTGTTCTAAAAACGTATTTAAACCTTCTCATTCTTCTGTTCAGGCAGTCAGATTTTGTCTGACTCAATACATGCTTATATCCGCTAGCTTTAAAGGGAATAAACATTATGCATTTACATATTACTTAGCCTGTTTGCCTCTTTTAACCAAACTTTCAGGTCAACAAGCAGTATCATGTGTCAGATGGGCACGATGAAATTGCCAATATTATAAAGGAATATGTTAGGGGCAGCTAGGTGGCATAGTGAATAGAGCACCAGCCCTGGAGTCAGGAGGACCTGACTGTGTGACTTTGGGCAAGTCATTTAACCCC
This sequence comes from Phalanger gymnotis, assembly GCA_028646595.1. Classification (NCBI taxonomy): domain Eukaryota; kingdom Metazoa; phylum Chordata; class Mammalia; order Diprotodontia; family Phalangeridae; genus Phalanger; species Phalanger gymnotis. The sequence goes on along the minus strand of CM053626.1, from coordinate 262,187,211 downwards.
AACTGCCTGGCCTCCCCCCCAAAAAAAAAACAAACAAACAAAAACAAGGATTATGTTGAAGCAGGAGTTTTAGTCCCTACAGCCACTGGATGGAATAATCCTGGATGGAATAATCTTGTATGGCCAGTAGGAAAATCAGATGGAACATGGAAAATGACAGTGGATTATAGACAAATGAATAGAGTGACTCCTCCCTTGTATATTGCTGTTCCAGATACTATTACCTTAATGGAAAGGGTTCTACTGATAGAAAAAAAATTAGGAGCTAAAGTATGGGTAAAATGGAAGCGTGAAGATGCTCCAAAGGCTGCAGAAATTATAACACATGGGAAAGACAATACTGTAACAGTAGTTTACCCAGGAGAAAATGATTATGAAATTGCACCCTTGACTCATATATTCTATCATGAATGAGACTATGATAGTCTCTTTGTTTCTTTTTGGATTTTACCTGTTAAATTTGTTTCCTGCAGGCTTAACAGAATCCCTCTGCAGATGCCTGATCACTTAAGCCAAATGTCATCCTCTGATGTGTTTGGATGTCACCTCTGGACCTGTCCATGACTGCGATGTATCATCCCTGGACCTAACATCAACTGAGTTCCAGATGCCAGCTTGCTAAAGAACTGACCTCTAGAATAGGACTCTTAATCTCTTGGGCAGGGACAGCTCTATGTCCAATTTCAGCAGGAGGAAGCTTTGGAGGACCAGACCTTTGCCCCTTATCCCAGTTTTGAGCCCCATTTGTCCCAGGGGGGGATGATGACATTGTTTTATCTACTTATCTTGTGTTTTCTCTATTATGTTGTTGTGTAAAGTTCTGTTGACACCAGTTATCCCAGAATTCTCATTGCCCTATGTAATGGATAAGAAAGATCTTGCGGCCAAATATAGTAGCAATTTAGATTTGAAGATCTTGCCCGCCCATTAATAGGCCATGTGATCTGCTTAGTCACAGGAAGCCTAAGACACACGTGGTAGGAGGAGCTTCCTGACAGGAAAAGGAAGTTGTGTCACAGGAAATGCTGAGAGAGTGAGCTGTTATTGCTGTTAATGACCGTTGTGACTATTAGAGCTGAGGTAATGAAAACCGACCTTTGATAGCTAAACAGACTGACATCTACACTATGAGTTTGTCTTTGAGAAGATCCCAGCAAGGGGTCAGAGTGGTTTTGGGTTGGCAAGGCTCCATGTTGTGATATTATGTATTGAATGTTTTACTGCTCTGACAGATTGGATAAATGGCTTGTGGGATATGGTTCTCTGGTGTCTGAATAAATGGTTTACTTCTACCTTCTATGAGGAGAGTCTCGTATACTTTGCAATACAGAACTACATAGGCATTTTGACAATTATCATCTACATTGTTATTATTGCCTTACTGATACAGATGGAACCACTGAAGTTTAGAGAAAGGAAAGATCATTTCAGGACAGAACCATCAAAACAGAGAAGGTGAGACTTGGAAGAACACTAATTTTTAGGTTAAGTGAAGAGGAAAGGGGAGAAAAGCAAACTGGAACACTGAATGATCAAAGATGTGCAAGTGTTGAAGCAATCATATTTGTTCACAGAGCAAATTAAAGTTTTGCTACCATGATAGGTTCATGTAGGAAATTTACAAGAGATAACATAGGAAGAAAGGCAATGGAAAACTAAAGAATTATAAGTATAAAAAAGATAAAAATGTAAGGTAAAGTTTTAAGAAAATTAACTTACAGACTGGAAAATGATGAGACTGGAGGACGCAATAATCTATCAATCATCAAGCATTTATAAGTACTTACTATGTTCCAGACATTGTGCTACAAAAACAAAAGTGAAACATTCCCTGCCCCCAAGAAGCCTATGCCCTAACAGACAAGGCTCTATCTACACACACATACACATACTGCTAGATTATGAGCTAAACTTTTAAAGTAAAAGAAAATGTTTGAAAACTGTTAATATTTCCTAAGTCCTTGCCTACAGTAAATAGGATGTATTATTAGCTATCCAGTTAGAAACCTAAATCTGCTTCCCCCGTTGCAAACGCTTTCTAACAAAGAGGTGGGGTGGTGGTAATTAGGAATTTATTGAATTATAAAGTTATATGTAGAGTGGTTTATACTTTAGTTACATTTTAACCAAATTAGTCTTAACAAACTCCAGCCTTAAAAGATTTATTTTTGTTATAAGGGTTGAATAACAGAGAGATAGCTGTCACTCTGGAGGTTACGGCTGTCATATATTACTTCATTAGATTCTAAAGACTGCCTTTTTACACCAGGATGGATTTTAAGCAGTTTTTGAGAAAGAGAAATACTAGGAGAAAGGAATGTTAAGCAAAAACATGTGATTTTTTTAAGAAGGTCCAATAATTTTCCACTTGTTTGCTAATTTATTGCAATAACTCGAGAGTATTGATCACTGAGATTAGTTTGACTTTGCTGTTTGAGGTAAAATTTTTGGGATCCTGAATACTCCTTTTGAGCTTTGATTTTAGGTTTGTGTCTTTGGGTCACTTTTTCACCACTTCAAGAAAAATGCCAGCAACTCAAGGGAGTGGCATCTGAGATCTAGAATAAGGTTGGAAGGGCAACCGTGGGAAAGCTAAGATTCATCTCCCCATATAGGAAATCTTACCATCTGGTTAATTCTGAGCCCAGCTGTGTATTCTGCCATATGCTTGGCTGCTTATACTATTCTTGTAAAGGTATTGAGTCATTGTGGGTCCTTGGGCTTAGGTCCAGAGGACCAGTACTGATGCTATTATATTCATTTCCCTGCTTCTTCCTGTTGTAGCATATCTCTCTAACCAGGGCAAGTTAAGCTGTAATTTTTTTTAATAATGAATCTCATTGCTGTAACACCTTAGTACCTCTTACTATTTTCAATCTGAAAGTATAGTCAATACCATGTCCTAAACAACTAAGTAAAGAGTATTTGGACTTGTCATCTGCATGTTTAGTTACATATTTGTGCATAAAATAAGGTCCTTAAATATTTCAAAACCACATGAGAATAACTGGGTATTGATACAACAGTTTATGGACCAAGCTTTTATTGTATTAATTATTAAATCTAAATGAAAAACATCTTCAGGTGTGTCTTTGTACACATATATACACAAAAGGGAGAAATGAGGAAGGAATATATTCCAGGCAGGCAAAGGGGACAATCACTGCTAAAGCACACACACAATAAATGGAACATCATGGATCCAAAATGGCAAACGGATGGATATGGTTGTACTACTAAGAAGGTGGAAAATGAAGGCTAGGTTATTAAAAAAAACTTTAAATGACAAAATAGTTCACTGGAGGTAGAAGGAGAGGAAGGATAAGTGACATAGTCAGGCCTGAGCTTTATGAAAAAAGGATAAGGTGTTAAGGGCCTTAAATAGGGTAGAAGTAACAGAACAGAAATATCTTATGTCAATCCTCAATCACACGGCACATTTTACATAGAAAAAAATGCAATTTAAAAATTATATTTTCGTGAGAACACCAACTGAAAGCAGGTTGGTGTCAATAAAACCGGATTTGGAGTCTGAGAGAAATATGGGAAGAACTAGTTTTCAGTACTGGCTTCTTCACTTACTACTTATATAGCCTTGGGCACGCTATTTAAGTCAAGTCAATAAGCATTTAGTAAGTGGTTTCTATGTGCTAGGCACTATGCTAAACACTAGGAAAGATATTATGACAGCCAAGAGGATAAAGCAAAATTCACAAGTGGCAGAAGTGAAGGGTTGAAAAAATTTAGATAGGGGAGCCAGGTAACTGCTGACAAATGTCCAACGTAGGCTTCTATTATATTTCCAGATTAGTCTTGCTTACTTCTCCCTCTCACCCCCCTCTTCCCCCTCCCAATATTTTTTATTCCTTATCTATAAAGTTCTCCGGGAAGAGGATAGGGAAGAAATAGATTCAGAAATACAGATAACAGAAAAACAAAAGAGAGCAATAAAAAAATTTAAGTAGTTTACCTTGTTGACACTAGTTTATCTTTAGATCTACCCTTATTATTTTTATAAACCTCTTATCTGAAGTACTACACATGCAAACAATATGAATTCATGAAACAGCTTTACCTCAGAACCAGTAAACATTAGTGAGAGAAAGGTTTTCCTCCAGGAAGTCATAGGAATGCCAAAGTAGCAGTGAACAATTAAGTGACTAAGAAAATAAGCAAATATATGACTTTTCAGAATAACAAAAAAAAATCTACTTCAAGAAATTTTTAACTATGCCAATGATATTATAATGAGGATAAACAACAACAAAGGAAGACATGCTGAGCCATTAGGTGAAGAATAAATTGGGCATAATATCTACAAATGTTACAGGGATAGGAAGCATAAAAGAATATATGTTAGTGAATACAGAGCCTTATATTTCCGATAGGAGGAATTTTAGCTATATATTCTGTCATGAAAACGTGTTTCTGAGCTGTGTGGGGGGGTCAATACACACTCAGCTAAATACAGATTTTCTATATTACTGTGTGAAAGTCAACCCAACTTAACAGAGACCTAGTTTCAGTTACCTTCTTGAATGTATAGCTAGGTTTCAATTAAAGTGAAATGAACACATTATTTGACTTCACACTATTTCAAATAACACTTCTTTATAAAATATGGTAATTAGGTCCAGCCCAATGGAAATTAGAAACAATAAATTTTTAAATAAGCTTTTATTCATTTATTAACATATCAACAAAGGATAAGAATATATATATATATTTCTGATTCAAACTTATTAGAAAATAAGAATAAAGAAATAAAAAATTTAAATTGCTGAATAACTTATGTAAAGCCGAATGACATGATGAAAAACAGCATTATTATTTAAAATATTTTAGCAGCGTAGAATGAACTATCTTCTCTCTTTAAATCTTCATGTAAAGGCAGAGTTTGTCCACTTTTCTGAAAATGTACATGCTCACACTAACCAAGTTGAAAAAAAAAGCAAGACAAGTAAATAACAAAATATGTGTCCATCTGCACTCAGAGTCCATCAGTCCTCTCTCAGGAGATAGCATTTCATGAGTCCTCTGGCATTGTCATGGATCACAGCATTGATCAGAGTTGCTAAGTCACAGCTGATTATCACTACAATCTTGCCATTACGGTTTACCTGTTCTCCTGGTACAGCTCATTTCACTTTGTATCAGTTCATATAAATTTTCCTAGGGTTTTGTGAAACCATCCTCTTTATCATTTATTTCATTCTTCTTTATCATTTCTATGATTTCTTGAATACAACAGTATTCAATTACCTTTAAATACTTTAACTTGTTCAGCAATTCCCCAACAGATGGGCGTCTCCTCAATTTCAAATTCTTTGCCACCACTAAAAACAGAGCTTCTATGAGTGTTTATACATATGAGTCCTTTTATTTTGTCTTTGATGTCCTTAGGGTACAGAACTAGTAGCAATAATGCTGTGTCAAAGCCTATGGAGAGTTTTATAGACTTTGGGCATAGAAATTATTCTTTAGAATAGTTAGGCTAATTCACAGATCCACCAATAGTGCATTAGAGCATCTATTTTCCTACATCCCCTCTTGTATTTATCATTTTCCTTTTTTGCCATCATAGCCAATCTGATAGGTATAAGGCATATCTGAGGGTTATTTTAATTTGCATTTCTCTATTATTTATTTAGATTATTTTTTTCATATGATGATTAACTGTTTTCATTTCTTCTTCTGAAAGCTACATGCTCATATTCTTTGACCATTTTCTTTTTTTGCCTTTTTTATTTTATTTTTATTTTATTTTTTATTATTTAATATATTTAGTTTTCAGCGTTGATTTTCACAGGAGTTTGAATTACAAATTTTCTCCCCATTTCTACCCTCCCCCCCACTCCAAGATGGCATATATTCTGTTTGTCCTGTTCCCCAGTCAGCCCTCCCT
>CM053626.1:262152725-262180806 GCA_028646595.1 Phalanger gymnotis | reverse complement strand
GGGAGGGGAATGGGGCGACGGAGGGGAGGGAAGACTGGGGAACAGGGCAACCAGAATGTACGCCATCTTGGAGTGGGGGGGGAGGAAATGGGGAGAAAATTTGTAATTCAAACGCCTGTGAAAATCAAGGCTGAAAACCAACCATGTCAAAAATAAATTTTAAAAAAAAAATTCAAAAAAAAAAAAAAGAAAAAGCAGTTCTGTAGGAATGGAAGAGTAGGCAGGTAAGGGGGAATGAGTGAATCTTGCTCTCATCGGATTTGACCTGAGAAGAGAATAACATACACACTCAATTGGGTATCTTACCCCACAGGAAAGAAGGAGGAAGGAGATTAAAAAAGGGGGGATGACAGAAGGGAGGGGCAGATGGGGGAGGAGGTAATAAAAAACAAACCCTTTCAAAAAGGGACAGGGTCAAGGGAGAAAATTCAATAAGGGGGGGATAGGACAGGAAGGAGCAAAATATAGTTATTCTTTCATAACATGAATATTGTGGAAGGGTTTTACATAATAATACACATGTGGCCTATGTTGAATTACTTGCCTTCTTAGGGAGTGTGGGTAGGGAGGGAAAAGGGGAGAGAATTTGGAACTCAAAGTTTTAAAAGCAGATTTTCAAAAAAAGATTTTTGCATGCAACTAGGAAATAAGATACACAGGCAACGGAGCATAGAAATTTATCTTGCCCTACAAGAAAGTAAGGGAAAAGGGGATGGAGGGGGGAGTGACAGAAAGGAGGGCTGACTGGGAAATGGGGTGACCAGAATATATGCCATCTTGGAGTGAGGGGGGGTAGAAATGGGGAGAAAATTTGTAATTCAAACACTTGTGAAAATCAATGCTGAAAACTAAAAATACTAAATAAATTAAATTTTAAAAAAGAAAAAAAAAGGATAATTTAGGACTATCACCAATATTTTCCTGGAAGAATATGTGTCAAAACAGAAACTTTTGTTTCAAGTTTTAATGTAAAACTACTGTGGTTCCAATTGATCAAACAAGCATTTATGAAGCACCTACTCTACGTGTTCCAGGCCTAGTGTTAAGCGTTTAGGATACAAATAGATACACAAACCTAGGTCTCTGAGGAACTTATATTCTCCTAGCAGGATACAATATTTTTACAAATAAGTAAATAAACAAGACATATAAAATAAATACATAGAGATTGTGCAGGAATGGGAATCTGTAAGGAAATCAGGAAGAATATCTTAAAAGAGGTGGAGAACGTGAACTGAGTTTTGGAAAGAGCAAGGGATGCCATGTAGTAAAGATGAGAAGGAAGAAAATTCTAGTATAGGGAGGAGGGCCAAGAGTACAAGCCTGGGCATAAATACAGAGGTAGGTAATGAAATTACACACAAACATTATATTGGCCAATTTAGCTGGATTTTAGAGTATGTGGTGGGAAATAATGTGCTATCAGCCTGGAAGAGAGCAGGCAACAAGATTATGAAGGGCTCTTAAATGTCAAATGGAGGAGTTTGTATTTTATTCTAAAGGCAATGGCAGGAGCTCCTAGGGGAAATAACAGCCTGAGAAAGTAGATAGGGATAAAATGACTAGAGGGTGTGGATTAAGAGAAGTGAGACCTAGGAAGATGTGGAAGGAAAGAAGTTAAAATCAGTTATGAGAAATAAAAAAAAAATACAGGTAATACTTACCACATTCAAAGTGACAGAAGTGTTTGCCTTTGGTACAGGGTGGTTGTATAGTGATTTTAGCATATCATTCAAATCATTTTCCTGAGGGAGGAAAAAGGGCACAAGTCCATTTCATAAAATGATCATATTGCAAATTAATGGATCTTTGAAACAAAATTACTTATCAGGACCAATTTCAAGCAAACATAACTTAATAAAAATCTTGAGTTCCTATGTATTTCTCATGTGCATTTTCTCTGCCAATTTTTTTACAAGTGCAAAACTTATAATTCCGATAAATATAAACTTACTTGCAGAAATATCTATCTCTGGGAAATGGCAGTAGCTATATTTGTTTAACATAAATATTTCTTCTGACAAAATCTGTTTATTTTCTTTACCATGAAATGCACACGGCAGTAATAGAAGATAATTCCAAAAAGATAAAGGTAGATTTGTACTTGTAAATCATAAATCACATTTTCTTCTCTGAAGAAGAAATTGAGTTTTTAAAAGAGTAGCAGAATTTTAATGGGATGAGTGAATTATCCACATCTAAATCCATACTCTACTAAAATGTGCAAGAAGTAGATTACTCTGACAGATCCCTTCCTCACTGGCTACTGCTATCTCATACTTAGCCCACAATGTAGCAGTCACTAAGCAAAAGATTTAACACTTCATTTTCTATAAATGTCTACTACAAAGTACTACAAATCATACAGTTATAATATGTGCATATAATATAAATATATATCACATGTACAAAGTCAAAACAAATGTACACAACTTTTATATTTATTTTATTTTTAATTTGCTATTCTTTGTTTTAAAATTTTCTTTAACTAAGATAATACATAACAAAAAAAAGGCAGAGATGTTCTAGACACTTGGGGGAACACAAAAGGAGCTTTTGAAGAAATTAGAATAATAAAAATTACACACACTTCTCTAGTACTTTATATTTACAAAGGACTTGCCTCAAAAACCTGGGAGTTAAGTAATGAAATTTTTTTTTACATTTTACGGATGAGGAAACTCATTCCATTATCATTATTATTATTATTATTGTTATTATTATTAATATAAAGCAATTTAAGCTTTATAATATATAAATGCAAAAAAGCATTATAATACTTTGTGTAATGTGTGATCCTGTGAAGCAATAGAACAGATATTATCCCCATTTTACAGATCCTAAAATTGTGCCTTAGGGATGTTAAGTTACTTATCAGTCACTTTTAATCCACATCCTCTTAAATCTAGTTACTCTATACCCTAAGCCCTATGTTTCTACCATACTGTGCTGCTTCTAAGAATATGGCTGATTATGTGTTTTCTCTCGGCTTTAACAATCCACAGTTACCTAAACTGGATCTTAAAGGGTAGTTCTAGAAGCATGTACTTTTATGAATTTGTGGTACTGATTACACCTGAAAAAGTTTATTTGCAGCTGAGGCATTTTCTGCTTGATCATTCAATGAGTTTATAGAATATTGTAGAAAATAGTGTATGATTTCCATAATTTCCTTGCTAAGTTTGTTTTCATCACGATGGATTATAATATTATTACTGCATATATGAATGTTTGCATACACACTAACATTGAAAAATTAGGTGTTTTTTTCATTTTTAAAGGATTAGAAGGTGTTTATTTCAGGACATAAAAACAACTTAACAAAAAAGAAGCATAGCTTTAACAACAAAATTAAATGTGAAATGTGTTAAATATTTTAACATTATAGAAACTGAACTTATTTTTAGGTACTCTGGAGGGAGCTGGGTGGCTCAGTGGATAAAGCACTGGGCCTGGAGTTAGGAAGACTTGAGCCCAAATCTGGTCTCAGATATTCATTAGTTGTGTGATCCTGGGTAAATCACTTAATCTCCATTTGTCTTAATCTAATGCAGAAGGAAATGCCAAACCATTCCAATATATTTGCCAAGATCATGAGGGATCATGAAGAGTCACACACAACTGAACAATAACATGCACTCTGTGAAATTCCCCCTTAGGAATTACTAGTGCCAGAAGACAAGCATTCTTTCATAATATCCTTATCTAAAGATTTTTCCTAGTTTAGCTATTTTACATATTTATGGATTTCTGTAAATCAATCTCTCAAGTCTTTTTGTCCCCCAAAATGCACATCACCATTTGTGTGATTAATTCCTTAAATTATTAAATGGAGAAATGGGCATCCTAGAATATAATTATTATAATTTATCTTACTGCCCTATTCTACGTATAATTTAAAATTGTGAGGCAGGGAATAAGACAGATATTTTATTGACTTATTTATTTATTTTTAAGACTGGGTTTCCAGAACTCAGATCTCATGTAGGCTGGAAGTACCCCATACTCACTCATAAGTAGGGGTATAATACCGCTACTGATTAGCACAAGAGCTCTAATCTGCTACTTACAATCTGCATTAGTTTACCCTTTTTTAGGCAATTTGGTCACCTCCCTAGAGACTCCCCTCACTGATACCATAACAGTATCTGATTGACAAAGCCTACCTGAAGCTCTGAGGACTAGTGATTAAGCAATCTACTAGCTTCAGCCTCCCTGGTAGACAGGATTTCAAAGGTGCATTGCCACCATAGCCAACATATCAAATATTTTTAAAGTAACTTCAGAAACTCATTTTGAGTCAAAGGTCTTTGAAAAGAGAAAGTTAATAGTTTAATCTAAAATCAAATCCTACAAAAGAAGTACTTACCATATTTTTTTTTAGTTTAGTAAAATTTACTTCCAATAATTTGAAATTTTGATAACTTGAAATTATGATTATTATTGTTATCATTATATGACAGTACAAAGGAGAGAAACTAAGATAGACGTGAGGTAGTTTGTTCAAGTTTACATAAACACTGGAAAAAACTATTTTTGGAAAAAAAGCAATAAACCTTGAAAAATGCTAATAATACACTGAAACCAACTCCTTGAATACACTTGAAACCAACTCCTTACTGATAAAACTAAAAAACTGTAAAGACAGTGAGTCTGATGGTATTAAAGTTGTCATCTGCTATTCAGGTGACAATAGTTAAAAAGCTCATCACCTCAGAATAAATTTGAAGTTTAAGAATGAAAAAAAGGCAAAACAAATAAAAGCAACTACTTTGGGCCTCTATGAAAAAGAACAAATTAATAGGGAAAAAATAATCAAATTCATTATTCTCCAGACACATGTAGCAACTTAATCACAATAATTAAACTCATCTATGTCAGAGTATCCCATCAGAAATTTTACATCTTATAACTGTCAGAAAAGATTCTCCAAACATCTTCACGCATTTTATCTGAGAAGATCTGGCTGGTCATTGTCTTTTTTGTTTTTCAACTATATAAAGCACTAACAAATAAATGAACACTGTTAATACTAATGAGATAAAGACAAAGTAAATCTTTTCCTCTATTATCCTGGAGAATTGCTCATGAAAATAAAAATTTTGTTGATTTATTATTTAAATTAAATGCTGCAAGCAATTTGCTTTCTTCTTAAGGGACAAAGAAGTAAAGCAGTAATGGACTACCCCTGAGTTAATACAATTTCTCTCTAAATTCTCTCTTACTAGAAATGACAGTGAAAAGGAGAAATTTTCCTCTTTCTCCTATTCAAATGGAGCAGTTAATGCTGCTGTTACTTAATCATTTCAAATATGAAACTTTACTTTAAGCACCATCCCCCCAAAAGGATTGCTTACCAGTTCCTTAGCCAAATAATCTGCCAAAGTATTTAAAAGCTTGTAGTACACCTCAAACCATGGAAGGTAGCTGAAAAAAATATTTAAAATATGTATAAAGAACTGAAAATTCATATGGCAATAAAAAGTAATGTAAGCATATTATTTAAAATATTTGATGTGATCTAAGACACAATAAATACACTGATAAATGAATGAATGAGTGAGTGAATATAATATTCTGTTCCAGGCATATAATTTTTCCTAAATGTTATTTAAAATACATCCATCTCAACAAATTAGTTGCATATTTTACTACTATCTTAGATTTTTATTCAATATTTCTATTACATGACAAGTTTTGTTAATTACTTAGTTGTATTCTATGATATTCATCAAAAATTTTTTAAAGATAAACATAAACTAACACAATATAGGCAATAAGCTGATTTAACAAAGTAAAATCACATTGTTTTTAATCCAAAATGTGCTTGTGCAAATAAAATTTTTATATAGGATGGCATATCTGGATTGGATCCATCATCTGTACAATCACAGTATACATACATGTTTCCTTTAATCACTTTTCTGGAAACTAATTTTAATCTGTGCAGAATTCTGCATAACATGATCTTAAATTCCAAAAACAAACAAAAAAAATTCCAGGGAGTTAGTAACAAATTTTTGGTCAACATTCGGGCCAAAGCCAAATATGATCAAATGTATCTTTATTTTCTTTCTGTGCAGATACCTATCTTTAGACTTTTAAGAAAGCAAATACAGCGATGAAAGTGATACATAAAAAATAAAAGCATATTTAGCACAAATTCATCCTAAAATACTTAAAAATCAGTCTAAAATTGTGAAGCAATGTTTTATTTTATCAATACTCAACACAGAATATCAATTTAGCATACCATGACAAATTTGGCAATAAAAGTATTGTAGATATAAATGAGTTAATAAAGAAAATTTTAGTCTTTCCAAAGTCACATTATTTTTGTCAGAAAATTTTATAAAAGAAAATGGTAAAATATTTATTCAGTTAAAATACAATGCCTTAAATGAACCTTACCAAGATGAAACACAGATAAAAGTGATAAAATTTGAGGAAATAGTATCTATTTGCATTTATTTGCACTGAGAATACACAATATAAATTGTTTCATAATGATACTTTTCCATATCAAGTGCATCTAACTTTAATACATTTTTTACTGAAGAAAATTATTAGGAAAAAAATTAGCTAATAGAAGATGATAAAGGATGAATTCCAACCTAGGATTACACATAATGTTTTCATCCTTTATCTCTATTTAATTGCTACTGAATGAAGGAATGAAGCTGGAGGAAATCATGCAAATTGATTGACTTGGGTACATTACAAATTTATATTATTTAGCTTCAACCGGGCTCTCACTATAGTAAAGAAATCTTTTTTTGCTCCTCCCTAAATTGTTTCTCTATTCCATTCCCCAGAGGTTAATGCCAGGCTTTCTCTTCCCTCCTCAAGCCTACCATATCCTTCCTTCTCTCCTCTCCCTCAGAAAAGAACCCCAACTCACATATGACTAAGAAAACAGCCACATTACTCTTTACACACACACATTCGAACCCACACATATCCCAACCCTTCCTATATCTCCATCAGACTGATCCCACAATAAGTCCTTCTCTGTAATCTTGAATATCTTTCTCGTTCCTTCTCTGCTAACTACCAAAACTCATCCTGAAAAATACCTGACTAGACTCTACCATTTCTCTCAAATTATAATCTTATCTCTTTCTTCCCTTTTGCATCCAAATGCCTAGAAAAAATACTTACAGTGCTTCCACTTTCTCTCTTCTCACTAACTTCTCAACAATTTACAATCTGACTTTCAAAATCACTGTTTAACTAAAACAGTTCTCTTCAAAGTTGCCAATGACTTCTTAAGAGCCAATGCTGTGGCTTTCTTCTCAGTCTTTCCTGATTGTATAACACTACTGAATTCTCCATTCCATGGGTTTTCCTGACACTGCTTTCTCTTCCCTGACTATTCCTTCTCAATCGTCCTTTTGGGGTCACCTTCCGTTTCATACTCCCTGTGGGTCTAAGCCACAGCTATATCATGAGCCCCCTTCAAATATTTCTTTTCTCTTCCACCTGGCAACTTCATCAGCTCTCATGAGTTTAATGATCATTTTAAGGCAAATTACTACTAGATCTATATATCCATTCCTATTCTCTCTCATGAGGCCCAGTTATGCATTTCTGTCTTGTTTATTTCATACTACAAGTCCCAAGGGCATCTCAGTCTCAACATGAACTCAGCTGAACTCTGACCCCTTGAACACATTCTAATTCTGAACTTCCCTATCTCTGCTGTGAGTCTTTCCAGTCACCTATGTTCACAACCCTAGCATCATCTTTGACCCCTCACTCTCCTTCAACCCACATAATCCAGTCTATTTCTAAATCCTAAGCAGAAAGTAACTTTTTAAAATGCAGCAAATTATCACTAGAATTGCCTTTGTAATATTACTATTCATTTTGAAAACTTTAAAAAAAAAACCTTTTTTCTTAATCATCCAAATGTTGATAGTTTTACTAAATGAAGAAGTCAAGTTACACATATATAATATGACATTTTCTTGACAAGGAAACTTGTAACTACTATAAAGCATTTTAAATTATTCGCATAAAAAAGATATGCTCCTATACTATATTATTATATCACTATACTAATATACTATACTACTATATACATGTATAGTAAACTCAATAACAGTATCAGAAAACATGGTTTCATATAGTTTATTAAAATGTTTCTTGCCTTTTTAAAAAAAAAAAGTCCAACAGCTATAGTGACTTCAAAATCTGTCTTTTCTACCTGCTCAGTACCTCTTGAAGCTATCTCGTTTTCTATTCACATCAAGCCCTTAGCAACTCTTCCCTATTTCACTGCAATAGGCTCCACCATCCAAAGTGTTTTCTTAAGTATAGGTTATAATCATGTTACTCCCCTACTCAATAAAAGCAGATAGCTTTTATTTTAATAAAATATAGGCTTCTCTGGTTAACTTTTAAAGTCCTTCACAACCTAGCCTCAGCTTGCTTCTCTAACCTTAATATACTCTACAATACAGTCAAATAAGCCTTCTTGAAACATAATACTCCATCTCCTATCTCCAAAATTTTACCTTGTATTGATTATACATATATGTGTGTGTGTGTGTGTATGTATATTGCATGTACTTATTTAAGAACTTATGTATATGGTGTCTCTTCTAAAAGAATCACTGATGGTCCCTAATGAGAAAGACTGTTTCATTCATCTTCTCATTTATAGTACTTAGGACAGTTCTGTTGTTCATCCTTTGTTTTCAAAAAGGACCAATGACATCAGGAGGTGATGTCTTCACTTGTGCATGAATTGGACTTAAGTGAGGTAGAACTGTACAAAATCAAAGTCATCAGTTTTACTCTGTCTTCCTGACTCACTGGAGTCCAGGCAGGACAAAAGTCATAGACTAGTGATGGCCCAAGTATCTTTGACATCTGACCAGGCTATAAGAGCTACACAGCACCTTTTTTACCCACTTTCATAAGACTTTGGAACAAACTGATCTCATCTATCTGTCCATTCTGCCAGGGAAATTCTTCACATGGTTGAGGTAGACATCCCCCTAACTCACCAACAGGTCTGAGGTTTGCTGGTTACTCTCAACATGTAGGTTAGCCCATCTCCTGAGTCAGTTTAACTGGGTGTGGCTACTGTGCATTCCACAGATTCCTGGAGCCACAGGAGAGCTGTGTGAAGGTGGATACCACAGTAGGTGCTTAATAAATGTCTACTACTTGACTGATAGCTTGACGAAATGAATTCTTCCATGTTATAACTCTTATACTAAAAAAATTTAATAATTGGTAAACTAATAGATCGCTTTCAGTGTCTTGAAGAGAAAAAAATTTTTAAATGCAGTAAATTATCACTGGAAGTACTTTTGCAATATGACTTCATTTTGAAAAAAAATGCTTTTTTCTTAATCATCCAAATGCTGATAATTTTACTAAACGAAGTAGCAAAATCTCCCACACAACTGGCAAATATTATAAAGCATTTAAAAATATTCTCATAAAAACCTATTAATTAGGAGATTAAACTCAGTAACTTATAGTATCAGAAAACATGATTTTATGATGTTTTGCTTATTAAAATGTATCATGCTTTCATTGTTTAAAAACAAGTCCAGCAGCTATGGTGACTTCAAAATCTTCACTTCAGGGTTGTAATTGACATAACTATTTTTTCAAAAACTCAGTGGTAAGAGAATCCTCTAAGAAGCCAGAAACTCTGTATACACCAAACTCTGCCAACCTATTCTTTGAGTGACAATACAGAGATACTCTAAGATAGGGTTTTTTTTAAGTTTAGTTGTTTGTCCTAAAAGACTGTGATGATATTTCTCATATGCTTATTTTCTACTTTTTTCTCTAAAAATTCCTGGTACATTACTTCATGGACAGCAATAATGGGAAATTAGGCTTTTCATTGTATTAGTTTTTTTCCTTATAAATAAACTTGATGACAAAGTACATGACATCTGAATGTAGTCATTCAAGAAACATGAAGAGTGGCAAGTAATGTAGTTTGCCTTTAATTATAAAATGGAGGGGAATCACAAATGGTTCTGAAAATGTAAATGGGACCAAAATATTAAGAATCTTACACGTCAAGTTGAGAAGTAGGAGCAGTGATCCCTCAAATCCAACCTAGGCAAGATAATCAAGGAGATATTTCTCTTAATGACTTCAAATCACCTGTCCCATGTGAATTATATTCTCAGATACTAAGAGAATAAGTTGATGTAACTGTAGAACCATTATAATTAACAACTAAAAGACTTGGGAGAATTTTAAGAGGTAACATAAGACCACAGAAGGGCAAAAGTTATTGGAAAAAAACTAGGAGAGTAGAGTAAGCAAACTATAGTGAGTTTGACTTTGATTACAGGAAAAAATCTAGCAATAGTTGATGAAGACCTGAAAGCTGAGTAACTTCATCAAAAATAGCCAAACAAAATTTTCTTTTAACAAGGTGATATTAAGCTAGTACTATCAAAGTACATGTTGATTTAATTTGGAGAGGCTCATCAAATTCTTCATAGAATTACCCTACCTCTTCATTCTCTGCAACAATACCAGCGCAAAGCTGTAATATATTCATTGTGTGAATGCTGTTCTTAGATTTTTGGAAATTATTTCATTATTTTTTGCTATTCTTATGGGAAAAATGAAAAGAGTGGGCTACGTGATAGTACAACTAGGTAGACTTAGAATTGGTTGAATGGCTACCAAACTGGAAAACCTGCAACCTCGAGGACAGATGTGGCCCTCTAGGTCCTGAAGTAAGACACTTTGACTGAATCCAAATTAAAACAAATCCTTTTGTTCTGTGAAGTTTGGATTCAGTCAAAAGGCTGCACTTGAGGACCTAGAGGGCCTGGAGGCTACAGGTTCCCCACCCTGTCACTAGACACAAAGAGTAGGCAATAATGACTTTATGTTTACTAGGAAGAAAATCTCAAGTGTAGTACCTGAAGTATTTGTGCTTGACCCTGTGCTGTTCAACATTTTTATCAATGATTTCTATAAATGTATCTTAGAAAATGTGCAAATGAAGCAAAAGACAGATGGACATAATAGATGGCAGTTGGGATGTAAAAAATCTTAAACACTAAAACACTGGGCCGAATTAATAAGCAAGATGAACCATAAGAATAAAGGTAAAGTCCTTCTTTAGTTCCATTTACGGTGGGAACATGAAGATTAAAGAGTCAATTACTCCAACAGTATGTCCACTCACTGGTCATCAGACAAGGATCTTACATTTAGGGCATTCCCAGATTACATGATGCTTATAGACTGCCTAAAAACATTGTGATTCTTAGTAGCCTCTCCCTGATTTCTTGCAATCTTAAATTATAAGTGAAGAAGTAGGAGGATTATACACAAAACTGAGAGCTACTTTACATTTTTTATTATTTCATGGTTCACATAAAGAATCCATCACCACGGAGCCAGTCAGCTGATGATGAACCTTTCCTTCCTATGTATGGCCTTGGTTTCTCAATAACTGGGGAGCCAAGTCATCTGGTTAATGAGAAGATAGTGGTAATGAATTTTGATGTTTGAGTGAAGGAGGGATTTGGAATGGCAGCTAGGGAATGTTATTAGAAAGTCTGTAAGAAGTAAGTAAAAGGACTGCTGTGTAGCAGTGAGGGTCCAATTAATGCTATATAAAATGAATTTCTATGGGACTCTGTCTGTACCTGTCTACGCTGTCTAGTGAATCCCTTTCAATGATAAAAAGCAAGAGTTGCACTCCAGTTTTTCCTACTAGCTGGGCTAGAATTCCCATGCAATCAGTAAATCAATAAGCATGTACTGAATGCCTACTATGTGTCAGGCAATGTTCTAGGGATACAAATACAATTGATGAAAAAAAATCTCTATTTGTAACATATCAATATTATGAAGGGGGAAACAAGTACATATACATATATATACAGAATAAACACAAAGAGAGTAATTGTATATGAAATGTAACAAAATACAAGGCATTTTATGAGATAGGGCACTAGCAGTTGGGGGCAATTTGGTATCACAGCGGATAGAGTGCCAGGCCTGAAGTCAGGAAAATTCATCTTCCCAAGTTCAAACCTGGCCTCAGAAACTTACTAGCTGTGTACCCCTATGTGCCTCAGTTTCCTCATCTATAAAATGAGCAAGAGAAGAAAATAGTAAACCACTCCAGTATCTTTGCCAAGAAAATCCCAAATGGGGTCACAAAGAGTTAGACATGACTGAAACATCTGAACAATAACAAATGTATCTGTCTGCCTAGCCCTCCTATCTATCTATCTTTTACTCATAGGGGAAAAATTATTAAGGGTTTTCATATTCAATGCACTGTACTAAGGGACTGAAGTTACAAAGAAAAAAGGAAGTATTAGCCTTGACCTCAGATGGCTTAACATTACACTTATAAGATTTTTATTACAATTCTAAGTATACATCATTTCCCTGCCAGTGGAATGTAAGCTTTTGGAAGGCAGACACAGTTTTCCATTTTGTCCTTTTAACAGTTACAGCACCTTAAATAGTGCTCTGAACAGTGAACTCCTAATAAATGTCTGTTGGCCCAAACCAAAGTGAAAGTGGGTTACATTGTTCTGAACATAATTTTGCATTTTAACACTTTTCGTGGGTTGACACAGTTTTTTTTTTTGTAAATCATCCACTGTTATTCAACCTTTTAGTAATGAACTTCTCCTTACTCAATTTAACAAAAATGGGTTTCCAAAGTCTTAGGAACTTATGGAACTTGCATTTTACAACCTTTAGAAATTATAAATCATAAAACAAACCTAAAGAGAAATTCCACATATATTAAGTATAAAATACTTGAAATCCTATCTCCCAACACATATACATAGGAAATACAGGAATACAACTACAAAACACTACTTGTAGAAATAAAAAATGATCTAAATAACAGAAGTATTAATTATTCTAGGGTAAGCTGAGCCAATGCAAGACAAATAGCATTACGTAAATTAATTAAATTATTCAATGACACACCAATCAAACTATTAAAGGATTAGAGAACTAGAAAAAAAGTAATGAAACACCTGAAATGTCCTGAATATCAGGACAAGAATCTCAAGGGGAGAAAGTGGAAAAAGAGTGAGGAGGAAGGAAACCTAGCAATAGCAGATATAAAACTATACTACAAAGCAGTAATCATCAAAATGATTAGGTACTAGTTAAGAAATTGAGAGAGGCGGGGGGGAAGGAGAGAGATTGAGAGAGATTACAGAATGAAACAGATCAGACATGCAATATATAAATGCAAAACAACAAAGAAATCAAGTGTTTGATAAACCCAAAGCTACTAAGGTTAAGAACTCAAAAACTGCTGGAAAACAGGAAAGCAGTCATACAGAAACTAAGTATAGACCCATTTTTCCCCACACTATACCAAGAGAAGCTCCAAATGGATTAATAAATTATACATAAAAGGTAACATTATAAATGGAATAGAAGAGCAAGGAAGAAATTACTTTTCATATTTCTGGATAAGGAGTTCATGATCAAACAAGGGATATCACAAGATAAAAGGACAACTTTGCATAAAATTAAATAGGTTTTGCAAAAAACTAAA
Source organism: Phalanger gymnotis (assembly GCA_028646595.1). Lineage (NCBI taxonomy): Eukaryota > Metazoa > Chordata > Mammalia > Diprotodontia > Phalangeridae > Phalanger > Phalanger gymnotis. The sequence goes on along the minus strand of CM053626.1, from coordinate 262,167,260 downwards.
CCAATAAGAAAAGAAACATGATTGGAGGAGGGGGGAAACTGTACAGCAGATAAAGGTCTCACTTCCAAGATATATAAGGATTGATTCCAGTTTATTAGAAGACTGACAAATGGCCAAAGGAAATTAAGTCAGCCAACAAAAATTTACTAAACACTTACTATGTGTCATGGTGCACTATGATAAGAACTGGGGATACAAAGAAACGCAACAACAAAAAATTTTTTTCATGAATTTACAATCTAATGGGGGAAACAACATGCAAATGACTATGTACAAATAGGATATATACATGATAAACTTTAGACAATCTTAGAGGGAAGGCACCAGCCTTAACTGGGACAAGGAAAGTCTTATTGAAGATGGTGAGATCTCAGCTGGGATCTGAAAGCCACCAAGGAAGGAAGGAGATAGAAAAAAGGAGGGCACGGGTAACATCTGTAAAAATTTCTGGGGTTAGGAGATGAAGTGTCTTGTGTAAGGACAATAAGGACACCAATGTCATTAGGTCCCACAACATATGGAGCCAAGTTATAAAGAGTTTAAAAAACCAAACAAAATATTTTATATTTGATCCTGGAGGTAATAAGGAGTCAGTGGAGTTAACTGAATAGCAGGGTGACTTGCTAAGACTTGAGCTTTAAACAGGAAACAACTGTTCTCAACAGTAAAAAGGAAAAATACTCTAATTCGCTAAGAATTAAGAAATGCACCTTAAAGGAAGGTCCCAACTCATACATATCGGATTGACAAAGTTCACAAAAAACTCAAAAATGGAGGAGATGCAGAAAAACAGGCACACTAATGCATTGTTAGAAGAGCTGTGAATTGAGCCAGCAATTTTTGAAACAATTTGGAACTATGTTCCAAAAGTTAATAAAGTGTGCATACCTTTTGACCCAGTGATACTGTAACTAGGCCTATTCATCAAAGATTTAAAATAACTACAACAACAGCAAAAGAACATATACATGCAAAATATTTTAGCAGCTATTTTTTCATGGTAAAAAACTGGAACCATAAGTGCAACCCAACAATTAGGGAATGGCTGAACAAATTATGGCATATGAATATAATGGAATACTATTGTGATTTAAGGAAAAATGAAGGGGACAATTTGAGAGAAACCTGGGAAGACATATATAGAACTGTTTCAGAGTGAAGTAAGCAGAACTAAGAGAGCAATTTACACAGTAACAACAAGGTGAAGACAAATAACTCAGAAAAACAGAAACTGTGAACAATGCAATGACTATGTATAATTCTGAAGGGCTCATTATGAAGCATACTATCCTACCTCCTGACAGAAGGATGAAATGGACTCAGGGTGTAGAATGAAACATATATGTTTTGAACATGACCAATGTAAGAGATATGTTTTGTCTGGGTGCGCATATTTATTACAGGAGTTTTGTTTTTCTTTTTCTTATTTTTTTTTAATTTTTTTGAGGGGGGAAGGCAGGGCAATTGGGGTTAAGTGACTTGCCCAAGGTCACACAGCTAGTAAGTGTGTCAAGCGTCTGAAGCCGCATTTGAACTCAGGCCCTCTTGACTCCAGGGCTGGTGCCACCTACCTGCCCCTGTTTTTCTTTATTTTCAAGTGGAAGGGGGAAGAGAAAATCAGTTTTTGTTCAATGAAAATAATTTTTTTTAAAAAATCTAGTGTCACAAAAACAAACTGAGGTGTTGGTGGAAAGTATTTATAGAGGAGGGTCAAGAGGCCATTCTTTAAAAAAAATTAAACCAAAGGGATTTTTTTGCAGGTAATGGCATAAAGATTAGTTTTGGATTTAAAATATCTTCCATGTAAACTAAAGAAGGAAGATTTTATTAACTGTAAACTCTCTACAAATAGAAGTTATAATATCCTTCTTGGGTTGAAAGCTGTCAATTTAAACTTGAATTTCCTTGTTAGTTTTTAAGTAAGATTCAAATTAATCAATAAACACTAACAAAAATATAACAGGTAGTGTGGTGTAGTGAATAGTACAGGATTTAGATTCAGGTAATCTGAATTGATAACCTAATCCTGACACACAGTAAATACGTGGCCAAGGAAAAATCATTGAACCTCTTTGATCCTCAAGAAAATCTCTAAGACTATAAGTTGTAGACTGGTTGCCATCTGTACAAGCAAAAAGAGTCCCTATACCTTGACATAATAATGTAGACAAAACAATCAATTTTTAACACACAGTGGTTTAGAAGCTGTCAAACTGATTAATGTTTTTAAAATAAGGCTAAATACAACCTACTCAAAGTTAAAGTCCAACTTTAAAGTTAAGGTCAAATTCAGGCCAGGCCTTCTTGTTCTAATCAATTTACAAACTTCAACAATGAAATAAATTTATTTTTTAAACTGTAACACACAGAGTAGTGATTTTATAAGAATATAATTACTTTAGCAATTTAATAAAAAATGAAATGAAATGACTTTATGAATAACAAAAAAGAAACAACTTGTTTAAAAAAAACCACTTCAGTGTTATGACTTCCTTAGGCCACAAAAAAAGATAAAATAAATACATCATGACCAATAATTTTTAAATGCTGAGAAGGACATATTTATGGTTCATTTACAAAATTATTTTCTTCATATAATTTAACAACTAGAAAACAAAAGAGACCTATACACAAAGTCACTGGTCAATTTTGTTACTATTAGAAAGCATCCACTTCCATTATGAGCTCTGATAAAAGCTTTACATTCATGACTCAAAGGTTAAATAAAGGAAAGGAAATGTTTTCTGTCAAATAGGTAACCACTAACAGTCCTTAACTTTCAGCAGGAATCTAACTTATAGTAATCAAATAAAAGTAAGGAAACTGCCTTTCTGTACCTAAATATCTAATGTCTACAGGCTCCTTTTCCATTTGGAAAACTGACACAGAATGTGTAAAACTGAAGCATTCTGTTTATAAGGGATTTTCCTAACGGAAGGGTGTAAAAATTTCAAGTTTAAGTTATGCTTTTAAAAAAAAGAAAAAACCTACAAATGCCTTTCTATGAATCTATGTTCCTTCCTATACTATTTAATTTGGAGTTATAGGTAACAATTTTATAGTTGTAAAATTATATTAATCAAATAAAGAAAATATTTTGTATTTTATATAAGCAAGAAAACAATAGTTACAGAGTTTTTAAATCAATGCTATCATAATCTGTGATAAAACAAGTATTATATATTATGGACTAGATAACTACTAAGGTCTCTTCTAAGTCTAAAATCTGTGATCAACAGGGAAAGCTAAATAAAATATATCTCTACAATGGAATAGAATTCATGATGGAAAAATCAATATATATAACAAAAATCATACCTTAATATGATAAAAACAGATATGGTATAGTAATGAGACTCGATCAGAATTAAAGAAAATATCAATATCCACTCAGTAACCACTTAATTCTTATTGTTACATAAAGCAAAAATAAGGTTAAAAAAACACTGAAGATAATAAGAAATTTTGTATTGTTTCACTCTCAGCAAAATCTTTCAATTGGTTCAATGGGCTAGAAAATTTTGTGGAATTCAAAGATTTAATACTATAAAGAAGTTCAATATACAACCTCACTATTGAAAAATCTCTTATTACTTTATTTTTATCTTTAATTTCCCCCTAAAACTGTACATACTTGTAAATATACTTTTGTCATTAAGGCTAACTTAAAAATAACTCTTTAAAATATTTTAATTTCTTTAATTTAATTGATTTTTTAAAAAAATCATGGACAATTCATAATATTTTTCCCTCTCTGTAAACTTTATTCTTGAATGTAGGTAAGTACTATTGACTACATTAAGCCCATTTATATTTACAATTCTATAATTTCTAATAGCAATGAACACTGAATTTTGTCAAGACAAGGTACATTTGTTACAAAGGTTTAGATTTTCTTTTTTTTCCCAATGGGAAGGGGAAGAGTTTAGATGGAAAAGGAAGTCATGGATACAGTAGCCACCAAAAAAAAAAGAGAAAAAAGAAAAACAAATGAGAGTTACCAAAGCTTTTAAAAAAAATGAACAGAAGAGAACAAAAAGGTCAAGAGATATCACAATTTCTTCTAAAAATACCTAACATTTATATTGTGTTTAAAGATTGCAAAATGACTTGCATATTATCTCATTTAATTCTCCCAACAATCCTATGAGGTAAGTGCAATTTTTTATCTCCGTTTTATCAGCCCTCCCTTACTCAAATCAAAGGCAATTGCAAGTCGTGACATCATTTCTCTGATGTCATGGTCCTCTTGGAGGAGGAAGGACAAACACAATCTCCATTTTATAGATGAAAAAAATAGGCTCAGAGACAGGGAGTGAATTGCCAGAGGGCACATATCTAGTAAGTGGTACAAGCAACAATGAAACTCAGTATTCCTGACTTCAATTCCAACACTTTCTCCACACTGCATCACCTTGGTCCTTTGAATATGGAAAGTTGAATTTATTATATACTTTTAAAAAAGCAAACTGTGCATGACAGAGATTTGCATTTGCATGTATTATCTCTTTTGATGTTTTCCTTTAACATACAGAGGTCTCATTTTCATCAGTATTTTAAGTAAAGAATAAAAAAACCATTTTAACCAAAAAAAGAGCTACAAAGAATTCTGAAATGTACTATGCATTTTGAATGGACATATCTGAAAGCTTTTATTAGCTAATTCTACAAAACAGAACAAGCATTGCAAGAAAAAGTTTGAAATATTCAAATAGGTAATTAATTTAGGTAAAATGCTGAAAAATATAAAGATAGATGAATTTAACTAGTAAAATAAAGCTTCAAAATTCTCATTTCAGTGTATAGCATCTGACAGTTAAAAAAAGAAAAAATCAGATAAGTATTTGCAAATCTCTTTTTTAAAAGTGATATAAAAAAGTTACAGCAAAATTCTGAATAACTCTAAATGAGACTCTACAAAAAGTCAATATATTTGTCTTTAAAAATGTACATATGAGATGTGCTTCGTCATGATGTAGCAACAATGCTGCTTGCAGTTGCTGTGGAGGTGTAAGGCCAACAACACCAACACACAGGAGGGCTGCTAGCACAAGTTCTTTGATCTGCTTGTCTAAGGAAAGCAACTTTAAAGGGTTTACAATGTCACTTTAATTAAACATATACATATATCATCCACTTATTTCAGTGGAAAAAGTCTAAACTAAACTAAACCCTAAACTTCAGAGAAAAGACAAACAGAAATTACATGCAGAAATTATATAAACAGAGCAAATAAAACAAATCAGCAGACAGGACTTCTGTCTGTCCATAGCAATATATACATAACTGAGAGAGAAAGAGAGAGAGAGAGAGAGAGAGAGAGAGAGAGAGAGAGAGAGAGAGAGAGAGGGAGAAGCACCAATATCTGGGTTTTTTAAGAGAGGGGCAGGGGGTGCTCCTTATCGGCTACCCAGAGTCTTGACTAGCCCAGAGTCTTGTCTGGACGAATCACAAAAACACAATTCCAATGAGTCATCCCCGAAACAAAATGCTAACTTCAGAGTATACATACACTTCTTCAAGGTCAGAGGGCATCACAACCATGTGACTCAAACTCATGTGACTTAGGCTTTCTTGTGACTTAAGCAGGTTATGAAAGACTCTTGATTCAATCAAAGGCAAGGTTTAATCAAATGTACTTAGTTGCCTTCATGCTGAGAAGCACTCCAAAAGAAAAAAATAGCAAAAAGGCCCACTTTGCTTGCCATTACACATAATTCACCTGACCCCTGCTACTACTTTACTCAAAAAAATTATAATAATTCCCTACTCTTCTTGGGATAAAATACAAGTTCCACACTCCAGCACACAAGGCCATCCACAATTTGGCTCCCATCCTACCTTTCAAGATCTATTTCATGTTATTCTACATGCATTCTACACTACAATTAAATTTGCCTACTAGCTTGCTGAATCAAGTCCATTATTACTTCCAGAATCAAAAAACAAAATTCTGTTTTTAGCATTCAAAGTCCTTCATAACCAATACCTCTCAACACACAAATACACCCCCTTTCCACCTGTCCAGCCTTCTTACACCCTACCACATACTTTTGAATCCAGTGACATCTGCTTCTTTGCTGTTCCTCAACCTACATACTCTGCCTCTCACCTCGACATATTTTATCTGGTTGTTTCTGGTTATCTGGCATGGTCTCCTTCCTGCCTACTGACTTCCGTGGCTTCCTTCAAGTCCCAACTAAAAAATTATATACTATGCATATGAAAAAACTTAACCCTGAATCTTTTAAACAAATAGCCAAAAATCAAAAGGGGGAACTGGACTTATTTTCTTTCATTTAAACAAAATCTTGAGAATCATCTATACATGAACTCAGTGCGTCCTTAATGAAGGTATTAGTACAGTATTAGTACAATCTTTTAGAAAAGATTTTCAACATTATACGTCATCTTGACAATTTTACAACTGATTGTAAGATTTAGCAGATACAAGATTCCATTGCTACAATAAAGTATTTGAGTTGGAAAAACATAACATCAATTTCAAACTTTTTTATAATAAGATATCTCTAATCCATACATCAAAATTTTTTTAAATCCCTGGGAAGTATAATAATAGAAATTATAACTGTGTTCAACAACTCTCTGATCAAAATATCAAGCAAGGCATAAAAAGGAGACATATGCTTGCCAAAGATGTTTGCCACTTTGATGTTTAAAAAAAAAAGACAATACCAAACCTAGGTTTAAGTATTCCTGGTAAACAGTGAGATCCTCCAGATGCTATCTGTGTATTACACTGACTACATCAATTCTGAGAACACTGTGTTTGTCCATTGACACAGTAAAGACCAAATAGATTCCAAATGTTTATTGCTCAAACAACATACATTTGGATGGACACCCTTGGCTCATTTTTTGTTTGTGTCCTAGACCCCTTTTCAGCAGGTTTGTAAAGCTTTCTCAAAATAAAATTTTAAATGTACAAAATATACAGGATTACAAAGAAAAGCACAAACTAATTATATATGTTTCAAAACTGAAATTTATTTTCCCATACAAATTCACAGAGGCACTGAAATCTATCCAAGGACCTCCTTGGGGATCCATGGATCTCAAGTTAAGAATCCCAACTAGAGAGCTTGATCATCAGTATGTATATGTAGGAACACACAGGGCAGATGGATAACGAGTGAGATCCAGAGTAAAACAGAAGGAGAAGAGCATGTTACACTGCCTTAGGGAAACTGCAAAGCTCCTTTATTAACTGCCATGAAAACAGAAGTTCAACTTTTAAATCCTAATGTTCTATCAGCATTCCTATATAGCAGCAAGGCCTTAAATACAACTGACTTTGAATATGGAAACATGAATATTATATCCAGAAGGAAATAGAAAGCTCTTAGTATATACAAGACAATATATTACCAATGAGGAACTCTGAAGAACAAAAGTAAAATATGTCAACAGAAATTTTAAGACAGGAAGAAGAGAAAGACTGATTATGTTTTGAGGGTGAGAGATGACAGACAAACAGTCATATTTATCCACTGGTACCTTTGCAATGTCAGAATAAGGTTAAAAAGTCTCTAGAAAGTTGGGTGGGTCCCCTGGGAAACTTAAAGGTTACATGGATGAGGAAAACACAGGAGAGGTGGGCATGGACCAGTTGTGATACATATCATTGAAGGGAACTTCTAAATCAAAGAAATCACAGATCTACACTGATAGCTACTAACTTATATGCCTGCTTTTCCAGTAATATGCAGTTTTCATAAGAATAATCTATACAAAGATTGTAATGAGGACATCTTTAGTGAGAGAAAGACAAGATTTCATAAGCAGTATTCCATATTAGAGCATTTCTTTATCACCACACGACTAAATGAAAGATGCAAAGTGAACTAGATTCATCAATCAATTAACAAGCATTTATTCAGTCCTAGACACTGGAAGATATAAAGACAAAAAGTGAAAGAATCCCTACTCCTAAAGATGTATAACCTAACAGTCAGAAGACTCTATGAATATACAGAAATATACAAGATAAACAAAACAAAATAAATGCAAAGTAGTTAATTTATAATTTGGGAAGGAGGGAACATGAAGTTGAGAAGATTAGGAAAAGCTCTAGGTAAAGCATGTTAACTGAGCTGCATCTAGATGAAAGAAAGAAAGGTAAGGAAAGAAGCAGTTCCAGGCATAGGTGACTGCCATGAAAATACACAGAGGTAACAGACAGAATGCTGTATGTGAAGAAAAGAGAAGAGAATCTTGCTAAATAATACCATATGGGGATGACAGCAATGTGCAATGAAGGCAAAAAGTTAGGCTGAAGGCCAGATTGTGATAGGCTTTAAAAGCTAAACATTAGAGTTTCTATTAAGTCCTAAAGGAAATAGGAATTTATTGAGTAGGTAAATGAAATAGTCAGATATGTGGTTAAAGAAAATCATTTTGGCAACTGTGTGGAAAATGGACCAAAGTGGACAGAGACTTGAGGCAGAGAGACCAATTAGCAGGCCACTGTAATAATCTAGACAAAAGAAGATAAGGACCTAAATGTTAACATAATTTAAAAAAGGGGGAGGTGGGAGAACAGTTCAGCAAAACCTATCATGTTATCAACAGACTCTAACAGTATATGCCATGTTCCATACCCATAGTCCCTGATGTCTACAAAGAAAAGAAGCAGTTGCACTACGGTTCTGCTCAATTCACTCTGTATCAGTCCAAATATATATATACATACATATATATATATATGTATATATATATATATATATATACACACATATATATATACATATATACACACATATATATACATATATATACATATATATATACACATAAATAATTCTTTCCATGCTTCTGTGAAATCTTCATATTAACTGTTTTTCTTGACTCACCAATATTTTTATATACTATAACTTACTTAGCCTTTCTTTAGTTAACTCCTTGCTTCCTACTTGATTGACAACCAGGCCATCTATTTATCTCCTTCAACTCCAATCCTTCTTGATAAAAAAGGCTTTGTCTATTCTCTTTTTTCCCTCCAATCAATAAGGAAGATTTTGGTAGTTATGAGAGTGGAGGGGCTGCTGGGTTGTACTGCATGCATATAAAGTGTGGGGCCTGGAGTCAAGAAGACCCATCTTGAGGAATTCAAATCTGGCCTCAGGCACTTACTTGCTATGTGACTCTGGCCAAGTCATTTAACCCTGTTTACTTCAGTTCCTCATCTATAAAATAAGCTAGAGAAGGAAATGGCAAACAACTCCAATATCTTTGCCAGGTAAATCCAAAAAGAGGTCACAAAGAATCAGACATGACTGAAGCAACTGAATAACAACAACAAAAGTGAGTGGAGAGAAAGGGGCCCAGTGCAAGAGACATTGTAGCAGCAGAAACAATAACCAATCAATCCACAAATATGTATTAAGCATCTACTACGTGCCAGGAACTGTGTTAAGCACTAGGGATACAAAAAGAGGCAAAAGACAGTCCCTGCCCTCAAAGAGTTTACAATCTAATAGAAGAGACAAGATGCAAATAAATATACACAAATCAAGCTATATACAAGATAAACTGGAAATAAGAGGGAAAGTACTAGATATAAGAGAGGTTGGGGAAAGCTTCCAATAAAACATAGGATTTCAGTTCAGATTTAAGGAAAAGGGAAGTAAATAGATGAGGTTTATAAGGGAAGAACATTCCAGGCATGGGGGACAGTCAAAGAAAATGCCTGGAACCGAGAGATGCAATGTCTTATTTGTGGTATAGCCAAGGGGCCAGTGTCACTGGATCGAAGAGTACATGATAAGAAGTCAAGTGTAAAAACACTAGAAAGGTAGGACAGAGCTAGTCTCTGAAAGGCTTTGAATGCCAAACAGAGAATTTTTAATTTGATCCTGGAGGCAATAGGGACCCATTCTATTGAGAGTAAGGGGGTGTGACATGATCAAACTTACACTTTAGGCAAATCACTTCAGTGGTTGAATGATGGACAGATTGGAGTAGGGAGCAACCTGAAGCAGGAAGACCCACAACCAGACTATTACAAATAATCCAGGTGTGACACGATAAGGGCCTGCACTAGATTGGTACCAAGTCAGAGAAAAGAAGGAAGCATATTTGACAAATATTGCTAAGGAATCAACAGGCCTTGGCAACAGATAAGATATGAGAGGTGAAAGACAGGAGTCCAGGATGACTCCTAGGTTGTAAGCCTGAGGGACTAGGAGGATAGTGTTACCTTCTACAGTAATAGGGTGGATGTGGGGAGAGTTTAGTGGGAAAGATACCCTAACAGGAATGTTGCTAGCAGCTGTTGTGGGGGTGAAATACCAACAACAACAGCACACAGAAGGGCTGCCAGCACAGATTCTTTTGATCTGCTTTTCTAAGGAAAGCAACTTTAAGGGGTTAACGATCTTACTTTAATTAAACATACCTGTACCATTGACTTAGTTCAGGAGGAAAAGCCAGCACCTTGAACTTCAGAGCAAATACAATAAGAAATTACAAACAGAGACAATATAAACACATCAACATTTCTGTCTATCCAAATCACACTACATAGTTACCAGAGAAGCACCAACATCTGGGTTTTCAAAGCTGGGCGGGGGGACCTCCAGCGGCTACCCAGAGTCTAATCTGGTCAAATCACACAACACTCTTCCAGTGAGTGAGAACCCCAAGAAAAATGCTAACCTCTGAGTTTATATGCCCTGTTTAGGGTCAAAGGGGGTCACAATCCTGCAACTCAAAACCATGTGACTCTTCTTCAGGCATCACAACCACGGGACTCAAACCTATGTGAGCTAGGCTTTCTTGTTCCTTAAGCAGGTCATCAAAGACTCCCGGATTTCATCAAAGAAACAAAGGTTCTTGATTACTTCAGTGCTCCAAAAGGGAAAACAGTAAAAAAAAAAAGTCCCACTTTAATTACCAATAAAAACGTGTTCAGTTTTGGCCATACTGAGTTTAAGATTTCTAATGGACATCTAGTTCAAAATGTCTAAAAGGCAGTTGGAGATGTGAAGGTGGAGGTCAGCAGATAGTTTGGGGTAAGACAGGTAATTTAAGAATCATCAGCAGAGAGATGGTAGTTAAATCCATGGGAGCTGATGAGATTATCAAGTGAAGTAGTATGGAGGGAGAAGACAACCCTATGCAGAACCTGAGGGACAACTACAGTTAGAAGAAATGATCTAGAAGAGGATCATGCAAAGAAAACTGAGGGGTGGTCATATAGGTAGGAAGAGAACCAGGACAGAGTAGTGTCCTGAAAAGAAAGTATCAAGGAGAGAATGACCAACAGCGTCAAAGGCTGCAAAGAGGTCAAGAAGAATGAAAATTGAGAAAAAGTCATTGGATTTGGCAACTAAGAGATCTTTAGTGACTCTGGAGAGAGTAGTTTTAGTGGAATGAAAAGGTCAGAAGCTAGAGTACAAGGAAGTCAAGAACTATTTCCTTTTTCTCTCTGTATCCCCAGCACCTAACACCCTGTATGGAACACAGCAGGTGCTTAACAGGTATTGGGGGCAGCTGAGTGGAACAGTAAATAGAGTGCCAGGCCTGAAGACTCATCTTCCTGTGTTCAAATCTAGCATCGGACACTTACTAGTTATGTGGCCCCAGCCAAGTCACTTAACCCTGTTTGACTCAGTTCCTCATCTATAAAATGAACTGGAGAATTAAATGGCAAACCACTCCAATATCTTTTCCAAGAAAAACCTAAAAGGGGTCAGGTAAAGTTGGACACAACTTAAAAATGACTGGACAACTGAGAGGAGAGAAAATGGACGTACCTAATGTAGGAGGTCTTTTCAAGTTTAGCTACAAAAGAGACACAAGACAGTAGTTAGTGGGAAGAAAAGGATAAAATGAGGGTTTTTCGAGGATGGAAGAGACATGAGCAGACTTATAAGTAGTAGCAAATGTGACAGTAGAGAGGGAAAGACTGAAAATAAGAGAAAAAGTGAAGTAAAAGAGGAGAAAATCTGTTGGAGGAGATGACATTGAAGGAGAAATAATTTGAACAAGAAGAGTGGTTAGCCTTGGTAAAGAGTAATGCCATTTCATCATATGAGATAAGTGTGAAGGAGGAGATAATGGAAGAAGGCATCAGTGATAGAACATGAGGAAGAAGGTAAAAGAAGGAGTTTACGGTGAATGGATTGTCATTTTTTCTGTAAAATATGAGTCAAGGGTATAAGTTAAAATGGTAGTAGGGGCAGGGGCCACAGTGAGAGACTAGAGAAGCAATGAGAAAGTTTTGATTAATATTTGGCAATTGAATGGAGGTGTAGGTCACAGGAGAGTAAGGAGTTAGAAATAACACTTACGTTACAATATCTAGGGAATGGAAGAATGGTATTACCTTCAAAAGAAATAAAGAACTTTAGAAGAAGGGTTTCGGGTATAAGGAGCAAGATAATATATTCTGTTCTGATATATTATGTTTGAGTTGTTCCTAGGACAACCCTTTTGAAATGTCTAATGAAAACTGGTGATGTAGGGTTGACAAATGAAGGCCAGAAGGAGAATATGAGCCATCACCATAAAGATGATAATTAATTTCATAAGAATTGATGAATTGAAAGAAAGAAAACTTACAGAGAGAAAAGAAAGGGCCTAAGGGAGTCTTGTAGAACACCCACAGTGAAGTAGTAAAATATGAATGATTAGTCGGTATAGAAGACTGAGAAGAACCAACTAGGAAGTTAGTAAGAGAGAGAGAGAGAGAGAGAGAGAGAGAGAGAGAGAGAGAGAGAGAGAGAGAGAGAGAGACAGAAGTGTCGTAAAATCCCAAGAAGGACAGTATATCCAAGAGGAAAGATTTGTCAACAGTGTCATGCAGCAGATAGGTCAGGAAAGATAAAAAGACCAAGGTATCCTTCTGTGCTTGTTTGTTGGCTAAAAAACAGCACTGGATTTTTTCGCACAAATGACATCCTAAAGCCTACTTCACCAAGATGTTTCCCATGCATGGATCAAAATTATAGAAGAATCTTTAAAAAATATAACAGGCATAAATCCTTGTTCAATAATTCTCTGAATAACAATATGAAACAAGGCATCGAATAGGTGAAATATTCTCTCCAAAGTTGTACCACTATAGTAGAGTGAAGAATCCAAATCAAGAAGGGAGTCTTGGGGCAGCTAGTTGGCGCAGTGAGTAGAGTGCCAGCCCTGAAGTCAGGAGGACCTGAGTTCAAATCCAACTTCAGACACTTCACACACTTACTAGCTGTGTGACCTTGGGCAAGTCACTTAACCCCAATTGCCCTGCCTTACCCCCCGCAAAAAAGAAGGGATTGTCTGTAGAAAGTGAGATCTTCCAAAAGATCCTACTTGTAGAGAACACTGTGCCAATTAAACACTGTAGAGTCTCCCAGAAAAGATACATAATCACAAAAAATAATTTGGACTATCTATCCATATAACAAGAAACTAAGTAGATGAAGAATTTCTATTGTCAGGATATAGGCAAAGAAGGTAGAATAAAATAAAGTAGCACAACTGAGTTCTTTCCCAAAAGAATTCAACAAAAATCTCAAAAGAGCATCAGACCAAGTAGTGATAAGCAAATCCAAGGAGAAATATCATACATTATTTTTCAATCCCAAGATCACAAATTAAGCCCAAATACAACTGAGAAGGAAAGGAACTAATGGGGCAAAGGGGAAGGCATAGTACAGTTTTATCACTCTTGTACCAGAATGCTCATAGATTCAGGCCACATGTAAGTAAGCAGAGCAAGGAGTATAGAGGGGTCAGGGGAAATACTTCTGTTACTCTGAACCTGAAAAGCCTCCAGCTAGCTAACAGGAGCTGGGGACAGCAACTATCCACTGGAGCTCTCCTCAAAGACAAACCTGCTTTTGTGTTGCCTGGATAGAAATCATGATTCAGAGCTTGCCAAATAATTTTTTTAAAAAGAAAGAAAAGAGAAGATGGTGGGTGGAAAGCAGGGACTGGCGTGAGCTTCCTGCCAAGTCCCCCTCCAAAAACCTATAAAAATGGCTCTGAAGCAATTCTAGAACTGCAGAACCCACAACATAGCAGAGGGTTTCAGGGCTGCAGGCCAGCACAGCCTGGATGGTCTAGGGGTAAGGTCTATCTGCCACAGAGCTGGGAGTGGAGGGGAGCAGAGCAGAGCCCAGCGTGGGCGACATGGACCAACCAGACCAGGAGGCGAGCAGAGCATGCCCTAACGCCCTGAATCAGTGAGCTGTGGCAGTTACCAGACTTCTCAACCCACAAACACCAAAGACAACAGAGAAGGGTAGTGGGAAAAGCTGCTGAGGACACGGAGTTTGTGGTTGGGCCACCACCCCCGGGGGCAGCAGAGGTGGAGCACCTATAGAACTACAGCTGCAGTTGCTTCTGGCCCCAGGCCCACCTGGTGGGAAGAATTAAGTGGCAGATCAGAGCAGGAGTGAAGAGCCTGCTGAAGATCTAAGTCTAGTCCTGGTTGGGGGTTCTTGGGGAAGGAGGAGTGCTGATGTGGCAGAGGTGGCGCATCCCCCCCAAGCGTGGAACACAGAACACTTTACAAGCAGT
>CM053626.1:262086355-262144993 GCA_028646595.1 Phalanger gymnotis | reverse complement strand
GATTTCGGTTGGGTTTCTTCTTCCCACAGCCAATCTTGGATTGTTTTCTCAGTTGGAAGAGGACCAAACTTATGATTTCCATTCATTTTTGCAAACTGGATCACTTTTAACTTGAATTCAGCACTGCATGAAAATCTTTTCTGAGACATTTCTGGGCAGAACGTGGCAAAACATAACCTAATATACTGGTAACAAATGCGAAACAATGACCGCAAAGACAACAAGCGTGAAAAAGCAGGAAATGCAAGTTAAAAAATCTACAACCACTGTATAAGACGCACCCAGTTTTTAGACCCCAAATTTTTTGGAAAAGGGTGCATCTTATACATGGGGAAATACGGTATCAAGGAAAACTGCACTGATATTCTAGAACCAGAGGGCAAAATAGAAATTGAAAGAATCTACTGATCACCTCCTGAAAGAGATCCCAAAAGGAAAACCCCCAGGAATAGCATAGCCAAATTCCATAGTTCCCAGGTCAAGGAAAAAAATGAATCACCTATCCCAGCAAAACTAAGTATCCATGAGGGAAAGAAAATGGAAATTCAATGAGACAGAGGAATTTCATGCATTCTTGAGAAAAGACCAGAGCTAAATAGAAAATTTGGCTTTCAAATAAGACTCAAGAGAAGCATGAAAAGGTAAACAGGAAAGAGAAATCATAAGAGATGTATTAAAGTTAAACTCTTTGCATTCCTACACGGAAAGGTGATATTTGTAACTCATAAGACCTTTTCTCATTATTAGAGCAGTTAGAAGTAGTATATATAGACAGAGGTCACAGCTGTGAGTTGAATATGAAAGGATAATTATCTAAAAAATAAAATTAAGGAGTGAAAGAGGAATGTACTGGGAGAAAGGGAAAGGTAGAATGGAGTAAATTATCTCACATAAAAGAGGCAAGAAAAAAGCTTTTATAGTGGAAGGGAAAAGGCGGGGGAGGTAAGAAGGAATGAGCAAACCTTACTTTCATCAGAACTGGCTCAAAGACGGAGTAACATATACACACACAATTAGGCATAGAAATCTATCTTACCCCACAGGAATTTAAGGGGGAAGGGGATAAGAGAAGGGGGGTGGTAATAGAAGAGAAGGCAGATTGGGGGAAGGGTAGTCAAAAGCAAAACACTTTTGAGGAGGGACAAGGTGAAAGGAGGGAGAGTATAGAATAAATTAGGGGAGGTGCAGGGGAAGGAGAGAGATAGGATGGAGGTAAATATAGTAGGTCTTTCACAAAGTTACTGTTATGGAAGTATTTTGCATGACAACACATGTATAACTATATCTAATTGCTCGCCTTCTCAAACCGGAGGTGGGGAGGGAAGAAGGGAGAGAATTTGGAACTCAAAGTTTTAAAAATAAATGTTAAAGTTATTTTTACATGTAACTGGGGAAAAATAAAATACTAAATAAAATAAAACAGAACTGGCCAAATAGTAAAAGATGTACAAAAAATGCTGGAAAAAATTCTTTAAAAATCAGAATTTGCTAAGAGGTACAAAAACTCACTAAAGAAAATAAATCCTTAAAAATTATATTTAGTCAAGTGGAAGCTAATGATTCCATGAGACCTCAAGAAACAATAAAACAAAGTCAAGAGAATGAAAAAATAGAAGAAAATGTGAAATATCTCATTGGGAAAACAACTGACCTGAAAAATAGACTGAGGAAAGACAATTAAAGAATTATTGGACTACCTAAAAGCCATGATATGAGAGAGAGAGCGCACAGACATCATATTTTTAAAAGGAAAACTGTCCAGGTATCTTAGAAGCACAGGACAAAGTAGAAATTGAAAGAATCCACCAATCACCTCCTAAAAGAGATTACAAAATAAAAATACCCAGGAGTCCAATAGCCAAATTTCAGAGCTCTCAGGTCAAGGCAGCCAGAAAGAAACAATTCAAATACTACGGAGTCACAGTCAGGATTAATACAAGGTTTAGCAACTACCACGATAAAGAAGCAGAGGGCTTTTGATATAATATTCTGAAAGGCAAAGGGGCTAGGACTACAATCAAAAATATTCTACACCCAGTAAAACTAAATATAATTCTTCAGGGGGGAAAAAAAAACACATTTAATAGAACAGAGGACTTTTAAGCATTCGTAATGAAAAGACCAGAGCCAAAGAGAAAATATGACATTCAAACACAAGATTCAAAAAAACATAAAAAGGCAAACATAAGTGAGAAATCTAAAGGGGCTTAATAAGGTTAAACTTAATAAGGTTAAAGATGATACATGTAACCCCAAAGAACTTTATCATCATTTGGGCCAATAGAAACAATCTTACTTAAAGGGCATGCATGTGAATCTATTATGCTGGAATGATCTCAAAATAAAATGGAAGCCTGAAAAAGAGGGATGTACTAAAGGAAGGGAGAGAAAGAATGGGGATAATTATCTCACACTATAGAGTTGAACAAGGGAGAGTTCGGGGTTTATGAAGAGGAAAGTGGGACAGTGAACTGGGTGATGCTTGAACATCACTATCATCAAAATTGATTTAGAGAGGGAATACTATATATACACACAAATTTAGTTACAGAAATTCATCTTAACCAACAGGGAAATAGAAATAGAAAGTTTGGGTGGGGTGATAGTATAATAGCAAATTAAATTAAATGTCAAAGAATAAAAGTTTATAATGGAAAGAGGAGATAAATAATGAAGAGAATGGGACGAAGAAATCCTTTTTTAGAGAACGGTGCAGAAAACAATTTTTTTACAATAAAAACTAAAGAACACAACAAGTTGAAGTAGAGGACAAGATAAGAGATTTTATTTAACTGCTTTTCTATGAGGGGAAAATGAGGGGAAGAATTAAAAATGAGATAAAAGGAAGAAAAAATAATAAGTTAAGCAAAACTAGGAAAAGGGATTTTTTAAAAGTATATGCTTGAGGGTGAAGGGAAGAGGGCCTGTGGGAACAGAAATGCCTTAAAGTAGATTAAGCTAAAATAACTGAAGAGACTAATTTTATTTACAGAATAATTATTTGTATGTGTCTTACCCCACTCCCATATTGCAATCTCCTTAAGGGCAATTACTTTGCCTTTTTTTCCATCTACATATCACTAGTATTTGGCACAACACCATGAAAATATTAATAAATGTTTGTTAAATTAAATTTCTAACTCTTGAGGAAGGCACTATGTATCCTACTCCTCTGCAGCTCTCACAATGCTTAGTGCAATGAAAAGTCAGGGAAGCAATGTAGTGTAGGTAGAGTCCTACACTTGGAATGCAAAGAAATGTTAGTTTAGATCCAAGCTCCATCAATGACTAGAAGTGTGACCATTGGCAACAGATTTCATCTTATTGAAGCTCAGTATTTTCATCTGAAAAATAAAGATTAAAAAAAGAAAAAAACAAACTATATTTCCCATCTAAGCATTATGAAAAATCTCGAATAAGGCAGATAAAGTGCTTTGAAAACCTTAAAGTGCCATATAAATTCCAGTTGTTATTTAGTACACCATAGATTTTCAAAAATATTTTTGGCATAATTTGATAACTATGTAGGGAATTCCTCTTATTGAACACATTTTTATAGATTCTGCCATTGGGAACAAAATTAAAATTCTCCGGCAGCTACAATGAAAGGTGGAGGAGCAACGTCATTCCATTCCAGAAAGCAGTAGCTAAAGTGGACAAGGTTGAGAGGAAAAGAGGAAAACTAGAAGCTGTAAGTTAGAAGAAAGAGAAAGAGGTTAGCATCCTTAATACCAGTACCGTACTCATAATAAGTAACGGCAAAAAGTCCACCAGGAAGATAACTGCTTAGAAATACTGAGTGGGCAAGGTTAAGAGGAAAGAAAATGATTTGGTATAAAGCCACGGATATGGAATCAGGAGACTTGGGTTTCAATCCTGGGACTACCATATGTTGCTTCATAAACCTAAACCAATCACTTAAACACTTTGACTTTTAATTTCAAATGAGGTAACAGACTAAATGATCTCCACCTCTAAACTCTGTGAATCTGGAATCCAATCTTTTCAATTAAAAATACATGGGAAAGTAATATTAATATGATATGATACTATACTATATCGCACACACAAGTATGGAGATAGTGTGGCATAATGGATTCCCATGCTTGGAGTCAGAAATAACAGATCGGGAATAACAATCCCATATCTGAAACTAGTTATGTGACTCTGGGCAAATCATTTAACCTCTATGTGCCTAAAGTAATGCCCTAGGACTTAACTATTAAATCATAAATGGATTTTGATGTACGCTGATAAAGAGAGTTCTTGTACAAGGAATTTCTTACATTGGGACAGAAATCTCTATGCTTGAATATATTAATAAGACTAATTAGAAAAACATGGAATGTGTATATGCATTTTATAGGAAAAGTAAATCTATATTGCTTATTAGGCAGCACATTCCTACATAATTAAGGTCTATTAAAAGTAGTTTATTGAGTTCTAAAGATAAGAAAATGCAATTTAAAAAACCCTCTATTAAAAATTCAACTACATCTTATTTATGATCTATATCTCATCTACTTACAAAAATGAAAAGAAACAGAAACTAAATATCTACATAATTGTTTTCCCAAAATGAAGAATGCAGTCATTTATATTTTAAATGTATAAAATGTATACAAAAATAAAAATATTTGTACTTAATGTTAAAGGTAGCAATATTTATTTTTTAATTTAAGTTGAGCTATAGCTGTAGGAGAAAATAGTATTAAATAAATAATATTATTTGGATAAACATATAACATAACACATTTTTGAAATATAGCACTCAGCATTACATCTGCAAGAGTCTAAAAAGGCTAATGTAAATATACAGTCTATTAAAATGCACATAATTTATGTAACTCAAAATGAAAACATATCTAACAACTAAAACCATTCATCTGGTTCCTTTTTGCTCTGCCTTAAGATATACAAATGCATGCCTTTTCACCAGAACACAGCAGCTGGGAATGAAAGGAAAAGATTTCAAATGATCATTTTCACATCATATTCCATCGTCTTTTCATCAGTTTCTCCTAGTCTTTCTTTGAGCCTCATTCTATTACAAGAGAGCTCTTTTTAGATCAATTCATATTTCCATAATCCACAGTGCTGTTTTTCCCTCTTCTCCCCAGGGTGGACTAACCCCTACATCTAGAACTATGGCTTACAACTGTCATTAATACCTATAACAATAACAAGATAACAAAAGAGCTGGTGGAGATGAGACTGGCTAGTACCATATGTTGACCAAGTTCAACATTTTTAACTCAAAGAGAAAATTTTGAAACTTCACAATTTAATGACTATGGGGTTATAGTACCTGTCCCCCCAAACTATAAATTGGTATTAATTCATAAATATAAGTACTACAACTCTTCTTTTAGAGATCTGATCTGCTAGGGAAAATATGCAAAAGGCAAAGAAAAGAAAGAGAAAATTCAGTAACATTTGTCATATGAAAAATACAAGTTTCAACATCTTGGCTATTACCAAATAATTGCCCTAAAATATTTTTACAAAAACAAAATATAAATATACTGAACCAGCCTATTTATATTCAATGTATTTCCCACTCTATCTAATATTATATTTTGCTTGAATAAGTAAATAACTGTAACAACATAAATGGTGATTTTTTGTAACCTCATAAAAGGAAAAAAATACCTCTTCTCCATTTTATCTCATATAACTTTAACTTAATTTTAAGATTAAATATGTCAATAAAAACTACAAATTGAAAAAATACCTGAGACAGGGAAACTGCTTGGTCATATTACTTTTAGTAAAAATCACAGTGCCCTGGGTTTTGATTAATTAATTTTGGTTATTCAATCTAACTTCTGTGAATTTAACACAATTAGTATTTGTAGTCTAGGTATTCTCAAAGGTTACAAGTTCTTTTTTTTTTTTAAACTAAAACCAGCAGGGTATTTTTTTGAGATTAGTATTTTGCCTTTATTCAAGTACCTTAAAAAGCATCTGAGCACAGAGCTCTCACTTCCATTCTTGCCTCAGCATTTCCTACTCTTTCCTCCTTTCCCAGGTCTCTAACAGATAGTCTGCCTTTCAAAAGCCAATCCCTCTCTCCATATATGCTGATGCCATCCCTTCCTCTCCGCTCTAGCACACTGCATATTCCATCCCCAGCCCCAATACAAGTTCTCTTTAAAAATAAATACAGAGCTGAGCTGTTAATCGATTAATCACAGTTCAGTAAAAAGAGAAATTTTTCCAAAATCAAATTCAATCGTTTAAGATCTATTTTACCTAGCTATTTAATCTCAAAAGATAATATTATAAGGCCAGATAGAAAGTACAAACCAATCTAAGATATTTAAATATTAGAATGGTATAATCTTAGAGCTTTAAGAGTGAATATGAAAACTTCACCTAAGGAACACACTAGAGGGATATCTGTTCATTGTTTCTGACATGCAGCCTTCAAATAAAATATTATATCCTAAAATCCATACTGAGAAAAACACTCATTCCAACAGAAGTATTTTTAGATAGGTTTCTCTTCACACTATTATTTTTTTAAAAAAATGTTTTACTATCAAAAACAAACATTCTAAAATATATAGTCTCTTCCTCCCAACTACATTATGCATTACAGTAAGAATTACAATTTTAACTTTAGAAAATGCAAGCACAAAAACAAAGGAAGGTCAGACAAGATTTTTTAAAAGATAAAATATTGCCTTCGATTTTCTAATTAACTATACATCTGTGAAAAAAGGACAACTAGCAAAAAGTCAATTGCTTTTACTATATAAATGAGTTAACCAATTTTAACCCTAATATGTTTTCCTTGATTTATTGTGATGGCTATTAGGTTTTATTTATATGGTTATGTTGCTTGTTTATATGATTATGTACATACATAGGGTTCATTTGTAATACTAAGTTTATGTTTATAAGTTACATAAACTTATTTTATGGACTTTTCTATGTCATCTTATATCTTTTGTTTTATCTAGATAATTATCTCTTTAAATAAATTGGATTATAAAAATTGAAATAATAATTTTACATGTCAGGCCTACATTAAACACCCTGTTCTGAAATATTTAATGTACTAATTAGAGTTATTAGGGACTGTTTACTATTAAATTTATTGTTAATACAAATGATAGCCAACAGTGATATAACATCTAAAAAGTGTGAGTAATGAGACAAGCTTTTTTAAAAATTACAAGTATTATCATCTAACATTTATATGTAAATGAACCATCATTTATAAGAACTTATTTTACTTTTTAATTGAATAATAAAATCTTTTTCAGAAATGCTTTTGTATGAACATTACATCACACGTCTATAGGAGACAGAGATCTATAATACATGAAATAACACAAATGAAAAACTGATTCAGAATATAAATTTACCATCTGGTTGAAACAAATAAATTGATATTACATTTTCACTGATAAAATCTGTAAAATAGTAATTCAAAGTGGAAATGATTTAGAACAGATATAAAATAACATTTTTAAAAATTAAATTCAAATCCCAAGCCTAACACGAAACTCTCCCAAAATTTCTGGCTACTTAACATTCTCTTGTTTTAAAAACTCTAAAATGAAATAAACTGTTACTATATAGCAATGATGTAAGGAACCAAAAAGTGCTTAACATCAATTTTAAACCATGAAATAATTACAGTATTTTGCCTGAACCACCTATGAAAGAAAACCCTAAAAATTTTCAGAAAGCAACACGTTAATAATGGATTACTTTCATTTACTTTTAACATTATAGATAACATCCCTCTAAAATGGTCAAACGAGTTAGATATGTCACTGAATCTGAAAGAAAATATGTATGTATGTTTGTACATGGTGGTATATACATACAAATATACAGTATAAAATTTGTTTTGTCAGCTCACTAGCAGCCTGCCTCAAACTACAGAAGAAATATTAAGCACAATCTGTTGATTTAATCCCGATCATTTATTTTATATAATCATGATAATAGGTAAGTATATTATTCAGGATGTATTTTTAATTTAATTATATTGGCTATACTTTGTGAACCAAAAAATCGAGACAGTCAAAGAATATTTGAATTTTTTTCAAAGCCTCTTTTTAGAAGGATGCTTTCTTTTCTTGAAATTATAACTACTCCAGAAAACAAAGACACTGTAAATCCACCACAAGTTGTCTACTATGGGTCATTTTAGTCTCACATTTTTGTAAGGAAGACTTGTGGAATTTATAGAACGTTCTCATGAACTTTTGACTATGGGTAATAATAGAACAAATATTTTCAAACTTATTTAACGCCATATCACCATTTTTAAGTACGCAAGTCTGCTATTAATTTTTTTTTAATTTTTAAAAAATTTTTAAAAAACTACCAGTGTTACCTTTTATAGTAGTAAAAAACTGGAAATAACAGGTACCAATCAATGGGAAGCAGCTGAACAAACTTTGGTGTATGAATATAATAAAATATCACTGGATAATCAGAAGTAACAAATATGGGGAATTCAGAGAAACAGAGAAACATGTACATAAAATTATGGAAAATATTCCGGAATAAGTAGTACCAGGAGAACAAAAAGGTAGTAATTACCGTCAGAAAATGATTCTAAAAGGTAACCAAACAAATTCAGACTAACTACAATGACTGATTTTGGTTTCAGAGGATAGGTGCTGTGCTCTCAATAAAGAAATGGTGAACTATGGGTACAAAATGTTGCATACTCTGTCAGATAGTTATTGTATCCAGTGGTTTGGCTTAACTGTTTTTCTATTATAAGTATAGAGTGTCCTAACAAACCACCCCACCCCCACCCTTTTTTCCTTATTTCTTCTCTCTCGGGGCTGGCTACACTCACAATGGCAGGTTGGAGGCTCCCAGAGAGGATTGTCACAACTCATTCTCAGGGTGCTAGGACTCACCCTGGTGAGGAAAATATACTTCTACACCTGTACACTGTTAACTCCTAAGCCCCACATTTGTTAGCTTCCCATTTAGCAAAGAATAATTAAAACATAACATTCTATCTACAAGCTTTGCAAGCTATGAAATCTATTCCTAGACCTGACAAGAGAATTCTTCTGGTCCCAGCACTAAGGATTCTTCTCAGACCTAGCTCTGGAGTCTCTTCTGGTCCACTGAGAGGTATGGTCTTGGAACAAACCTATTGCTCCAAAGTAGGATCTCTTCTGTGAAATGACTCACGTCTATCTTATGGTAAGAAATCAAAATTCCATCCAAATCACAGCTAGGCAATATAATCTTGTTCTATAGTCACTGAACAGTGCCAGGTACCATGCTTTCCAGGTTTATCAGAGTACAGCTGCCTTTCAGGTGTTTTCATTTTTTAACTGTACCTATTGTCCTTATTCTTCTCCTGGTACTACTCATTCAATTCTCCATTATTTTATACAAATTTTTCCATTTTTCTCTAACATGAATCTTTCTATTAAGTCATATGAACATTAGATGCTGAGAAACTATATCAGTAAGGCAAGATTCATGACCTCACGGACGACCATGAACATGCCTGAATGGTTCTGAATCACAAAGTATAAGAAATTGTCTGGGTAGAAGGCAGAGAAAGTATAACATTTATTTAAACAATCTCAGGACCAGTAATTCCAATTCCATGTAGTAGCAATAATATTCCAAAGCCGGTAATCCCACCTCAATGTAGCAACAAGGAAATTGTAATACAATATTATAGCAAGGAGCCAAGTCATCCTGTAACCTTCTCCTCTGCTAGGACCTCCTTTAAACAATCATTCACAAATCCTAACTCTCTGCTCAGCACTTTCTTCTTCAGCTCTGTAGACTCTGAGTTGCTGCTCCTTCCACTTGGGCTGAATTCTGATTCCTGTAGCTCTCGCTGCCTCAGTTTCCTCTTGATGTCTGCTTCTGAATCGTGCTGCTCTCAGTTCTGCTGCTCTCTTTTTATACAGTCCTAGCCAGCATCTGATTGACTAGAACTCAGTGCACATACCATTGGCTCTGGTCTTAGCAATGCCCCTTAGGGCTCTGAGGGCTTCATGCCCAAATCTGCTTAACTAGCAAAAGGGTATGGGCCTGGGGCCTCATACCTAGTTAGTGAAAGGGTGTGGGCCTGCCTCTAATCAGGCCTCCCTTTGTTGGTGCCACCTGAGGCCTATTAAATGGGTGGGGAAAGATCTTTCATTTACTGATTGACTTTATAGAAACAGGTCACTTCAGTTATCTTTACTAACTGTCTGCTCTATAGCAAGGACTCTTTATCTGAGGTTTGTGAACTTTAAAAAAAATTCATAATTATATTTCATTATAATCAGTTTCTTTTGTAATGTATTTGTTATATGTTGTGCATTTAAAAATATTATTTTTCAATGAAGTCCAGAGGCATCACTGACTGTCAAAGAGATTCATGACACACACAAAAAAATTAAAACCCCTGCTCTACAGGCTCCTTTCTCAATGTTTCTCTCACAAGAATCCTTCTAAGTGCATGTAGGAAGCAGGGAGGAGAGAGAAGAATGTTATTTGGAATTGTGATATGAAAATCCCAAAGCATCAACAAAATATTTTTAATTTTTAAAAAAATTAATGATAATAAGGGAAAATGAAGGCAAGGGTAGAGTACAGCAGGGTAAATGATAAAATAGTGCTCTGATATCACAGACTCCTAGAGAAACTAGATGTAGTGGTGAAACATAGAGATTATTGAATCAAGTAACTCATTCCTAGAATAGTGCTTTGCAGGGGTAGACTACTAAAGACAATTTTATGTTGTCCTACTTAAAGTCATACTGTCAAAGATACAATTCAATCCCGTAATTCAAGCAGAACCTGCAGACTCTTAAAATAGTTGTTCATATTCAACTAAAGAAGGTAAGTGCCTTCCATGTAAAAAGCCCTAGAATTAATTACTGAAGTAATGCTTCCTAACACTAAATACCAATGGGCTACCTGCTGTAAGTTATCAGGACTAGTCTCCGGGCTTCTCAAAAAGTCTTAAATAAGATGTATCAAAAGTTATGGAGTTTTTCTCATCAATTTTGTTAATAATAATGTAGTAAACATTTTCAGACTTCTAGAACTCTATTTCTCTATTTTAATATGACAATTTTTAGAAATTCTTCCACTTTTTCATCTATTATTCTCTTTTCTTTTATCTTCAGATAACTCTCAGGATGACTACTTATACTTGTTTGTCTCACTGAGTTTCCCTTAATTTTTTTTTATCCTCCACTTATCTCTGTTTTAGGAGGCTTCTAATACTTCTAATAATCTTCCAATATCCTTCTACATATTATTTTACAAGTGAATTGTATTCTCAACTGGTGTTGCCCTTGATTATCATCTTTCTCTGCCTAACAAGGAAGTCAAATGTTTGTTGACTAAGGCATGTTTTTAGGGTTTTTTAAGATGTGACTAGTAGATTTGATTTCCATTTTACCCTCAGTTCTAAGAGATCCAGGCAGTTTTCTTTCAAGATTTAAAATACAATATCTAACATTTTTATGACTCATGGTGTTCAGTCTCCAGTAATTCTTTATTTTTTAACCAATTTATTTTTAATTATTCATTTTTTGTTACATTTTGAATTCCAAGCTAGCTTGCTCTCTCGCTTTCTCTCCCCTCCCCCTCCCTCCTCCAACCCTGCATTAGAGAAGTCCAACATTACACATAGATACACATGTGGAACCATACCATACATATGTCCACATATCAGTCCTTTCTCTGGAGGGAAACATTTTCTTCCGTAAGTCATTCAGAGTTGATTTGAATGATCATATTACTCAGAATAGGTAGTAATTCACAGTTACTCTTTGAACAATACTGCTGCTACTGTACACAATGTTCTCTTGATTTTGCATATTTTACTCTGCATTATTTCATGTCTCTCCATGTTTTTCTAAAAATCAACTTGCTTATCATTTCTTACAACACAGTAGTAGTATTCCATCACAATCATGTATCACAACTTATTGAGCCATTCTCCAATTAAAGGACATCCCTTCACAATTTCCAAATCTATGCTACTACAAAGAGAGCTGCTATAAATATTTTAGAAGATGTATCTCCAATGATTCCTAATTTTTTTTTCTCCTTGATCTGTTTTTCAGTTAAGTTGTTTTTGCTAGGAGATGTCTTACATTTTTCTCCTATTTTTTTTGCCACTGATTCAGTTTTAATATTTCGTGTTGTTTCATGGAGGCATCAACTTCTGATTTGATCCATTTGAATTTTCAGAGAGGTTGCGGCTTAGACAGGGTTTTGTACCTCTTGTGCCAAGCTGTTAATCCCCGTCCCAACTCTTTTTCCCATAGTTCTCATTTCTTTTCTATTTTTTCCCCAAGGACCCTCATTTCATTTATAAAAAACATCTTTAAACTCTTGCTTCCTCTCTTTCAGTAATTTCAGCTGAGTCTGTGCCCAAGCTGAGGCATTGCTTGTAGATGTTTTGGAATCACTCTCTTCTGCGTTTGTATCTTTAGCGCCCCTGCCACCATTATACTTAATTATGGTGGGGATCTTTTTTTGTTTGTCTATTCTTCCATCCTACTTTCTGACTCTGGATCTGTTACTTGGGATGGGTTCTGCCACACCTCTGGAGGAAAGATCTGGGATCATCCTGTTGTTGCTTTCTTAGAGCATTGAGTGTTGTGTTATGCCAGACCCTCTAGAAGAGGCTAGGGAACTGCAAACTTACAGGGCTCCAAAAGTGGTCTGATCCAGGGGAAGTCTGATTGCTTTCTCCTTCTTCTGGTTTAAATTCTTCAAGTTCCTGACCTGGGTTTGAATCTGTACAAGAGTAAATTGCTGCTGGACTGCACCCTCATAAGCTGACTAGCTAACTCCATTTGTTAGAGTGGCAGAATTGTTGGCTTCCCTTTGGTCTGCTTTCCTGCCTTGGTTATTCCTCTGAAGGCTGGGCTAGATGCTAGAAGTGAAATCCTGCTGAGTCCAGATTCTGAGCCACACTTCTGCGGCTGGTTACTGAACATTCTTTCACAATATACTGCCCAGTATCCCTATCCAGGAATTCCTCTGCACAGGTCCCCTTCTCAGTTCCCCATGGTTCTGTGACCTGAAACTGGGTAGTCAGTTCACATTAGTCCCATTGCAGTACCCCCTATGAGTCTGGCAGTGGCCCAATCTGGATCTGGAACCCTCCTCTCACACAGCTTCTCCCTAAGTGCTAGAGTGCTCTGAAGGCAGGATGCTACTGTCTCAACTCCGTCTCCAGGGTCTTCAAATATTCCTATCTGTTACCCTATGTCAAGGTGAGCCAAACAAATGACTGTGACTTTTTCTGGACTTTCCTCATCAGGATTTGGTCTAGTGTATTTTCTAGATCTACTTGGAAGAGTCTGTGGACAGGATCTCACACTACAGGGTGTTCCTAAAGTCTGGACACACAAACAAAAATGCATATTTTCAAGAAATGAAATGCATGAAATTTTCGACATTTTATTTAATTGGAATATTAACAAATAACATCTTCAATATGATTTCCATAATTTGTGATGCAAAGGTTGACGTGCTTTGCAAGATTCATGTGAACTTCATGCAATAACTCCACACTGCCATCAATTTTTGCACATTCACTCTTTATGCATTCAATGAAGTGTGTTGCATCTGTGATTTTCACTGACTACACCTTCTCCTTTAGCATACCCCAGAAAAAGAAGTCAAGGGGGCTAAGGCCTGTTAATATTCCAAATATTTCAAAATATGCATTTTTGCCTGTGTCTCCAGACTTTAGGGACAGACACCCTGTACACTGATTCTCTACCATCTGGGTTCTGCAACTCATGAATTTTTCATTCTTAATAACTTAAATAAGTGAAGTAGAAAATGACTTAATTGTAGACTATATCCTTTTCCCATTTAAAAAAACAATGCTGCTAGTTTGATCTCTGCCTTGACAATAGTTCCTGATCTCTTTTCATATAGCTCTCAACCTTTTGTAATCTAGTTTCCAAGATTCATCATTCAAATAAAACTGTTCTGTACAAAGTTACTAACTTCCTCTAAAACATCTAACAGCTTTTCTCAGTTTTAATCCTTCTTGATTTCGCTAGAATATTTTACATTGTTGACCGTCCTCTCTTCCTGGATATATCCGCCTCTCTGGGTTTTTGTGATCCTGTTGTCTTGGTTCTCCTTCTACCTGCCTAACCATTCCTTCTCAATCTCCTTTCCTATATCATCATCTATAATGCATCACTGGCACATCACAGGCACTTGGTTGTTAAGCAGACTGCTTGATAGATTGTTATCCCCAAAGAAAACATTCATGATATATAGACATGGAGATTCTGTACAATCCACACATTTTGGGCCTTTCTTATTCTTTATTCCTGATGGTTATTTTCTAATATATCTTTTGCCATCCTCACTTAGCCTCCATATATCCAGGCCCTGCTCCATGGGGCTTACCAAATGGCGATGAAACCACCTCCTGCATCCTCCCCTTGACAGGCTTCCAACTAAACAAGGAGTCTAAAAACAATAACACCAAGAGATTTGCCCCAATTCACAGCAATACAGCAGATCTGGCAGTTGAAGTCTCTGTCAACACAAATCATCAACCTGGAACCTTCTGATCACCTCACTCATCAGCAAACTTCAATGTGATTCTGGACACATTCTCCAATGGTTAGCATATTCCTATTCCCTCCCACTCTCCCCATTCTGTGATACTAATGCCCTGGTTGCTGAAGAATAAACTCACCTTCCAAACCTCAAATATCCACTTTATCATTCCCATTTCCCTCAACCCTACCTACCCATTCCCAATACCCTACTCAAGATATGAAAATCTCTTCCAATATGCCCTCTCAAAAGTATGTTCTATAATTGGTAACCTTACTTTCATCTCAAATCTCTCCCTTTCTCACTTCACTTCTTCCATCTTTTGGCACTAAGAGCTGGCTTCTTCCTGATACTACCTCTCTTTACAACCTTCTCCTGTGCTGGTTACACTTTCAATCATACCTCCCAACTGTAAGGGTTCTGGTGATAGAAATGAATTAATCCTTGTTCCCCATTTCCATTTCTAGGCTTATCCTTTACCAGTATCACTCTTGAATCACTCCTGCTTTGAGGATCATTCAATCCATATTTATCCCAAAGTCCAAATTCTGGCAGCTATTATCTCGCTCCTTTATCAGCAAGTTCATTACCTGGATCACAGTCTTGCTCTCCACCACAACCTTACCTCAGTCTAGGGGATATCAACATGCAGGCAGATATTTCCTCAGTTTCTCAACCTACTCTTTCCCCATAATCTACTCCTCTATTCCACCTCAGCAACACACAGAATGGTCATACCCTTGATTTTGTCATAGCCTAAAAGTGCCCCACCTCCTTCTTTAAGAAATCTAAATTTCATTTATCTGATCATATTCTTTAATTTTTCTGTTTCCCAATCTTGATTCCTTGATGATCAGTTACACTCAACAGATTATCCTCCACTCTTGAATTCTTTGCTTCTTGTCCTATTTATACTCATGACTTGAAAACAATAACCCTGTATTACTCCCTGCATTCACCTCATTTGCTCCTTATTCACATGTATAGTGGAGAAAATCATGAAACTGTACTGACTAGGTCCATTATAAGTTTATACTACTTAATTTCTTCTTTTGAGTATGTTTTCATTTATTTTGTCAAATACTTGCCAATTACATACAAAAAATTTTACATTCTTTTTTTTTGTAATTTTGAGTTTCTTTGCCTAATTTTTCCTTTACCAATCTTATTTGATTTTAAAAATTGTTTTTTTAAGCTCTTCCAGGAATTCTTGTTGGGCTTGTGTCCATTTCACATTTTCCTTTGAGGCTTTGCTTTTTATTGACTTGTCTTCTGAGTTTGTGGCTTGATCATCCCTGTCACCAGGTGCTTTTTATGGTCAGGTTCTTTTTATTGTTGTTGTTTGCTCATTTTTCCACCCTATTTCTTAACTTATTGAACTTATGTTAAAGTAGGGCTCTGTTGCCAGTTGAATGCTTCCTCTACTCCGCCATCTTGACTCTGACCCTTGAAGTCCTCTTTACAATAGCTAATTTCAACTAGGCCCTCATACAACAGCAAGGCAATCCTACTATTCCTCTGTAATTGATTTTCTATCTCTTATCTGTGTTCTAAACATTATGTTAGCTCCTTCCTCCCTCTCTACTATGGATCTCAACTCATGCTTCATGAAAAAACTGAAGCCGTGAGCATAGAGCTCTTTCTTCTCTGCTCCTCCTCATTTCACAAAATTCTAATATCATTAGCCACAGAACCCTCATTCACTACAATCTCTAAAAATGAAGTGACCCTTTTGCTTACTAAGGCCAATCTTTCTCCATGTACTCCATGATTCCATCGTTTCCTCTCTTCTCCAGCACAATGTCTTCCTATATCTAATTCTCAATCTTTCTCTATGTACTGGTTTCTTTCTTGTTGCCTACAAATATGTCCAACTCTCCCTCATTCTTAAAAACCTGCACCATATCCTACCAAGACCCCCAGTTATAGTCCTCTCTCTCCTCCCCTGTTCAGCTAAAAGTCATCTACAAACAGTACTTCTACTTAATCTTTTCCAAACCCTCTACAATTCTGATCTCCTCATTCGACAATTTGATATTTTTAATTATCTTTGCTCCTGCTCCTGAATACTCTCTCTTCTCCTACTTTTCATGATTCTGCTTTTGCTTGGTTATTCTCTTACCTGTCTGATTGCTCCTTCACAGTCTCTTTTGCTAGATCTTCATCTGTCTCAAACCCACTGTGGATGTCTCTACAAGGATCTGTCCTGGGTCCTGTTCTCTATATACTGTATCATTTGGTGGTATCATCAGACTCCATGGGTTTAATTATCATCCCTATGCAGAGGATTCCAAGATCTATTTATCTAGTCCTAATCTCTCTCAGGAGCTCCAGTCCCATATCATCTGCCGACTGGACAACACAGGCCATTTTCCTATAACATGACATGTGTTCCTAACAGTCACCATGCTACATAAAACAATGCAATAAAAACCAGAGCTCATAGGGAAAATGAGGTTACAAGTTCATCACTCAAAAACTGTCAGTGACAAATTTTTAAAAGAAATTTAATAAAAATGGCTATACAATTTTATGCATTTTAAATGGTTAAGAAACATATAAAGACTAAAATAAAGGGCATCTGCAGCCCTAAGCTTCTGCTGAGATTGCACCCTGGTTTGCAAGGGCTGAAAGTCAAAGGCTACAGGGAAGAGGGCTACTGCTCCAAGATTCACTCACCTTGGGATGCTGAATGAGTGTTTTCATTTAAAATAAGTTCACAAATGTGAAATAATAGCAAAACATAACCTTATAGGATAACTCATAGCTGGTAGAGGTATGTATATTTTTGTGCATTCCTACATGACTAGGTCCAACTAGGCACAGTTTGCTGCTTTCTCATGGATGAAATTGTGCATAAGCAAACCTGAAAGTCATGTTATGCTACAATTGTTCCCTAATATATCAACCACATTGGAATACATCTGCATTTTCAAAACAAGCATTAATAGAACTATTTCAAACTCAGTATACCCAAAGGAGAAAATATTATTCCCCTACAAACCTCTGAACTTTCATATCAATTATCTTTCTAGTCATCTGGGTTGGTTCACAAAGTTGGTGTCATCCTAGGTTCCTCTCTTACTCACCACCCCACGTTGCAAAAGAGTTAGCTTATCTTGTCATTTCTTTCTTTACAACATCTGACTATGTCCTGTTCCCTCCATTCACATATTGGATACTCTTATACAAGACCTCATCTCCTCTCATCACTTCGGCTGCTGCAAAAACTTTCAAATTGGTCTGACTGCTTCAAGTCTCTCCCTGCTCCAATCCATCCTCTACTCAACTGTCAAAATAATTTTCTTAAAGTGCAGGAGGACCATGTCTGTCGGTGTATGTCTATATGTCTGTCTGTCTGTCTGTCTCTCTCTCTCTCTCACACACACACACACAGACACACACACACACACACACACAAATTCTAGTGGCTTTCTAGTATCTCCAGGATCAAATATAAAGTCCTTTATATGTAATTTAAAACTTTAAAATCTGGCCCCTGTCTTCCTTCCTAATCTTATATTCTACTACCCTCCATATTCTAGGATCCTCACATACTACTCTCCATATCTAATCTCCTTGCTTTGCAATAACCATTCCAATTCCTAGAATGCTGTCCCTTCTAACTTCTGAATATTGGAATCCCTGGCTTCCTTTGATACCTATCTCATGTGTCACCTACTCTAGGTCTTTCCTAATCCTACCCTCCTTTCTACTAATTCGTTCCCCTCTAAGGTTATCTTTCATCATGTATTCTGTATTTGTCTTGAATATTCTGATATAAGTGCTATCTCCCAAGAAAGGGGGAAAAAAATTATTGCCCTCAAGGAGCCTACAATCCAAAGGATATGCAAATAACTACACACATACAAAATATATAGAATAGATAAGAGACCATTAAAGAGAGAATACCACTAACAGCTGGGCCCATAAGAACTACTTTTTCTTTTTATCCACAGTGTATATTACAGGGCTTGCTCTTATAATCCCCATTTACAGTTGAGGAAACTGAGGCAGACACTGATTTAAGTGATTTGTCCAGGGTTACTCAGCTAATAAATGTCTGAGGCCAGCTTCGTGACTTCAGGCCCTGCACTCGTATTAGCTGTACCACCTAGCTACCTTCTTTAATGTTATTTCCACTTACAAAATTATATCTATTTCTGATGTTGAACAATTTGACAGTACTAAAGACTTTGGTAGTGAACTTTTTGTTCTGGATCTGCAGTAGCTATGGGTGCTGAGTAAGTGGCTTCAACACCTGAAGAAGTGGTTTCCAGGTTGCATGTGCCTAGAAGTTACTTCCTAGGATGATAGCTGCAGGGGCCTGGACTAGAATCAGGTGAGGCAGTTGGAGAAAGAGGGCACATGAGGGAAGAGTCTGCTATTCTCTGGGCTCTAAGGCTTACTACCTCTCCAGTTGTCCTGATGAGTATCTGGCCACTGGACCCAGATGGCTCTGGAGGAGAAAGTGAGGCCTGTGACTCTGCTCCCTCACTTATCTAATTCACTTGCATGTCATAGTGATGGTATAAGCTATGGGAGCCTCCTTAAACTCTCCTTGAATCTTTCCACTTGATCAGGCCTTTGCCTGAGGCCATAAGCCTTTCATTATCGCTAGGCCCAAATCTCTGTTACTCTTACCCTAGCCTAGCCCTTCATTGTCCTGCTACTTCCCACCCTTGATCCTATCAAAATATCTATACCCAAATCTGTTACCCTAGCCCTGCATTGTCTGTCATTTCCAAGTAGCCTTCAGCCATTTCCCACCCTTAATCTCATTCCTGGAGTCTGACCCCTGGTTGCCCCAGTCCCATCAAGTTCCTCCTTAGATTCCTCCTCCAGACCTTCCCTAAACCCCTCCTCTAGTCGCCCCAGACTACTTGACTACCCCTCCATGACTCCCACAGTCTTTTCTGTTATATGAAATCCATCTTGCCTCCTTGAATGTGCTCAGATTCAATCTACCCCACTTGTCAATACAAGCGTCACAAATGCTCAGATGCTTTAGAGTCTACCTAATATGGTGAATCTGTAATAAATTTTGTTTTTCTTTCGCTGTAAGAAGGCTTGGGTTGAGTTCATTTGGCAGGACCTGGTGTGTTGGTATTTTGGGACCCTGAGCACCCCTAAACTCCTAAATCTCAACAATAGCATCACCTCCCTGATGTCATGGTCCTCTTCGAGGACCAAAGACAAACAGCAACTTGTCAGTAGAGAAGGAGCTGCCCACTAGGAACCAAACTTGCAGATGGACAACACAGCTTTCTTTTTTTCTTTCTTCCTTCCTTCCTTCTTGCCTTGCCTTTTCTTTCTTCTCTCTACCCATAAGATGTCACACCCTTACCAGCCAGTGCTCTGCCCAAAGGGAATGGAAATTTTAATCTCTGAAACTTTTGTTTTGGTTTTTTCTCTTAAAGATCAGCCTTAACCTCAAATCACTCTGGTCCCAGACCAAACCCTATTGGTCATTATTTGGGCTCTGATTGGCTCAGAATGAATGTAAATAACAATTATTGCTGTTTGGGCCAGAAACCCTGAGGGTCTTCTCCCAAATCTTTTTTTTTAAGAGGTCATTTTTAGCCTCATTTTTTAATTAAGTTTTTAATCACTAAATTGGTGCTGCCTCAGTCAAACTGAGACCTGTTAAAGACCTTAGCTTGAAAAGGCCAAGGCCCCCCACAATCTTTTTCCTTACAGAAAGGTCAATCTTGTCCCTACCAAATAAGCAAACTCACTAGGAGTCTGGCCCACTTCTATTTGCATCACAAATAAAACTTGTTACTTGAACTGAAAGAAAGTTTGAATGGTTGAATTCTTTCCAGGCAGACCCAAACCCTTTACCCTTGCATCTCATGGTTGCCAAGAGCCTGAGACCACAACACTATTAAGTTGACAGTTGGTCAGATACTGTCAAACTAGTCTCTTTTTAATCTTCTCCTATCTAATCAAGTGAAATACATACACACACATACACATACATACATACACACACACAGACACACACACAAACACTTTTCAATCCTTAACAAAGCCAAACTGCATATTTCAAGATGAATTTTTTAAAAGAAGTAAATGTGAAATATTCCACTTGGGATCAAAAATATCTAATTCCTAATACCAAACAGGATATTTGTGGCTAAACAACTCCTATGAAAAAAACTAGCAGTTTTACGACACTAACAAGCTCATTATGAGTCAACCAAAAAGACAAATGCTATGTTTTGTTGTTCATTTGCTCAGTTGTGTCTGACTGCTCATTACCCCATGGATCACAGCATGCCAAGTCCTTCTATCCTCCATATGCTCTAAGTTCATGTTCGTGGCTTCAATGACTCTATCCATGCATCTCATCCTCTGCTGTCTCCTCCTTTTGCCTTTAATCTTTCCCAACATCTTTTCCTGTAACTCCTGTCTTCTCATTATGAGGCCAAAGTATTTAAGCTTCAGTTTTAGTATTTTTCTTTCCAATGAATAGTCTGAATTAATTTCTTTAAGTATTCACTGATGTGATTTCCTTGCTGTCTAAGGGACTCTGGAAAGTCTTCTCCAGCATCACAATTCTAAAGCATCAATTCTGAAATGCTCAGCTTTCCTTAGAATTACCCTTCCCACAACATGGGGGTTAGGGAATATGGATAATCTGACTAAAATTTTTTGGATCTCCCTTCATACCAGAGAAGAAGTCTAAATTATTATGGTATTAAAAGACAAAACATGTTGGTATTTTATAACATATACATGTATTTTATGAATTTCTAGAGTTTCTGAACTTTTTCCATGTAGTGTTCTGAACTTTGTGTGTCATCTGCAGCTCCCCTAAAACTCCCCAAAAATCCCCATTTAATTTCGTACACAGATCCAAGATATAGCAAAACCATGATGGGGAAAGTCATAATGTAGAAGGAATAACTGCAGTCCAGCTCTCATATCCATACACGTTGGTACTAGAAAGACCACAGTTTTGACTATATGGACCTTTGTCTACAAGGCAATGTCTCTGCTTTTTAGTATGCTGTCCAGATTTGCCACAGCTTTCCTTCTGAAATGAAAACGCCTTAATTTCATGGCTGCAGTTGCAGTCAGCAGTAATCTTTGAGCCCAAAGATATAAAATCTGACAGTTTTCATGTCTTCTCCTTCTATTTGAATTAAAAGAGGCATAGTATCCAAAAGCTTGGTAGGTGGCCCAGTGCATGGCCCAGAGGAGACCATCCATTAGCAAACAAGCACTTATTAAGCACTTAATATGTTCCAGACAGTATGCTAAGCACAAAGAAACCACCCTCCTGCACCCTCTCCACCTTCCCACACCCCCTCATTCCCTGCCCCCCTCCAAAAAGGCATTATCTACATGGAACTTACATTCCAAAGAAAAGGATGATATGCGAACAACTATGAATATACAAAATATATTAAGAGTAGGTAAAGGCAGCTAGGTGGCACAGAGCACTAGCTCTAGAGGTCAGGAGGACCTCAGATCAAATCTGGCCTCAGATACTTATTAGCTGTGTGACCCTGGGCAAGTCATTTAATCTCAATTTCCTCACCAAAAAAAAGAGTAGATAAAAGGCCATTAGAGAGGGAACAGCAGCTGGGCCTACCACTATAATAAAGCAATCCTTTTTTTCTTAACAGATTGACTCTTCACTATATCCTGAACAGCAGCTGTTCCAAATTTCCTCTTCTCTTTCCAAGCCTTCCCCATTAGTCCCTCTAAGCAGAGGATTTTATATTCTAATCTATAGAAAAAATAGAGTCCATCTCTATCGGTTAATGAGTACTTATTAAGAGCTCCATATGTGCCAGGAATTGTGCTAAGTTCAGGAGATATAAAGGAAGGAGGGGAAATAAAAGGCCTCAACCTCAGCTTATTCTTAACTGGGAAGACTGTAAGTAATTATTAGCCAGGAACATAAAAGATATATATAATAAATTTTATATATATATACACACACATATATATACATATATGTATATGTGTATGTGTGTATGTGTGTATATGTATATATGTATGTATATGTATATATATGTGTGTGTGTATATATACACACACACACACACACACACACACACACACACACACACACACACACACACACACACACACACACATATATTAGAGAGGGATAGGCACTAGGTGGACTAGAAAAGGCAAGTCTTCACAAGATGGGATTTGACCTGAGTCTTGAAGGAAGCTAGAAGTCAGAAGTGGGAAAAGAGCACATTTCAGGCATGGGGGGCATTCTGAAGGAAAAAGCACAACAGATAGGACAGTGTAGTTTATTCATGAAGTGTGTAAAGTAGAATAGAGTGTAAGAAGATTGGAAAGGTTGGTTCCATCTCCATAACTATTATCCCATATCTTTTCTAGCATTTGTGCTAAACTCATTGAGAAGGCAATGTATAATGGCCTTCCTCTCTCCACTTCCTCTACACTCACTGTCTTCTTAACTCTTTCCTGCCTAGTATCTTACCTCATCATCCAAATGAAACTGCTCTTTCCAAAGTTAATAACAATCTCTTAATTGCCAAATCTAATGGCCTTTTCTCAATCTTCAACTTTTTTAACCTGTCTGCAGTGTTTAACATAGTCTATTGCCCTTTTCTCATTGATACTATCTTCTACTTTTGGTGGACATTATTTTCTCCTGGTTTTACTCCTACCTCTCTGACAACTCCTTTTCAGACTCCTTTGCTTGATCTTCATTCAGGTCACATCAGCAAATCACAAGTACCCCACAGAGATCTATCCTGAGCCCTCTTCTCCTCTCCCCTCTCTACTATTTCACTTGGTTATTTCATCAGCTCCCATGGATTCAATTATCTCTTTGCTGATAATTCTCAAAAATACTTATCCAGTCCTAACCTCTCTTCAAACATCTAGACTAAAATCTCTCTTTCTACAGAAAACCTTTCCCTATCCTCCTTAATTTTAGTCTTTCCCTCTGTTGATTATCTCCAATTATCCTGCAATATAGCTTGTCTGTGTTTACATGTTGTCACCCTCATTCAACTCTGAGCTCCACGAGAGCAGGGACTAAGTTTTTAATTTATATCTCTGGGATTAACTGCAGTGCTTTGAAATTAGTAAATGCTTGATATGTACTTTGTTCATTCATTTTTCTAAGATTTTCTAAAGAAACTTGTATTATAACTGTTCTTCTTGGTCCCAGAAAGCAAATTTGGAGCCAAGAAATATTTTTAAAAAGTTATCGGGGCTTAACTAATTTCTAAAGATTTGGAACTACTCCAAAATAAAACACATGGCCATAGAAAGTAGTTGGTTTCCCTTCAAGCAGACACCAGACTGGCTACTTGTCATTAGTGTTGCAGAAATAATTCCTATTAAAGTATAAATTGGACTAGATCACTCTCTGAGTTCTCTTTAACTCTGATATTTTATGATTAATGTTGTAGAGTCAATGTTATTGGCAAGATCAACAAAAATAGTCTACAATGCATATCATAAGACAATTAGGTTGAGGTAGAACCTCTGGTGACACTTTGAAGATAGCATAACCAAACAGCTGTGTTTGGATGCGGAGAACAGAAATGGCAAACTCGCAAACTGAGATGAAAGAGGAAACACTAAGTTTTCAAGGAGGTACAGCCTCAAGTTATTTAGATTTATTAACTTAAGTTGCCACTTGGTGTAAAATACTATCTTAGTTGTTAGGGAACAAGCAATGCTTTAAAAAAAAAATGGTCCTTACAACATTCATGGAGCGTACAATCCAATGAGGGAAGACATTTTCCCAGGTGGACAATAAGGAAAAATTGCAGCAGATGAACCATCAATTAATATAAAACTGAATGTTTGTTTTTGATTAAAATATCTAGGCCACATCTAAGAATCATTGTAGGACACATTAAAATTATTCCAAGGATTATACTGGTCTCCTCAGCATGTTTTATTACCCTAAATCTACAAGAGCAACATAGTTTCAAATAAGCCCTCAATGAAGACCGTTACACAATAGCTATTTGCAACTTTCTTCTCATTCTACAAAACTCCAATATTCCCAATTATCATTCTTGACAAATGAGGACTCATCCTCAGGAAATTGAGCCAATCAGGAATTTGTTTGCTCAGTTTGCCCACTCTTCATATCTCTTAAAAACTGTTATTTCATTAGATGTCAGGTATTTTTCCCCCTTTAAAGAATTAAATTCAATTCTAGGTAGGTTATTCTTGGTTGTAATCCCAGGTCTTTGGCCTTCCAGAATATCATATTCTAAGTTCATCACCTCTTTAAAAAAGTAGATACTAAATCATGTGTGATCCTGACTGGCTCTACAATACTTGAATTTTTTTTTTTCCTGGCTACTTGAAGTATTTTCTTTTTGACCTAAGAGATCTAGAATTTGGCTATGATATTCCTGGGAGTTTTCAATTTTGGATCTCTTTCAGGTAGTAATTGATGGATTCTTTCAATTTCTATTTTGCCCTCTGATTCTAGGATATCAAGGCAATTTTCCTTGGTAATTTCTTAAAATATAATAGTTATCCAGGCTTTTTCTTTAATCATGACTTTTATATTGTCCAATAATCTTTAAATTATCTCTCCTCAACCTATTTTCCAGGTCAGTTGTTTTTCCAATGAGATATTTCACATTTTCTTCTATTTTTTCATCCTTTTGTGTTCCCTTTGTTATTTCTTGATATCTCATGGGATCATTAGCTTCCACTTGCCCAGTTCTAATTTTTAATGAGTAATTTTCATCATTGACTTTCTGTACCTCTTTTTCCATTAGGCCAATTGTTTTGTAAGTTGTTGTTTTATTCGGTGTTTTTTGTATGTCTTTTACTGAACTATTAAATGTCTTTTCATAATTTCCTTCCTTTGATTAATTTACCAAATTTTTACTCTCCCACTCTTATTTGAGTGGAAAATCAATTTTTAACTCTTCCCGGAGTTCCTGTTGTGTTTATGTCTAAATCATATTCTCCTTTTGAAGCTTTGTTTATAACCATGTGACTTGACTGTCTAGTTCTGAATTTGTGATTTCATCTTCTAAAAGTTACCATAATAGCTTTTTATGGTCAGGTTCTTTTGTTGTTGTTTGCTCAATTGTCTAGCCCATTTCTTGGCTTCAAATTTTATGTTAAAAGCTGAGCTCTGTTGCCAGAATGGGGGGTAAGGAAAGGCATTGTCTAAAGCTTCAGGCTTTTTCATGCTGTTCTTTTCAGAACTCATTCTGAGGGACTAAAAGTTTTCAGTGTTTCCAAGGTGTTGTTATCTGGGGAGAAATGTGGTCATTGTTCTCCTGGACTGCACTGCGGTCCATACCCAGGAAAGTACCTGATCCCTTGGGATTGCAATTGATACTGCTCCTCAGAATAGCAATAATCACGTTAAAAAAAATGCACTAAATCACTAATACTTGGAAAAATGCAAATTAAAACAACTCTAAGGTAGCATCTCACATCTATCAGATTTCCTAACATGACAGAAAGGAAAATGACAAGTGCTAAAAGAGCAGAAAACTGGGACACTAATGCATTTTGGTGGAGTTGTGAACTGAACCATTCTGGAAAGAAACTTGGAACTGTGTCCAAAGGGCTGTGAAACTGTATAGCCTTTTGAATCAGAAATACCACTGCTAGCTCTATATCTCAAAGAGATTCTTTTTAAAGGGGAAAAGAACCAGTTTGTACAAAAATATCTATAGCATCGATTTTTGTGATGGTTGAAAACTGAAAATCAAGAGGATGCCCATCAACTGGAGAATGGCTGAACAAGTTGTGGTATATGATTATTATGGAATATTGTTGTACTATAAGAAATGACAAACGATGATTTTAGAAAAACCTGGGAAGACTTACATGAACTGAAACAAAGTGAAGTAAGCAGAACCAGGAAAACACTATACACAGCAACAGCAATATTGTATTATGAAGAACTGCGAATGTCTTCGCTATTCTCAGCAATATAATTATCTAAGACAATTCCAAAGGATTCATGATGAAAAATGCCGTCCACCACTACAGAAAGAACTGATGAATTCTGAATGCAGATTGAAATACCTTTTTTACATTATTTTTTCTTTCTTTAATTTTTTTTGGTCTTTTTTCTTCAACATGGCTAATATGGAAATATGTTTCACATGACTTCACATATTTAATCAATATCAAATTGTTTACCTTCTCAAGAAGGGAGAAAAAGGGGAAAGCAGAGAATTTAGAGCTCAAAACTTTAAAAAATGAATGGTAAAATTTTACATGTAATTAGGAAATAGTTAATAAAATAAAATATATTTTAAATTTAAAAATTAAATGTAAAAAAACTTACTGTCTTCCAAAGACAGAATGAAGATGGCAGAGGAGAAAGGCTGAGTTCTTTCAATATTCCTTCCAAACAACTTTAAAATAACACCTCAAATCAAATTCTGTAATGACAGAGCCAACAAAAGGTCAGAGCCACAAACTCAGAAGACAATCTACTCAAAACATCTATAAGCAAACCCTCAAAGGAAAACGTGAATTGGACACAAGCCCAACAAGAATTCTGGAAGAGCTCTAAAAGAATTTTCAAAATCAAAATGGGAGTGACAGAGAAAAAATTAGGTTAATAAATGAGAATAAAGGAGGAGAATTATGAAAGGATAGTGACACCTTGGTAAGAAAGCTCCCCAAAAAAACACTGAAAAAAATAACACCTTAATGGCAAAGAATTGGAAATCAAGAGGATGACCATCAATTGAGGAATACCAAGTTGTGGTATATGAATGTAATGGAATACTATTGTGCTATACGAAATAAGGAGCAGACAGACTTCATAATAACCCAGAAAGACTTACATGATCTGATGCTGAGTGAGGGAAGCAGAACCAGGAGAACATTATACATGATTACAGACACACATGTGATGATTAACTTCAGTAGACTTGGCTATTCTCAGCAATACAAGGTTCAAAGACAGCTCCAAAAGATTCATGATGGAAAAAGCTATCCATATCCAGAGAAAGAATTACAGAGCCTGAATACAGATTGAGGCAAACTATTTGCTCTCTATTTTTCCCTTCTTTTTTGTTTTTGTTTCTTCTTTCTCATGATTAATTCCACTGGCTATAATTCTTCTTTACAACTTGACTACTGTGTAAATAAGTTTAATGTGAAGGCATGTGTAGAATTGATATCGAACAATATGCCGTCTTGGGCGGGGGGAGAGGGAGAGAAAATTTGGAACTAAAAACTTTGTGGAACTGAGTGTTGTAAACAAAAATAAAAAATAATTTTTTTTAAAAAAAGAAAATAACACCTTAAAAAACAGAATTGCAAACTGAAAAAAAGTGTTAAAAAACTTCACCGATGAAAATAAACTCTTTAAAAAGCAGAATTGGCCAAATGACAAAAGAAGTACAAAAGCTCTCTGAAGAAAGTAATTCCTTCGAAATTAGAATTGAGCAAGTGGAAGCGATGGACTCTATGAGACATCAAGAAACAATAAAACAAAGACAAAACCACAAACAAAAAGATGAAAATGTGAAACATCTCATTGGAAAAACAACTGACTTGGAAAATAGGTTGAGGAGAGATAATTTAAAGAGTATCGGACTATATAAAAGTCATGATCAAAGAGAAGAGCCTGGATAGCTAACATATTTCAAGAAATTACCAAGAAAAATTGCCCTGATATCCTGGAATGAGAGGGTAAAATAGAAATTGAAGGAATCCACCTATCATCACCTGCAAAAG
Organism: Phalanger gymnotis; assembly: GCA_028646595.1. Lineage (NCBI taxonomy): Eukaryota > Metazoa > Chordata > Mammalia > Diprotodontia > Phalangeridae > Phalanger > Phalanger gymnotis. The sequence continues at coordinate 262,116,739 of CM053626.1, read as the reverse complement.
ATCCCCAAATGAACAACTCCAAAAATATTATAGCCAAATTCCAGAGCTCCTAGGTCAAAGAGAAAATATTTCAAGCAGTCAGAGAGAAATTATTCAAATATTGTGCATTCACAGCTAGGATCACACAACATTCAGCATTTACCACATTAAAGGACTGGAGGGCTTGGGATATGATATCCTAGAAGGCCAAAGCGCTGGATTACAGCCAAGAATAACCCATCCAGAAGAACTGAGTATGATCCTTTAAGGGAATCATAGTCTGTCTTAGATCATTGTAGCTGAAAAGAGCTAAGACTATCAAAGTCAATCACTGCACAATATTGCTATTACTGTGTACAATGTTTTTTCCTGGTTCTGCTCACTTCAGTCAGCTTTAATTCACGTTAAGTCTTTCCAGGTTTTTCTGAAATCTCCCTGCTCATCATTTCTTAAAGCACAATAATATTCCATTATATTCATATACCATGAACTTTATCATTATTAAAGTAGCTAGAAGGATTCTACATACACAGAGGACACAGAAGTGAGTCGATTGTGTAGGAATGACATAAAAAGAATAAACAGAAGAGTGAGAAAGAAGGATGACCTGGGAGAAAGGGGAATGGAGAGGTAGATTGGGGGAAATTATCTCACATAAAAAAGGTACACACACACACACATATACACATACACACATCTCAACTGGGTATAGAAATCTATCTTACTCAAAAGGTATGGAAGAGGGGAAGGGGATAAGGAAAAGTGGTAGGTGATAAAAAGGGAGAGCTGATAAAGAAAAGTGGTGTTCAGAAAAAAAATATTAGAAAAGGGACAGGATATAAAGAGAGAAGGATAAATAGAAAAAATTAGGATCAAGGAAATGCACAGTTAATAATTACAACTGTGAATGTGAAGGCAATGAACTCACCCATAAAATGAAAGTGGATAGCAGAATGGACTAGAAACCAGAAACCAACCATTTTACTTACAAGAATGGTACCTGAAACAGAGAGATATATACATAGAACTAAAGGGGCTGGAGAAGAATCTATTATGCTTCAGCTGAAGTAAAATAAGAAGAGCTAGCAATCATGATCTCAGAGCAAAAACAAAAACTGACCTAATTAAAATAGATTAGGAGAACTACATCTTGCTAAGAGGCACAACAGAAAATGAATTAATATCAATACTCAACACATATGTGTTAAATGGTATAGCATCCAAATTTTTAAAGAAAAAATTAAATAAGTTACAAGAGGAAATAGCAAAACTATACTAGTGGAAGAGCTCAACTTTCCCCTTTCAGAACTAGATAAATCAAACCATAACAACATAAGAAAGGAGTTGAGGAGATAAACAGAATTTTAGAAAAGTTAGATATGATAGCCTTCTGGAGAAAACTGAATGGGAATAAAAAAAAGTATGCCTTTTGCAAAGCTGCACATGAAACCTTCACAAAAACTAACCATGTATTAGGGCATTAAAAAAAACCTCTCAGTTAAAAATTAAATGCATCCTTTATAGACCATAATACAATAAAAATTCCCTTGAATAAAGGGCCATAGAAGCAGAGATCAAAAATTAACTGGAAACTAAATAATCTAATCCTAAAGAATGAGTGACTCAAAGTGAGTCATAGAAGCAATTAATAATTTTATTAGAGAAAATAACAACAATGAGTAAACATATCAAAATTTGTGGGATTCAATCAAAGCAGGACTTATGGGAAAATCTGTATCTTTAAACATGCATATCAATAAAAGAGAGAAGGAATGGTCAATGAATTGAGCTTGAAACTAAAAAACTAGAAAAAGAACAAATTAAAAATCCCCAATTAAACCAAAATGGAAATCTTGAAAATCAAAGATGTTAATAAAATTGAAAATAAAAAACCAATTGAACTAACACATAAAACTAAGAGCTGGTTTTATGAAAAAACCAATAAAATAAACTATTAGCTAATTTTATTTTTTTTTTTACAAAAAGAAAAGAAGCAACTCAAAGTACCAGTATCAAAAAAATGAAAAGAATGAATGCACCACTAATGAAGGTGAAATTAAAGCAATTTTTAAGACTTATTTTGCCAAATTATATGCCAGTAAAATTGACAGGCTAAGTGAAATGGATGAATATTTACAGAAATATATACTCCCCAGACTGACAAATGAGGAAATAGAAGACTTAAATACCTTGTCTCAGAAAAATAAACTGGAAAAAGCGATTAACGTGCTCCCTAAGGAAAAATCCCCAGGACCAGATGGATTTACAAGTGAATTCTACCAAACATTTAAGGAATAATTAATCTTATTATAAAAAAATTTGAAAAATTAGGTAAAGGAGTGCTATCAAATTCCTTTTATGACACAACTATGGTTTTGATAGCTAAACTAGAAATAAAAACAGAAAAATAAAACTAATTTCTTTATTAAATTTCGATGAATTTTTTAAATAAAATCCTAGCAAGGGGATTACAGCAATATATCACAAAGATCATACACTATGTCTACAAAGGATTTATACCAGAAATGCAGGGATGGTTCAATGTTGGGAAAACTATCAGCATAATTGACCATATCAATAACAAAAACAATAAAAACCATAAGATTATAGCAACAGACGCGGAAAAAGCATCTGACAAAACATAACACCTGTCCCTACTAAAAACACTAGAAAGCACAGGAATATATGGATGATAAAATAAGTAGTATCTGTCTAAAACCAAGGGCAAACATATCTGTAATAGGGTTAAACTTGAGGCCTTCCTAGCAAGATAAAGGGTGAAGCAAGGATGTCTCTTATCACAACTCTTAATCAATATTGTATTAGAAATGCTAGCTATAGCAATAAGACGAGAAAAAGAAATTTGAGGAATAAAAATAGGCAATGAGGAAATAAAACTATCACTCTTTGCAAATACTAAGACGGTATACTTAGAGAACTCAAGAGCATCAACTAAAAACCTAGTTGAAGCAATTAACAACTTTAGAAAAACTGCACGATATAAAATAAACCCACAAAAATCAGCATTTCTATATACTACCAACAAAAGCCAGTGGTAAGAAACAGAAAGCAATATTCCATTTAAAATAATTGCAAACAATATAAAATACTTAGGACTCTACCTGCCAACACAAACTCAGGAATTATATGAACACAATTTTAAAAAATAATCTAAGTGATTGGAGAAATATTAATTGCTCATGAATAGGCTGAGCCAATATAAAAAATGACAATTCTGCCTAAGTAAATTTACTTATTCAGTTCCATACTAATCAAACCAACAAAGAATTATTTTATAGACCTAGAAAAAATAATAACAAAATTCATATGGAAAAACAAAAGGTCAAGAATATGAAGGGAATCAATGAAAAAAAAATGTGAAAGTGGCCTAGTTCCAACTTTCAAACTGTATTACAAAAAGATAATCATCAAAGCAATCTGTATTGGCCAAAAAAACATAGTGGTGGAACAGTGGAAAAGATTAGTACACAACACATAGTAGTAAATGAACATATTAATTTAGTATCTGATAAACCCAAAGATCCAACCTCGTGGGGTAAGAACTCAACATCTGACAAAAAAATGGTAGGAAAACAAGAAAGCAATTGGAAGAAACTAAACACAGATCAACATTTCGCATCATATAACAAGATAAGGTCAAAACGGATAAATGATTTAGACATAAAAGGTGATATAAGTAAATTAGGGGGAGCAAGGAAAATGTACCTGTCAGATCTGTGGATAACAGAAAAGTTTATGACTAAACAGGAAGCAAAAAGGATCACAGGGAGTAAAATGCATACTTTTGATTACATGAAATTAAAAAGGCTTTGCACAAACAAAACTAAAGCAGCAAAAATTAGAAGGAAAGCAGGAAACTGGGAGGCTTCATTTCTCAAATATATAGGGAAATGAGCCAAATTGATAAAAAAAAAAATCAGCCATTCTCCAATTGATAAATGGATATGAACAGGCAGTTTTCAGAAAAAGAAATCAGCACTTTCAAAAGTCACATTAAAAAGTCCTCTAAATCACTACTGATTAGAGAAATGTAAATTAAAACAACTCTGAGGTATCATCTCCCACCTGTTAGATTGATTAACACGATAGAAAAGGAAAATGACAAATGCTGGAAGAGATATGGGAAAAAAAACTGAGACATTAATGCACTGTTGGTGGAATTGAGAACTAAACCAACCATTCTAAAGAACAATTTGGAACTATGCCCAAAGGTCTATAAAACTGTGGTATACCACTACTAGGTCTTTATCACAAAGAGATCAAAGAAAAGGTAAAATGGGTTATTTGTACAAAACATATTCATAGCAGCTCTTTTGGTAGTGGCAGAGAACTAGAAATCAAAGGGATGTCCACAAATTGGGGAATGGCTGAACAAGTTGTGGTACATGATTGTGATGGAATATTGTTGTGCTATAAGAAATGACAAGCAGCACAGTTTCAGAAAAACCTATGCAGAACTTATATGAACTCAAGCAAAATGAAGTAAGCAGAACTAGAACACTGTACACACTGACATCAATATTGTAAGGATGATCAACTGTGAAAGACTTAACTACTCTGTTCAAAACAATGATCCAAGGCAATTCTAAAGAACAACCTCCAGACAGAGAACTGATAAAGTCTGAATGCGAAGTAAACTTTTTCTACTTTCTTTATTTTCCTTGAGTTGTGCGTGGGTGTGTGTGTGTGTGTGTGTGTGTATTTTCCTTTGCAACATGGCTAATATGAAAATATATTTTGCATGACTTCCCATGTATAATCAATATGATGTTGCTTGCCTTCTTGAGGGTTGAAGGTGGGGTGGAAAGGATAGAGAGAAATTGGAACTCAAAATTTTTAAAAATGAAGATTAAAAAATTTTTACATGTAACTGAGAAATATTTACTGAAATAAAATATATTTTTGAAAAACTTATTTGATGTTTTTCTTTTTACATTATCATTATGTCAAAATACATTCTTCATCCCTTCCCCCAGAGAGCCATCATATTTAATGAAGAATTAAAAATAAAGGGAAGAAAAACAGTTTAAGAAAATTTACCTGTATATCAACTGAGTTTGATGGATATGTAATTAACCTCACCCATAGCTTCCTTCTCAGCAAAGAAGGGAGGTCCATTTCCCCCCACTTCTTGGGGACCAAATTTGATCATTATAAATATACATGATGGTCTAGATATTTGTTTGTTTCATTTTTTTTCCAATCGCTTCCACAATATGTCCAGAATCTACTTTCCACCTTTATCATTCATCAAAGCAATATACACGGAGTATCTAAAATATGAAGACACTGTGATGGGCACCAAAAACAACCTTGCTTTTTAATATATGCTTTCCATGAGGTATAAAATCTCCACACTTCAAACCATACAAGTATCATAAAGAATTAACAGTAAGTAGCCAGGATATTTTCTTCACATGAAGAAGTAGGAGTGAGTACTTTACAGGAAATGAAGCAATTTAAATCCTTCCATTTACTAAAGTATACTTTGTTCATTAAGTGCTTTAGCTGACTAAACTAAAAAATATAAAACACAAGAAATAATAAGCACACAAATAAACAAATACTATGTACCTAATATGTCTAAGCTACTGGGCTATATATCATTGTAGATACTGGATATAGAAGTATAGTCAACATTTCTTGATATAAGAATTTAAAAAACACTACAATAATATTACTTCCTTTAGTAAGGCAGTTTGACATAAGAGATAAAGCATTGGGTTTAGACTCTGAAGGTATAAAGTCCCAGCTCCACCATAAAAGAATTACATGGTCTTGGATTTAGCTGGATGTTTCATCATGGCAGGGGTTCTCAAAGGATAGACTAGTAGAGCATAAGCTATGCTAGGGCCCAACAAGCTAGAAAGGCTTTGAGTATATGTCCTATTGTGGAATTTATGCCTGTTGTCTGATAGCTATCCAAGTGAAGTTTAAAAATGCTCCTGATCAGGTTGGTTTGAGAATCAAAACTATTTTAGCCACAACAGCTCTCAAAATATTTACTTACTAAGTTGCAGAGGAGATGCTATTTGGATCAGTGGAAGAAATAACCACACTGATGAAATCATAGATCCTAAAGGACTGAAGTAACTTTGGTAAGTCTCTTCACATTGAGGCTTCAGGTGCCTCATCTATAAAATGAAGAATATAGAATAGAGATGATTTCTAAAGCACCTTACAACTCTAAAAAGTTATACAATTTCTAATCATAAGAAAATGATGCAATATATTTTGTAACATATGTAATTAGGTACCAAATAGAGAACATAGAAAATAAATGGTATGAATTCAAAAGAATGTGAGCTCATTATGAACTGGATTACTCTGAGGCTCAGGGCCTTGAGGAATATGTATAGTGTAGACAGGCAAAGTTCTCCAAATGGGTTGAACAATGAGCAAAGAACTACTGTCCTAGGAGCCGCAGAAGTATATTACTAACACGTAGTTAAGTTTTAATGACTAATACGTGTAGTAAACATTTTAATTATTTTGAAGGTGGAGTCACAATTTAGTATCCCTCAGAAAGCTCTATATACTACTTTAGAATCTAAATTGTGATGGGATATTTGATATGATTGATTGTCTAATTACTGGCAGTAGCATACCCTCTTATGGTTGTAGGGATAAGTTTACAGAGACTTTAAAAAGTCTTTTAAGGTTCTTTCAGAGTTGCCCCAGAAACAGAAGCCTAAACTAGTCATAAAGTCTATTTGGTGGACGACAAATCAGAAAAGAAAGCATAGATTAAAATAAAGTCTAAGAACTCTTAAAAAGCATTGTTGCAATTATTCAGCCTTTTGGTAAAAAGGGCTGATACTGGGCTCTCAAAACTATACCAACAAAGAACAAGTTCTTGCAGATTCCAGCAGGTAAACCTTGAAGTATCAAAGTACTTCAGAGAACAAGGATAAAATTGGTCAACAAAGCATGTGAAGTAACTGTAATCTAACCATCAATTACGGAATGCTTCACCTTTTCAAATCATCCTTTCTCTGTAGATCCTCTTTCGCAGTTTTAAGTCAGAAACATTTCCATCCACATATCATATGTTCATCGTTTCCCTAGAGAGCTAAAAATATATAACAAAATAAATGTGACCACTTCTTTTGCTCTAGAATTTAAAATGAGTTGTGCTAGAAATAATTAAGCAAAATAATTTAACTGATTTTTCAGCTCACTCCAAACGGTTACCAAATCTTGGTTTTTTTCTCCACAGTATCTTTCCAATACTTCCCTTTCTCTCAATTCTCATAACCAGAGCTCGAGTCCATTCTTTTAAATGGATCTAACTTATTGAAGTATCTCCCCAATTCATCTTCCACATAGCTGACAAAATGATCTTCCTAAAGAATAGGTGTGACTGCTACTCAATAAACTCCAGTAGCTCTCTATTACCTCTCGGATCAAATATAAACTCTATCTGGCATTTAAAGTTTTACATAACCTGACCCCTCTGAATCTTTCCAGTCATCTCACACATATCACTCTCCTTTACATACTCAATGATCCAGATACACTACTCAGTAGCGCTCACATACAACACTCCATCTCCCCCTTCATCTTTTTCACTGGTTGTCCCTCATACCTAGACTGCTATCCTTCCTTGCCTCCATCTCTTAGAATCTCAGCTCAAAAGCTACCTTCTGTAGAAGCTGTAACATCAATGTTGCTAGCAGCTGCTGTGCGGGTGAAAGACCAGTAACACCAGCACAGAGAAGGACTGCCAGCACAAGTTCTTTGATCTGCTGTTCTAAGGAAAGCAACCTTAGGGGGTTAACAATCTTATTTTAATCAAACATACATATACCATTCACTTAGTTCAAGAGGAAAAGCCAGCACCCTGAACTCAAGAGCAAATACAAACAGAAATTACAAACATACATTATATAAACAGAGAAAATAACACAAACCATTCTATCTATAGCAATACATTGTTACCAGAGAAGGACCAACATCTGGGTTTCTTCAAAGCTGGGAAGCTCCTTAACAGCTACCCAGAGTCTCCACACCAACACTCTTCCAATAAGTGAGAGGCCCAAACAAAATGCTAACATCTGAGTTTATATACCCTTCTTAGGGCCTGAGGCTTCATACCTAATCAGCAAAAGGGTGTGGGCCTGGGCTTTGTACCTAGTAAGACTTAATCTAAGGCACTCGATTACTTTAGCATTCTAAAAGAGAAAACAGTAAAAAAAGAAAAAAAAAAGTCCCACCTTAATTACCAATACAGGAGCCCTTTCCAGTACCCCAAACTAAAAGTGTTTTCCCCTCTAAGGTTATATTCCATCTACTCTGTACACATCTCATACATATCTACTTATGTACATGTTGTCTCTCCTATTAGATTGTAAACTCTTTGAGGGTTTTTATTTTGTAACCTCAGCACTAAACAAATAGTGATTGCTACATAATAAGAAGGAGGCAACTAGATGGCTAAGCAGACAAAGAGCTTGGTCTGGATTCAAGAAGACCTGAGTTCAAATGCAAGCTCAGACACTTTCTGCATTAACTGATTTAAACATGAATTCTTACTGCCTGGCAATTTTTTTGAATTTATCAAAATCATTATGCATAGGTACTTAGAATATAAAAACAAACTATCCCAAATTCATATTAATATTGATAATAATGAACCTGATTCAATTTCTGTAGCAGCTAAAGTAATACAGTGATTCCATTAGACTTCTCTACTGTTATTTTCAAGTATCCTTTTTTTTTCTTGTCAGAGAACTAGAACATACCTGCTACAATATTAACCATATTTATAATTTTTAAATTCTTTTCAATCTCATTGGCTCAAATAGTATCAAATTCAAATTGTTATCTGCTAAAAATGGGATAACTTCAGTAGCTGACTAAAGTTTAAATCATTAAAACAAGTGATCCCACACTATCATCATATGATGTCCCTTTAAAGATGAATGCATAACAATACATAGTTAATTCAATTTTGCTGTAATTTCTTTACATTAGATACTATGCGGAAATATTCATTTATATATTTTATGTATCATCTACTTCTAGCTCAACAAAATATAAGTAACATTTTAAATGAAATCTCAAGTACTGTCAAATGTAAAGGCAGATTTTTTTAAAAAAACCTTTAAATATTTTTTCCAAATTCACATCTAAAATTATACTGAAAATACAAACACTAAAAAGTATTTCTTAGTCACATCATACATAATTGTCCCTTAATTACTTACTCATATATAAAGTCTTTTTTCATTTCTGTCCCACATCCTCCCACTTTAAAACTTAATAGAAGTGTTATTATTAGTAATCATTAGAAGTAGTAGAGATAAAAACCAGCATAAAAAATTAATTTTTTTTTCCAACCTGGTCTCCAAAGTCCTCTGGGAACTTCCATAGTACCACCGGTTCTGTAAATAATTGACAAGTAACATTAATTAGAGACAAAGAATAGGATATTGCTTTCCAAGTACATTAATACTAAAACAGTTGCCCTAAACTCAGAATCATAATTGTACCAAAGTTAACAAATATTTATGTAAATACTTACCTAAGCAAATATAAATTTCTTTACATCTCTCAACATGTAATTTTACATTATTCAATTCCCTTATTTTTCTAACATTTACTTATCAATTTAAATGTTTTAACTAAAGGTTTCAAATGACTCTGGAACATTAAAACAAAAAATACTTTAAATAAAATTGAAATTTTAGCCAAATCAATTAATTCACTTATCAGATGATAATAACCATAAAATAATAAGAGAAGTAGAAAAATATAAAATAAAAATATATGATGAACATTGGGGAGAAAATGATATTTTAGCACTGCTTATATTTCAAATATTTATCTTGATATACAAATCTACTTACTTCAACTTGTAGAGGAGACTGGAAGTGAAGCAATGATGAGTAAATTTAATATTTTTTCAGTGATAAGTTCAAAGATACTAAATTATATTTCAGTTTAAAGTAACAATATTATATTGAGATGTAACTGAGGCTTAATTTACATGAAAAGGTCACTTATACAATTTTATGTTTGCCTTTCTACAAAAAAATCTGTAAAGTAACCACCAGACACGAACTAACAACTTAATTCACCCTTGCTTCCACTTAGGATCTAAATCTACAGGTCTTTAAAATCTGATGACTCCACTGATAATGGAAAGATAAAGACCTAAATTTTTAACCAGTATTAGCAATTTTCTCTGGTTATTTACCTTCAATTTTTACCCTTCTAAAACAAACATCAAAGAACTACAAGTATGCTTCAATGGGGAGTTAACAAAGGTTAATAAGTTACTTAGGAAATGCCTTCCATACTCTAAGATATAACCAACAGTTATATGAAGAATCATTGATGGACTACAGATAGAGATTTAGCATTCTTCATAACAAAAACATTAAGTAGTCAGAAATCTGTCTGGATACATAAAGAATAAAAGGAAATGTAATTCTATCTCCTTTTTTTCCAAAGGTAACATTCTCTTTTTTTTCATATTCTACAAACTGAACTGTGAAAGGTTTTAGGTTTGTTATTATTGTTTTGTCATATCAATAAATACATAGAAAATTTTCTACATGATGATAAGAGCTGGCCCCAGATGATCTATTTTATTAGATATGATATTCAAAAGAATTTATTTCAAACATGTTCAACATGTAAAGAAAAAACCCTTTGAATCTGATCTTTTTCCCTCATCTTAAGAAATAAGTCATATGATGAAAGTTCATATCAGTAATTAATAACCTAAAAAATCTTAAGAACAATTAAGGCCAATTTTCCAAAGAATATGATAGCCAAGCTGTATTCCTCTGCCTTATTTCTTTTTGATTTGGCATGAATAGATTTTAAAGTACATTTCTTCAATTCAAAACAGAATTTCTTACATCATCATATGTGAGTTCTTTCTATATTACTGAAGGATGCGTTGACAGTCTAGAAGACAATATCTTTTAGGAGATTATTTTACTTGCCTTGGATCTCAAATAGGTCAATCTAAGATTAAATATAAATTTTTACAAAATGAGAGCTATTAATACAATGTTTACAAAATTAAAAGTTATGCAAATCTACATAAAATATTAAACATTACCCTGAGAAACCAAAAAAAACACTGTAAACAAATCACCAATTCACTACGAAATGCTTATCACCTATGTCTATTATATTAATGATGTGAATGAATTTTCTCCAAATTGAATCCTTAAAATATCCCTTCAGTCCACTCTGAAATTCATAACACTTTAGACCATTCTTCACATTAAATTTCTTTAATTTAAAATTCCCTTAAGACTACTTTCAAGATATTTCATGCCCTTTCTAGGCTTGGGATTTGTGTGTTTAAATTCCAACTTTTTACCTCTTTTAACAGGACTTGATTTGTAAGACTATTTCAATGTATCTAGTACTCTGAAATCTCTCTCAATTTATTTTATATTTCCTGTTTTTAAAAAGTCATATGAATATAAATACAAAAAATATTAGAAATATAATCATAGTAAAATACATATTTGTCTCCTTTCTTATCAAAATAAACTTTTCCTTCTTTATCCACCCAAACAAACATGACATAATCATCTGGGTCCATAATTTTAAACAGATTATGTCTGTTAGAGCCTTTGGGGTTAGATTCAGATAGCATCTGACATCTTTGTGGCAACTTCTCACAAATACTGCAGAGGAAGAAACAAAAGGGTACTAAATCCAAAAAGAGGAGAATAATCCGATTCTGCAACTTTATGCACTTTATTGAGATTTACAAAGACTGAATTTTTTTCCCCTGAGGATTACTTTCCAGACACTCCATCTGATCTCCCAATGTTAGGTCAATTTTATGCTGATTTTATGGGTGAGAGGATGAGAATTGCTGGCAGAAATAGCTGTTGCCAGTGATGACTGATGTATACAAGATTTCTCAAATATCCTGTGTCTAACAGTACTTCAAGCATATATATGCCATTATCTTAATTATTTTTTGAAAATTCCCACTGATAATATGGAAACAAACTGAAAATGTGAAAACATGCAGTATATATTTGGATTTTTTAAAGGAAAAATTAAATTGTGTTATTTATAATTAAAATGATAAATATTGAGGAAAACATTCAAATTTATGTCTCTGCATCAAAACATGCATTTTGAACTCAAGAATGCTTTTAAAATATCCATTTAAATAAAAATATACGAGTTGATACAAAGATTTATCAGACATTATCAGAATTTACATCAAAAATCAGTAACAAAAACTCAGTTTTATACATGGACTCAGACCATTTTCATAATTAGTAAGAGTGAAAGGGAAAATATATTTCAATAAAGGAAACAGAATGTCTTCCAATAGACAATTTTCTAATAAATATTATTCTATTATATTTGAAATTTCTGAAAGATATTCTCATGTATTTTCTTGTAATGACCTATAGAAACAGAAGAGGGTTGGATGTGAAAGAATTTCTAAGATTCCTTTCAACTTTGAGATTCTGTGATTCTATTTCTTTCCATAACAAACAGTTCATTAATATTCCTCAAATAAATACAAAAGCAACAATGAGCTTAAAATATTTTAGTGACTTAATAGTATAATAAAGCCTCAAGAAAAAGGGCAGAAAGAATAAGAATTACTTAATTTTAGAGACTATGTTATTAAATGGAATGTACATTTTTCAAGCATGACGCAATTATAACAATGGCTGGAAAATACAGTTTGGAAAAGACAGAATTCACTGGGGGAAAAAAGATCCCACAAGACTACCATTATTTCTACTTCTCTATATGACAATTCTGAATTCAAGATGTGTGTATATGTACACATACACACACATATACACACATAAACATATGTGTGTAACGTTAAATGCTCCCATAACATATATAATGAAATTTGTATCTACACATGTGCATATGTGTATGCATAATAGAATCACAGAAATTAGAAAATAGAAGGAACCTTAAATATCCAATTCAATATCCTCATTTTATGTAAGACAAAGCTGAAGATCAGAAAAATCATGTCATTATCCCAAGTTAGTAGAGATGATAAGAGATCTAATTTGATGACCTTATTTTGTGGGTCAGCAAGATTAGGGTTTGTGCCCTACTCAAACATTAGGAGGTTGACTTGTCCAATGTCACATAAGGAGTAAGGGAAAACCAAGAGTGCCCAATAAAGGACTACTATCTCCTCTTTATCAGACCAAGATGAAACTACTAGATCAAGAAAATGAAACCAATATAATATACCGAAGTTTCAGCAAAGTATTTAAACTTCAAGTCCCTCTCCAAATGCCCTAGAAGAGATTAAGAAATGTGAACTAGATCACAACACAATTAGGAACTTGTTAGTAAGTTTGGGATAGGTAGATAACCAGTGCAAAGGAGTATTAATTAATAGATAACAGTCCATGTGGATAGCTCAGTCCTTGACTTGCTCTTTTTAAATATAGTTATTAATGATTTATATGAAAGCACAGATGACAGGGTGAGTATCCATAAAATATTAGCAGGCTGCAACAATAGGTCATATCTAACAAGATGGAAATTTAATAGATATCAATGCAAAGTCCTGAACTTGGCTTCAGAAAGCTAATTGAAGAATAGAGAAGACATGTCACTGGAAGAAATTCTAATAAAAAGACTACAGGTTTTTGGCAGAATGAAATCCCCATACAAATTAATAGTGTTATTAATAGTAACAAAAAGCTAGAGATGAAAGAAGTACTTTTTCTGGAAAGAAGGTGATAGTTCCACTGTACTTGTGTCCTGATCATATCCCATCTGGAATACTGCGTTCCAGTTCTAGGTACCATATTTCACAACGCCACTAATAAATAGGAAGATCGTGTCTTCAAATTTGTGAAGCAATGTCATGCAGAAGGATTAAACTTGCTTTTCTTGGACCGACTAAGATCAATGGATAGAAATTATGGAGGCACACTTCCATTCTAAATTGAATAAAAGGTAATATATTTGTAATGACTAAAACTGTCCAAAACTAGAATGGGCTAACCCTGGAGGTAGGAAATTCCCCATCACTAATACAAAGTGAATTCCTATTTAGGTATAGTTGTGAACTAGATGGCTCCAACTCAATGGCTTGAAGTACATGGACTCTTTAAGTAGTTGGATAAGGCTGCACCAGGTCCTATGAGTTTTCCTTCCTCAGAGAAGTTTTTAGGTACTATACAGAGAAAGACATTTTGAAAAGAACCTATAATGTATGGAAATGACACACAGTGGACCTCTGAACTAAGCTCCTTCCTTAAATCTGATATAAACAAATCCATTGGGGGACTGCATCTTATTATCCTAACTTCTCCACAGAAATTTTAACACAGGACTTTCTTATTCAGAAAGTTAGAATTCGGATATGGGAATGAAAAAATGTTTTAAAACCAGTGGCAATAATTAATGCCATCACTTTCCATACCTTCTTCCAAAAGAGATCAGTTTCTTCCCAGAAAAATGTGAAGATTCTCAAGATAGATAACGACTAGCTAGGGGTGGAAATATTGCTTTTTTAAAATTGATTATTCTTCAACCAAAGCTTCAAGGGGTGAATCCCTTTGAACCCCTTTCAAGCCCTTCATGAATAATCCGTTCCTTAGGGAAAAACTTCAATTTTGTTTTTTAGATAATGGTTTAAATTATTCATAGTATTTCACTGAAATGATACACAATCCCTTCTTTCCCCCTTAAAATGGATATATACTCACAGAATGTTACAACAAAATGATACCTATTTATAGGTCATTTAATTCAGTCCCCTTGTTTGCATCAGAGTATAAAATGAATTGCAGCTGAAGGTCACACACCTTGCTAGTGGCAGAGCAATGACTGGAAATCAGATTTCCTAATCCTCATTCTAATGCTCCCTCTTTTATGTACTACTTAAGTAAATTTTATATGAGTGTTACAGTAATAAACACCCAGACACCAAAATATTAGCATGAAATACTGTCCTTTTTAGTCATAAGAACTATGTTCAAGTCCCACCTTCAACACTAGTTGTATAACCCCGGACACATCTGAACAGAAATCAGAGTATGACCCTATCTACCTAGATCTGGAAGCAATCAAAAGAGAAAATTCTGGAAAGATAAATGAGGTAGAGCAAAGGAAAGGCACATGGTGGGTGATTATAGACTATGGAATATTTTTTACATATATAACCAGGAGAGGAAGTTAACTAGTCATGTGGCTAAAGAAAAATCACATAGGCAACCTGAGAGCTGCAATGTTATCCATGAAACGTCAGAGATTCAGAGAACAACCTTCAAAGAACTGGGCAGATCTCTATTTAAGATTTATTGGACATTGTCCAGAACAGCACACAATGAGAGTCAGCGATAGACTGTGATTTGTAGCTGGATAGAGTAATCAAACTGATGAGATCTCAGATCCATTCAAGTTATCAGTCATCTGAATTTAATATACTTTTCCAATCTAACAGGTTTTGTAGTTGTATCAAAGTATCAGTGGCTTATTCCTCAGAAGCCACTGAAAATAAACATCACACAGATTTTATTTAACATAATGCTAATATCATCATAAAGAAGCATTTTAGCACCTATTAGGTTTAAAACACTTCATTGAGATTTTTTTAAAAGGTTTAAGATACAGACAACTTATGCTCTGCTTATTTCTTCCAGGCTGATTCTTCGACCTAAGAACTAAAATGATCAAAAAAAATAGAATAACATAAGCAAAAATTAACTATTTTCACTGCAATCCATATGTTTAAAAAAAGTATAGCTAAAACTTTTCTCTCTAAAGACACCTATAGTGGAGTAAAAGATTCAGGCAAATCGCTGATTAAATAATCTTAATAAATGTCCATCACTTTAAAAAAATTTGCAAAAGGTAATAAAAAAGAACGAAATTGTTTTTTGATGAGATAATAGTAAGGGACAATGTCTGTTAATAATTTATATTAAAAATTTTAAATATTATATTTACTACAACATTCATAAGAAACCAAAATCAAGGGGAAATGAAATTTTAAGGAATACATATACAAAAATATGGACATAAAACTTTCTCAAGCTTTTTCATGTGTAACAGAAAGCATGCTTGCGCGCACACACACCGACACACACAATTTGTATTCCATGTCCAAGGTGTGTTCCTATACCTTCTCATTTCAATTATTTATATGTGGCAAAATGTTTTCTCTCAAACTTAAAGAAGTAAGGCTGAACAATAGGTTTAAATTTAAAGAATAGAAGAGCCACTCTTGATACAAGTATACTCACTTTAAAATAAAGTATGAAAAAAGTTATTCATTTTGAACAGATAGAATTATTTAGGACCAATTCAGCTACTTCATTTTACAGGTGAAGAAAATGATAAGAGATAAGTGAAATGACAAGATGAAGTAAGCTAAGTGGCACAGTGCATAGAGTGCAGGGCCTGATGTCAGGAAGACATCTTCCTGAATTCAAATCTGACTTCAGACACTTATAGCTATGTGACCCTGGACAAGTCACTTAATGCCATCTGCCTCGGTTTCCTCATTTGTAAAATGAGCTGAGGGGAGGAGAATGGCAAACCACTCCAGTATCTTTGCTAAGAAAACCCCAAATGCAGTCATGAAAAGTTGGACATACCTGAAAAAAAGACTGAACAAAGTAATTCTCACCACCAATCAATCTACTTTCTAGTCAACCACAATACATCTCCTGTAGCATAATACAAAATAAAACTCTCCTAGAAGCAGTGTCATGCAGTGAAATGAGTTTTGCATTAGGTGTCAAAAACCTTGATTCAAATTTTAATTCTATCACTTACCATCTGTGTAACTTCTGAGCCTCAGTTTCCTCCTCTCTATAATTATAAAGACCAGATCAAAAGTCCTTAACTTTTTTTTTCATCATGAATCCCTCTGACATTCTATGGGCCCCTTCTCAGAATAATGTTTCATTTTTTAAAATTCTTAATTGAAGGAAACATTAAATTTCAGTTAGAAGTTAGTGAAACTAAAAAATGTAATTTTTCTCCATCCAAGTTCACAAACTCCCTGAAATCTATCTATTCACCACAAGTTAAGAATCCCTGGAATAGATGGAGTCTGAGGTGTCACCAAGCTCTAAATCTATAATACTACTTTATTCATTTCTAAATTTGTAGCATCTCAGTACAATGTTACCACATGATAGTTTCAATATATTTCAAACCCTAATCATTTCTTCAAAATTGTTTTCTTCAGTAAAATATTTCATGCAAATACACATAAAGAAAATTATTAATTTAGAAGGGAATTTTTTAACATCTAGAGAGAAATGCTGAGAATCTCTCTCATCAAATACATTGATATACAGAGATGGAAAAGTAAAGAAGATTATTTTAATCACAACTAAGAACGAGGAAAAAGTTATCTGGAGATCTGGAAATGAGATATTCTTTTATTTAATTTTTTGACAATTTTACTCAGGCAAATCCCCTTGAGGAAAATTAGACACACAACACAACACAAATAATTCTAGTTATTTTTATAGCCAATTGCAAAAACAACAATAACTTTCTATCAAAGAAACGTTTCTCAGCCTATAAATTTGTGTGTCCCTAAAATCATGTGTGTGTGTGTGTAGGATGATGATCTCATTACATTTTCACTATTATGACAGGCTTAAATAACAATTCATGACCTACAGTTAAATTATGGCTATTACTTCTGAATGAAGTTACAAACTCACAAGGAATTTAATGGAAAATTCTGTTTTTCTTCCTTCTTTTTCTGCCAACAACTAAATTGTTAAAACCATATCCACATTACCAAATAGTTGAATTTTTACTTATATCTTTGTAATTTCCAGCTAATGGACATGATAAAACAGCTTCAAAAGAACCTTTTAAAAATAGGTAGTAGGGTTTGTATAGCTGTTTTCTTCTACATCTTTTACCATTAAAAAAGGCCTATTATAATAAAGAGGAAAAAAACCTCATCAATCACCTGATGGAGTAATTCAAAACTTAACCAAACAAGGCTAATGGGTGAGAATTGAATTGAAAACACCTTGACAAAGAAAGCAATTTCTTTTCTTCGCACTCTTCTGAAGCTGTGGGTGATCATGGAAATCGAACCATCAACAGTGAGGGGCCATCTGTCCCAAGGGTCTTCCATGGAAGTTCAAAAAAAAAACAGGAGTGAGGGAGGAGGAAAGAAAGAAATGCTGTACCACAGATGTTCAATCTTGATTGAGCTATGACAGGAAGTTTACAACTGAGAATCTATGTTTTGACATTTTTCAGATAGCAATCTTTTGAAAGTCAACACAAAAGTTATGATAAGACAGGAAAGGAAAATAGGTTAATAGGTTGTAAGTAGGAAGATGGCTATTTTTTTTCTGAAACCCCTGGTATTCCTTTTAGTCAGCTGATATGTTCAACATATCCTAGATTCGATTATACTTCAAATAAAAGGTACAGAGGAAAACAAAACTATACTGGAATTGGCTCTGAGGCTATCTCATTGTAAGTATTAAGACCTAAACAATTTACTTCTCCTTTCACGCACCACCAGTTATTTTCTATTTATCCCAACTATCAGTATATTATCCCATCAAAAGAAATTATTTGTTTTTTGTGAACGCTTCTGAGTAAGTTTAACTCCATGAACAAAAACAATTACAAGAAAAACAAGTAACAACATAAAAGCTATAAAATATTCAATTAGCTTAATTTCCCAGAATATTTGTCTGATTATTTAACTTTTAATGGAAATTTTGACAATAAAATATATTTTTTCATTAATTTAAACTTACTAAATTTACAGGGCTTAATATCAAGTTAGCCCATATATATTTTAAAGTAAAAATTCACAGAGAACAATGAAAAAATAAAAATCTTACTAAAAAAACTTTATGGTACAATAAAATATACATATAACTGAACATAATACCAACTGACAAAATAATACTGGAATACCAAAGAAAAATTTCAAAGAAACTAATTCAAAGGTAGCTGAATGAATTAAATGCTAGCCATTATATTTAATATGTTAGATTCCAGAAAGAGAGATCAGAACTTGCACTTAAATTTATGGGAAGAGACTATTCAACAATTATGCGATAGATCAGGTACAAAGAAAATGTTTTCAAGAGCAAGAATCTTTTATAAAGTCAGAAATTTTTCATATCTTTTACCATACAGAATTCTATGAAATATTATCTTATTGTACATAGCAATAATTTTATGGTGTTCATACACATACTGCATAAGCCTGTTATAATCTTTTCTTTGGAGGACAACACTAACATTTGTTTTATAGGTTAACATATCATATTGGATTTTTAAAGCATAGTTTTTTTACCTCCAAAAGAACATAATGTAGCCTTTGTATCATAGTCTAGAAAAATCTAATAATAAGCAATGTTATTTAACGAGAATCTATATTATGTGTTTATAATCCAGAACTAAAGTTGAGATTAAGCAACTATAAGCCATTAGCAGCAGCAGCAGCAGCTAAGAACAGAAATGACAGAAAGATGAAAAGCTCTTTAAAGAATGCAGACCAGAGAGAGAAAAGTGAAATGGGAAAAAATAATAATAATCTGTACCTCAACACTGAACAAGTCAAGTCTAGAAATAAAACTGTGATTGGAAATGAAATGGAAGAAATGGGCAAAAAAGAAATATTTATAATACCCATTTCTCACACTAAATCACAGAGAAATTCTAAACTTTTCAAATGCCAGTTCGGGCATACTGATTCTTAAACATCAGCCAATAGCTAATGACTAATAGATCTACATGGCAATTACACATATGCATGTGCCTAGTATACAGGCAGCAGGTAGCAGACTGGATAGTGTGCTGGGCCTGCAGTCAGGAAGACCTACATTCAAATCTGGCCTCAGACACTAGCTGGGGTGGGAGGGTCGCTGGGCAAGTCACTTAAGCTTTATCTGATTGTTCTCTCATCTGTAAAATGGAGATAATAATAGCACCTCTTATTAGGGTTGTTTTGTTTCCCTTCTCCTTATTCTTCCTGAGTCTACTTCTTCAGGTTTTCCTCACCATTGCTCCACATTCCTCTATGTCCACCCTATTTGTCCTTCATCCTGCTTCCCTTACTCTCCAGAAGTAGAATCTGGACTTGGTTTTGCTCCAAGGGTTGTTTTGAGGATGAAATAAAGATAATAATTGTAAAGCACAGTGGTTGGCACATAATAAAGTTAGCTATTATTATTACAGTGGAAAAAATACTGAGCTGGGAGTTAGAAAACCTAAATTCAAATCCCATCTTTTCTACTAATTCACTGTATGACTTTTGAAAACTCCCTTAAACTGTCTAGGCCTCAGCTTCAACAATAACAGAAGAAAGTTAGACTAGATATATTCTAAGATTTCTTTCAGCTCTAAATATAGCATGTATAATTTTTTATTTAGATCTATGACTCCATCAGGGTGCGGAGAGCTCCCTATCTAGAAGTAGGCCCTAATAGTGCAGACTAGAAACTCACCTGTAACTTAGTCTTCCAAGAGTTGCCAAAAAAAAATTTGAGTGATTTACCCAATATCATACAGTTAGTGTGTGTCAGAGTCAGTTCTTGATCTCCTTCACATCAAGGCTATTGGGCCAGTTGGTAACTCAAGTATATGTGTCATATGAATTTAGGACTATATCATAGTCAAAAGAATTAAAATACTCTATAGCTAAATATTATAGACTATATAAACTAATATAGATTAGTTTACCCAATGCTGAAATAGGATCATTTACAATTTAAATAGCTTTAGAAACAAAATGCCAGCATCAACTTCAACCGAAACATTTCTTGATATTTTTGCCTTACTGCGTTAAATGATAAAATCTCATCTTTCTTGTGAAAATACACCCTTCTCTCTCTAAGAATAACTTAAATCTCTGTGAAGGTTTTGGTTTAGATGTCCACTTTAAAAGCCTAAAGAAATCTAGAGTGCACTGATTCATTCATCTGAAAATGTATTAAGCAGCTACTTTCCATAGAAGAAAGTTGCTGGAGAAGGGTCAAGAAAAGAAAATTTTAAGCCAAATACAAAAGAAAAGAAAAATATGGAGGTGACTTAGAAAGATTTGGACCAGTGATATAGATCAGAAGTTGAATTTGGACAGAATATATTTAGCAAAATTTGGGACAAATTGAAGAAAATTTGAGGAACAATCTCCAGGTCCGGATTCTACTTCTGAGGAATAAGAGAAGGAGGGTGAAGGAGAAATAAAGTGGACATAAAGGAATATGAAGGACTGGTAAAGAAAACCTAAAGTAGACTCAAGAAGTATAAGGAGATTGTAAGTGCCATTACAAGATAAGGTAACACAAAGTAAGTAAAGCAAATTGAGAAACTGGATTGGTAGGTGAGGCAAATTGGTGAAACAAATAATAAATTGGTCCAAGACTGAAGGGAATGTGAGTATAGCTGTCACTAGGGAGTTGTTGAAAAAAAAAGGTAATCTGAGTGAAGTAGTAGTTATTAAAATATGATAATTAATTATAAAAAGTTTTAACTAGGTATTTAAGGTTCGGGTATAAACATCGCTGGGAGATGCCCAAGAATAAAATTCTAAAGACACACAGGGGGAAACAAGTCCAATTAGGAGGGGGAAACTGTGATTTGTCTTAAGAGACTGTTATAAATACACAGTTAACTCACCACCCAACCAAGATTTTAAAAGAAATATAGGAGAAAGAAGTAAGGCAGGGTAATAGAGGCGAATACAAGGTGGTACAATACCATAAAAAGCATGTGAGGAATGCTGAAATACACAGAATGAGCTAAGGAGGAAAATTTAAGACAATAAAAAATGCTTTTAATTTATAATAGAGGAAAAAGTACAAAAAAAAGGACAGGATCTCTGAGGTGAATGGGACAATGATAAGCGACAGGAGATAATGCATTGCTACTCAAGTCTTATGTTGTTTTTGTAACTTCTGCAAAGAGTGGCCTTTACAAGGGAAATGACAGAATATTCTTAAGTAGTTTCAATATATAAGGATGACAATCTCAATCATTATGGAGAAAGGGAAATTGTGAATTGACTTGCATCTAGAGGGCAATCTTTATGTTTCTGCCATAGCCAACTTAGCAAGTAAAGGCTGATGTTCACAGAGGAGAAGGAAAAAGGACTCAAAGAGTACCTGTCAACATTAATGAAGGGCTCTCTAAAGAAAACAGATGTGAGGTATCAATGAGAAAAGTGAGAATTTTAGGTAGAGGAGAGACTAGCACAGAAGTGTTACACAATGGAGTAAAGAAAGGAAAAGGGCAGCAGTACTATTAGAGCTTAAAAACAAATTTAAAGCTGTGCCTGAACAGAAAAGAGATGGATTCTCTGAGAAGAAAGAAGCTTCTTGTCTACCCAAGTATGTTAATAATAGATCAGGAGAAGCTATCAGGTTGGAGAGATCATTCACTAAGGGTAAATGGAAGAAGGGAGCAATAACCTGTTGTTCAGTTCTTTTTCAGTTGTGTGCAACCCCATTTGGGGTTTTCTCGGCAACAATACTGGAGTGGTTTGCCATTTCCTTCTCTAGCTCATTTTACAGATGAGGACACTGAGGCAAACAGAGTTAAGTGACTTTGCTCAGGATCTCATAGCTAGTAAATGTCTTGAGGCCATTAAGTTTTCCTGACTCTAGTCCCAGATCTCTCTATATACTACAACACCCACCTGCCCAAAACAATAATGGTAGGTGGTAATTCCCAGCACAGGGGTATACAGATAGCTATTTGCCAATTTGATAACAAAACCAGAGACATTTGTAGTCTTCCTAGGGCTAGTATCCAAGGTATAACAAAGGACATTAAAATTTATCTGAATGTATTACAACTATCCACTTTCCACTTTTCGGTGAGGTAATAGCCAAGTCTTTTGCAAATCTAATCAAAGGAGATTTCAACTAACAGGGAGTGAAAAGACTATCTGTTTCTACCCCCAAAGTTAGATACCATACCCTCAAAGAAGGAAGAGTAATAGCTGAAATATCCAGAAATTCGCAGGAAACCAAACCCAAGAAAATAACCAAACACATGTTTTCTAGTAAAGTAGTAAAACCCGACCTTAAGTGTCTATACACAAATTCCCAAAGTGTAGGCAATCAACAATAATAGGTCCTAACAGATGGGATGGAGAGTATTTGAGTGATAATCAAAAGAGAGAGAAAGATAAGTGATTTTCTCATTGGAGTATTACTATACGACATCTCAACAGAAAGAAGAAACATTTGAGTTTGGGAAGCAGATCATAAACCTGGCATATAGACATAATTTGGTAGTGATATGCAATTTCGATTTTTCAGACATCTGTTGGTTCTATTTTGGGTGTGACTAAGAAATAGAAGCTGACATCTAGAGAAGTAACTTGCCCAAGCTCAGACAGCAAACAAGGAATAGAGTGAAAATTTCAATCAAGGTCCTCTGACTCTAATATGGCCTTTCTATACACCATGCTCTTATGTATGTGTGTTGTGTGTATTATCCTCATAGTTATTCTCTCTGTAGAGACAAAACAGGAAATGAGCTTAATTTCATTCACCAGATTATTTGTTAAGCACATAAAAAGAAAATATTATGCTAAGTAACAGAGGCACAAAGATGGAAAATAACATGGACCCTGCTTTCAAAAATAGAGGCATTTTTGCATTTGTTCTTGTACACATAGAGCATTTAATAAATTGCTGAAATGAATTCTATGAGGAAGGATACAACATAAGCACAAGTAAAATATGTCTAAAAATTTTGAAGCACAGACATAGCACAACAGCAAAACTTAAGGAAAGTAAAAACATTCAAGTGGGGGGGCATACAGCAGGCTGAAGCTTCTGGTAAGGATGAAACACCACCTGAGAAGCTGAATATTGAAAGAAACTAAGATTTCCGAAAGATAAGGAGGGTATACATTGTAGACATGGGGAACAGCCTGCTCAGCTACATGTTAATGACAAAAAGAAAGGCCCCATATAAATCAAAATATTTATAGCATCACTTTTTGTAACAGCAAAGAACTGGAAACAAATAGATTGGAGGAAGACTAAACAAACTGTATATTATGAGGATAAAATAGTTTACTGTGCTGTTAGAAATAGCGAATATGATGATGAATACAGAAGCACTGAAAGACATATCAATTGATGCAAGGCAAACAATCTATATAATGCCTACTACAAAGTAAAAGATGAGAGCAACAATAACAACAAAAAGAATAAATGTTATTTAATTATAATGACCAACCTTGGCACCAAAGAAATAAGAAAACATCACCATTCCTCTTCTTTCCAGAGATGGAAAGTTACATATATGAAACACTACATACAAAATCAGAGGTTTTTAATACGTTGGTTAATTTTGCTGACATTTTTCCTTCCTTTTTTAAAAAAATTCAATAAGGATGGCTCTCTAGGAGTAGGTGGGAAGTATTCAGTGGGAAAACAAGATATCAAAAAATTTATTTTAAAAAAGAGTACGAAAAATTCTGTCAAACAATTTAAAACATTCAGCACATTATGAATTTCATGCACACAAACTAGAGTTATTTTCCCTGCCTACAACCATCACCATTAGAGGCCAGGTCAATCCCCGAAGTCATTAACATTACTGCCACTGCTTCCATAATCTGCCACTACTAGAAGCCCCTAACCCTGCCACCAATTACTACAAAAGTAATTATCTATTCCAGAGCACCTATCCCCACTAGAATTCCCACTGCCACTGGTTCCACAACTACCACTAACAAAGCTCTACCCCCACTGAAACCCACTGGCCCCATCATTACAGAGATTTCTACTGTTGGAGCTGGAGAAGTTCCCTCCCTCATCTCTACCTCCAGCTGCCAGGACATGAGATGAGAGGGTTAGATTTCCCTCTTTCAAATCCTCTAATCCTCTCTCCACAGGAGCCTGCCCGCACCTGCCCCTGTATGGATGCCAGGGCAGAGAAAGATGTTCCCATAATTCCACTGTTACTACATTCAGGAAGACTGAACTGATCTGTGAAAAAGGCAAGCAACAGATGTTACCAATAACTCTAATGAGAGCATTAAACTCCTTCCCTATTCTAGGCTTATTACAACCAACCTATAAAAGCTTGGACTAATCCAGATTTTTTGGCTAGTTGTTCTAAATTGGCCCTCGTGTTGCAACACTTTGTTTTAGGAGGGAAAACAAGAGTTCCTGAGAAGACCTGCATGAGGCAGAACAGAATCAAGTTATGTTTGCATTTCTCTGTGCTTTGTGTGTCCCTAGGGAAAGCGTTCTGCAACATGTTCAATGTTTTAAAGCAAGGCATGCACCAAAAGGCTTTGGAAATGATGAGGCTGCGTCAAACAAAGCCATCAAACGCTGTGTCCAAGAAAACATCTACAATCTTCCCAGTTCTCCTGAGCATGCCTATTCCAATGGTCCCAAGACACTAACAACACTGGCATACAACAGAAACAGTTCTTCTTTGCCCTCTAACCCTAGAAGGCCCGATAAATACCATGCATGAGATGAGTGAACAGCTGAAAGGACTAGAAGGGTTGGTTGACTAACTTCTGGTACACAGAGCAAGAATGTTTTCTAAGATGACTATGGTGGTTCCACCAGTGACCATTTGTAGTAGCACTACTACTGCTTGAAGCAGCTATTATTTCAGCACTTTTGTTCAAGACAGCAGAAATCAGCCTTCCAAAGCCAGTGTAAACTAGCATTTAAGGGCAAGGGTAACCCTAATTTAGGGAAAATCACAAGAAGAGTGGTTCTAGACTAGGCAGTTCCTGTGATGATACAAGGGAGGCACCTGCTGGATAATTATCAAAATTCAAAAGTGGATTCACTGCTCTTTTGGAGTACCTACTGGGGATTATTTCCCCATATAAAAAGTAAGGGGATTAGACTAGTTGAACTCTAAGGTCCTTATCGCATTCTATTATTCTAGATCCCAGAGAAAAGAGGATGCTGGCAGTCACACTCTGACTATAACCAAGGCAGGGATATGCATCATTGATAGCTTATACTAATAAATTCTGCCAAGCAGGAACCATTTTAGATTAGAAGGCTGTAATACTGAATGAAGTATTTAATGCAGGCTTTCAAAATGTGTCCTCCTACTTTCCCAGAATTTTTACACTTTAATCCACCACCATCACCATCACCATCACCACCTCTACCCATGGACTCTTTAATCCAGTGGCACTGGCTTCCTTGATGTTTCTCACTTCATCTCCTGCCTACAGACATTTTCACTAGCTATTCCCTGTGCCTGGAATTCTCTCCAATATCAAAGAATGTAATCCTTTAAGAGGAAGCAGTTAAGGAAATCTGTGCTTCCAGTATAGTATCCTTGATCTTTCAGCCTGGCAGCAAATTTAGGCTGGAATTAAAAGAGGAGATCTCTAGAAAAGCAAAGGAGTCTTTCAAAATAGAGTAGCCAAAACAGTACTTCAAACATGAGGACCCCCAACCACCTAGCCAATGGTACAAACAGCAAGCAACTCAGGGAACAAAACCCATCAATTGCAGGGGAAAAAGCTTCCCCAGGTAAAGCAAGGGCTTCCCCTACACTATGTTTGGCATAGTGTGTACCTGGGGTTACAATCAGGTAGGAATGAGCTCTAATTGATTCTGGGGTTTTAGGTAGTGGTAATGATGGTGGTGGTGGTAAAATGGGGTGTCGTTACAAAGAAAAACTCCAAGAAAAGGTTGTTAAACTAAAATGGAGACCTTTTGGCTAGAAACCATTCTACCTGGCAGGCAAGGGTTTACTTAGACCTAGTAATGTGAAGTCTTGGATATATTGGTCCATGGGGAGCTCAGTTTCTAACTAAACTGAAGATGAGCTCAATGTATCTTCCCAGGCACCAGCCCTGAATCCATCCTAACTCCACTAAGCTAAAGCCTTGGGTCAAGGTAGCCCTGGGAAGAGGAACCAACTAACATTCTTTACATCATAAGCACGGTAGTTTGGAAAAACTGGTTAACAAGAATGAGAGGAAGGTCACTGAAGACTATACTTTTTAATTCAAATCTCTGCCTCTAATTCAAGACAAGTGAGAAAGCCAAAATAAGAAAGAAAAATGCAAAGTCTATTACTCCATCCCTCCTAGGAGAGATACTAAAAAATACAAATGAGGCAGAGACTATAAATGGACTCTTCATTAATATTAACCAGCACTTCAAGAGAAAGACAAGCAAGAATGATGAGCAATAGAAAGAGAATGTTGGTTATGGCAACAGTGACGTATGTGGTACAGGCTTGCAGTTGTGCAGAACAATTAACTGTAGGGACAGTGACCAATCAACAACAGGCAATTCTAAAGACCACAGTATTCACACAGAACAACGAAGGAAGGATATCCATGCCTTTGTTAGTTCCCTTTCCTGTCATCAAGTACAGAAAAGGAAACCATATCACCCAACTCCTATCAGGGAAAGAGAACGAGTAGGATGGGTCCTGGAGGACGTTGCTACCAAATAGTGATCTATAGAGGAGGAAGGCAAAAGAGTTGGAAATTACTCTGGAAGCAGTTAAACACACAAAAGTAGGTTTTTGGAAGGAGACCAAGAAAACTACGTGTGACCTCTGTGTAGCATCCTCATCTCTGAGGAAACCATTGACGTAGAAGATGGTTTTCCTTATTTGTCTCTGATAGGAGCTATACTGCAGGTTGACTGAAGTCTTAAAGCATAACATAAACCAAAGGCTTGAGACATAATAATGCTGTCACAAAGATAAGCAATTTCTATGTCCTCTGTAACATTTTCTGAACCTTTCTATATTTTTAGGGCATACGTGTGTCAGAGATCACAGGGCTCTAGTATCCAAGCTGAACTAAGAATGCATTTTTTTCATAGAATCAAATTTATAAATTGTGGTTAGATTCATAGTTCACAGTAAGAGCTAAGGATCTTCTTTCTGTTAATCATATTCATAGTAATGGCATGCCCGGAGCTCAGAGGTGGAGTGTCTTGTTTATGGGATACTCAGAAAGCCAGTTTCACCGGACTGAAGAGCACGTGTCAGGTTTCATCTGAACTAGTGTTGTTATTGTTGAAATGTCTTGACTTTTGCCTTGAGAAGCAATGTAGCAGAGTATTGGATCTTGGGGTTTTAGAGGATTCTGCTAATTTAATGAGTCAACAATATAATGTGATAGTCAAAAAAGCTAATACAATCTTAGGCTGCAATAGGAGTAACTTCCAGAAATAAGGAGATGGTAGTCTCTCAATGATAGTACTCTGCCCTACTCAGACCACATCTGGAATAACTGTGTTCCACTCTGAAAGTTCAAGAAAGACACTGCTAAAATTCTCACTACCAAAGTCCTTGGTGTTGTCAAATAGTTCAACATCATAAACAGATGTGAATTTATCAGTAGAAATGACATTAAAGAAGATCCATTGCCACCTGCTTTGCTTCTGAATCCTAAAGACCATAGGTCCTCTTTCGATCTGATTTGTAGATGAAACTTCTTCTTAAGTGTTATTTCCACCATCCCCATTAAAATGTGAATTCCTTAATAGCTGGAATGGTCTTCCTTTTCCATTTGTGCACAATAGCAAGCACTTAATAAATGTTTTTTCATTAATTCATTCATAAGGTAGAAACTATCCAGAAGAGGACAACCAGGATAATGAAAGCTGAAAGTTGAAGGAATTATGGGTGTTAAACCAAAGGAGAGAAAACTTAAAAGGAACACGATAGCGGTATTCAAGTATTTGAAGGGAAATGAGAAAGACATTAGATTTGCTCTGTTTGGCCCAAAAGGGCAGTAACAAAAACAAGTGAAATTAGAACTAAAGGCAGAATGGGCTGGCTTGGTAGGTGGTGATTTTCTTCTCATTGGAGGTCTTCAAATAGAGTTTGAATGATCATTTATCGGGTATATTAAAATAGGAACTCTTTTTTCAGATATGGGTCAGATTAGATGAATACTTAGGTCCCAGCTCTATAATTCTATGGTTCTGTGATTTTATAGTTTACAAAAATTTTTTTCATATTAATTTTTCAATGGAAATAGTAAAAGTATTATTACTCCCCTTTTATAGAACAGCATTTTTAGTCAAAATCCTTGGGTTTGAATCTTAATTCTACTATTTACTAATTGTGTGAGCTTTGGAAAGTCACACCCACAAATTTCTCAGTCTCTTCATCTTGATCTTTGAAATACACTTTGCTCTAAAATCTACAATCCTCTGAACCTGAGCTTATGACTCCAAATCCTGGGTTTAGAGTCATACAACTAGAAAACTATTATTATAGATAATAAAGCACACTGATGACTATCATTATAAACATGAAAGAATGAGATAATTTTCCATTTATAGTCAACACTGGCCACATTATAACTAGAGTACTGCTATGTGAACCTTTGAACATGAAAAGTATAAAAACCTGAGATTTACAACAAAATAATTCATAGCTTGTTTCAAAGAACTACAACAATGGAAATTAAAATATAATGAATGTTAAAGGAATTAAGATTGCACAATCTGAAGAAAATATGGATAAGAAGTAAATATAAAGGTCCAGAAAAATTATTTCCTAATTACTGCTCTACAAAAAGCATTTGAAAGACTTGAGAACTCTGATCAATGCAAATACCAACAACCCTAGAAAATCAATAATGAAGCATGCTGATCACCTTTCCACTGAGAGATAATGGATTCAACATACAGTAAGACATACATTTTCAGACAAGGTAACTGTATTCTGTTTAAAAATGCATAGCTTTCATAGGAGTTTTGTTTTTCTTTTCTTTTTTGTTCAATTGAGCTGAGGGATAGGAGGGTGGGTGAAAGAGGATAGGAATAGAGTAGAGGAAGGAAGGAAATACAGGAGGGAGGCAGGGAAGGAAGGAAATTGTCAATGCATCATCACGGTTCTCCTCTACATGACTACTCCTTTGTTCTAATACCTCTTAATGTGGGTGTTATCTAAGATTAAATCTTTGGACCCTTCTTCTCTATTTTCTGTCCTGTCTAAATTATTACCTGTAGATATAAAATTCCCTAACCTGCCCTTCCCTCTCAACTGCTAAACGTTTTCTCAATCCTTATTACAGGGGTCATTGTTGCAGCTTTTGACATTACTGAAGACTCTTTCTGTGTATTCTTTTGTCATTTGGCTTCTATAACACTCAATACTTTGTCTTAATTGTCCACATGCCTGTATAACCATTGTTCTTCAATCACCTTTGCTAGATGATTTTTCCATGGAAATTTCCATTCCCTCCCTCCTCACCACAACCAGCTAAGAATTAGTATCCCTCCCAAAAGCAGAGAGCCTCTCAGTTTCTCTTTGTCACCTCCCATCCATAAGCACTCTCATTTCTCTCTCTTGCCCACACATGCCCAACACCCAATCAGGTCTCAAAGGCTCAATTAACATCTTTGCTGAGAACTCACAAATCTATATACCTACAACTATCTGTGTTGTTAAGCAAAA
>CM053626.1:262060821-262085855 GCA_028646595.1 Phalanger gymnotis | reverse complement strand
AAAAAAATAGTAGCGATTCCTATCAGATAGGCTATTATGACAGAAAAGGGAAATAATAAATGTTGGAGAGAATATGGAAAAATGCACTTTTGTGGAGCTGTGAAGTAATCCAACCATTCTGGGGAGCAATTTGGAGCTATGCCCAAAGTGCTATAAAACTGTGCATACCCTTTGATCCAGAAATGCCACACCTAGGTCTATATACCAATGAGATAAAAGGGGGAGGGGAGAACCTACTTGTACAAAAATATTTATAGCATCTATTTTTGTGGTGGCAAAGAATTGGAAATTGAAGGGACGTTGTGATACATGATTAAAATGGAATATTACTGTGAAATGATGAGCGCAGATTTCACAAAAACCTGGATTTATATGAACTGATGCAAAATGAAGCGAGCACAACTAGGAGAACATTGCACATAGTAACAACAATTCTGGATGATGATCAACTGTGAATGACTTAGCTATTCTCAGCGATACAATGATCCAAGACAATTCCAAAGGACTCATAATGAAAATGCTATCCACCTCCTGGGAAAGAACTGATGGAGTCTGAATAGAGATCAAAGAACACTATTTTTCATGTTCTATATTTTCCTTTTGTGTTTTTTTCCTTCCTTTGGGTCTATGTCTTCCTTTATAACATGACTAACATGGTAATATGTTTTGCATTATTGAACACATATAAACTACATCAAATTGCTTGCTGTCTCAGGGAGGGGGGAAGTCAGAGAAAAAATTTAGAACTCAAAAAATGTTTTAAATGAATGGTTAAAAAAACTGTCTTTACATGTAATTGGGGGAAAATTAAAATTTATAAAAAATGAAAAAAAGAAAACAGTGGTAATTGCACTAGCAACAGGCATGCACAAGGAAAGAGTGGAATAAGAGGCAATGAGTAACAGCAGAAGAACACAACTGTCCACAACCCCTTTCCTCAATCATCTTTCTATTAGATGCATTTGACTCATTCTGCTTCTACAGTTAATATTTGTGTCTGACAACAGGCATTCCTCCAAGCTCAGCCTTTTTGTAGTCTTTGTCATGCACTTTTCTCTCTAACCTAATAACCCAATTGATCTTTTATCACAAATTCAACTATTAATCTAATATTGAAATTTTTTCTTCTTCCTCTTTTGAAGAAAATTACTACTGTTAGATGAGATGCCTCTTCCAGTTTGTGAAATTTTTTCTTCTTGGTCCTCTTTTTAAGAAAATTACTATTGTTATATGGAATGCCTCTTCCAGGTCATTTGTGTTTTAACTAATAGGCAGTACAGACACACTGCAGGTTTTACTTTTTTGTTTGTTTTGTTTTGAATGAAGACTTGATGTTACCGGATTTATACACTAGGAACATAGTTCTAACAACTACATGAAGGATCAGTTGAAGAGTAAAAATAGTAACCAGGGATAACAAACAGAAGGAATTATTACAACAATGTAGGTCAGAGGTGATAAGGTGCTAAACTAGGTTACAAAATGAAGGTTTTAAAATAGATTAGGAATCTTAAATTAATATAATATTCTTAAGTAGAATGTAATCTCCCGAAGGACAGAAATTGTCTCATTTTGTATTTGTTTCCTTAGCACCTTGCACATAGCAGAGTCTTAATAAATCAAAGTTGACTGATTTTAAAATAAGTAAATAAATGAAAAAAAATTCTGATGAGATTGAAGAGACAGTTATGTAAATAGAATATTCTTTGGTAGCCTTCAGAAATAAGATAGATTATTTCTATCTTTTCTCTCAGAAGGTTGAGGTTTGGTTATAACTAAATTAATAGACATCTGTGGCTCATTAATAATATATTATCCAATAAAATGGACAGCCATTTTTTAAAATTCCAAACCTGTGGTTCTCATGATATAAAGTACTCAGAGGAAATGCTCTCTCCACCTGTAGAGATCAGCAATTGTTCTGAAACTTACAGGCTTAGTGAGTTGCCAAGGATATCAAGAGGTGATAGGACTTGCACAAGTAGGGTCACACAACTAATAAGTCACAGAAGTAGGACATGAACCCTGGCTGAAAATGCAACTTTCTATCCACTAACATTAGCAAACTTATTTTATTAAATACTTGTAAAATTCATACATATATTTAAGAATAATATTGCTTAAAACAAGGAACACATATGATAATGATAGCTGACATTTATATGTTTTAAGGTTTACAAATAACTTTATCCTTAAAACAAACCTATGAAGTTAAATTGAGGCTCAGAGAAGTGAAGTAACTTGCCCCTGGTTACATTATTATCTGAAGTGATATTTAAATTCACGTCTCACATGACTACATGTCCACTATTCCCTTAAATGACACAGCCTCTAATTTCAATGTGTATACAAGTTAATACAAATTCAATGTATTTTAGATGGCAAACCTTTATACAGATAAGATCAGAAGAGAATAAGGTATTAGCTCATTCCAAAGAAGCTTATCAAATTTTATTTATATTTGGTAATACTGTATATTCAATTTTATGTTTCAATGTAAGGAACAAAGGCAAAGATAATATAATTTTATTCTAGACCTGACCAAAACCAAAAAGAATGTATTAAAATATAACAAATAATAAAACATGAAAACTCAAAAGCATTAAATAAAGCAGATCCTCTTGAGAGGTAAAATACTTTCTCAACCATTCTAGTTGTTAGTGTTCTCTACTACTCAGATTATCTTATATTTTCCTATTTAGGTAAAGGTTTTATTTTCCCCCATCAAAATGAAACCTTGAGGTCAGCTTTTTCATTGTCTTTGTACCTTTAGCACCTAGGACAGTGCTTTGCATATATTGCAATGTTAATAATTTTTGACTATTGAACTGAGAGAAGAAAATCATGACACTCTGGGCTCAAAATAAATCATAAATCATAAAAATTACCAAAAGCAAAAGTCATGAAAAAATAAAGAGAGAGACTTTAGCTAAGCTGACAAAAGTGCTGGCCAATCACTTCTCTTCATCTGAAAATGATGAGTGAATATGGACCATGGTGATCTTTATGTAATTCAGTCTTATATTCTAACTACAGCAAAAGTAAGAAATATGTTCCTGTCCAAGTTATTATACGAACAATGATGAGGGCTCAAATTAAAGGACTGACAACTAAATTACACATTGTTTAAATTATTATCATTAGTTCACAAAGAGTCTGCTATTTATTTTCACTGTCCTCATCAGTGGGGCTCCTCCCTCCAATCCACTCATACTCTGCCCTGGATTCATTCTCCAATAGATAGCAAATTCCTTCCTCCTCTTACTCTCTCAATCTCTATAATGCTGAATTATCCTGATCTACCTCAATACTATACTCCCTTATTGCCAACTCCCTACAATGGTTGAATAGAGAGAAGGGGAAAGATGCGAGAAATACTGTGAAAGTAGAAACAGAACTTGGCAACTGACATGTGGAATGAGAGATAAAGGAAGATACCAAGATCTTGTTATTATTGATTTTCAGCTGTGTCCAATTCTTCATGATTCCATGGACCATAACACACCAGGCCCTTCTATCCTCCACTATCTCCCAAAGTCCGTGCAAACTCAAGTCCTGTCTTCTCATTATATAGACAAAGTATTTGAGCTTCAGTAGTTGACCTTCCAGTGAATACTCTGAATTAATTCCTTTAAATATTAACTGATTTGATCTCCTTGCTGTCCAAAGGACTCTCAAAAGTCTTCTCCAGAACCACAATTCTAAAGCATCTATTCTGTGGTGCTCAGCTTTCCTTATAGCCCAACTCTCAGAGCCATATGTTCCTACTGGATAAATTATAGCTTTAACTATATGGACCTTTGTCAACAAGGTAATGTTTCTGCTTTTTAGTATGCTGTCCATATTTGTCAACTTTCCTTCCAAGGAGTAAATGTCTTTTAATTTCATGACTGCAGTCACCATTGGCAGCAATCACTGAGCCCAAAAATACATAATCTGACACTGCTTCCATTTCTTCTCCCTTTATTTAGCAAGAAATGATGGGACCAACTGCCAAGATCTTAGTTGGTTTTTTTTAATGTTAAGCTTCAAGCTCAACTACTCTTCTCTTTTGCCATCATCAAAAGGCTTCTTAATTCTTCTTTATTTTCTGCCAAAAGAGTGGCATTGTCTGCATATGTGAGATTGTTATTATTTCTGCCAGCAACCTTAATTCTGGCTTTTGATTCATCCAGCCTGGCATTTCACATAATATACTCTGCATTTAAGTTAAATAAATAAGATGACAATATACAGCCTTGTCATGGCCCTTTTCCAATCTTAAACCAATCAGCTGTTCCATGTTCAATTTTAACTGTTGCTTCCTGGCCCACATACAGGTTCCTCAGGAGACATGTAAGATAATCTGGTACTCCTATCTCTTTGAGGACTGTGATTCACACAGTCAAAGGCTTCAGTGTAATAATCAATGAGAGAGAATTAAGTGGTTTTTTTTCCTGGAATTCCCTTGCTTTCTCCATAATCCAGCAAATGTTGACAACTTGGTCTCTAATTCCAGTGTCTCTTCAAAAACCATCCTGTTCTGGTAATTCTTGGATCATATATTGCTGAAGCCTGGCTTGCAGAATCTTAAACATAACCTTACTGGCATGTGAAATGAGTACAAATGTTGGTAATTTAGACATTTTTTGACATTATCCTTCTTTAGGATTGGGATGTAAACCAGTATTTTTCAATCCAATGGCCACTGGACTGAATTCCAAATTTGCTGGCACACTGACTGTAGCACTTTAGCAGCATCATCTTTTAGGATTTTAAATAGCTCAACTGGAATTCCAACACCTCCACCAGCCTTATTGTTAGCAATGCTTCCATTTGAGTTCATTCTCCAGGATGCCTGGCTCTAAATCAGTAACCACAACATTAGGGTTATCAGTGATGTTAAGATCTTTCTGTTAAAGTTCTGTATATTCTTGCTACCTCTTCTTAATCTCTTCTACTTCTATTAAGTCTCTACCGTTTTTGCCTTTTATCATGCCCATTTCTTTATGAAACATTCCGTTGATACCTCTAAGTTTCTTCAAGAAATCTCTTGCTTTCCCATTCTATTGCTTTCTTCTATTTCTTTTCATTGCTCATTTAAGAAAACCTTATCTCTCCTTGCAATTTTCTGGAATTCTGTATTCAGTTGGGTATATATTTCCTTTTCTCCTTTCCTTTTGCTTTCCTTCTTTTTTCAGCTATCTGTAAAGCCTCATCAGATAGCCATTTTGCTTCCTTACTCTTTTTCGTTGGAATGCTTTTCATTGATGCCTCCTGTACAATATCGTTAACCTCTGTCCATAGTTCTACTACATCTAATCCCTTCAATCTATTCCATACCTATACCATCTGACAATTTTCCCTACTTTCTTCACGTAAGTCGGAATTCTGCAATAAGAAGTTCATGATCTGGACCACAGTCATCTCCAGGGCTTGTTTTAACTGACTATACAGGGCTTCTCCACCTTTTGCTTCAGAGTATATAGTCAATCTGATTTCAATATTGACCATCTAGTAATGTAGATGTAGAGTTGCCTTTTGGGTTGCTGAAACAGAATGTTTACTACGACCAGCAAGTTACCTTAAAAAACTCTATTAGTCTCTGTCTTGCTTTATTTTATATTCCAGGTCAAACTTGCTGGCTATTCCAATTATCTTTTGATTCCTACTTTAGCATTCCAATTCCTTATGATAGATGCCTTTTTTGGTGTTATTTCTAGATGAAGATCTTCATAGGACTGATCAACTCTCCCTTCTTTGGCATCAGTGGTTGGAGCATAGCCTTAAGTTTACCTTGGATTTGAACAGACAGCGTTTTGTTATTCCTGAGATTATACCGCAGTACTTTTTCTCACTCTTTTATTGACTTTGAGGACTACCCCACTTCTTCTAAAGGATTCTTGCAACTAGTAGTACATGCAATGATCACCTGAATTAAATTCACCCATTCCCATACATTTAATTTCACTGACATCTAAGATGTCAATGTTTAATCTTTCCATCTCCTGTTTGACCACATCCAGACTACTTGGTTCATAAATCTTAGGCAATAAATCTGAGTAAATGAAAGGATAGTGATAACCTGGACAGTAATAAAGATATTCAGAAGAAGGGTGAGTTTGGTAGTAAAGATAATATAATTAACCCTCTGACGAAGAATGCAATCCATCTACATCTGATCAACTTGTACCCAAATATCTTACTGAAAACAAAAAGGGGTGAGGGAGGGGGAGGTAGATTTCTTCACCCGTTCAGAAACACAGTCAATCAAGGACTTCAGAGCCAGCCATGAGGTGAGGCAGGTTAAAAAAAAGGTGAGATTTTCTACATGGCAACTGTGTAGCTGGCAGTACATTAGTAGAGGTTAAATTATAACCACCTTGAGAGGCCTAAGTAGAGGCACAAGGGATGAGGGTAGAAGCTTACACAGACATAAGATTTGCTAGCTGGGGAGCACCGGGTAACAGTGAATGAAGGGAGTGATATGGCTGTAATAAAGAAAGGCACAGTGATTGGCTTTTACAAGGAGGGTGAGATGTGACACATTTTCCTACCCTTCAGTTGATTGATGACAGATTCTTGGAGTCATGACATAGCCCCTTACTTTGAGAAACAATAATTTAGGTAAGCTCCTCAACTCTACCCAATCTTCTCTATCAATCACTTGCTCCTTCATCCTATTTACAATCATCCCTTCCACATCACAACTTTCCCCATCACAGTTTCTACATATCGCAGCTCAGCATAAGAAATTAAACAGGAATTTTGGGGAGTTTTGCAGAAGATGCAGAGGATGCACAAAGCCCAGCAGACAACACAGAGCCTACAACCAAATACTTAACGTCACATTAAATACTTAACCCAAACTTTACAATAAGTAAACACCCCATTAAAAAAATCAGACTTCTTCTCTGGTACAAAGGGAGGGCTAAAAAACTTTACAAGATTTCCCAGATCATGGGGGCGCCATGCTACTAGCCCCTGTGATATGGAAGGGATAACTGTAGATTTATACCTTGCCAAAATCCAATCCTGAATTACTCCCACAAGACAGCTACTCTGACCTTATTCATATACTGCTAAATGGAGATGGAGAAAGTCACGCAATTGAGCTGAGTGGCTATATTACATGTATGCTAATGAATCACAACTGAAACCTCACTACCATAGTCCTTTTACTGCTGCTTAAATGACTGTCTGGCTACTGGAGCTCCACAATCGCTGTTCCAAATCTCTTCTCTCTTCAAGGATAGCACGTTTTCCTCCAGAAAAAAAAATCAAAGCTATCCACTGAGAGCTCCTTCTTTCTTCATATCACAATTCCTTCCCATCATCCCCTATTATTTGTCCTCTACTCCAGTCCCTAATGAAGTGGTGGCCCTTGTCACCAACATCAATCTCTCTAAATACATTGTAGAATGAATCCCCTTGCATCTTTCTCAGATTGTCCTCTACTGCATTCTCTCTCTCTCTCTCTCCGCTCCCTCCCTCTCCCCCCCACCTCCTTTCCTCTCTCTGTGTTCTCTTTCCAAGGCTCTGTCATAAGTCTTCTCTCTTCTCTATGCTGTCTCTCTCTCTTGCTGATCTCATCAACTATCTCTATATAGATGACTCACAAATCTATATATCTAGCCCTAATTTCTCAGAAGCTCCAATTCTTCATCATCATCATCAATGCCTATTGGACATTTCTAACTGGATGTCCCAAACTCCAGGCAACTACAAATCAGTATCGCAAAACAGAACTCATCATATTTCTCTTAAAGTATATAAATGATGATCCATGATCAAATTTCATTTGAACAAAGGAGGTTTGGAGGAAGGGAGGGAGAAATAGAGAGATGGAGAGAGGAAGAGACAGGGAGGGAGAGGGAGAGAGAGAAGAAGAGGGGGAGGGGGAAGGGAAGGGGGAGAGAATAAGAAATACATTAAATTGAATGGAATTAGAAGAGGAAGAGAAGAGAAGGGAATTAAGGGCATAGTTTGGGAGAGAGATCAATCCAAAGAAATTCCACCTTCTGGGGTAGAACCTGAAGCTGGGAAGAGGGGAAGAGTGAGATTAAAAAAATGTAATAACCAGTGATTGGGGACCAAAGAAAAGAGAAGTACTAGAAGAAATTAAAATAGAAGCAGACTGTATCAAATATAGATCACTAGTGTTGACTGCACTCTACTCTCAAAATGCTCTTCTCCGTCAATAAGAGAAGAGAAAGAAAAGCATAAGAGAACTGAATGAGAGGAAAATATACAAACTACTATCATAGCTGTAAATGTGAATTGGCTGAACTCATCCATAAAAGAGAAGATGGTATCATAAGGGATTAGAAAGCATAATCTAAAAACTTATTATTTACTAGAAACACACTTGAAATAGAAAAATTCCCACAGAGTTCAAATTAGGAGCTAAGTGAAGATCTACTATGCCTCAGTTGAATTCAAAACAAGGAAGGGTAATAATCATGATCTCAGACAAGATACCAATAAAAACAGACTAGAATAAAAGATACACGAGAAAAATACATCATGCTTAAAGGTACTACATAAGTAATTATTTAATATCAATATCTAATATATATGCACTAAATATTTAAAGGAAAGTTTAAACAATTTACAGAGTCATTAAAACTATAAGGTAAGGATCTCAATGTAGCCCTCTCTGACATACTGTTTTTAAAAAAAATAGCAAACTACACCTACTAGAGATTCAAAATTTCATATAAGTCTTTTTTCTATTCTACTTTGTATAATAAGATGTTTATCGTTTTGGCATTTATTAAATTCAGGATGAATACATGAATATATAAATTTATATATGTAAATGTGTGTATGTTTACATAAAGATTAATACATATACACATAAATATATGTGTGTGTGTATACTAAACTGAATGGAGTTAAGAAGGGGGAGGCTAGTTTGGGAGAAGGACTGGTCAAAATAAAGTCCACCTTCTGGAGTGGAGCTGTGGGTGTGGGTGGGTGTGTGTGTGTGTGTGTGTGTGCGCGCACATATAGATGCACATAGTTGGGTGCGTGTTGTTGTTGTTGTTGTTGTTTAATCATTTGCAGTCATATCTGACTCTTGTGATCCAGATCTGAACTCAGGAAGAAGACTCTTCCTGACTCCAATGCTAACACTCTATCCACTGCACCACCTAGCTGCATGCTGGAGCACGCCGCCACCCCCCCCCCACCCCACACACACACACATCACAGTAAATAAAACCAAGGAGAAGTTTGATGATTATGAAGAATCACTATAATAATGGTATGTAATTCAGTTCAGATAAGAGAGAAAGAAGATACTCTGGCAGGACCCCCATTAAATCATACCTTACAACAATACATTTTGATTACATGTTAAGGTTTAACAAAGCACTTTCCTCATGAAGACCAAGTGAAGTAAATGATGCAACTATTATTATTCCTAGAAAACTAAAGCAATTGACTTCTTGATTATCCAAAGCATTCATCGTAGGAATGAGGGATATGTAATGTACTATAATACTGGTATAGAAACAAGGAACTCACCAGGGCACAGTGTCCTAATTACTGTGAGTGGCTATCCTCTTATCAACAGGAGAAGCATTAGCAATTACTTCTCTTTGGTTTCCCAAAGAATAGAGACCTCAGTTATTAACTAATGCCTTAACTTCTATGAATTCAAGGTGGGTTCACACTCTTCACAGATCTTCAAGGAGAGCCCAGACAATCATTTGTCACATAATTTAAAGTGGGGATTCTTTTCATGCATGACTTGTATTACTAGATGGCTCCTAAGGTCTCTTCCTTTAATTCTGTGATTCTTGATTTGATTATGAAAAAATTTCAATACTTAAAATGCCAAAACAGACAGAACAAGACAGAACAAGAAGTCTCCAGATTCTCCTTTCTCTGTTGGCACTGTGTGACAACAGTAATAACTCAAAAACTAATGATATTAGTTAAAGAAATTTCTCAAGTCTCAATGTGAAAGAATTATAATATGCATAGAAAATACATGTTTCCTTAAATTTATTTAATCTTTGCAAGGATAAAATTGTTGAAAGAAGAAAAACAAGGGAAAAAAAGAAAAAAGTATTTCCAATGTTTCTTAGTATAATAAAATTGTATATTAAGTTTCTTATTGGAAGGAGTGAAAGGAAAAATTTCAATTTCTCCTATAATTGCCTCTACTTACTTTTGCCAGTAAGCTAGAGAGGTATCAGATAGATTAAAGACAATACTTCTACCTAAGAATACTAAATCAAAGAGCAAACAGAAACACATTTGTTTTATTAGGATTTCTGACAATCATATACTCTGAGCTGTTTCAGATGAATAAAATATATATAGCCCTAGAATTTTTTTCTTCTCTCTCCTCCCCAATATCATCTTCTTCCCCTCCCCTTTCTTTTATCTCTACTCCTCTCTCTTCCCTTCTCTTTCCCTTCTCCTCCCCCTTTCCTAGCTATCTTCATTCCTCCTCCTTCCATCCCCCCCCCCACCTTATTTTCTGGTCAGAGGTTAAACTGCTAACCCTTCACCTTCCAGGCAAGATTTTTTTCCCCTCTCATAAAAGGTTTTTCACAGTATGCAGCAGTCAGATTTGCTCCCTACTCTTGAACAAAAGCTATGTCTTTGTACTAGTCTTTGGGGGCATGGAGTCTGTACATCAGAGGAAGCTGCTCTTACTTAACATTCACAATGACTATATTGTGAGGCCCCACTAAAGTCTAGCTTCTCACTGTCTAGACTTTCACCCAACCAGCCAGCCAAAGGGAAAATCCTGTCAAGCACTCAGCTGAAAATTAACTAAGGTATCCTGTTGTGAACCTGATGAAGATGTTATTTGACCATACGGTAAAACTTTCCATTGTTTAATATAAAGATAAGAGAAAAACTTTTAAAGCTCAAAGCTTTAACAGTCATGGGTACCAATTCGTGCATGGG
This sequence comes from Phalanger gymnotis, assembly GCA_028646595.1. Taxonomy (NCBI): domain Eukaryota; kingdom Metazoa; phylum Chordata; class Mammalia; order Diprotodontia; family Phalangeridae; genus Phalanger; species Phalanger gymnotis. The sequence goes on along the minus strand of CM053626.1, from coordinate 262,074,944 downwards.
TCAATAAATATATTTTGCTGACACACAAGCCTTTCCTTCATGCACTCTCTTAACATAATGCAAAGCTTATTACATGACATGCAAACCTCCAGCATTTGGAGCTCTATGCAATTTAAATAACTAAAGGATACATTCAGTAAATTACAATTCATTATTTCAAAAATAACTTGAATTAAAAGCCTGCAATACATATATATTTTCAAAGATGTGGCACTGTCTTTTTATATTAATTGATAATAAAACTCCAGTCAAAATACAGGAAAAGTTATTAGATCTTTTCATATAAATTTTTTTTCCTCTTTAGTCCTATCCTGATGTCCAGTCATGCCATGAGAGTGACCCTCAGTTATTGCAAAGAGCACAACTTTACTGAAGCTAGAAATTCTTGTAATATATGCCAAAAGACAAAATGTCTGCTATCTCAGGCCCAGTCTATGCTGGTTTGGATAGGCTCAATAACAATAGAAAGAGTTGTTGTCACTGTCGTCGGATTCAACAATGTCCACTGAGACGTGGTGAAGGAACTATAATCTGAATCAGTGAACAACAGTCATTCAATGAACACTTATAAAATGCCAAATTAATGCGGTTAGTCAATACAAATAGTTACTATTCACTTCCTATGTGCCAGGCACTGTGCTAGTGTTGGGGATGCAAAGATAGGCAGAACATAGTGACTGCCCACACAATTGAAATCACAAATTTTTTCAAGTAGTGAAGTATGTATTGTAATTAGGTAAAAACTTTAATGAACAATCTTTTTAATGTGTAGATAAAAAACATGATAATTAGAAAACAAAGCTATAATATTTAAGCTAAAAGTACAAAGCAAAGGAATAGTTAAGACAGAGGTCTAAAAGGGCAGAGAAAAGCCTATCTCTCCCAGATATATACTCCAACAATGATCTAAAAAACTCAACAGACTGAAAAATGATTTTAAAAAAAGAAAAGCATTAATAAACTTCTCATCAATCTCATAACTGGATGCAAAGACAGGCAAAAGTATAGACAGCAAGCAAGGGCTCAGATGAACAAGCTGAGGAGACAGAGTTCAAAAGAAGCTCAAGAGGTAAGAGGAGAAAAGATAAATGGAGAGAAATGGGAAGAAGGATAGAAAACTGTGGTAGCAACCTGAGAGGAAAAGGCACAAAGGAAGACCACACTAAAGTCTAACTTCAAAGTCTAGCTGACAATAGACAACCAACCACAAATCTTAATAGGAGACTCTGAAGCTACCAGCACTTGGGGCCCAGACATACCAGAGGAGGTGAAATGGCAATGCACAAGATAAACCTAGAAACATTTACACATTGGATCAAATGGAAAGGACTAATGAGGATGAACTGTTTAAATGTTAATAGGGGAGAAGAAACAAATGTCATCCCAGAAACCCATCATCTGCAATGGTCATAGAAAGATAAGACAGGAAGAGTGCCTGCAGATGGTTTGTTTCCATTTTGGTGGTTATGGGAGAAAGAAAAGGGAAGGTGAGGAACTATGTGGTGAAGGAAATAAAGTGGAAGATGAGGGAACTCAGTGACTCAAATAATAGGGGTGCATGAGATAAAGACTATTATAAACAGTAATAAAAGTTAGGAGGAAGGAAATGAGTACCCCACCAATCTCATTTTCATCTAAACTGTACAAAGAAAGGTAAAAAAACATAAAAAGTATGTTATGGTGATACATTAAACTCAATATGAAAATCAGAGAAGAAAGGTTTAGAGCAAAGGGAGATTTAAGAGAGAAAAGGCAGGATAGGTGAGGGAGTAGTAGTAAGAAAAACAATCTCTAACATCAAAGAGAGTAGTATGGAGAAAGTAAATAAAAGCAGATAAAAAAGTATAAAAACCTGTGCCATGCAAACAGAAGAGAAGAAAACTATAGGAGTAGAAACATATGACATTATTTACATATCACAAGTAGTAAACAAATGCCTCTCTCACCATCTCTTTCATTGGAGGAGGCAGAGGAAGGGAAGGAGGAGAAAAAAGTACACGAAGATAAGATGAAGGTAAATACTGATGAATGATCATAATTAAACATGAATGGATGAACTCACAAGAATGGATTACAAAGCAAAACCCAACAATATGTTATTTATTTTTAAAAAAATGCTAAAAACATGAAAATTGCACAGAGATTTAAAATTAGAGGCTGAAAGAGAATCTATCATGTTTCAGGTGAACAGAGATAGTAAGCCTCATTTCAAATGAGGTTACACAGTAAAAGTAGATACAATGAAAAGAGTCAAGCAGAGAAACTACATTATGCTTAAAGGAAACATAAATAATGAAAGAATATGAATGTTTATAATATTGTTTATAATGCATATGTACCAAACAGCATAGCACGTAAGTAACTAAAATAACCATGAATCAAACTGTAGATCAAAACAGGAAAATAATAAACAGGCAGAGGGGATTCAAGGAATTCCTTTAGGACTGTAACGAATCTAACAAAAATAAAAACAAGAAAAAAGTTAAGGTCTAGAACTCTATAAAAATTTAAAATGATAGACATCTAGCGATTACTGGAAGAAAACAAAGATTTATATATTTCTCAGCCATGCTTATTCCTTCCAAAAAACTGCCTATATGTTAATGCAAAAAACCCCAAGAAACATGCAGAAAAGCAGAAATACTAAATATTTTAATTATCAAAATGCAATAAAATTTAAATTCAATAAAGGACCTTTGAAGGAAGAACCAAATAAATTGAAGCTAAAGAGCAATTTGGAAGAAATGATAGATCAAAGAAAAAATTATATAAAAAATTTTAAAACAAAGAAAATGACTGATACAAAATGAAATTTTTGGAATGAAACTAAAGCAATACATAAAGGAAAAGGTATCTCTAATCATAGGTTCCCAAAGTAGGCGATACTGCTCCCTGCTGGGTGGGGTAGCCTGGGGTGCAATGCGGGAAGAGGGAATAAAAATTATGGGGTGGTAGAAGCATAGAGAAAGAATAGATGAGAGGAAAATTTTGAAAAACTGTTCATACATGTTTCATCTGTTGTATAACAGAGTTAAAATCATAGTGATTACATATTTTCCTAATAAACACACAAAATGCAAGTTATAACCAATCAGTGGTCAAGTCTGCCAACAGGTCTTAACAAGCAAATGTTGGCAGGCAAGGATATCACATTTTTTCAGGAAGTCTAGCATGCACAGACAGGAATATGTGCATGTAATGACTTGTTTACAATATGATACTGTAGAGTTATATGATTGCATCATCAAAATTTCAATATAGGAAAAACCATAAATTTGTAATAAATTATTAAATTTAAGATGCATCTTTTTAAAAAAAATTGTTTTTTTTAAATGATACAAATTTTAAAAAAAATTAAGAGTAAATTTCCAGGGGAGTGCTGAGTAATTTTTTTTAAAGGAGGTAGTAGGCCAAATAAGTTTAGGAACTTCTGTTCTAAATGGATCCATCTATAAAAAAGAAAAGGAACAAGTCAAAGAATGAGGAACATAATGAAAAAATATCTAAAATTCAATTTATATCAAAATAGAAATCCTCAAAAATGAAGACGCCTTTAGCAAAATCAAAAGGTTTTTTTTTTTAATTAAGATTATAATGCTGGCAGGTTTAAAAAAACTAATGAAATATACAGTCTGATTCCTTTAAAAAAGGAAAAAAAGAACAAATTATTCCTATATAAAACAAAAACAAAAAATTATAATAGAGTATAAAATAAATATTCTTAAATTTTTTCCCAATTATATGCCAAGTGTTAATTTAGACGAAATGAGAGGCCAAGATGGGAGAGTAATGGAAGCACTATAGCCTAGTTCTTTCAACATTCCCATCTAAAAAAACTTTAAAATAACCCCTTAAGTCAAATTCAGGAGCAGCAAAGTCAATGAAAGGTCAAGATGAGATTTTCCAGCCCAAGACATCTTAGAAGGTCAGAAGGAAAGATCTATGACACTGGGGTTGGGGCTGGCCCAGAATCCACAAGGTGGCAACACAAATTGTAAGCCTTGGCAATAGAGAAAGCAGCGGCAGCTTTGGGAGCTCTTAAGCCAGATATAAAGGAGTTCAGGCAGCCCATCAAAAAGAGATTACAGGGAATCCTTATGCTAACACTAGACTCAGGATAAGATGTCACTTGGCAACTCCACTGCCTATATCCACCTCCAGGATGTACCATATTTCCCCCATGTATAAGACTCACCTTAATTCTGGGACTTGAAATTTGAAAAAAAATGTATTATATAAAGTTATTGAACTCAAGTTTTATTCACCATAAAATTCATACAACTCCTCATCACTGTCAAAACTCCCATCCACTAGCTTGTCCTCATCTGTGTTTGATGACAAATCACTGTCTTCATGTACTGCCTAGTCCTCAGTTCCATCTATAGCATTTGAAATGCCAAACTTCTTAAATGACTTCACAACGATCTCAATCTTGATACTATCTCAGATCTTTTTACCCAGGTACAAACTTCTCCTATAGTTGGTTTCTTCACTCCTGACTCTCATGGCCTTCTTCTGCCATGGCACTGTCAGTAGGGTTTCTTCTTCCCAGTCTTGGATTGTTTTCTCAATTGGAGAGGACCAAACTTATGTTCAGCAGCATGATTTTCATTCACTTTTGCAAACTGGATCACTTTTAACTTGAATTCAGCACTGTATGAAAATCTTTTCTGAGACATTTCTGGGCAGAATGTGGCAAAAAGTAACCTAATATACTGGTAACAAATGCAAAACAATGAGCTTAAAGACAACAAGCGCGAAAAAGTAGGAAATGCAAGTAAAAAAATCTACAATCACTATATAAGACTCACTCAGCTTTTAGACCCCAAATGTTTTGGAAAACGGTACATCTTATGCATGGAGAAATATGATAATTCCACAGCAGAGAATAGTGCTTTTGGTCACAAAGGAGAAGAGTCAACAAAGGAGCTAAAATAGCACTTGTGGTCTCAAGGAAGCAGCAGCCCTGAGGAGCAACAGCACTTGCAGCTGCAAGGGATCAGGGGCCCTTCCTGGGTAAAGATCAAAGCAAAGTCCATACTTCTCTTTAAATCACCCCTTCTTGGAAGCACTGAAAACTTCCAAACTCTCAGAATTATCTCTGAAAACAGCAGCGTGAAAATGCCTGAAGGTTGGAAAAGTACTCCTCCTTACCCTGGGAACAGAGCCCATCTTTCACATAAAGTTAAACATCAAAAAATACACTAGAAAAATAAGCAAACAACAAACAAGAACCTGACTATAGAAAACTACTATGCTAGCAGGGAAGATCAAGACACAAATTCAGACAGACCCAACTATGTCAAAACAGCTACAAGCAAAGCCTCAAAGAAAACACCCTAATAGGCTAAACACCCTATTTCAAGAAATTATAAATGAAAACTGTCACAATATCCTAAAATTAGTGGTTAAATAGAAACTGCAAGAATCCACTGATCAGTTTCTGAAAGAGATCACAAAATGAAAACTCCCAGGAATATTAAAGCCAAATTCCAGAGTTCCCAGGTCAAAGAGAAAATATTTCAAACAGCCAGAAAGAAACTACTCAAATACTATAGAGCCACAGTCAGAATCACACAAGATTTAGCAACCACCATGTTAAAGTGGAGGGCTGAGAATAGAATATTCCAGAAGCAAAGGGGCTAGGATTATGTGTTAAAACTGTATCTTGTTCTAGTTTCCTTAACCACTCCCTGCTTCTAGTCAGTACAGTAAGTTTATAGGGGCAATAGCAGGAAATAAAATTGCAAAGATGAACCAGTAAGTCACATATAAACCATCCCAAAGATCAAATGAGCATAATTTGAAAACCATATCCTATATTAATTAAAATTCACATCTTGATAATATGTGCTGAAACAGGAGAAACCATCTAGGCACTGCTTGTCAAGGTTTTGGTCCTGTGATATGTAAATTCCAGACAAAATCCAGACCTCCACAGCTTTAGAACAGCAGAACATCAAAAAGGTGCTGATAAGCTTGAGGTGATGACTTTTAAGTATACTAATAACTTTGAGACATCTGAATATGTTAATGAACTAAGCCTAAGGAGTCACAGATAGGAGTTAATCTGTTTCCCCTCCCAAAAACAAAAACAAACTCATAAAAATGAGACCAAACTCCTGCCCCATCCCAGCACTCTTCCACGTCTATCAGATCCACGCTGCCTAGTGTTCTCAATTCTAATCCATTATTACATGAGTGAAATTATCTTTCTCTCCTTCACCCCATCCTCTTCATCATGCTGCCTGCCTTCCTTCACTATCCAATCTACTATGCTCATGCTGCCACCTGCCTCTGCACCACTTTTTCCCACTTGTCTGTATGTTAATGGGTTTTCTGCCCCCATAACCTCTGTATTTAATTGAACACAAACTGTATGACTGGCACCCCATTTCGCACTGCCAATCATGGTCTTTCTCAGCAAATCTCCAAAGAACTGAGTGTGTCTGCCCCATTTCATAATTTTAAAATTTAATTATCATTTCAGATAATAACCAAGAATAATCCACCCAGCAAAACAGAGTATAATGCTTCAGAAGAAAAAACTGGACATTTAATGAAACAGAGAACTTTCAAGCATTTCTGATTAAAAGATGGGCAAGAAATAGAAAATATGACTATCAAAATGCCAAATTCAAAAAAAAAGTATCAAAAAGGTACACATGACAGGGAAACCATGAGGCAAAAAGGTTAAACTGTTTAAAATCCTATACGGGAACATGACCTATGTAACTCTTAAGAACTTTGTCATTATTAGGGCAGTTGCAAGGAATCAACACAGATGGCACAAGAGTGAGTTGATTATGTAGAGATGTTCTAGAAAAAAAAATGGGTGGGCAAGACAAAGGAATGTGAGAAAAAGGAAGGGGCAGAAAGACCAATGGGGATAATCATCTCACCTTAAACATGCACACTAGGAAGAACTTTTTACAGTAGAGGGGAAAATGAGAGGGGTGAGAACACTTGCCAATCTCATCAAAACTGGTACAGAAGAAAGAATGTGTGTGTGTGTTGTGTTTGTGTGTACATACATGCTCAGTTGGGTACAGAAATCCATCTTAATCAACAGGGATGTAGAAGGTGAAGGGGATAAGAAGAAAGGGAGGTGATAAAAGGTAGGGCAGATTAAGGGAAGCAGTGGTCAGAAGCAAAATAGATTTTAGAATAGGGATAGGGTTAAAAGAGAGAGAAGAAACAAGAAAATAGGGCGGAGAGAAATGTATAGCAATAATAATAACTGTAAATGTAAATGGAATAAATTCACCCATACAACAGCAGTGTATGGCAGACTGAACTAGAAACCAGAATCCAACAATGTGTTGTTTAAAAGAAACATGCTTGGGAAAAAAAAGGCATAGAATTAAAGCAAGGGGCTGGAGCAGAATCTATTATGCTTCAGCTGAAGTTAAAAAAGAATACCAATCATGTCAGACAAAGTAAAAACAGACCTCATTAAAAGGGATAAGCAGGGAACCTATATCTTGCTAAAAGGAAGCACAGAGAATGAATATCACTACTCACTATAAATGCACCTAGCATCCAAATTCTTAAAGGAAAAGTTAAATGAGCCGGAGGAGGAAATATTTAATAAAACTATACTAGAATGGAATCTAAACTTTCCCCTATCAGAAATACATATATTTAATAGTAAAAATAAATAAGAAAAAAGTTTAAAAATGCAGAGAATCTTAGAAAAGTTAAATATGATAGCACTCTGGAGAAAATCAAATGGGAGTACAAAGGATTATACCTTTTTCTCAGTTGCATATGGAATATTAACCATATGTTATGGCACAAAAACCTCATAACCAGAAATATTAAATGTACCCTTTTCAGACCATAACGCAATAAAAAATTACTTTCAGTAAAGAGTCATGAAAGCATAAATTAAAGACTGATTGAAAACTAAATAATCTAATCTTAAAAAAATGTGTAGGTAAAAGAATGAATCACAGAAAAAATCAATCATTTCATTACAGAGAATGACAACAATGATACAACATACCAAAATTTGTGGAAAGTACTGTAATAGTAATTAAGGTGGGACTTTTCTTCTCTTAAGTGCCTTTAAGGATTCTGGTCTTTATTTGAATGGGGCAGATAAAGTGGGATCTTTTTGTCTTGGAGTATTTCTCTACACTGAGACAATTGGGAGTCATTGATTCATACATGATGTGATCCTGGGGATGGCGAACTTTCCCAGAACCAGCATGGGTGAGGTTAGAGCCCTCAGGGCTCCAAACCGGATATAATTGAGAGTCTGGCATTTGATTTTTGGGGCACACTCATGGAAGGAGTGTTGAGACTTTGGGCAAGCTGCAAACTGCCCCCCAGCGTTGCAATCCAGATGTTGCTAACGGTAACTATGTGTTGTGATTTGAATCGGACAAGGTCTGTCTGTTGACGTTTGTAATTTCTGTTTGTATTTGCCTTGAAGTTCAGGGGGCTGATCTTTTCCACCCAAAACTGTGAATGATATTTGTATGTTTGATTAAACCGAGATTGTTAACCCCTTAAAGTTACTTTCCTTGGTAAAGCAGATCAAAGAACCTGTGTTGGCAGCTTTCTGGGTGCTGGTTGTTGGTGGATCTTACACCTCCACAGCAGCTCCTAGCAAGACTGTTGATACAGGTAGCCAAAGAAATACGTGAGGAGAGAAAATGTCAAGAAAACACAGATATAAATGAATTTTTCCTTAGAATAAGAAGCATCTACCTAAAACTATTAGCAAGCATTATTTGTGATGAAGATAACTTAGAAGCCTTTCCAATAAGATCAGGAATGAAACAAGGATGCCCATTATTACCAATATTACTCTATATTGTATTAGAAATGCTAACTACAGCAATAAGAGAAGAAAAAGAAATTAAAGGAATCAGAATGAGCAATGAGGTGATAAAACTATCTCTTTTTTTGCAGAAAATATGATGAGATGCTTAGAAAATCCTAGACACTGAACTAAAAAAGGTAGTTGCAACAATCAATTTTTGCAGAGTAGCAGGATATAAAATAAACCTAAATAAATCATCTGCATTTCTACGTATCACCAGCAAACCACTACAAGAAGAGGTAGTAAGTGATACCCCATTTAAAATAACTAGACTGTATAAAATACCTTGGAGTATACCAGCCAAGACAAACCCAGGAAATACATGAACATAATTATAAAATACTTTTAATACAAATAAAGTCAGATTTAAATAACCGAAAAAGTATTAATTATTCATGAATGGGCAAAGCCAATATAATAAAAATGACAATTCTACTTAAACTAATCTATATATTAAATGCCATTCCAATTACCAAAAAATTATTTCATTGAGCCAAAAAAATAATAAAATTCATTTGGAAGGACAGAAGGTCAAGAATATTAAAGGAATTAATGAAAAAAAATGTAAGGGAAGGAAGTTTAGCAATACCAGATCTTAAAGTACATTATAAGGCAGTAAATATTAAAACTATCTGATACTGGTTAAGTAAGAAATAGAAACATGGATCAGTGGAACAGAGTAGACATACAATACACAATTATTATAGTAATCTTGTGTTTGACAAATGTCAAAAGATTAAATGTAAGAAGATGTAAGCTTTTGGGATAACAAGACACTATGTGGTAAAAAATTGTTAGAGAAACTGGAAAGAAGTTGGGCAGAAGTTGGATATGTACCAGTATTTTATACCATTTACCAAGATAAGGTCAAAATGGATACATGGCCTAGATAGAAAGGAAGATATCCTAAGAAAATTAGAAGAACATGGAATACATTACATATTAGAATTATGGATAGAAAAAGAATATATGAATACACAAGAGAGAGCACTGTGAGATATAAAATGGGTAATTTCATTTACATTAAATTTAAAAGATTTTATACAAATAAAACCAATGTAGCCAAGATTAAATTGAAAGCAGAAAACTGGGGGGGGGGGATTTTACAAAGTTTCTCAGATAAAGGTCTTAAATCTCAAATATAGAGAGAACTCGGTCGAATTTACAAGAACATGAGTCATTCTCAATCGATAAATGGCCAAAGGATATGAATAAGGAATTTTCTGACAAAGAAACCAAAGCCATATGTAATCATATGAAAAGATGCTCTAAATCACTATTGATTAGAGAAATGCAAATTAAAACAATTTTGATCTATCATCTCACACCTATCAGATTGGCTAAAATGATATAAGGGGAAAATGACAAATGGTGGAGGAGATGTGGAAAAATTGGAACATTAATAAACTGTTGGTGGAATTGTGAACTGATTAAACCATTTCAGAGAACAATCTGGAATTACTCCAAAAGAGTTATAAAACTGTGTATAGTCTTTGACTCAGCAATACCACTATTATCTATTTTCCAAGCTGATCAGGGAAAAATGAAAAGAACCTATAAGCAGCTTTCTTTGTGGTAGCAAAAGAAACTGGAAATTGAGTGGATGCCCATCAACTAGTGAATGGCTAAACAAATTGTGGTATATCATTGATGGATTACTACTATACTATAAGAAATGACAAGCTGGCTGATGTTAGAAAAACAAGGAAAAGACTCGCATGAAATAATGAAAAGTTAAATGAGTAGAACCAAGAGAATATTGCATACAGTAACAGCAATACTGTTTGAAGAATAACTGTGAATAACCAAGTTATTCTGAGTATTACAAATACTCAAATCAACTACAAAGGATCTAAGAAGGAAGATGCTATCCACATCTAGAGAAAGAACTGATAAATAGTATGCATAGGGCAGTTTTACATATGTTACAAATCTGTGTCAAATGGTTTTTCTAGTGTGAAGAGGGAAGGGAGGGAGACAGTTTGAAACTTAAAATCTACCAAAACTAACTAAATAAATAAATAATTTTGGCTGCCCATACCCTTTTACCCAGCAATACAACTACTATATCGGTATCCTAAAGAGACCAATAAAAGGGAGAGGAAAGGATCCATTTGCACAAAAATATTTATAGCAGTTTTTGTGTGTGTGTGGTGGCAAAGAATTGGAAACTAAGGAAAAGCCCATCAATTGGGGAATGGATGAAAAAGAAATAGTATAAAATTATGATGGAATATTATTGTACTACAAGAAACAACAAGCAGGATAGTTTCAGGAAAACCTGGAAAGACTTTTATGAACTCATGAAAAGTGAAGTGAGAAGAACTAGAAGAATATTGTACACAGTAACAGCAATATTTTAAGAATAATCAACTGTGAAAGACTTAGCTACTCTGATCAAGATGACGATCCAGGACAATTCCAAAGGACCCATGATGAAAAATGCTATTCACTTCCAGACAGAAAACTGATGTTTCTTACCAATCATTGCTTAAATCATGTGGTTTCAAACTGTGGGAAAAAATCAAGTATAAGCTCATTGACACAGAATAAATTTCAGTGATTCTTGACTCTTCATCTAAAATGGAACTCCACAACTCTTAACAAATGGTCTTTATGAGTTGCTATGGTTGAGTTGTTATGGTTAACCTTCCAGTGATGAGACTCTTTCAACTTAGCTAGTCTATTTACAGCCTACAGTTTTACATTTAAAATCTTTCCAACTTAGTAGGACCTACCAGAGCCATTACGGTGATTAGGCACAGACTTTGATAACACAGTGGAACTATTCACTGATGAAGCACTGGAGTAGGACATAATGGAAGTGAATGCCCATCAAAATGTCAAAAATAATCAATAAATAAACATTTAATAAGAGCCCACAGTGTGCCAGATACTGGGAATAAAAAGATAAAAAAAAACCAATCTCTACCTTCAAGTAGCTTATATTCTCTCAAGGGAAGCAACATGTACATATGTAAAGATAAATACAAGGGCATTAGGGAAGAAACTAGTAGTTGAGGTGCAAGGATAACCAGAAAACAATTATGAAGAAATTGGTGTTTGAGTTGTGTCTTGAAGTTAGGGATTCTTAGGGAGAAGGGGGGAATGTATTCCAGGCAAGAACAATGAACAGTGCAATGCCATGTATACAAGAGATGGAATGCCTTGTGTGGAGAACAGAGAGAAGGCTAATTTGGCAGGACAATAAAGTGAGAGAAAATAGTGATGCATAATAAGGTTAGGAAGAAAAATGAGTCCAATTGTGAAGGGCTTTAAAAGACAAACAAAGGAATTTATAATTTATCCTACAGGTAATAGGAAATCACTAGAGTTTATTGCAGAAACTACTGACACAATCAGGTCTGCCCTTAAGGTAAATAACCTTGGCAACTAAGCGGAGGATGAATCGGGTTAGGAAGAACTTTGGCAGGAGGACCAGTAGGAAGGTTAGTGCAGAAATACAGATAAGAAGTGATGAGGGCCTGAGTCAAGAATATAGTCATGTAAGATGGCAAGAGCCAGAATTGAGAGATGTTGAAGAATTTGAAAAAGCAAGAATTGGAAACTGGCTGAGTTTGTGGCATTAGTGAGGTTAAGGAGTTAAGGATAATAGCAAAAGTGCAAATCTAGCAGACTAAAAGAATGGTCACACTCTTGAAGTTATTAGGGGAAAGAGGGAGGCAAATGAGCCTTAAAGGGAAGAGGGTTGTAATATCTTGTGTGGGAATGGGATAAAGAATAAATTATGGAGGAGTAATAGGATTGCACTGATAAAGTGAGGGTCCAATTGAAATCAGATAACAGATACTCTTAATTGAATAATTTTCTCCAGTTCAGGAGTACATGATTAGAATCAAAGGAGGTGGATTGTACAAGTTGGCATCAGGGGTTGGGGTTTGTCAATAAAGAAGTCAGTCATATTGCCAACAAATGCAGCAGCAAAAAATAGAGAAAATTCATTTAAAATAACTAAACAATATAAAATGCTTGGGAGTCTTCCTGCCAAGACAAGCCCAGGAACTATGTGAACACAATCACAAAACACTTTTCATACAAATAAAGTCAGATTTAAACAACTGGAAAGATGTTCATTGCTCATAGGTGGACCAAGCCAATATAATAAAAATAACAATTCTACCTAAATTGATCTGCTTATTGAATGCCATGCCAATCAAACTACCAAAAATTATTTTATAGAGCTAGAAAAAAATAATAAGAAAATTCATCTGGAAGAATAAACAATCAAAAACTCATTATTTGACAAAAATTTCAGGGAAAACTGGAAAACAGTATGAAGAAAGTGGGTATAGACCAACATCTCATACAGTATACCAAGATAAGATCAAAATGAGTACATGTTTTAAATATAAAGGGTGATAGGTGATACCACAAGTAAATTAGGAGAGCATGGGATAGTTAAAGAATGGATCAATAGATAGGGGATGAATTTAGGACCAAACAAGATATAGAGAGCACTAAAAATGTAAAATGGATAATTCTGATTATATAATATTTACAAATTTTTGAACAAACAAAACCAATGCAACCAAAATTAGAAGGAAAGCAGAAAACTGAGGGGGGGTGTTACAGCAAGTATCTCTGATAAAGGCATCATTTCTCAAATATATAGCGAACTGAGTCAAATTTATAAGAATACAAGTCCTTACTAGCTGTGTGACCTTGGCCAAGTCATTTAACCCCAATTGCCTTGCCTTCCCCCCCTCCAAAAAAAACTACAAGTCATTTCCTAAATGATAAATAGTCAAATGATATGAACAGGTAGTTTTCAGAAAAAGAAATAAATATTACATACAATCAAATGAAAATATGCTCTAAATCACTACTGTTTAGAGAAATGCAAATTAAAACAACTCTGAAGTGCCACCTCATACCTATCAGATTGGCTGACATGACAGAAAGAAAATAATAAATGTTGGAAGGGATGTGAGAAAACTGGTACACTAATGCACTGTTAGTGGAGATGTTAACAGATACAACCTTTCTGGAGAACAATTTGGAACTATGCCCACAGTGCTATAAAAACTGGGCACACCCTTTGATCTAGAAATACCACTGCTAGGTCTGTATACCAAAAAGATTTTTAAAAAGGGGTGGGGGAAGAACCTATTTGTATAAATATATTTATAGCAGCTCTTTTTGTGGTAGCTAAGAATTGGAAATCAAGGGGATGTTCATCAGTTGGTGAATAGCTGAACAAGTGGTATATAATTGTAATGGAATATTATTGTGCTATAAGAAATGACAAGCAAGATGATTTCAGAAAAAC
>CM053626.1:262007364-262050536 GCA_028646595.1 Phalanger gymnotis | reverse complement strand
AAAGGGGGATGGGAGGGGAATGGGGTGACGGAGGGGAGGGCAGACTGGGGAACAGGGCAACCAGAGTGTACACCAACTTGGAGTGGGGGGGGAGGAAATGGGGAGAAAATTGGTAATTCAAACGCCTGTGAAAATCAATGCTGAAAACCAAACATGTCAAAAATAAATTAAAAAAAAAAGAAATGCTTAATGATTAATAATTCAAGATGAAGTAAAATAATGCTAGAAAAGTACGTTTTGAGTCGGAGTTTGGAGATCCTCAAATTTCAAGCTGAAAAATTTGAATTTTATCCTAGAAGCAAGAAGATTCCACAAGAAAATTACATACTCAGATTTGTCTTTAGGAGGATTATTTTGCCATCTGAATTGGTGGTGAATTAGAAAGAAGAGACACTAGAATCAGGGAGACCTGCTGCAAAGTTACAATAAAAAGAAATGATAAGGGTCTGAACTAGGGTGATTGTGTGTGTGTGTGTGTGTGTGTGTGTGTGTATGTGTGTGTGTACAAAAGGGGACAGAGGCAAAAAAAAAAGGGTCTAATACAAGTACTGGAGATACAAAGAAAAACAAACACTTCCTAGGTTCAAAGTTCATTACAACTTTTTTACATTACAATTTTTTGGTGGCTTTTATCTTTACATCATAGTTTTGGGAAAAAAAGTCAAGGTGCAACTGGGTTTATTTTGGATTAATATATTAACTGGATTTTTGTTCAAATAGGGAGTTCTCTTTAAATAATCTTCTCTTTAAATAGGGAGTTCTGTTTAAATGATCTTCTCGCACTGTGGCCAGTCCAAGAGGAAATCAAAATAAGCTAGTGCATCCAGGAGAGAGACACCAATCAGACATGAAGCTCAAAGAAAACTAAATTGGGACTAACAATGGACACCTTTTTACTTAGTACTTAGCTAGGCAAACACCTAGCCTGATGTATACCTGATTTCCACCTAGCAAGGAGCCCTAAAGAGGGTGGGATAGGATGTGTAATCTTCAGCTCTAGGCCTAAGAGGCCTCTGGGCACAGGAGGGAACCCCAAGACCCTCTAAAAGTACGGGTCAGAAATATAAGGGAACAAAGCCAAGCAGACATTTGTATGTTTTTTTCCCTAGCTAAACAGTCTGAGTAAATTCAGGCTCATGATCAAAAAACACAACAAAGTGGTAAGGACACAAAAGGAAAGATACAAGGAGTATGAACAGGTGTGACACCACATAAGGGATGAGAATGGAAAAGATGGGACTCAAGGGTACGTCACCACTTAATCTTATAGTCACATAGGAAATTCAGACTAGGCTTCACAGCTAGAAAAAGATTAGAGTGGTGAGGGAATGTGGGTAGGGGCTGGAAGGGGACCTTGCAAGGATGAGTTGAAGCTACCTTCCCAGGCCTGGGAGATGGAGATACACACACACACACACACACACACACACACACACACACACACAGAGTTATATACAAGATACACACAGAGGAGATGTAAAGTAACCCTAGAGGGGAAGGCACTAGCAGTTGGGTACCAATATAGTTACACCAGTGGTTTGTGATGGGAAGTAAGATATAATAAAACTAGAAAGTGAAGACGGTCTAGATTGTGAAGAGCTTTAAATACCAAACAGAAGAGTTTATATTTTATTCTAGAGGTAATACGGAGCTCACCAGAGTTTTTGGAACGAGAGGTAGGGAAAGGAAAACTATCAGATCTATAATTTAAGAAAATCAGACAGTTGTATGGAAGAAGGATTAGAATGAGAAAGACTTGAAGCAGCGAAAACAATTAAAAGGCTAATTCAATAATCGAAGCAAGTTACTGAGGGTCTAAAGGAGAGTGGTTGTTGTATAAGTGGAGTGAAGATGCATACAAAAAGATGTTGCAGAGATATAAATACATTTAACCTCCTAATGTCCCAGGACAGCTAAGACCACAAGTTGAAGAACTGCCAGTTTGCATTGGTGGAGTTAAGTTTCCTCACTGGAAGCTCCCAATGAAATCACAAGATTGGGGGGGGGGGGTGTCTGTGTGTGTGCGCGCGCATGCGCTTGTGTTTTACTATATGACTTCAAGTCATGATCTGCATGTCTCTAAAAGCTGAAACTGAAAATCACAATGATAGTAATGAAGCAGTATATGATAAGTAAAAACAGGCTACAGCACAGGAATACAAAAGAAAAACATACTGTCATGAGGAAAATGAATGATAAGAGATGAGCTGGTCAGTTTCTTCCAGAACCACCATTTTAAGGAAAGTTGCCAGGTCAACCACATCTTAATTTCTCTCTATGCTTCACTCTTGGCTCTCTAGACTTTCCCCAGCATGCCACAAAAGCCCTGGAAGTTCACTTTGTCTCTGGCCTTCTCATACGGGAAGTATCTTCCAGTGCCTTCTGGAAGGAACCTCTGCCCCTGAGGCTCCTTCGTCTATTCCTCCCACAATCTCCATTTTAAGAAAATTGCCCAGGCAAAGCTTTATTTCTCTCTGGGTTCCATTTCTGACTATGGACTTTCTCCATAGTATCCCATGTTTCTTTCTAGCTCCCTCCTCAACCCCTTTTCAGCTTCCTTTTATATGTGTTGTCTTCCCCTTATTAGAATGTAAGCTCTTTGATGATAGCAACTGTCTTTCTGCTTGCATCTGCACTCCCAGAATTTATAACACTACATGACACAGAGTAAGTATTTAAGAAATGCTTGTTGACTCCTCTTTACTTGATTAGTAAAATATCAAGAAGGAAGGAAGGCAGATAGATAACCCAAATGCTCCACTGGTATTCTCTTAAATAACAAAAGAAATTAAGGAAGACCTCCCAGAATTTTGGATAACATGGTCAAGAATAACAAAGAATGAGCAGGGATGGTTGGGTTATGACTTCTATCACTGGAAGAGTATATCCAGATCAATGAGACTGCAGGTATACCTGAGTATATGAAAGTACAGATTCAGGATTCTCATTGTAAAGATTATTACTGAATCTATAAGACCTTAGAGAAACACAAAAGAAAGAATGTAGAGTAAGAAGAGAACTCACAGCAAAATCCTGAGGGTTGTTGTAATAGTAATTAAGGTAGGCTTTTTTGCTGTTGACTTTTAATGATTCTGGCCTTTGTTTGAATGGGGCAAATAAGTTGGGATGTTTTTGTATTTCTCAGCACTGAGACAACTGGGAGTCATTGATTTGTATCTGATGTGATACTGGGGGTGGCGAACTTCTCCACACCCAGCCCGGGTGAGGTCAGGACCTTTGGGGCCCAAACAGAATATATAAACGCAGAGGTTGGCATTCCTTCTTGGAGCTCTTAGCCACAGCAAGAGTGACGCATGACTCTGGGCCTGAGCACCCTGGCTGAACACTCAGATGTTGATAACTACGAATTGTATTTGGTCTGTAATTCAGGGTACTGGCTTTTTCCCCTGAACTAGGTGGATGTTATTTGTAAGCTGGATTAAAGTAAGACTGTTAACCCCTAACATTGCTTTCCTTAAGTAAAGCATATCAAAAGGACCTGTGTTGGCAGCTTTCTGGGTGCTGGTTGTTGGTAGATCTGCGCCCCCACAGAAGCTGCTAGCTGGATTGTTGAAACAGTTGTCTAAGCTTAGGGAAGGAGAGATAAAAGGATATAACAGA
The DNA here is from genome assembly GCA_028646595.1 of Phalanger gymnotis. Lineage (NCBI taxonomy): Eukaryota > Metazoa > Chordata > Mammalia > Diprotodontia > Phalangeridae > Phalanger > Phalanger gymnotis. Next base: position 262,046,915 of record CM053626.1, on the reverse strand, counting down.
AAAAGAGACTGAAACATGTCTAGGATATTGGAAGTAAAACCGGGAAAGAACAATTATGACACAGAAGTGAGAAAATGGTATTCAGGTAGAAGTCATAAATGTCATTAAAAAGGATAGAAAAATCAATTAAGATGAAAAGTGAGAAAATACCATTAGATTTAGCCAGTGAACAATTTCAGAAGAGTATATAGATCAGAAGCCTGATTCTAAGAGTAAACCCACTGAAATAAGTGTGAAAAGGAAGAGGAGTAGATTAATCTTTTTAGTAACTTGTCAGAGATTAGAAAAGAAATAGGATAGAGAATGAGGGTCAAGTAAACAGTTTTGGTTTTGGTTTTTTACATATGGAAGAGGGATGAACATGCTTGTAAGCACATCAACAATGAATGACTATAAGAAAAAGATTAATAATCACCACGAAAGTGATGCCTTGATGGTCCTCTCTGAGAATGAAGGATGAACAACAAAGATCAAGGAGGCAAGTTCCAAGCAGAAATAAGAGGAGCTGCAATCAAAAGCACAAGTAAAGGGGTTAACTCTTGACAAGAAGAACCAACTCTTTCTCAGAAACTAGACCTAAGGAAGAGAAAACAAGTAATGATATGTAGTACTTTGAGGTATACAGTAGGATTTGAAATCACTATCATTATTACCATCATCATGGCTTCAAGCTTGAATCCAGAAGTCACTTTGAACTAACTTATGAAGGTGAATGCTACAAAGACCAAAGCAGTGTCTCCTCCAAGCAAGACACATGCAGAAAGATAACAAAGATTGTGGGGTGGCTAAATGTATTAAGAGATTTAATGGCACTCTGAAATCAAAGCTAAATGGGAAAAAATGTTTAAAGCAATTAAGACATGCAATACCAATCTTAATGTACATTTTTGAAATTGTAAAAAGGACCATAATAGATGTAGAAAGCATCCTAACAAAAACCCACACAATATTAAAGCATAGGGCCCTTTATCCTAAAGCAGCTACAGAAAGATAAATTTTCCACTCCAAAGAGAAGAAAAAGAATTGATAGATATTTTTAGAACACATAACAAAAAAAGTTAAAAAAAAAAAACTACAAGGGGAAAGAGAACAAGCATTTATTAAGTGCCTCTTATATTCCAGAAACTGCTAATAAGCTTTTTACAAATATTACCTCATTTGAAACAGACCTAAAATTCTAAAAACATTTCTGGAATAAGCAAACGTGATCAAGCTGAAGTAAAAGCTGTTAACAGGGATATCCTATTGGATTTGTCAAAAGTGTCCATGGTGGCTTACAACCCAATGAAACCTATGAAAAGGCCAAGATTCAAAAGTGGAATGAAACAGTACAACATGTAAACAACATGTGTGTAAAGTTAGCCAACAATGGTTATGTCATACACATTTGTTTATGGGAACAGAGGGACTTAGATGAGACCACTGCCCCCAGAAACAACAGGTTGTTATCCTTAAGAAACTTGAACTTAGATCTCAATGTAGACTGTTCAAAGAAATAGTATACCATGCAACACACTGCTATAAGCCACAAAAATTTGGTATCTATCAAATACCTAGCAAAACATGATGTGATGGCTAGAATTATACATCTATCTTTTATTATATATTATTATACTGTTATCTTTTAGGAACTGACATGACAAATCTCCATCTTACCAATATAGACTTCAAAATATCTTGGAAGACTCAACCAATAAAGTATACTGCAGATGGACCATTCACAGACAAAACTGTGCTCCACAACTGCTGGAACATAATATTGATTCACATGAACTTAATAAAAAAATTGTTAACGGATGTCACCATTCCAAATAATCACCAAGTCAAACAGCAGGAAAAGCTTTCAAAGTACAGTGACCTAGCCAAGGATATCAAAATCATGCGAGAACAGGAAGAGATATGTATCATCCATGTTATCCTATGTTACTGGTATTATAGCAAAAATGCTTTAAATGAGCCTAAAGAACATTTCTACCTAACACCATCAGAAAAGATGATGAGAAAAGAACTGATATTTGTACAGTCTTTTAAAGATGAAAGAGATCTGGACAGATGGCCTCAATTTTCTCAGTAAGGGGAAAAAAAAGCTAAGTTATCTGCTGTTTGTTGCTTTTGGGGCGAGGGAGGGTAGACAAAAAAGAGAAAATTCAGATTTTTATTAGCACCAGAAAAAAAAATGCATGAGATGAAGAGGAGTTTCTTAACAATAGAGACATTCCAGAGGGAATAAGAACAAAAGTAAATATGGCGGCCAGAAGAACAATGCTAAGAAAGAAATGAGAGTTCAGGGACAGGCAGCCAGGGAAAAAGCTTTTTGCTTCAGCATCTCCGAATTAGCACTTATTAGCATGGTGCTTGGCACAAAGCAGGTTTAATAAATGCTATTGCCTTGATTTGAATCACAAGGAGGAAATGGTAATAGAATGTTGTCGTTTGCCAACTATAAGACAAAAGAAAATACCAATTAATTGGAGCCCCTACTCTCCAAGATCCGGTGATAATCAGGACAGGGGAAACTTTGTCACTCCAAACACTGAGGAGCAAGTGTTCTAGGTGGCAGAGAGTTCTAAATAGATAACCTGAATTTACAATCAATGCTGCCATGTCCCTAAAATTATCATAGTATAGCATAAATTGAGGCAAATTCAAACAATACCTAAAAATAGAGCAAGACTTTTGGATCCTAATTAACAAAACCAAAGAAGCACAAACTCCAGTACCTACACCAGTGGATTTCTGATAGACATGAGTACCCTTCTACAAAGGTCCTCTACTTCCACTAGATATTTTCATTCATTCTAGGTAACATAATGTACATTTATATAGCACTCTGCTACTCACAATATGTTTTCTCACGTTTATCATCTCATATATTCTTCATAATATCTCCATGATACAGCTAGGGTAGGTATAGCTATTTGACTGATGAGGCAATAGGCCTAAAGAAGTTAGATGACTTATCCAAAGTTATACTTCAAATGGTGAATGAAACAAGGATTACACCTGTAATGACAATTTAGATCTGAAGGTCTTTCCCATCCATTAATAGGCCATGTGACCTGCTTACATCACAGGAAACCTAAGTCACATGTGGTAGGAGGAGCTTGCTGAGAGGAAAAGGAAAGTACGTCACAAGAAATGCTTGGGGAGAGAGCAGTTAGAACTGAGAGAGAGAAAGCAGATGTGGTGGTTGTGCTGTGAGTATATTTGTGGAAAGGCCCCAGCAGGGGGTGGATGGTTTTGGGATAGCGAGGCTCCATGCTGTGATACTGTTTTCAGTTCCTTGAAGTAGTGATAAAGTGGACTTACTGCTTTTGGGAGCTGGTTGCTACTTGGAGGGGTTGGACTTACTGGTTATGGGATCTGGTCCTCTGGCGTCTGAATAAATGTTTTACTTCTTCTACCTTCTATATGGAAAGTCTCTCATATTTTGCAATAGAGAACTACATAGGCATATTCACAATTATCATCGATGTTGTGTTTATTGCCTTGTTAATACAACACCACAAATCTGACATATGTCTAGTGAATACTCTTTATAGTATACAATGTTGCCAGTCAGCAGCAGTTTCTTCTGGGAGAAACTTCCACTGAATGCAGGCAAGCCAACAATATTCTTAAGCAAATTAAACTCTATTGACAAAATATAACTGTATATACCATGAAAGAAAATACCATCTAGAATAATGTATGAAGGAACAAAAACTTTTGACACAGAAGCAATTTAATCAATCCCTATCGACAAACATTTATTAGGCCTTTATTATATTCCCAGTCTTGCTGAAATGCTGCTCTATTTCCTTTCCTGTAGAATCAGGAATCCCCTTTTTCTCAGCCCCATCAGTGTTACGCCCACTGGCAGCTTTGAGGATGGATGACTTCAAGCTAAATGTTTTAGAACTACATCTGGGCTTTTTTTCAACTCTTGAAAAAATGCCGTTATGTTCCTATTTACTCCTTTAGACGTTAATCTTTTTTTTTCAACATTCAGTTCCATAAACATCTGAGTTTTAAATTTTCTCCACCTCCCTCCCCTCCCCTAAAGAGGGCATGCAATCTGATATAGGCTCTACATATACATTCACATTAAACATATTTTCACATTAGTCATGTTGTAAAGAAGAATTAGAACAATTGGGATGAACCACTAGAAAGAAGAAACGAGAGAGAGAGAGAGAACATAGTAGTTTCAATCTGCATTCAGACTCCGTAGCTCCTTCTCTGAATATGGATAGCATTTTCCATCATAAGCCTTTTGGAGTTATCTTAGAACTTTGCACTGCTGAGAAGAATTAAGTCTATCAGTTAGTCATCACACAACATGGCTGTGACTGTGTATAATGTTCTGGTTCTGCTCACCTCACTCAGAATCAGATCACGTAAGTCTTTCCAGGTTTTTCTGAAGTCCACCTGCTCATCATTTCTTATAACACAACAGCATTCATACACCACAACTTGTTCAGCCATTCTCCAATTGATGGGAATCCCCTCAATTTCCAATTCTTTGCCACCACAAAAAGAGCTGCTATAAATATTTTTGTACATGTGGGTGACATTAATCTTTAATTAAATCCTCAGGGTACTCCAAAAATCAATTATCACTCATTTCAGGATACTGTTAATACATATTTTAGACTTTCCTCTGCCAGGTATCTTCTTCAAACTGAAACTATATCACAAACTTTAAAAATGGTGGCTTCCTTTCCCCTTGAGTAAAGCTTTTTCTGGTCCCTCAATAAGGGAATGCTGTGTTTGGTTGTTTGCTTTTTGATTTTTTTGGGGGGGGGGTGTCTCTGACACAAATGCTCTTTTTCCTATATATGTAATGATGCTTAATCTAACTAAAAATAAAATAGGTCAACCTAATGACTAATTTTGACTCTTTCTTGGAACTTGTAGGCATTCTTCGATAAACAACCTATATAGATTGAATAATACTATTACCAATTAGTTTATTGTTATTTATTACTTGCGAAATGTTTTCTAGTTTATTATCTCATTCGGCCATCACAAAAATCCTAGGCCAGAGTCAGGATAGAGAGGACTGTCCCTTTTATTTGATGTTCAGTGTTTTAAAAGGATTTCTCTAAGTCACATGACTAGTCAGTGATTGGACCAGAACTTAGATCATTTAAGTCCCTCTGGTATCCCTTTCCATTACACTTTGCTTCTGTTTACTGCCTCTGCTATAAACACTAACAATTTTTTTTTTTTACCACAGATATACATATAGTTCAAGCCTCTGAAAATTAGTATAGTTTGGTATCAAAAGCACTGTCCTTTATTCATTTTATAATTAGAGAGAGCTTTCTACATTTAATAATATATTTCTTCTGATCTAAGAGCTCTTGCCAGCAGTTAGTTTGACTTTTCTAAAGTTATTTCTCCCAGCTTCCTTGCCTTTTCTATCCATGTTATGAAAGAGGAAGGAGGGAGGGAGGGAGGCTAGGAGAATGCCAAAGTGCATCTCTTTTTTTTTTATGGGAGGATGCATATAAATGACTTTTTCCAAATCAAAAAATGAGCTTGTTTCATGTATATATGTATGGGTATGTGTATATATACATACAGATACACATATAAATACATCTATGTTACATATACATTGTTATATATCTATATATACCTGAAAATGAAAGGGGCGGACCCCTCTAGATCAACATTATGACTCACAGAGTCTAAAGTTAGAACTTCACAGAGGATCTAGTTCAGTCCCATCACTTTACTGATTAGGAATTTAGATGAAATTTGCCCAAGATCACCCAAGCAGTAAGCAGCAGACCTGAGATCAACTGAGAACTGAGACAGGCCAATGCCAGGTCTACTGTTAAACAATATGGGAAAAGATGCTAGACTTGGAGTGAACAAACATGCATTCGTAACTGAGCTCTACTACTTAACTAGCTATGGGATCTTGAACAAGTCATTTAACCTTGATGGGCCTTAGTTTATTTATCTGTAAATTAGGAGACTGAATTACATGATCTTTAAGCTCCCTTCCTGTTCTAAATCCCATGATCCCTGTGGCTCCTGATGTAGCATTTTGTCTCCAATATCACAGACATCAAGTATCATTATATCACAAATATAAAACTGCGATAAAGAATAGAATAAAGAAAAATTGATTTGAGTTTTCAACTTCCTTGCCTCTGCTTCTGCACTTCTTTATTATGCCTTGTTTGGAATGTCTTACAAGACTGCTTACATTCACCATGTGCTTATCTTATCCCCTTTTGTGGGATCCTCAACTTCATTTCTTGGGAGATGATAGAGTTCTGTAACTCACAGCTATACATCACTGGTAGAATATCAGCATTAAAAATATGGTTCTTTGTTTCAAGAAGAAGCTTGAGGCCATTATGTCACCTCTCAAAGGCAATTAACCCATGCATCCAGGACCTGGTTTATCGTACATTTGAAACGTGTGTCTTAGAAATATATACACTAATAAATGGGCACTATCTGTTGCCAGTCTACCTATACATTAGTGTCTAGAGAACAAGTATTTTCATCTAATTGCTTTTTCAAATGTGGATTGTAATGACAAATTCTTCCAAGATTATGGCTCTCACTTAGGATGCTTGGCAATGGTCCAGAGCTTGATACGATCAGCACAGTATTATTCACAAACAACAGTCTCTGGAGGACCTCATCATCTATAAGGAATCTCTCTTCAAACTGAACTCAGTGCAGAACAATCTCCATGACAGAAGTAAAAACCCTTTGCAAGCATATGTCTCCCTGTTTTATCCCTAATAACAAGACAATTCTCAGACAAAACTCCCTTTTACATTTTCCAAGAAATCTCATACAATCTTGATGTACGCTTGAGAGACACCTCACTGTAGAAGAGCCTTTAGGGTAGCATTTTGCTCTCCCAAAACAATGCTTTTTTCAGTTTCAACAATAAGTAGAATAAAAGCCTGTATTTATATTGTGCTTTAAAGTTTGCAAAGTTTTATCAGTTTTCTCTCACTTGATCCTCACAACAATGGGAACTGAGGCAAACAGAGGTTAAGTTACTTACCCAGGATCACACAGCTACTAAGGGTCTGAGGCCAGATTTGAACTTGGGTCTTCCTGACTCCAGGTCCATTGATCTTTCTACTATACCACGTAGATGTCTAATGAGATTGTCTTCACTATATCATCCAGTCAACTGTATGATGATAAAGATCTGCTCTACTGCAGAATGTTACTTGGGAAAGTTGGCATGTTTCCTTCTAATATGAGAATATCAATGATCCTCTTGATGCATGTGTAGATTATTCTTGTAAAAATGTTTACCTGTCTCAGTAATAACACCCCTGATTTTTTTAAACATATGTTTATTTATTCATTTACTTTATTTAGTATTTTCTCTTTGTTCACATCTGCTAAGAATCAATCCTATGTATTCAAAACTGTGTCTCCTCTGGTACAGATTCCTCTGCAAAATAATTGGCCTATTGCTTGACTGTAAATAGGAAGCACATTGTTCGGTTCTCAGAAGCTACAGTCAGTAAGTCAGTTAGTATTGGATGGAGTTCCGTGGGATCCAGGAATCCCAACGATGCCCCCACTTACTGTCAGTGCAACAAATTATAGGTTGAGGTAGAATTTCTAATATTTGTAACAAAATTTAAATACTTTTTCGAAAATATTTTTGCAAAAGGAAAGGTGCAAATGTTGGAAATAAAGTTTTGCTTTAATTAGATATATTTTAAACTTTATGAATTTTCAAGCAAATTTAAATACATACCATCAATGGCATTAATATCAAAACATATTACATGTCCAGAAGTAAAATTTTTGCATATTACATTCTCAGTTTACAGTTATTTCTACGGAAGCAGGGGTAATGGCAAGTACTACATTCTCTCTTTCTTGATATGAGCACAGCCATTTTAGAAAAAGATTCCACTTCATTTTAAATGGGCAATCACACATAAACATCTCTCATATAACGCCCTTCTCTCTTCTGACACTACCACCACTCTAGCTAACCCTAGTTTTCATCCCTTCACACCTAGACTATTTCAAAAGCCTACTGATTGGCCTATTTGCCTTAAGTCTCTCAAGTTCATTCTCCACTCAGCTGTCAACTTAATCTTCCAAAAGAACAGGTCTGACAATGTCAGCCTCTCAATTCAATCAACTCTAGTGGACTGATGTCATCACCTTCAGTCACTGAAGTTCAAAATCTCCAAGTCAGCAATCAGTCACTAAGAAATTATTAATGTTTACTATGTTCCAGGAATTGTGCTAAAAGCTGGAGATACAAAGAAAGGCAAAATCAGTTCCTGCCCTCAAAGGCCACATCCTAATGCGAGTGGGAACACATATGTGACTAAGTAAACATATAACTGTGGACTGCCCAACAGGAGCACACTGCTTTGAGTGTGTACTATCTGTTCTGTCTGATACCAACCCACAGGAACGTTTGGGGAGTCTGTTTCTATAAATATGTAATGACACACCACAGTCACAACAATCCAGTTGGGTAAGGAAACAATACAGCCCTAAATTGCAAATCTCCCAGCAGCCAAGACAATATATCTTAAAGGCAAGAGAGTAACTTGTCCAGCAGCTCTGCCACATCTGGAAGTCAACATGGTAGAGCAAATGTTCAATAATAATCACTTTAAGTTTGCATCCATGATCCTCAGGTGTAAGGTGGTAGAACATGCCCCAATTGGGAAGTGTTTTTGTACTCCGATTATTGCAATATATCTTTAGTAAATATCTCTTTGTAAAAGCTAATTAATATTAAGTACTTATTGAGCAGAGAGGAAATATCAACTGGTTAAATAACACCAGGGAGCTACAAGCTAGCACTGGCAAATGATATTGGGGCAATTATCACTGGCAATTGATACTGGAGAAGATATGTTGGGTGAGGGCTTGATCCAACAGTATTAGAAGGCCCTGAATTACTTTAAAGGTATAAAGGAATGAAAAAATGGAAGACAAAGTGAAATATCTCAGTGGAAAAACCACTGACTTGGAAAATAGATCCAGGAGAGATAATTTTAAAATTATTGGACTACCTGAAAGCCATAATCAAAAAAAGAGCCTAGATATCATCTTTCAGGAAATTATCAAGGAGAATTGCCCTGATATTCTAGAACTAGAAGGTAAAATAGAAATTGAAAGAATTTACCAATCACCTCCTGAAAGAGATCCCAAAAAGAAAACTCCTAGGGATATTGTCACCAAATTCCAGAGCTCCCAGATCAAGGAGAAAATACTGCGAGCAGCCAGAAAGAAACAGTATGAGTATTGTGGAAACACAATCAGGATAACACAAGATCTAGCAGCTTCTACATTGAGGGACTGAAGGGCTTGGAATATGTTATTCCGGAGACCAATGGAGCTAGGATTAAAACCAAGAATCACCTACCCAGCAAAACTAAGTATAATGCACCAAGGCAAAATATAGGCCCTCAATAAAATATTGGACTTTCAAGCTTTCTCAATGAAAAGACCAGAGCTGAACAGAAAATTTGACTTTCAAACACAAGAATCAAGAGAAGCACGAAAAGGTAAACAACAAAGAGAAATCATAAGGGACTTACTAAAGTTGAACTGTTTTGTTTACACTCCTACATGGAAAGATGATGTGTATAATTCATGAGACCTCAGTATTAGGGTAGCTGAAGGGAATATACACACATATATATAGACAGAGGGCACAAACAAATCAAATTAAGGGATAAGAGAGGAATATATTGAGTGGGAGAAAGGGAAAGATAGAATGGGGTAAATTATCTCACATAGAAGTGGCAAGAAAAGCAGTTTGTTGGAAGGGAAGATGGGGCAGGGGAGGGGGAATGAGTGAATCTTGCTCGCATGGGATTTGACTTCAGGAGGGAATAACATACACACTCAATTGGGTATCTTACCCCACAGGAAAGAAGGAGGAAAGGGATAAAAAAAGAGGGGATGATAGAAGGGAGGGCAGATAAGGGGAGGAGGTAATCAAAAGCAAACACTTTTGAAAAGGAACAGAGTCAAGAGAGAAATCTGAATAAAGGGAGACAGGATAGGAGGGAGCAAAATATAGTCTTTCACAACAAGAGTATTGTGGAAGGGATTTACATAATGACACGTGTGGCCTATATTGAATTGCTTGCCTTCTTAGGGAGGGTGGGCGAGGAGGGAAGAAGGGAGAGAATTAGGAATTCAAAGTTTTAATAAAAGATGTTCAAAAAAAATTTTTTAAAGGGAAAGATATTGTTGGCAAATAGCCTATAAGTTAGAATTTTGTTCTACTTTATCATATGCTTTTTTATCATCAACTGACTTACAACAAATTTAGATCTTGTTTTCTCTACAATTTTCAGTCAACTATGTGACTATAAAACTGTTTTCTGTCCTTCCCATACCTTTATCAGGTATGTCTTTAACATGTGTGTAAATTAATCTAATAAAGATTTTTGAAATTATGGTACAAATATGATCCTGATACCTAAATTATGGAAGAATAAAGTAAATTCAGAAAAATAAAGCATAATCTCAATGATCAATATTGACTTTAAAACGTTTAAATAAAATCACAGCCAAAAGACGACCATATACAGATAATTTACTATTACCAAACTGGGTTTATGTTAGAATGCAAGGATGGATCAATGCTAAGAAAACAGCTAGCATAATGATCATACAAACAATGTGATACAATGGAAAGAGTGCTGGATTGGTACGGAGACCTCTAACTTGGTGAAGTCACTTAACTCTCTGAACTTTAATCTCATCTCAAAAAATTATGGGGCTAGATTAGATAAATTCTGACGTTCCTTTTATTTCTAAATCTATAAGAAAAACCATGTAATTATATCTATGGACCCAGAAAGTTTTTGGAAAGGTACAGAACTCATTTATGCATTAAAAAAAAAACTAAAAAGCATAGCTACGGAAGGCTTTTTTAAAAATATGATAAAAATGTACCTAAAACCAAGCACTAACATTACTGTCAAAAGAGAAATAGGAGACGCTTTCCTAGTAAACATGAAAGAAAAGAAAGCAATGAAAGAAAGCTGGTAAAGAAGAATAAAATTATCCCTACTGCACAGAACCTGATAAATTACTTAGATTACAAAACCCAGGAAATTAGCAAGGAAACTACAACAATCCAATAAGTTGAGATCCATTAAAAGGCTAAACAACAAATCCATAAAATAATCAATATTTCTATATAATAATAACAAAACCACGATACACAGGAAATTAGCGAAAATACAAAAAAACAGGAATAATTACTGAATAAGTGGTTGAGATGTGAACAGCTTCAAAAAGAACTGTAAACTATCAATCACTATATCAAAGATTTTTTTCATTTTCTTTTTCTTTGATCTTTTTGAAATGATATTAGTTGGTCATAGAGTAGTAACTTTTTGGGGCATAGCTCCAAATTACTTTCCAGAATGGCTAGACCAATTCATCCTTGTACCAACAATATATTAGTGCACCTGGTTTCTCACGGTCCCTCTAAAAATTGTCATTTTTCTTTCTTGTCATTTTTGCCAATCTGTATTAAAACAACTCTGAGGTTTCAGTTCATACATATAGACTGGCAAAAAAGTATGAGGTGGAATCTCAGAGTTACTTTAATTTGCATTTTCTTAGTTTTTCACATGGCTTTTTGATAGCCTTGGATTTCTTCCTTTGAGAACTGTTTATATTCTCTAACCATCTGCTTATCTAATAGGGAATAACTTTTGTTCTTGTAAATTTGAATCACTTCCTTTTGTATTTTTGATAATAGATCTTTGTCAGAGAAACTTTTTACATATATTTTTGGTCAGTTAATTGTTTCCCTTCTAATTCTAAGTGATTTAATTTTGTTTTGTAAAAACTTCAATTATAATAAATCACTCATTTTATCTTTTGGGATACTCTCTATTTATTATTTGGTCATGAAGTTTTTTATCCATAATTTTGGTAGATAACTTCTTTCCTTGCTCCTTTAATTTGCTTATGATATGACCTTTTTACATTTTAATTTCTGAACTGTTTCCTTTCTTCCCCACCCTGGATATAGCATTAGAGAAGGCCATTATTTCACACCCACACACTCCCACACCATACTCTGCATATTTCTAAAATTTATCGTTCTTTCTGTAGAGGTAAATAGCGACTTCCTTCAGAGGTCTTTTGTAACAGTTGATTTGAGTATTCGTAATAGTTAAAATAACTTAGCAGTTTACAGTTGTTCTTTGAGCAATATTGCTATTATTGTGTATAACTTTCTCTTGGTTTTGCTCATTTAACTTTTATTTCATGTATTTCCTGGTTTTTCTAAAATCAGCCAGCTCATGGTTTCTTACAATACAATTGTATTCTATCACCATCATAAACCATAGCTTGTTTAGCCATTCCCCAATTGATGAGCATTCTTTGTTTCCAGTTTTTTGCCACCACAAAGAGAGCTGCTATAAATACTTTAGAACATATAGGTTCTTTTCCTTTTTCCCTGATCAGTTTAGGAAACAGACCTAATAGTGATATTGCTGAGTCAAAGGCTATACACAATTTAATAACTCTTTGGGCATAATTCCAGATTGCTCTCCAAAATGGTTAGATGAGTTCACAGTTCCACCAATTTTTCCTCATTCCTTCTAACATTTGTCATTTTCTTCTCCTTTGACCATTTATCAATTGGGGAATGATTTGTATTCTCATAGATTTATAAGAAAAAATTTAAACCTCCAGATGTCTTTAAAAGTACTTCCTAAACTTTAAAAGTTAAGGAAAGAACAAAGTTCTAGGAGAAAGACTGAGTAATAACATAATGGCTGTTGTGCAGCTGTTGCTGTGCTGTTATTCAGTCCATTTCAGTTGTAATGAACTAACCCTTCCTGACTGTGTGAGGTAAATAAAATGTGAAGACTTCACAGGGAAGATATGTATAAATATATATATACACACACACTAAGAAATGTTCAAAAAATCAAGAAATAGGGAAATAGGGAAGTGGAAAACTCTGAGGCACGAGAGTCTGATGGCTCAGCCTCTGGGAAAGTTTACCCTGAAACTTTTTGTTCTTTCTTCTGGTTCTGGTTTAAAGATTTGCTCAGTAAGAATAGGGTCACTGTGACCTGATTTCCTTTACTGTAAAAGTACTGTAGAAGAATGAAGAGGGTCTCCCCCTCCCCTTAACCTATTCTCCTTCTTTAGATTTATAGATGTCACCTCAGTTGTAATCATTAACTAAGGGAATGGGAACTGGAGTTTCTGTACCTCAATTTCCTGGTTCTTTGTCTAGCTTTCATGCTCAGATTGTAAGCCCACCTCCCAGCCAATGGTGAGAAGGGTCAGAGGTGGGCGGGAATTCTCATGTTAGGTATAATTATTGGTGCTTTGCCCCTTGTAAAGCACCTCCCTTGCTAGATCTGTTCTAGCAGAGGACGCCCTATTCTCGAGAACTGAATAAAATTTATTTCTGTTCCCACCCTAAGATGGTTCCTTATTATAAATTTAATTGGTGAGGGTCTTTCATCCCATACAGTGACCCCATTTGGTGTTTTCTTTGGAAAGATACCAGAGGGATTCGCCATTTCCTTCTCCAGCTCATTTTACAGATGAGGAAACTGAGGCAAATAGGGTTAAGTGACTTGCTCTGGGTCACATTGCTAGTTAAGTGTCTGGAGTCACATCTGAACTCAGGTCTTCCTGATTCCAGCCCTCCCCCCCCCACTCTATTGACTGCACAACCTAGATGCCCTCAACAATATTGAAAGGGAGCTTCTTAAGGAAAACTGCAATCGTGTCAATGCCTCTCAAATCTAACAAGTGGATATAATTACCATCTAATATCAGAAAGTCAACTTGGAATAAGAGAATAAAATGAAGTATACCAAAACAAAAGTACCTGAAAAGTTAATCTAGTCTAAGAAGAATATGAAAACAGGTAACTGAGAGAGTAACTGAGAACAGGCAACAAGTATCTCTGACAATGATCTCATAATTTTTTGGATAAGGTCAATATAGAAATTTGTTCTGTTTGACTATACATAATTGCTTCAAGGGTTTTACCTTTCCTTGGGGGGGGGGGAGAATGGGGAAGGGAAGTGAGAGAAAATAAAAAATAATGCAAAAACATAAATTCTGCAACCTTTATACATTGCTAAGTGCTGTTTTACACTCATGAAAGCCACAAGATAAGGAGTAAAGTTCAGAAATTTTGACATGCAAGCTACAATACTTTTAACAGGCAGTTTTAAAAGGAGGTTGCATATTAGCCCTTAACGTAAAAATGCAATTGTTCTCAACACCGTGACCACTTCATTTTATGTTTTTTCCCCAAAAGATCAAAAATGACATGCCCAAAAGGTTACACTCTAAAGAACTAAATGAAATAATTCCTTGAGGAAAAAAAAATATTAAGCATATTAGTTTCCCCCTCCTCTTTGTTAAAAAACAGAATGCTATTTCGGATATCCAGGAAGTAATTTTTAATTACAGTGACACATCCAATTGCATCTGGAACAAAAGAGGCAGAGGGAGAAAAAAATTTAATTTACACTGTTATTGTAAACAACTTAGCATGAAAACTTTATTTTCCAGCATTTATAAATTTTATCCTTGTTTTTCAACAAAACAATTATCCCATTTCTAACCAATGCTACTTTATAGAGTGTAACATGACTCAACAAAGCTATTACTTCCTAAGTTTTCATTCCACATTGTAAAACTGTAGTCCCACAAACAAAAGCTACATAAAGGTATAAAGAAGCTATATAAATCTTGTTATGCTTGAGGGGTAAGGAGGTATGAAAGAGGTTCCTGAAGGCTTAGATACTAGGGACTGAGAAATACAGAACAATTCAGGGTGGGATCCATAGTGCACGCTGGCAATTTCAGCATATAATTATCATAACTAGCTAAGAAAGAAATCTGTTTATTGGAACACGAGAGGGGGTATTATGCTCCTGTTCCTCAATAGCAAGCCCAGCAAATCACAGATACTGAGTGTGGCACAGTTAATCGCCTTAGAAATCAACTGTCTTGGGCAGTGGCAACAGAAATTACCAGAAGCAGAATGCTAAGGAGTCCTGGTCAATTTTGTCACAAACAACCAACATATCCAGCCATCACCAAGATAAGGTGAGAGGGAGAGATTTCCCAAAAGGAAATCCTACCAATGAACCTGCCAACTACTGAACTTGTAATGAAGGTCAAAATCCAGAAATACTGAAAAACTTTTAAAAAACTGAAAAATCTTGAAAACCCAAACTCATGGCATATTGAAAAGATGATATGAAGTCTTAAGTAGACTATGGGTATGGCAGACTTCCAAAAGAATACTCATCTCCTTGAAGTAATCCTGAGAGCATACATGATTCCATAAAGAAGAAAATTTCTAGTAAGATAACTCAAGCTGAGACCTTCCTGTTTGCACTTGTCCTCTGAAGGAATGCTGACCTAATCCTGACTTCTATTGGAGCCAAGGTGCTTTTCCTTCAAGTCTCTGAGACTTCCACCTCCCCCTCCTCCTACCAGATCTCCATTCTCAGGTAAGAAGAGGAACCAGAACTTCCTCTTCCATCACAGTCTTAGTGTCCCCCAAGAAAAGCTTCCAGGAGCCTCAGCTGCACTTCCATCTGGACTAATGTAACTTTCCCCTACGCAACTTCCCCTCCTGCCATGAGTCTGATTTCCACCAGCACCACCCCCTTCTCACGTAGAGAGCCTCTTGTTGGAAAAGGAGTAACTTTCCTGTCTCTTGAAGGAAGAGGAAAGTCCACAGAGAGTAGAGAAACAGGGGCCTCCGATCTGACCATGTGCCTTCCATCTCGTGTTGCATTTGTGTCCTGCCTGATCTCTAGCCTCCTCTGAGAAAAGAAATGGAGCTTTTCACTCAAAGATAAAGAGTCTTGTACTTGATCTTACCCCTACACATCTCAGTGACTCTAAACACCTATAGATCATTATCCAAACCCTATTTTCCATCCCCAGCACCTGATTCCTCATTTCTATTACCATAAACCCTCCCACCCCAAAATTCTAACCCACCAACCCCATCCACAGTGACTTCTGGAATGCCTATTTTATAGGCAACACAATTCCAATCATCCTAAATCTTTTCCCTCCTACTCCTTTCATCTTCTCGCAGGAAACCTGACTCTCTTTTGCCCACCCATGACAAAGCTTCCTAGGCCACCCTTTCCAACACTGACTGCACCTTCACTCGTTGCCCTTGGCTCACTGGTCGAGGTTTGAAGAAGGAATGGTCCTTCCACCTGATTTTTCTCTCTTCTCTAACTCCTACCTTCATCATACAAGAGAACTTTAAATATACATATATATACATACACATACATACACACACACACACACACACACATATACAGACTCTCCCTCAATCACCAGCATAACCATACAGCACTTCAACTTACTTCCCATGATCTATTCCTCCACCCAAACTCAGCCACACAAAAAGATGATCTTGCCATCCATCATCCACAAACACATCACTTCCATGTTTAAGAATTCCAAAATCTCCTTATCTGATGATAACCTATTGATTTTCTACCTTTCCCTCTACCTTCCCTTACCAAACCCTGCTTTCAGTACATACCATGACCTTCGATCCCTCAACTCAGTTCTCTTCCAGGCAACCTCCTCTGTGTTAACCACTTTCTTCTCTTTTCCCTATCTTCACCACTTGATGATCCAGTGCAACTCCACATTGACCTCTTCTCTTTAGTCCCTGGCTCTTTTATCATATTGTTGATTGTGTTCTGACAAGCCTCAGCTTCAGCTGCTAAATGAAGGTGATGTCAACTAAAAATTTATGTTATACAACCCCAACTAGGCCCTCACTGTCACTAGGCAATCCTTCTATACTTCCATTATCAACTCATATCCCCCTCTCCACAGCAAATTTTTTCATCCTTCCTCAAACTTCCCATGGCTCCACCTCCCCCCACCCTCTCAGCCAAGAATTTTCCCTCGTATTTTACAAAAAAAAATCTGAGGTCATTCACAGTGAACTCTGTTTTTCTCATTTCATATCATTCAGACACCTTCACTATGTCTTGCTTCACTCCTGTCTCACAAAAAGTGATGGCCTTACCCCTTACTAACCTCTCTACCCACATAAACAATCCCATTCCATCCTGTCTCCACCAACAAAATGCCCCCTCTTTCATCCCCACTCTATCACTATCTTAATCTTTACATTGTATATTGACTCCTTTCCTACTACCTACAAACATGCTCATGTTTTCCCCAGTCTCAAAAAATCCTCACTTGATCCTTCCATCACCATTAATTTTCTCCTGTCCTTTCTAGCTAAATCCCTTCTCTCCTCTAATACTGCCACCACCTTGGTGTAGGCCTTCATCGCCTCATGCTTAGACTATTTTAATAGCCTGCTGATGGGTTTGCTTGCCTCCAGTCTCTTCCCACTCCAACCTATCCTCCATTCAGCCATTAAAATTATTTTTCTAAAGTGCAGATCCAACCACATCACAATCCTACTCAATAAACTCTAGTGATTCCAGGATCAAATACAAATACAAAATCCTGTTTGGTGTTCAAAGCTGTTCATAACTTAACAACCTCCACCCCACCTTTCCAGGCTTCTTCCACTTTATTCCCTATCATGTCCATTAAATACAGTGACACTGGCCTCTTTTCTATTTCACGAACAAGACACTCCATTTCTTAGTTCTGGGGATTTTCTGTAGCTGACCACCATATCTAGAATGATCTCCTTTATCTCTGCCTAATGACTTCCCTGGCCTCCTTCACAACTCGAACACTTCTTTTTACAAGAAGCCTTTCTAATCCCTCTTAATTCTAGTTCTGTTGCACTTTTAATTATTTCCTATTCATCTTGTATATAGCTTATCTAGACATAGTTGTTTGCTTGTTGTATTCCCCCATCAGATTTGAGCTCCCTGAGAACAAAGGCTATCTTCTGCCTCTTTTTGTACCCCAGACGCTTAGCACAGTACCTGGTACATAGCAAACACAATAAATATTTACTGACTGACTAAAGTACTAAATTATGTCCAAAGGTGAAAAATAAAGCTACTGTCTAAAATGTTAACCATCTATTTCCTTTAGTATACCTAATTCAGTTATTTTCAATAGACTCTGGGCTCCTTAGAGGGCAGATACCGTCATTAACCTTTCTTTGTATTCTCAGTTCTTAGCACCGTGCCTGACACACAGGAAGTGTTTAATAAATGCACATTGACTGACTGACTGGTTGAAGGGGAAAAGGGACAGAAGACTTCACCCAACCAAAACTAATAGCAGCTATACACCAAAACAATAAGCCTTTCTACATCTAAAGACATTTCAAGTAATTATCTGTATGTCAAGCTCCTGAAAAATTAAGGAAGTGGCAACCCTGAATATAAAGAAATATATCAAAATTCATTCAGATAGGTGAAAGGATTTATATGAACACAACTATCTTAGAGTCTTTCAATGCTTGGCTAAAGTTCTAACTCCAAAATAAGACCTATCCTTATTCTTCCAGTTGCAATTACCAACCTCAGAAAGTGCTCTGCATTTATTTATTAAATATTTTATATGCATATATGTTGTTACATGACACCAAACAGAATGTAATTTTGGCAGGAAGTGTTTAATTTTTGTCTTTGCTTTTCAATCTCCTAGGAGAGTGCCCAGTCCACAATAGGTACTTAATAAATCCTTGTTGAATAAAGAAAAACACATTAGAAGTGTATACACCAAACTCATATAAAAATAGCAATTTTATTAACTCCATTAAGAAATTAAGTTCACAAAGAATAATAGATTTCACACTTAATATATGATCAAAGGGGTTATCAACCACTAAATCAATCAAAAAGAAAATACAGTTATCCCTTCCACATCTCAATTTTCTCTATCACAGTTCTGATAAATCACGGATAGGCATAAGAAACCAAATGGGAATTTTGCAGAAGCCGCAGACAACATGTGAAGGCCAGCAGAAAACACAGAAAAAGTTTAGAAACTCAGAAATGCATAAAATATAGGTACAGTATTATATAATATCAACATATTTTATCAGAGGGGCAGAGCCAAGATGGCAGCATAAAAACAGGAATTTGACTGAGCTCTCCCCCAAATCCCTCCAAATACCTGTAAAAAATGACTTTAAACAAATTCTAGAGCTACAGAAACTATGAAATGACAGACTGAAACAAGTATCCGGTCCAAGACATCCTGGATGTTTGCTGGGAAGGGTCTATCACACCATGCTGGGAGCGGAGCACAGGCCGCACTGGCACAGACCAGGCAGGAGCAGAGCTGGTAGAGCAGGCCTCAGGGCACTGAATCACTGAGCTGTGACAGTTTCCAGATTTCTCAACTCACAAATGCCAAAGGAACTTAGCAGGTCAGTGGGGAAACTGTTAGACCTGGGTGAGCAAAGGGAATGGTCTGCCCCAGAGGGGCAGAGGTGGCAGCAGCAGCATGAACAGCAGCAGCAGCAGTAGCAGCTGCTTCGAGAGCTCTAGACTCACAGACAGTGGGGGGATCAAGTGGCTGATCAGAGAGGAACTGCCCAGATCTCTTAGCTGGCGCTGAGGCAGGATTCTCTTGCTTTGCCCTGCTTGGACCTGGGTAACAGTTCTGGCTGGCAATCCTGGGGTCAGGAGGAGCAGTGGTATGGCAGAGCTTGTGGTAGCTGTGGAGAGGGAGTCCTCCTGGCAGTTTCAAGGCAGAAAAAAGTACTTGAATTCACTCAAAGACCATAGCACAGGCCAGTGGAGGAAGAAACATCTCTCCTTTGATCATACTACCTCAGAATAGCTTAAAATGTACAGATTCCTACAAGTAGCTCAGAAAACTGCAGCACAAAATCCCTGAAGCTTGACACAGAGCACTCTGTACTCTGGAAGCAGTCATACCCTGACAAATAGCTCAAAAGTCAAGTAATTGGCTGGGAAAATAATTAGACAGTGTAAAAAACTCAGACTATAGAATCTCGCTTTGGTGACAAAGAAGATCAAAACATATAGCCAGAAGAAGACAACAAAGTTAAAGACCTTACATCCCAAGCTTCCAAAAAAATATGCATTGGTTGCAGGCCATGGCAGAGCTCAAAAAGGATTTTGAAAATCAAGAAAGCGAAATAGAGGAGAAATTGGGAAAAGAAACGGGAGAGATGCAAGAAAATTATGACATGACATGACAGCTTGCTAAATGAAACCCCAAAAAATACAGAAGAAAATAACACCTTAAAAAACAGACTAATCCAAATGACAAGAGGTCCAAAAAAACAATGAGGAAAAAAATACTTTAAAAAAACAGAATTGGCAGGGTGAAGATGGCAGCTTGCAAACAGAGTCTCACCTAAGCTCTCCCACAAATCTCCCAACACCTGTAAAAAATTACTCTAAAAAAATCTAGAGCTACAGAACCCACAAAATAACAGAGGGAAACAAGTCACCAGCCCAAGATGGCCTAGATGGTCACTGGTAAGGGTCTATCACCCTGTGGTGGAAGTGGAGCACAGCCCAACATGGGCCTGGCAGGACAGACCAGGCACAGAGTAGACCAGGTGGAGCAATCCTCAGGGCCTTGAATCACTGAACTGTGGCAATTACCAGACTTCTCAACCCACAAACGCCAAAGACAATGGAGCAGGTCAGTGGGAAAACTGCTGGATCTGGGTGAGAGAAGTGTGCAGTCCAGCCCCAGCACCAGGGCAGCAGAGGTGGCTGCAGCAGCGTGGCGTCTGCTTTGGGCCCCAAGCCCACACAATGGGAGGAATCTAGTGGCTGATGACAGCCAGAGTGTAGAGATTGCTTTACTGGTGCTGAGGCAAGGCTCCCTTGCTTTGCCCTGCTTGGATCTGGGTCGTGGTCCTGACTGGCAGTTCGGGGAGGAGGAGCACTGGTGTGGCAGAGCTTTGTGGTGGCTGTGGAGGAGTCTTCCTGGTGGTTACACAGCAGAAAAAAAGTGTCTGCACTCACAGATCAAAACACAGGCCAGGAGAAGAGCATCATACCACCTCAGAATAGAAGCAGCTCTGAAAATAGCAGCGCAAAACCCCTAAAGCTTGGGACAAAGCACTCTTCACTCTGAATGCAGTCATATCCTGAAAAAAAGCTCAAAACTCAAGTAATTAGCTGTGGAAATGAGCAAGCAGCATAAAAACTCAGACTATAGAATCTTTCTTTGGTGACAAACAAGATCAAAACATAAAGCCAGAAAGAAGTCAACAAAGTCAAAGATCCTCCATCAAAAGCCTCCAAGAAAAATATGAATTGGTCTCAGGCCATGGAAGAGCTCAAAAAGGAAATCAAGTAAAAAAAAACATAAGAGGAAAAATTGGGAAAAGAAATGAGAGGAATACAAGAAAATCATGAAAAGTGAGTCAACAACTTGCTAAAGGAGAACCAAAAAAAAAAACTGAAGAAAATAACACCTTAAAAAATAGACTAACTCAAATGGCAAAAGAGCTCCAAAAAGCCCATGAGGAGAAGACTGCCTTAAAAGGCAGAATTAGCCAAATGGAAAAGGAGGTCCAAAAGACCACTGAAGAAAATACTGCCTTAAAAATTAGAAAGGTGCAAGTGGAAGCTAGTGACTATGAGAAATCAAGAAATTATAAAACAGAATGAAAGGAATGAAAAAATGGAAGACAATGTGAAACATCTCATTGGAAAAACAACTGACCTGGAAAATAGATCCAGGAGAGATACTTTAAAAATTATTGGACTACCTGAAAGCCATGATCAAAAAAAGAGCCTAGATATCATCTTTCAAAAAATTATCCAGGAGAATTGCTCTGATATTCTAGAACCAGAGGGTAAAATAGAAATTGAAAGAATCTACCAATTGCTTCCTGAAAAAGATACCAAAAAGGAAACTCCTAGGAATATTGTAGCCAAATTCCAGAGTTCCCAGGTCAAGAAGAAAAGATTGCAAGCAGTCAGAAAGAAACAATTTGAGTATTGTGGAAACACAATCTGGATAACCCAAGATCTAGCAGCTTCCACACTAAGGGATCAAAGGTCTTGGAATATGGCATTCTGGAGGTCAAAGGAGCTAGTATTAAAACCAAGAATCACCTACCCAGCAAAACTGAGTATAATACTCCAGGGCAAAATATGGATTTTCAATAAAATAGAGGACTTTCAAGCATTCTAGATGAAAAGACCAGAGCTGAATAGAAAATCTGACTTTCAGATAAAAGAATTTTAAAAAGCATGAAATGGTAAACAGGAAAGAGAAATCGTAAGGACTTTAATATCAAAGTTGAACTGTTTACACTCCTACATGGAAAGATTTGTAACTCATAAGACTTTTTCCAGTATTAGTGTAGTTGAAGGGAATATACACATCTACAAAGACAGAGGGCACAGAGTGAGTTGAATATGAAGTGATGATATCTAAAAAATAAAATTAAGGGGTGAGAGAGGAATATATTGGGAGGAGAAAGGGAGAGATAGAATGGGGTAAATTATCTCACATAAAACAGGGAAGAAAAAGCTGTTATGATGGAGGGGAAGAATGGGAGCAGGTAAAAAGGAATGAGTGAATCTTGCTCTCATCGGATTTGGTGTAAGGAGAGAATAGCATACATACTCAACTGGATATCCTACCCTACAGGAAAGTAGGGGGGGAAGAGAATAAGAGAGGGCAGATTAAGGGAGGGGATAGTCAAAAACAAACACTTTTGAAAAGGGGCAGAGTCAAAGAGGAAAATTGAATATAAGGGGGACAGGATAGGATGGATGGAAATAATCTTTCACAACATGATTATGGAAATGTTTTGTATAATGACACATATGTAACCTATATTGGATTGCTTGCCTTTTCAAGGGCAGGGGAGGTGGGGAGGGAAGAAGGGAGAAAATTTGAAACTCAAAGTTCTAAAAACAAATGTTAAAAACTGGTTTTTACATGCAACTGGGAAATAAGATATACAGGCAATGGGGTGTAGAAATCTGTCTTACCCTATGAGAAAGTAAGGGGAAAGGAGACTGGAGGGGATGATAGAAGGGAGGGCAGAATAGGAAAGGGGCAATCAGAATGAATACATGCCATCTGGAGGTGGGGGGGGAGAGGAGAGAGAGGAGAAAATTTGTAACTCAAAATCTTGTGGACATGAATGCTGAAACTAAAAATAAATAAACCTTTAAAAAACATCTTTAATTTTTTTAATATGATAATAATTCAGACTTCTCTGGCATAAGGGGAGGGCCAAAAATTTTTCATATATTTTCTAGATCACAGGGGCACCACAATGTGGAAGGGATAAGTAACAATCTCTGACCTTGTATTCTGGTTTGCTACTACCACTTCAAGAATTTTACTAATACCAATTTGAATAATAATAAATCAAATGCATCCAACTATAAATAAGTCCTGTCAAAACAAATGCAAAAGAAACTAGATGTTTATACAGAAACAACCATTCAAACAGTTTTCTGTCTTTGATGGACTTTATTATGTTATACAAATGAAATATGAAAATATTATGAAACAAAATTCTCAACTTGAAATGACAATAATTTTCCTATTTAGCCCCCTTAATTACTATTATTTGCAAAAAACAATTTTCTGAAATATACATCTTTGATTTTTTTAAGTAAAAAAAATCTTAAAGGAAAGAGACTGGGCTACTACTATCAAAATTAAATTAAGTAGCTTTTTTGACTATGAAAACTGATCCATCCATATTAATGCAAACAGAGATAGAATAAATCATTTAAATCAGCAGGTAATTCCAGATTTACATATTAACCATTAGTTTCACCTCCAAAGTTATCAACTGAAATGGACAATGGATGGGTTACTAATAAGACTTGCTGAAAAATCAATAATTGGACTTTCTTCCCTTAACTATGGAATATGGAATAAAATGCTCAGAAATCTCAGTAGAAAAATAAAACCACACAAAAATTACTGGCTACATGTTCACTCATACCCCTGACTCACTAGTTATGGTGGGAGACTTGAAATATTCCTTGCTCCCCACTGCCATTTCCAGATTCTTCTTCTTGCCATCACTACTGAGAAACCACTCCTTCTTTGAAATTCATTCAATCCAAATTTATCATTAACTCAAAATCCTGGTAGCCATTATCCATTGATCCTGATGGCATTCTCCTTTCTTCCTTGATGAGTTAAACCCCGGGCTCACAGTATTTCTTTCCACCACAGCTTCTATCCTCATATAACCTAGGAATCCTAACTAGTCCCCTCCCAAATTGTGCAAAAGAATGCCCCCATCATCCCTACTTTCTCTTACCTCTAATCTCTCCTTATCTATGGGTCCCTTTCCTGATGCCTACAAATATACCTATATTTCCCCCACCTTAAAAAAAAATCACTTGATCCAACCATCCCTTCTAGATATTGTCCTAGCTATCTCTTCCCCATTTCTCAACGGAACTGGAAAAAGCTATCTACACTAGGTGCCTCCACTGGGTCTCTTCTTATTGGCCTCTAAACCCTCTGCAATATGACTTTTAACCTCATCATTCAACTGAAACTGCTTTCCTCAAAATTAATGATAATCTTTTAACTGTCAGGTCTAAGGGTCTTTCTTCAACCCTAAACCTTCCTGGCCTTCCATAACGCTCTCTACCTGGATACCCTCTATTCTCTAGGCTTTCATAACCCCTCTTTCCTTACTCTTCTCCTAAATATTTGAAGGCTGCTTCTCAGGATTTTTTCTGGATCACACAGTAGGCATTTCTCAAGACTTTGTTCTGGGTCTATGTTTTCTCTCCATATGCTATCTCATTTAATGTGTCATCAAGTCCCATGGGTTAAATTATCGTATCTATACAGATGATTCCTAGCTCCATCAAGCTGGCCTAAATCTTTCTCCTAAGTTAAGTTCCAGTCTCATATGACCACCTTCCCTTTGGAAATTTCAAATGGGGTATCCCAAAGGGATCTCAAACTCAAATGTGTAAAACAAATCTCATTTATCTTCCCCCCAAAAAATCCTCCTCCTCTATTCCCAACTTTCTATTCCTAACAAGGAGACCTACATTCTCCTCTATTCACTGACATTCACGCTACACATTCATTCTGTTGCCAAGTCTTGTCATTTTATCTTCACATCTTTCATATACATTCCTTATGTCCACTCAAAAAGCTACCACCCTAATGTAGATCTTTGTCACTTCCTATCTACACTATTTCAGTAACCTAATTAATCTCTCTTACTCGGGCCTCTCTGCTCCCAGTTCTGTCCTCCACTCAGCTGAAAAAGTCATTTTCCTAAAGCTCGGATCTGACCATGTCACCCCATTACTCAATAAACTCCAAAGGTTCCCTATTACCTCCAGAATCACATATAAAATCCTCTCACAGGAACTCCTCCTCCTCCTAATTTCATCTATCCATCATCCCTGGAATGCCTCCCTCCATACTTCTAATTCCTAGTTTCCCTACTTTCTTCAAGATTCAGGTCAATTCTTACATTGAGCAAGAGGTCTTTTCCAGACCCTCCTTCTCCCACAGTTCCTTCCCTCTAAGATTACCTTCAATTTACCCTGTATGTATCTTGCATGTATACAGTTATTATATGTTGTCTCCTCCATTAAAATGTGAGCTCCTTGGGAGTAGGGATCCTGTTTTTGTTTTTCTTTGTATTCACAGTGCCTGGCACATAGTAAGCGCTTAATAAATGCTTGTTGACAGATTGACAAAAAAAGGACTGTGATACATAGGCTAAACATTATTTTACAACAATTAACTGTAGTCCACATTTTAAATTTTTTTGTATTGTATATTACCCCAAAGTATACTTTACAAACCTTAGTTGTGAACACCACTTCACTCACCAGATCCAATTATCTAGTAAAATGTCCTAAAGACTTTGGACCAAAAGTCACAATATGGCAGTTTGGGTGGTTTAAAATGGGTGGAGAGGGAGAGGAAGTAAATAGCGTGTCCAGTTGAATCTGGAGGAAGAACTTATATGGTCATGAGCAGAATGAAAATGAACAAATGTCATAAAGGTACTCTATAGATTGGATAAAGCTACATAACACTGAAACACAATTTACTAGTAGCAAGTCTTTCCACTTCTATGGCTTAAGTCAGAGATGTCACGGAGTAGCTAGCTATGCTAAGATTTTAAGATACGAAGGTAAGCCCAGTTCTCCTATGAGCCAATCAATTCTTATTCTTTAATGTAAGTGGTTCCAGCAACTTAGGAGCATACTCCTAACCTACTCCTCTCAATTTCATTTGCTGCTGAGTTTGGTTATCTAAATCCCAGACTTTTCACCAAAAGGTTAGCCTGAATACTACAGAATTCTATACCCAACCAAAATACTAATAAAGACCTATTTAGGAATTGATAACCCTATACGTGACTAACAAGTCTGACAAATTTCATAAAAATCATGCTAGCTTAAGCAAGAGAAATTGCTTCTTTCCCCCTATTAAACCAAAGATGACAGAATAATTAGAAAGACTCACAAATAATAGCAGACACATATAGAAGATTTACAAAGCACTTTTTCATGCATTATTTCATTGGAGCCTATCAACAACCCTGTGAGAGAAGAAATATAGGTATTATATTCAATTTGCAAATTAATAAAATAAGGCTAAGGAAGGTTAAATAACTAGTCAGTGATCATACAGTTAGTAAATGCCAGAGACATGATTTGAATCTGATTCTCCTCAGATTCCAAATCCAGTACTCATTAAACCATACTACAATGACTCTCTCCTCAATTATTTTTATGACTGGCAGTAGAAAACTGATTAATGATATTCTTCCAATTCATCTAATTCAAAAACTGCTGAGGAGTAGGAGCAAAATGAATGTAAAAGTCTAGTATGTCTTTTATTTTAAACCAGATCCATATATAAAGCTCAAGCTCCCAGAGAGGCACATCCTCTAAAAATGCAGAACAGTACCTTCTCAGCAACTTAAGAGTTTTAGAGAACTGCCTGAGGCACTGAGAAGTTAAGTGACTTGCCCAGGGTCACACAGCCAATGTCAGAAGGGGAAGCCCGAATCCAAGTCTTCCTGACATTAAGATCAGCTTTCTACCCTATAGCACTTGGAAAGAAGCATTAGAGTAAAACTGGTGGAATTTCCATTGGTATTGGCAAGATACCATGAAAGATCTGGAAAGATCTTCTGCAAAGATCATGGGAGATCTGACCAAAAAAAAAATGCATTTACAAGGACACAAGAAAAGAAGATAAAAGTAAACCTACTGAAATTACTAAATAAACTAAAAGAA
This sequence comes from Phalanger gymnotis, assembly GCA_028646595.1. Lineage (NCBI taxonomy): Eukaryota > Metazoa > Chordata > Mammalia > Diprotodontia > Phalangeridae > Phalanger > Phalanger gymnotis. The sequence continues at coordinate 262,019,730 of CM053626.1, read as the reverse complement.
ATTCAAGCTATACAGATATGATTTGCTTATTTCATAGTATTTTGCTAACGCCAACCAGAGACAGCTGCAGAACATACATTTGCCACTCTTACTGTTGGTATTGTCATGTTTCAAACTCAACTTTAATATGTGTAGTAAGAGAAAAAAAAATCTCTTAAGAAAAGACAAGTACCTTCATTTTCAATAGCATGACATTTCACCTTCAATACCAAGTCGAATGTTCTCTCTGGATTTTCTCTACAAGGAAAAGAATTCAGTTAAATTTATTCAGAAAGACATTTTTCAGACTTGTTAAGTTTCTCAATAGCAAAATAATGTTTTTCCTCTTTTCAGTTTACTCCATAAAATTATATATTTTACTTACGAGCTTTCATCCTCATTGACTACTTAAAAATATTTTACTGTATCTTATAAAAAGGAAATCTACAGTAAACCTTCAAAGAGTTAACAATCTAAGTAAAGAAAAAAAATTTTAAGACCAAATCTGATCTATAGAAGCTGAATTTCACTAAGTCACAAAGCTTTACACCAAAAGTTAGACCATTAAAAATGTTAATAATGTATTCATAAATTTGATTACGTGTTTAAAGTTTTGCATATTTATTATTAGACTATCTGATAAGGAGCTTTAGGGCTATGCCAAAGTAGTCTATTTTTATATTAATCATCTTTTAGAAAAAAAATTGTTTTGTTTTTCTGGCTACCTAAGTATTGGATTCATCTAAGAATGAAATTTGTAAAAACAACCTGAGGTCTTCTTGAGAGACCCCATAGTGGTCATTAATCTCCTTTTCTGATAGAACAGAAAAGATTAAACCACTTCTGTTCATATGGATTCTGTGACTGTTAACATCTTGGTACCTTGTTTTAAAAATTGTTCATACTTCCTTTCAGAAGTTAATCCTACATAGAAATTAGCAAAAACAAAAAAAAAAAGTTTGTGAATTACAAAATCTCTATTGTCACAGCACACACAGAAAGTGACATATCGCATATTTTTTGATTAAGCTTTCTTTTCCTGCTCATTTACTCCCAGTTTATTTCAAGGAGACAATCCTGAAGAATTCTACACTCCCACAGTATTAGTAATGGAGGGGCCAAGAGTAGGGGAAAGGTGATGAGTGTCAAGATCATTTCCTCCAACCTTTCAAAAACTTTCTAGTGGAAAGCCAGTCATTATCTAAGCATAAATACATGACCAAAGAAAGCTTCTTACAAGTTACAGAGTTCTAAATTATTATTATATACCTGTTCACATTCAAAGCCTTCTAGTACAGAGCTAATCATTACTTAAGCATAAAAATGGGCCACAGAAAATTTACATATAATTCTAAATTATTTCACTGTTCACATTCACTGGGTGATACATAAAAATTGCTCAATATTTCCCAAATCTTAAAATTAAATTTCACTTAAATATATCAACATTTAAAGTGAGGAGGCAATTTCACCCAAATGTAAATGTTATTTTGAAAGGGCCAAAGAGAAAAGAAGTAACCCTTTCCAAAATCATTCACAAAATATTAGCCAGCATTTAGTATTATTGTAAGGCTTGCAACCCCCTTTACATGTTATGTCAGTAGTCCTGAACAATTTTATTAAGAAAACTCAGAAGCTTTTTTAGGATTAAATGAGGTTAACACATGCAATGCTCTGAAAACCTTAAAATACTAGGTAAATGCTTGCTATTATTCTGTCTTATTTACACAATGTCATAATTCCCAGAAATAAACCTGCCATGCCCAGTTATCCTTATTGCCAAAGTAAACAATATTGTATCACTAACCATAGCAGTGTGAAGACAGCACATACAGCACTTTGTAAACCTTAAAGTCATATATATATATAAACGCCAGCCATTATTGTCTTATTTACATAATGTTATAATTCCCAGAAATAAATCAGTCGTGCTCAGTTATCCTTATGTGCCAAATTAAACAATTATTATACCACTGGTATATATTATACCAGTGAAGATAACATATGCAGCTCTTTGCAAACTTTAAGATGCTGTACGAATTGCAGGTATTAATATTCTTATTTACATGTTATAATTTCCAGAAACATACCCATCTTGCCCATTCAGTAATCCTTATGAGCCAAAGTAAACAATATTAGATCATAAGCCATAGCATTATGAAAAAAGTAGTACCCCCCGGTACTTTGACATCCTACTTCTGCTAGTTACGTTTGGGAATACCCTGTGGACAGAGTCTCTGTATCAAGAAATACAGAACACCACCACCCACCCACCCAAGACATCCTAGGCACCAAGCCTTAGTGGTTCTATCTCGAGGACAGGAAAACCTACAGAACAATCAACTATGAAGTGACACCTTGGAGACCACACACCACACACACATTATGTCTGACACACTAGATAAAGAAAACCCCAAAGGGCGGGGGAGGTTGGAGGAGGATGTGAAGATGAGAGGAGCCGAATCTCCCCCATCTCTGTGTGTGTGTGGGTGTGTGTGTGTGTGGGTGTGGGTGGGTGTGTGTGTCTCTCTGTCTCTCTCTCTCTCTTACACTCTCACACCCCTCGGGGGATGAGGTTTCCAAGCCTGGGTGTATCCATCCCGGAGGCACTCCCCGCTTCCTTCCCCAGTGGAAGAACCTGAGCGTCCCGGACGCGGGCAGCCGCAGCTGCAGCGCCGCGGGATGGGGCGCTCTCGGGTTGCTCCGCTGGCATCTCGGTCCCCGCCGCCTGACGCTGGAGACGCGGTGTCCGGGGGAAGGAAGGCTTTGAGGCCTAGTTCCCTCCCCAGGGGGCGGGCGGAGGAACTGAAGCGGGCGCCCCGGGAGTCTCCCCGTGAGTCTCCCGGTGAGTCGCCCCCTCCCCCGGAGCCCTCAGAGATGGCGTCTCCGTCCTACCCTCCCCCCAACCCCGGGGCGAGGAGGAAGTGGGACCCGAGGGTCCTAAGAGGAAGCTGGACCCCCCGCCCTTCACTCACTTGGTCCTGCAGTCCATGATTACATGTCGAGTCCGAGCTCGGCCCGCTCCGCGCTCTCCTAGACCCACGCAGCCAGCCCCGGGGGTCGGCCCCTCCAGGAGGTGCGGCTCCGTCAGGGCCCGGGCTAGTGGGTTCGGCCGGAGGCGTCGGCGGCTGCGCGGGGTCCGGCTCACAGCGCGGGAGACTGCCGAGCCATTGCCCGCGGCGGCAGCGGCGTCGTCTGCGTCCCCCGAAGCGGGTCCCTCAGCCCAGCCCTGCTCGGCCTGGCCCTGGTCACTGCGCTTCTCTCTGACAGCGGCGCCGCCCCCGCCGGCTCCAGCTGCTGCCCAAAGCTCCGGCCCCTCAGTTCCTGTGAGGGAGGGTGGCCGCCGCGGCGCCGGCACCTTCGGCGAACCAGGAAGTGCCGAGGAGCGGAGGGGTGAGGGGGGAGCCACGGGCGCCTCTCCCGGCGGCTACACCTGATCCTCCGGCCCTCAGGCTGCAGCCCTGGGCGAAGCCCGAGAGGGGGAGCGCGGCCTGGGGTAGGGGACGGGTGAGGGGAGGACGGCGCGGGGCTGAGGGGGAGGGGGAGCAGAACCCGCGCAGCCGGGAGAACCTGGGCACGCGCCCCGTCGTGACTCAGCCCGAGGTCCCGCCAGGTGCCTGGCCCCATGCACACACACACACACACACACACACGCGCGCGCGCGCGCGCGCATGCATACACATAAGCACGCACACGCCCCGCCGCGGCTGCCCAAGAGGTCAAGACCCGTGGGGAGCAGGCTGCCCCTGGTGGGACTATCGCACCCTGGATCTGCCTTATTTCCCACACTCCCAGGCAGGTGAAGATTCACTGACTGGGGAAAGTGACAGGTCGGGTCCTTGCAGCCCGGGCTTGGAGAGTTGAGTTTGAGGCTCGCACCGAACCGACCTTGTCAAACCCGTTGTCTGGAACACTGCAGTCCGCAGCCGCGCACCTGCCTGCTTCAGGGAGTAGGTGCACTAGGACACTTGGGGATATTTCCCCCAAAATTGAATGTAACCTGCCAGTTCAAGGCTTCAGTCCTCTTAACTTTTTTGTGTGCCTCCTATTTCTGGAACATCCATTATTAGTGCAAAAAAGTAAATAAAACTTTGATTCATAACATCAGTAATATAATAAGTATGTGCCTTAAGTGATATTCAATTCAATAAACACTTATTAAGTGTCAGTCCCTGTGCTAAAGCCTGTGGATACAAAAAGAGGCAAAAGATAGTCCCTGCCCTCAGGGATCTTGAGAGACAGAGAGGGTGTGTGTGTGTGTGTGTGTGTGTGTGTGTGTGTGTGTGTGTGTATCTGCATGTTCTTTGTCTCTTGGCTTCCTTCAAGTATCAGCTAAAAACCTTCCTTTTGCAAAAAAAAAAAAAAACTTCCCAATTTCTCCCTAATACTAGTGCCTTCCTTCTGAGATTATCTCTAATTTATCATATATGTGTGTGTGTGCATATATCTAGATAGATAGTTTGTACATGGTTCTTTTCGTCTTGTCTCCTCCATTATATGTTGAATTTTTTGAAGGCGGAAAGTGTTTTTTACCTCTCTTTGCCCAGTGTTTATTTAGCAGAGTGGTTGGCGCATGACAGGTACTTGATAAATGATTCTTGGCTTGACTAGACTTTCGTACACTTGCCTTTGCTTGTAAAATATGGACGTTTGAGGACCAACGCCTTTTATCTTAGGTTATGCTATCAGAGGACCAACACTATTGATTATCCATGGAGAGGAATTCAAAGGAGTTGGAATACCATCTTCTCACAGACTTTCCTTGAAAGGATGGCAGTAGTCTTCTCACTAACCTGCATTGCTACATGACAAAGCAGAGAAGCAGATCATAGGAGTCAGAAAGAAAGCTTAAAGACCACATAGTTCAACCTTCCCTTTTTGCAAATGAGAAAACTTCAGGCCATGATGTTTTCCTTCAAGTAAGTTTTTCTTTAGTGCTGTTCAACAAAAATGACAGAAAGATAAATGTAGCATTATTTTAGTATGAGATATACTTAATGTCACACTTAGGCATCTTCAGAATCTAATCACTAAATCAAAAGGTCATTTTCCCAACACCGGACCTGCTTTCTAGCCATGCTACATATCGTGTGACCATCAGTCCAGAATGCTAAAAAATGTAGCATTACCAAGAACTAAGCAGAAAAGACAGAGAAACAGAATAAAGACATATGAATTATCAAACACAATGGTTTTTTTTTTGTTCTTAACATTAGTGTATCTTTGGACAAGGACTTTTACCTAAGTTTCTCAGTTGCCTTATTTGTAAAAATGGGAATTGTTAACTTGTGTTTCATACTAAAAGGTGAGGTTCAGATGAATATTACTAAAGCTTTTGAGATTCTTTAAAAAATTATTCTGTGAATTTCAAAGCATTCTCATTAATTACATGTACTGTATATATTCTCTTACAATTGCCATTCTTTTTACAGAAATTACTAAGCTTCACATTGCTCTCTGAAGTGAAAACCACTTCCTCTCTATACACGACTGAATTTGTGGAACTTCTTCTTTCATTATAATTAAGTCTTCCCTATGGCAAACAGAATACAGCAGCATTGCTAATTGTCCCTGCATCAGCAGTTTGAGGTTAGGGTGGGGGGATGGGGAAAGATGAATACAGTAAAGCAATAATAATTGGCCCTTTACCCCTCCATTTCCCAGATTATTCAAATATATGGACATCCTACCCAATAAAATTAAAAATAATTTTTCAAATTTGTCTTATAGAAGAAATATACACACAATATCCCTATTGCCTCCTCAATACTCCAGTGAATCTATAACCTCATCAGTGTAACTACTTCAACAATGTCAACCTATCCATGTTTAACCCATCCTGCCCATACAGTTCTCTGAATCTGCTACCCAAATTGCTGGAGACTTCTCCATCTCTTGACATTGGAAGCATACAAATGGGTTATTTGGCATATATTTCTGTTGTCTTTTCCTTTCCTACATTATAGGCCTCACTTTTTTCTTCTAGTCCTACATTTCTTTGATGTTAACCTTTAGATAATCTGCTTTATTTTTCATTGGCAATATGCTGTAAGCTTATTCACACTCACCACATACCTTTCTATGGACTTCTAAGTGATCCTCAGCTTCAGTTCTTCAAAGATTTTATAGTATTTTCTTGACTTGCAGCCATACAAAACCCTAAAAAAAAATTCGTGTATTGGGCCTTTGTTTCAGGGGGAAGTTTAAGGTCATTAGGAGAACTAAGCAATTTCCCAAAAGCCATTCAGCCTGTGGGCCTCCTTATTTTCTATTCTGGACTCAGACGATTGTTCACTTGCAGTGTCTTTCTAAGAAAAATGTACAAATTGACAAGCTCTGTAATTATCCAGGTAATTGTATATACTAGTCTGGAAATTAGACCTCCTCACACACTGTGGGGGTTTTTTTTCTCTTTTTAAAGGGAATCGTAGTATCATAAGACGTAACCAACATGACAGAATCAAAGAAATGGAGGAAAACTTGTATGAACTGATGCACCAGCAAAGTGAGCGGAACCCAGAGACAGCATACACAATAATCACAGTAATGTAAAGGAAAACAATTCCAAGGGACACAAAATCTGATCAGCGCAATTATCAATCAAAATAACTTCAGAAAAATGATGATAACACATGCCTCCCACCTCCTGGCAGAAGTATAATGGACTTCAGGCATAAAATGAGGCATACTTTTCCAACCATAACCAATGTAGTGTTGATTTGCTTTGCTTGACTGTATTTATTTATTACCAGGGAAGGTTTTCTATTGGGGAAGAGTGGGTGGGTAGAGGCAGATGTTTAAAAAAAAAAAGAAGAAAAAACTTCAATGAAACATTTTAAAAAGACATGAGAGTAGAAGGAAGTTCAAAAGTAGATGAGCAAATTAGTTTGGTTACTTCTGTGTTAAATTTAATATGCAGTTGAAAACAAAGTGTATAAAACACAAGTTGAAGTTTTCAACTTTGAATAATGTTCATTTTTGTTATATACATGTATATGTGCATTTTTTTAATTTTGAAGGGAAATTAATTTGAACTTATATGAGCGACAATGGATCTCATTTAGGAGGCTTTACAATGTTCAGTGGCTTGAAATCAGCACAATGTCATCCACAAACAGGAGCACTTAAAGAACCTAACTATAGGGAAACACTCTACCACTTGGATTCTTTGATGAATGTATTCCATTACAGTAGTAAACATTTTTGGCAAGCATGTCTTCTTCCTCTTTCATGGCTTGCTTCTGAGGCATGAATGAATGAGTAGAGGAAAGGGGAGGCCATGGAAAGATTTTGAAATATGAAGAAGAGATAAGGGAACTGTTTCCTCTGTTACACTATTTCTAGGTTTCTGTATCTCAGTGTCCCAGACTAAGTTGCAGAGCAGGTGCTGATCTGCATTGAGACACGAATTTCCTCACTGGGTGCTCCCTATTTGGGAAGGAGTGGTTAAAAAGAAAAAAAATCTCAATTTCTAATATTGAATCTCCCTTGATTAATAACAAAGATTCTACTGCCAGACATTGGTGTACTAATCTGACCCTTTATCTAAACAGACCACTTATCCCAAAAGAATGGATCGGATGGGAGATATATGAATGGACCTGAAACTCTTCCTACTGAGCTAGCAGACAAGATTAGGACATCAGGGATTAAGAAGAGCTAAGCTACAGCACTTTGGTGTTTAAATCATATTATTATCTCATTTGAATGAATATGTAAAAGCAACACCAGCCAGTCCATTGCACATGTATAAGAAACAGGCTCCCTAGATCAGGATACAACAAGGATTCAAACAGGCAGGGTGAGGGTTGATAGTAAGAATTTCTAGTAGAAAACAGTTCAAGGTTAGGTCAGGGGCTCAGAAATGGAAGTAGCCAGCAAAGGAGAGAGCAACAAGACATTGAAAGGATTTCCTAGTTTGGAGCACTCTAGGGAACATGTGGACAACAGTCCTTTGTATCTCAATTCTGAAATGTCCATTTTACTTGTATATTAGGACTATTCAAAAGTACCTGGTCCCCAGGGAGGAAGCTAGTCTGCTCTCTCTCTCCCAAGTCCACCACTATTTTGGCTCTTCTCCCTGTAGTACAAGCCATCACGAGGGGGAAGGGTGGATTCCTAGTTTCTCCAGCTAGAACTCAAGCTATAATTTCTCATAGAAACAATGTGTTAAGTAGTGGTTGTGTAGTTAAACTAATATTATTAATACAGCACTTCATGTATGCTATGGGATGAACTGGATTTTGTGGGCTGAACTGATAATCTAGTCAATATTTATAACATTGTTTCTACAGAAAAATGTGTTCCAAATTCCAAACAACTTATCTGCAAATCAGTCTTTAGAAAACAACCTGTTCTTGAATTGGGAACCACCTGTAAGTAGAACACTCCCTTAGCTGTTAAGGGGCCTGAAACATGATGATCATTTTTTCAACAGTTTACTTTGCCAATGAAATCTTGCCTAAGCCAACTAATAGCTATTGTAGTGATAATACTGTTGCCTGTGGTTTTAAAAGGCAGTCTCAGGTAAGGAATAAGGCTTCTAGTTTCAAGTGAAAAGGTCAAATATTATTTTATGTCTGCATTACAAAATCTGAAAAAAAATAATTTATTCCCCAATCAATCAATGAGCAAACAACTGATTAAGCACCTAATATGTACCAGGCACTTTTCTTAGTAATAGATAAACACATACTTATATACATGCATATATGTATATATTATATATGTGTGTATATGCATACATACGCATAAACACATATATGCATACGCATATATAGTCAACCAATAAACATTTATTAAAGCTTATTACATGCCAGGTACTGTGCTAAGCACAGGGGATACAAAGAAGGGTAAAAGGCAGTCTTTGCTTTCCAAGAGTCTAATGAGAGAGACAGATATGTACAAATAAGCTGCATAATGAATGTTTAAGAAATCATCAACAGAGTAAGGAAAGCACTAGAGTTAAGGGGCATTAGAGATGAGGAGATTTTAGCTAGGACTTGAAAGAAGCCAGGAGGCAGACATGAGGAAGGACAGCACATAGACAGACAGAAATACATACATACATACATATGTATACATGCGTATACATACATATAAGGTATATGTGTATTTTTTTTGTCCTGAAGAATGTGAAGGTCTCTTTACTGCTAAGCCTTTTTGACAGAGGGCGGCTAAACTTTCTCAAAATAATACAACAATCATCTCCTTCCCCTGTTTCAGATGGTTTGCTCAACTCTCCAGCATCATTTTTTGTCTTAACTGAGATAAATTTCTACTAGTTCACCTTCATTTTTACTTCTTAGTCTCCCAGACATTGGAAACTGAAAATGCCTATGAATCAAAAGGAAAGAAGATACGAAAGAGAATATTTCCAGCAGACTGAAATCAAGAACCAAGTTCCTTCAGAGCTTTTCTCAGAAGCCACCCTTGGATCCTGAGCAACAAGACTATTGGATCTTTGCATCTTGGGGCACCATTTGAGGAAGAATGACAACACCACCACCAAAACACACCTTGCAAGCCAGCAATAAATACATTTGTAAGATAACTTTGTGGGGTCAGAATTTCCCACATGGCTGACTACAATACTGACCACATGGCCAACCCCAGGCAAAATAGTTTAGAAGGTGTTTGTCTTTGGGCCTTTCTGCCTACTAATTTTTGCCTAATTATTAGGCAGCACAATGAGTGTGCATACCATTAAACATTCAACAGAAAAATTTTGTTGCCAGTTGCTTTTGATTAAAACATTAAGCCCCACAAAGATGCTTAGTATCCATGGTCATGATTTTCTGCTCCATACTTAAAAAAAACTAGAACTGGCCTAGGCCTCTGTTTTTCGAAGTGCCACCAAAGTGGTAGACCCAAGGTGGTTGGTCTCTCTGACATATGCCTGTAAAAAGTTAAAGATTCAATTCCAACCTATCTATTGTCCCTCAAACAACCTATTACAGAACATTTAGCCTTGATTTAAACCAAATTCTTCTCAAATCCAGTTATATTTTCAACCTGCCACCTCAAAGCTCTGAAGGAACTTGGGTGTTAACCCAATTTTAGTTTGCTGGAAATACTCTTTCGCATCTTCTTTCCTTTTGATTTAATGTCTGATTTCAAGAGTTCTAACGCCTGGGAGACTGAAAGGTAAAGATAAATTTTTGCATTTGTGTTATAGAGCTCAATAAATATTCCAAAAAGTAAAGGGTGAAAATAATAAAAATAAAATAATACAATAATCATCTTCTCTTTTGGGGGTTTATCCAACTTTCCAGCATCATTTTTACTTACTTACTGTAGCTTCTGCTGTCCAGCTTCATCTTTAGTTATCCCCATGCTCACTGGCACTGATGAATCAGGTCCTTCAGAAGGCTGACTACTAGCTACATCTGCCCTTCAATCTCCCTTTCAGGGTTCTAAGATGGAACAGATGGATCTAAGATAGATGGGCCCATTCTGGTATGTTCTCCTCCAAAGTTAATTTTCTTTTTTTTAACTTTTTATTCATTTTGAATTTAAATAAAGAAAAAAAGAACATTTCCATGTACATAGTATAACCTAAAAAGAGGATTCATTATAGAAATTTACATTTCACACTGTTTACTTTTTTTGAAAAACTATATAAGTAACATTTGTCATTTTCAAAACTACTCTGCTTTCTATGCTTCCTTCTACATTTTCTTTTATTCTCTGCTGTGCGCTATTTATATTTTTCCCTCCCTCCCCCCACCCTAGAGATGGCTACCATTAGACACAAATTAATATATATTATATGTATGTATATACGTATATGTACATATATACGCGCACACACACATATATATTTGTTTGTATGCATACTTTTATTTATTAGTTCTTCCTCTGGAGGCAGATAGCATCTTTCTTCATAGGTCCTTACTTGCTCAAACTTGTTCTTAAAACAATATTTCTATTACTATATACAGCGATCTCTGATTTTAATTTTCAGTTCAATTCAATAAAATATGTTAAGTGCCTATTATGTGCCAGGCACTGTGCTAATCACTGTAGATATAAAAAGGGGCAAAAGAAAGTCTGTGCCCTCAAGGAGCCTACCGTCTAATAGGGGAGACAACATGCAAACAAATACATACAAAGCAAGCTATATGTAGGACAAATAAATAATTAAAAGAGGGAAAGGACTGGAATTAAATGGGGTTGAGGAAGGCTTCCTGTAGAATTTGGCATTTTTGTTGGGACTTAAAGGAACCCAGGAAGTCAGTAGTTGGGGTGTAGGAGGGAGAGAGTCCCAGGCATTGAGGACAGCCAGAGAAAATGCCTGGAACCAAGAAATGGAGTGTCTTGTTTGTGCAATAGCCAGGAGACCAGAGTCACTGGATCAGAGCATATATGCTGGGGAAAAAGAAGATGGGAAAGTCACAGTTAATATCACCCTATATCATTATTATCTTCCAGTGACTAACCCCTCAGTATTATTCAATCAATGAACATCAATTAGCTTTTACAGAGGGAAATTTACTGAAAAGATACAACAAGAACAGAAGTATGACTCCTGGGGAATATCCTTTCCTTATACCACCTCTATTTGTGGAGAATGTGGGCTCAAACTTAAAGCATTAGCCTCCAGCAAGTTCATTTCCAAATCTGGCATAGCTGGGGGAGAGGACATTCCTCCTTCTTGCCTTCCTTCAATCCACTGCAACAAAGGCTTAGGCAAACTGTTCAGGGTTTTGCTTTTTAATAGAAAAAACTAGACAGCTTGTTCTTCCAACCTTTTAAAACTAACAAAGACCTAGCCCAGTCTTCTATACTTTCTTAAAAATTTATTTTTGCCAAAGTTAGGAAAGAATAGGTGACAGCAAGGACAGCCAAAATGGTAGGCCTGGTTTCACAGCCTAGGACAGTAAGCTGGCACTGTCTTTTCTTACCAAGTTATTATGGTAGTCCTTGCCTCCTCACTCATACTTAGCCAGACATCTGGTTTTTGGCTGGTTAGTAAATTTTGAATGCCCCCTGCCCAAGTCCAACTCAGCAGCTATTCAAAAACCTTTTATGCACAACATAGTAACAGACTAGAAATAGTCAGAGAGTACCTGTCCATGTTCTGACATGGAGAGCATGGCTGCTCTATTCCACATTATCAGGAACTGGTAGGAACAGGCTCACCAAACATAAATGCACCCAATACTGAGCCCTCATTGGCCAGTAGCTGTGTTGTTTTTGCCACAGACTCCAATTCGCATAGTCATCCTGCACAGTCACTTGTAACTCCACTGGCCCATTTTGCATAGGCCATAAATCCAGAGCTAATTGTATAGCAGCTTTTGCTTCCTCAAAAGCTCTACTTTGTTCAAGTCCCCAATCAAATTCGTATTTCTTTCTGGTGACTTTATACAAGGGTTTTAAAAT